>OZ008369.1:294037441-294652085 GCA_963931995.1 Phaonia tiefii | reverse complement strand
AGCCACCATGGTGTCGACCCTGCCACGCGTCCAGCGATCAATCAAGGCATACTGGTAGAAAATCATTGGATTAACAGAAGCATACAAACTCTGATCAGAAGAAGTACAATCCATTCTACCCAGAGAATCCGCTGCTAGGTTCCATGCAACATTACTATGGCCTGGAATCCAGCAGAGTTTCAATTTCTTCTGTACTTTACTAGTCAGAATCCGTTTGCATTCCATAACCTATTTGGATTTATAGGTGTTTGACCTGATCGCATTAAGGCCAACTTACTGTCAACGCAGATTGCGAATTCACCCGGCATATGGCCGAGTTCATTATCTCCTATATATGTATAAGGTTTCCCATTACATCCCATGCAGGAATTTCTTACAACCAGTGAGCTGTGCGCTTTCTACTTTTATACTCACTGATTGGGCCCTACAGTTTTACACCGGTTCCGAACGGTATTTTGAGAAGCTCGCCGTCACTATGAGAGGTGACCACCGCCGAAAGAAGCAGGAGTCGAACCAAGGATCTCATGTACAAGAGTCGCGCACTCTAACCATTGCACTACCGACACCCACATCGTCTATACCGCCCCTATAAATCGCCAGGTCAAGAATACACTGCAATTGTCATACAATGTCTGTGATAAAGTGCTTCCAGAAACCCCTCCCCTCCAAAGCATTTTACCAATCCATCTGACAAGACGCTGTGGTACGCAAGCGAACTCCAGAAACATCCTACTGGCGCCAATTGTCACCTTGTTGAAGGCCCCACAACATCGTGCAGAGCACTGTTAACAGATCTCTCCTTGAGATAGATGTACTTAGTTTAGAATAGAAAATTCGCCCTAAGATATTGAAAATTATTGCATAAATATTTATAAATTGTTAAGGGCTTTTTATTTATTTTAATTAATTTCGTTTAACAATTAAATTATAAATAATTTATAAATAAATATTAGATTATCGGGAATTATACAACTCATACCACTTCAGTACAGTCGCTGATAAACAAATATATATTGCTGCCAAATAATATACGACTCAAGAAAACGAAAGCTTCGATAGTACGGACGTTTCAGGAATGCTGAAATATTCCTGAGACGTTTTATAAAAGGGCGTAATTTTTATTATATTATATATTTATTATATATTATTTGACATAAATTGACTTACACCAGGTGGAATTACAAAAATTGTTGACTTAAATATTTCATGACGTTTTGATGAAAAACTTTGAAATTTAAACATATTTTGGACTTTTTTTGATACATTTTATTGTTGGTGTACATTTGTGGTGTATTTACACAAAAATGTTAACGCACAAATCGAAATGCCGTTGCTGATTTATTGTTGGATGGTTTGAACCATTGCCTCTATCTGGTATTATATTATTAAAGCAATACTTTCCAACATCCAACCTTCCATCTGCAACACACCAAATGTCAGCAATTTACCGAGAGAGTTGGCGTCTCTATACATCATTACTCTATGCTACGAAGTCTTTCCTTGAGGGTACTCATACATACAACAGTGAGTCACAGTGAAAATTATAGACACCTAATATTTTGCTTCACAGATGATTATAAAATTAAAAGAAACAGACAACCAGTATTTGAAGATCACGCGCGTGCGCGTTTATTTAGGAAATAATGGGTGGCGGGAATGTGTCCAGAGGGACGGCCTACTGTTGCTGGCCGCGAAATTGCCGGGTTATTGAATCGGGGTCGTGCTACTGTTCGGGAGATAATTCAGCGCTAAGAAAATTATGGTACAGTGGAGGATAAGTTTAGGAAGTACAAGGATTAAGTGCCCCAAAATTGGCAGCTAGGGCTGAGGACCATTTGGGGGAAGGCTAATACGGAGACAGTTCACCGTATCCTATGTGGAATTAAGATTGAATGGACGATTTTCCCGTAGCGGACCATACTTATCATAGCGAAGATATATAGAACGTGCATGTGTGTTTCAATTCCACCAAATTCTTGACGAAAGTCTCTGGGCTAACGACAGTTTAGATCATAGAGTAAGATATTAACAAAGAGTAATTCCATATAGAGCTGCCATTCTTCTCATCTTACATTTCCTTTCACACTATTCGTTGTGCGGTCGGTGCGATAGAGAGTTATTTGAAGCGAATCACAGACTTGTCATTCATGAGCACGAGCTTGGTCAATAACTTTTTGTCTGACTGATGAATTTGAAAAAATGTTACCAAAAAAATTTGTGAACATGAGAGAAAAATTTGTGAACAACTTCGATTACATTCTTACTTTGTAGCAGGAAGGGCGTTAAACCGACAATAAACATCAACGATAGCTGGTGTTCATGCTCATGAATGACAAGTCTGTGGTTCGCTTGACGTAAATTGCCTTACACCAGGTGGAATTACAAAAATTGTTGAATGAAAAACAGTGAAATTTAAACGTATTTTGAACTTTTTGTCATATTTTAATATATGCTAACAGTATTTGTGGTGTATTTACACGAAGCGAAATGCCGTTGCTGATTTATTTTTGGTTGCTTCTATATGGTATTATTAATACAATACTTTCCTACATCCAACCGCCCATCTGCAAGTCTATACATAAGTCATTACTCTATGAATATAAAGAATGTGAATGTGTGTTTCAGTTATACCAAATTCTCGTCGAAGTCACTGGGCTAACGTTAGTTTTGATCATACAGAAATGCTAGAGAGAAAACATGTGTGTTTCAGTTCCACCAAATTCTCTGCGAAAGTCACTGGGCTAAAGACAGTGTTGATACGGTTTTTAGGCCATTTTTTCTGTCGGAATTTGGACGTAATACAAATAAAAATTAGAGAAACTTGTGTTCTTCAAATCAAAACTAATTCATAGCATACAAAGTTTTTTTAAACGTCATAAGTGCCAATAAAATCAAGTTTAAAGTCAGGTTTTTTCAATTCGCCTATCGCTTATTCTCTTTGAAATTCTATCCTGTATCCCCTGGTTTTAATACAGTTTTTATATGCCAGTTTCTTTTGCCAGTATTTGGTCGTAATATGGGGGTTTTCAATAAGAGCGCTACAAAAGTTTTTTTAAATAAAACAAAACCGGTTTTAGATACCAATGAAATTGTTTATTCCTGTGAAAGTACGTTCGACGCCATTATGTATGGAACTCGATTTATTTTGCATGGCCACCACGGGCACGCTTGCAGAAGTCCAGACGCTGAACCCAATTTTCGACAGTTTTCATGCATAAATCGGCCGATACTGCTGCAATTTCACGTTCGATATTCGTACGAAGTTCATCAATCGTCGCTGGCTTGTTGGCATAGACCATAGACTTGACGTAGCCCCACAGGAAATAATCTAACGGCGTCAAATCGCACGACTGAGGCGGCCAATCGACTGGGCCATTTCGTGAGATAACACGTTCACCAAACTTGGTTACCAATAAAATGATTGTGGCATTCGCTGTGTGGCTTGTGGGGCCGTCCTGTTGGAACCACATGTCCTCCAAGTCCATATTATCCAATTGGGGCCAAAAATATTCCGTTATCATGGAACGGTAGCGATTCGCATTCACAGTAATGTGCCGGTCTTGATCATCACGGAAGAAGTACGGCCCATAAACCGCACCAAACCGTAATTTTTTCGGGATGTAATAATGACTCATGGATTACGTGTGGATTGGTGTCTGACCAATAACGCATATTTTGCTTATTGACGAAGCCATTCAGCCAGAAACGAAATTCAGAATTCCGAAATTGGACGTAGCGCTCTTAAAGTTGAGGCCACTGACTCCAAATTTCGGTAGTAAATTGTAATAATTTCGACTCGTTGTTGGCTCGTATGTATATCTTTCCATGAAGTAATGGCAAACCTTACTGAAGAGAAATGTCAAAAGAGCGGGAAAAAATATGGCGTCGTTTGCTGTCCCTATCGATTTACTTTTGTAGCGTCTCTGTTGAAAAACCCTTTACATATAAAAATTAAAGAAAATTATTGTTTTCTTTAAATCAAAACTAATATATTGCATATAAAGTCATTTTAAAAGTATATTCTATAGGTCGAACATGTGGAATGTTTACCTATAACTGGCCAGGTGTCACTACCACGACCACCGGATACAAATGTTGTTGAGCATTTTATATTGAAGGGGAAGGGTCGAAAATCAGGAGTGACTACACCGAAAAGTTGTTGCGATCAATGGGAAAACAATTTACATTATAAATGATTTTAATTCTGAGATCCAAATATTGAATAGTATTTTCTTTTAGTTTTGTATTTTTTAAATAATAAAAATTTGACATAAAAATTGTTTTTAAACTTTAACAGCCTTGTTCATAAAAAGTTATGAGAGGTTTATGAGATGATTTAACACACAAAAATCGTCTCTCAAACCTCTCACAACTTTTTATGAATAAGGCCGTAATTTATGTTTTATGTATACAGCTTTTTGGAAATAAAGTAAGTGTATAATTTTCATTGTTACTCACTGAAGTTCGTTTATACAAGCAATTAATTACATTTCTTACAGGGCGAATTGTATTCCCTTACAGAAAATATCCTTCTTGTATGTATGTATATAACATCTATTCAAAGGGTAAACAATAATTGTGTACTATAATGCCTTCTGTCCTTTCAATTAAACACTGCTTGACGCGCTATATAACACATTCTATTTTGCATTTGCATTTTAACAATGTTTACTGCCTTAAATACTGAATTTGTACTGGTATTTAAAAGTTTTTATAGTTAAATTTATGTAAATTAACCTTCACATTTTTGTAATGTGGATTTCATTTATAGGTTTTTTATGATTTGCTATATTTTTTTTTTTGGCTTTGTTGTTTTTTTTTGTAGTCTATTGCTTACCATTTTTGCATTTTCAATAAAACATGCACAATCGCTAAATGAATGGAGCTGCAAAAGGCTGCGAACAATTTTTTGTGTGTTTGAGTTGCCTGTAATCGTTTAACAGAAAAATGCTTAACAGCTGTAGCAATGACAGCAGCAGCAGCAGCAGTAGCGGGAAAAATACTTGGCATTCCATACAAACAATAAAGAGCCGTGTTGATGATGATGGTAGTGATGTGTGGCCATTTGGGGGCACACGCAATGGATCGATTGAATGCGCAGCGGAACACAGCAGCCAGATTGGCACACAGTAAACAGGCACGCACACAAGAAGGGAGGCGCAGCTGTGATTATAATATGTTATGTATGTACAGCTTCTTGTTGTTGCTATGTTAGAGTTTGAATGGTATTTAAAAACTATTTCATAAATGCAACTGAATTGAACTTTACAAGCCTTAAACTAATCAGTCATACTCAACATACTATTTAGTAATTTAACTCTTGTTATTTTTTTGCTGTTTCGTTTTCAATTGACACAGATTTGCGGTTGATTTTAATCTCAAGTAATAATTGTTGTACACATTGTTGTTATTGTGGTTGTTGTTGACTTAATTATGATAATTAACCAAACAAATTGTTGTAAGCCCGCAGTAGTTGGGGCAATTAACAGACACTAGTATGTACATATGTTGTTCCATTCATTCATTCAAATAGTATGCACTTTGATACTTTGTACTCTATACATCAAAACTGAGTCACTTCCGGTTCAAGGCATTTAATCTGAAAAGCGTTTCATGTTTTGGTTTATTTCACTTGTCAAAATTTTTGGTTTTCCTCAAACTTGTTATTTTTTATTTCACTTATTTATTTATTACTTTGTGTGTTTGTATTTATTTTACGAAAAGTCTATCGAACAATACGCGAAGGAAAGACAAATAAACAAAACACATTTCACACAAAATACCGCTGCATGCAAAAACAAAGCGTGCACACTTGAACAGACAATCAACAAGTGAAATAACAACAAATCGTAACAAAACGCATTTGCAAAATTCTTTTTGCCACAGCATTTCAAGAGAGCAACAGCATAAACTGAGAGACATCACTGACTCTCACTGGTGTGCATGGGCAACTGTGATGGAACATACAGCAATATTGGTACAATGGACAATTTGATATCAATAAAAACACACAATTTTATTTTTTTGTATTAAGCCACACACACATTTCACATTTTTTAACATTTTGTGTTCCACGAAAGTCTACAAACGATTAATGACCGACTGTAGTATATTTGTCATGGATAATGCTAGCTTCTTTTATAAATTGTGAAGAAACCTCCCATCCCTCCTTAAAATTATGTTCAGGTGGTCGACAAGTAAGCCCATAACTGTCCTATATCATTAAGGTCTGGAGACTGAGGATGATGCTCCAGCTTCAATTTAACATTATACAATAACCACAATTTTTCCCATATGGAAAAATGTTTAGAATCAGTCGTGCATAAAGATGTAACCGCTTTAAAATGTTAAACTACATAGAGCATTCATTATTCCATCTATAAAATTTAAGATTCCTACACCTTCATGCTTAACTAAATAAATAAATAAATATTTTCTCATTACATCCCATGAAGGGATAGGGGAGAGCTTCTCACAATCACTGAGCTGTACGCTTTCCAGTTTTCATGTAGTGATTTGGACCTACAGATTTACACCGGTTCCGAACGGTTTTTTGATAGGCTTTTTCATGGCTTATTACCCGATAGTGTTGCCGTCACAAAGCGAGATGGCCGTCGTCGAAAGAAGTGTAAGGCGGTAAGAGCAGGGATCAAACCCACGTTCTCTCGCACAAAAGTCGCGCACACTAACCGTTGCACCACCGACGACCATGCTTAACTATAGAGAGTAATTTCTAAGCCAGTAGTAGTAGTAGTTCTAAGCCAGTGCCGGGGTTTCTCCACACTTTGCATATACCATCGCATCCAAAAATTTGGAATTTGCCTTCATCTGTAAAGATAACACGTTCCCAAAAGTTTGGTCATTTCTGCGCATGACAGACAATCTTCCACCTGGTCTTTCTGGCGAAATCTTGGTCGTCCTATTTTTCGATCTTCTTCGAGTACGTCTTCGAATACCTTTCGCACTGGTTCATTGTGATCCATTCTTCGCATTAACGCGATATTTTGATTCAAATAACTACCTCGATGTCGAGATACAGATTATACAGATCGTGGTTCATCCATCGTCTATACTCGCCGTTCTCTATTATAGGGCCATATATTTTTCGGGGCATTTTTCTCTCGAATACTCCCAGTGATGTTACATTAGCATACGATGTGATCCAGGATTCTGCAGATATGGGACTGACCGTGAGGTGGAAAGTTTCTGATAGCCACTCACTTGGGAGTAGCCGGAAATAATTCCTTCTTAGGGCAGTCCAAGTAGCGCACTACTTCCGGTCACAGACTAAATATGTCCCGGGTAATGGTTTTATCGGAACCCTCTGTTAGCCAGCTAGAGTGAGAAGGCGAACGGAATGAAGAGCCTGATTGGTTCTGCCATCACTGATACGTCTCAGGTTCAATTGGTGACCCTGTCACTGAAGCTCTTCGAACTAGCGAACATATTCTTTGAAGGCGGATGTGCCAACACTACTGGCCAACGGCGAATCCAATCTAACGAAAGCAAAATTCCAGGGTTGGGGTCATATGCCCGAATTACAAAATCCCGAAAACAAAATCCCGAATTACAAAATCCCGACTAATTGTACAGTTTTGGTTTTAAAAATCGCGCGATTTTACAATTCAATTATTCGGGATTTTGAAATCTATAAATAAATTCCTCGATCTAAGTTCACATATGGAAAACTGTACAATTATTCGCGATTTTGAAATCTATAAATAAATTCCTCGATCTAAGTTCACATGGAAAACTGTACAATTATTCGCGATATTTTAAAATATATAAATAAATTATTCAGTCTTAGTTCACATATAAAAATATTAACTTCAAAATAAAAAACGTCGCTAATTTTTCACAAAAAATAAATTATTTTTTTTAAATAAATAAAAGCAAACAAAAACTGAATTTAAATGGCCATTCGTACCATTTGGAAAAATCAACTGAAAAAGTGTATTACTGGTGTTGTGCAAATAGAAAAGAAAAGTTTTGCAAAAGTCGTTTGCACACAATCATGGTGAACGACGAACATATATTAAAAAAGGAGCCTTCTGTCCACAGTCATGAGCCCGTAGCTAATGAAAAACATGTGATGCATTCTAACAACTCGTTAAAAACAAATGCAAAAAACAGTACTGAAAAGGCTCCTTGTCAAATAATAAGAGATACCGTTGCCGATACCAATCAAAATTGCCGGGTTTATTTGCCTTCCAAAGCTGCACAAAAAATAAAGATCAAGCGCATTCGTTCAAATAAAGTTAATGAGCCGCAAACTTTGGATGAAATCAATATTCCGGAAGACTTAAAATTCCTGGAAGGAGAACTTTTTGTTTTGGATGAAAAGGAGTTCGGCGGAGAAAAGAACATTTTATTGGGTACGCAGTCTAGTTTGAAGCTTTTGGAGGAAGCACAATGTTGGTTGATGGACGGAACGTTCCATGTTGTGCCTTCGATTATGACTCAACTTTTTAGTATTCATGGTTACATTCAGGGTCAGATAGTGCCCTTAGTCTTCTGCTTAATGAGTCGCAAGACCGCAGAGGCCTATTCGGAAGTTTTCTTCAGTCTTACCAAACTAGCTTGCGAATGGAACATATACTTAAAGCCACTAAGGATAATTTCGGATTTTGAAAAAGCCATCATTAGCACTGCAAAACAATTTTTCCCGTATGCTGAGTGCAAAGGATGTCAGTTCCACTTTGGCCAAATAATTTGGCGCAAGATTCAGAAGGAGGGCTTAAGTACTAAGTATGGGAACTGTGAAGAATTTAGCTTGCAAGTTCGGATGATAAGGGCCCTTGCTTTTGTGCCGGGTGCTAAAATACCTGAATATTATGAAGTTCTATACCGCAACTTTGCAGATAAAGATGCCAAAAAAATAGCTCGTTGGATAAATTGCAATTACATTGAAGGACGGTATGATACCGAGTTTTGGTCGGTCTGCGACATGCTAGAAGAAAATTTCCCACGCACCCAAAACTCTGTCGAGGCTTGGCATAGACGCCTTAAAGTTGTTGTTGGCAAAAATCATGCCGGTCTTTACAGTCTGATAGAAAATCTGGCTAAAGAGGTGATTGTCGCTAAATCGGCAATCGAAAAAGTTAAATCGGAGAACGTTCAACCCCGCAACAAAAAAAATTGTTCAAAAAACCAAAATTTAAAGGCTGTATTCAATAACATACAATGTATGGATAAAACAGACTATTTAAAAGCCATAGCAGTTAATCTTGCATTTTAGATATAAATTGAAATTAATAAAAATAAAAAAAAATTGTATTGGTATGATTTTCAATAATTCGGTATTTTTCAAAATTCGGGATTTTAATTCGGGATTTTGAAATTCGGGATTTTGAAATTCGAGATTTTGACATTTCGGCCATTTAAAAAATTCGGGATTTTGGCATTTCGGGATTTTGAAATTCGGGATTTTGATACTATCCCAAAATTCCAGTACGCTTTAAACCACAGGACTGAGGTAAAACTTCTTTAGCTACATCTAAATGTATGCACATATATGTTTATATATGTATAATATATACATGTATGTATATTAGGTCAATTGTTTTTGTCAAAAGCCGTATAGCAAAATCGTAATCTACAAAGAATTCTAAGAAAACATCCCCAAGAAACTGTGGGTCTAAAATAAAAACGTGGCTCTCGCCGAGAGACATAACAATTCACATTTGAATAATGTTTAAAACAGAAGGGTTTCATTAGGAAATGCTGTTATATATTAGTTTATCATTACTTTTCGACAGCCTTTAAATCGTATCTTTAGTAATACACTGGTTATAAGCAAACATTTTAACAAAATGGAAGCAGACTCTTAAAGCTAATAATATTTTGTTCAAAACAAGCCCGAACTAATAATATATGGTGTCTGGTTCAAATATAGATTTTAATTTTAAGGTTCTTAGGGTAAATTTCTTAGAATTTTACGTAAATTTAGTTTTTGCTATATGCCTTTTGATTTTTTTCTCACCCGAACAATTTGACCCATCCTAATATACACATACATATAATAATTTTCTACAAAAATTTAAATTTATTATCATTTTTCATTGATAAATTAATATATTTGAATAGAGTTTTTATTTTTATTCATTATTTGTATCATTTTCATTAGCTGATACATCAGTAATTACTGTGGGTGATTGTAAGGCAGAGACAATAGGCTTATGGTATGAGAAATATGATACATATGTTTTCGAATGAAAATTTATTTTTGTTCTTAGCTTACTACAACTTTTCGTATACATATCTTACTATATTTGTATATTTTTCCAAACATATTTCCTGAAGTTGTACTCTACTGCAACTAGTGTGCTTTACTGAATATCAAGGTGTCAAATTATGAGTCATTCGTATCCGTTATCATTTACTTTTTATTCCGTGTTTATTTATTTCTTTAAATTACATTTGCATTAATTATGAAGCAGCATTGCTTTCCCCAAATTTAAACAAAATCCAAGAAGAATTATCTAAGATATTCGATGTTTCATGTTCGTTTGTAGACTTTTGTGATATACTGTCTACTTTTTTAAATGATTATAATATACGTTATTATAAATGCATTTATAATGAATCGATTTATATTTGGGTGTAGATAAAATTAAGATGTAAAAAGCATTAGAACAGCTGAATTACATTTTTTTCTCACGTTGTGATTTAAACTTGACAAATTTAAATGTATTTTGCTTTTCTGATTTTTCGGCCCTTTTTATTGTTGGCATACATTATATTGAAATTGACAGCTTAGGTCTCCCAAACAAGAACAACATGCAGGTTGTTATTGCCTTCAATTACAACAACATTTAATACTATAACCTGTAATAAGTAAATCTAGAATAAAATGTACATAAATACGATAAGATTTAGTTTACTGGAATTTTTAGATTGGCATCTATCTGTCGTAAGTACCTTTCACAATCGTATTTGCCATCCCTGGTTGAGTGTGTGATACATATTTAATTTTTCCTCTCTCTCTCCCTTGCTTTCTCTCTTTTATTGTTCGAAAACGGATATGACGTTTCTGTAGTGGTATAATTGTAAACTTCCGTTAGTTTAATTTCCATTATATTATTATTTTTTGCAATTTTAACAAGTGCTTTACATACGACTTTTAAATCTGTTTTATTTTTGTTTCTCTTATGTTTATTGCGATTGTTTAATTGATACTCCCATTGTTTTTGCTTTGCTCAAGTGTTGTTTGATTCTATCGCATCTCTGTTGAATTATCGTGATTCTTTTTTCTTCATAAATTTTGCTGTTGAGCGGCGTGTAGGTGGGTGCTTGTTGTTGTTATGACTCTTCTTTGCGCCATATTTAGCCTTTTCCAAAATTTGTTAAAATTGCGCGTTCTTGTTTGTTGTAGGCTTTAAATTTGTTTCTTTTATGGTTGAAAATGCATTACTCTTTTGGAAATGTTGATCAATTTACGATAGCAGTGTTTTGGTTTTCGGATCACTTGTGATGAATTTAAATTAAGCAAATTTTAAGCAGATGTTCGACGTTATAGCAAGATTTATGTGATTTAATAAAATCACATAAAAATTTATAGCAAAACATTTTTTTTATATATATTTTATACCGACTTGTATGAACTACTTCAATTATGCACGTTCTTGCCCAACAGTTCCAGGGCATCAGTTGATTTATATCCACCTGAAATGTCAGAATTGCCTTAACTAGGAAAGACTGTAAGTTATACCGAATCTGTAAGAATGTGAAACAGCTGAGTCGGATCCGAGTATGACGTGTGTGGGAGGTCTAGTATTCGATAACTTTGTCAAACATATGCAATTACATTTCATTCATTAAGGGTTTTATGTTCAAAGTCAAAAGTGATATTATCCTTTTTCCACTGCGACAATATACAAATCTAACTTTTTTGATAGCAGCTTTCATGACATGGAAATTTCATATTTGTATTTGATCCCTGTGGCATTCCGACGTCGTTTTCAATCTCATGCCATTGAACATCAATTTGTTAAGTAAGTAAGAATAAAACCAATATAAATATTTTTCTCTATTCCATACATTTAGAGTTTTTGGACCAATATTTCTTGATATATTGTCTTGAACGCCTTTTTTTAAAGTCCAAAAATTTCCATTTGGGTTTCCATCTATTTACTACGTGGATTGGTATTCTGAAAATAGTTGGTTTGCTCCATATAGTTTCCAAGTTTTTCTTCACAATACAATTTCCACTAGCGTCTTTAACATGTTTTGAGACCGAAATCAAGTGTAATTTGTATAAAAATCAGCTCTTTTTAGCCCCAAAAAAAA
This sequence comes from Phaonia tiefii, assembly GCA_963931995.1. Lineage (NCBI taxonomy): Eukaryota > Metazoa > Arthropoda > Insecta > Diptera > Muscidae > Phaonia > Phaonia tiefii. Next base: position 294,639,797 of record OZ008369.1, on the reverse strand, counting down.
TATTTGTGGTCTCTAAGTTTGTTAATTTTATTTATTAATTAATTTATAAATTGTTACTGTTCTATACTGAATTTTTTAATTCTTAATAACTTAGCATGAGCTTACATGTATTAGAATGGGGCATACGCAGATGCTCCATATCCAGTGGAACTGGTAAGGTAGTCCCTAACCCCGCAAGCTCGTCCGCTGTGTTCCTGTGCCCCAGCACCCATATAAGGTGGATATCGAAGTGCTTGGCCATCGCATTTATAGATGCGGTTCTTGAATTCAGGGATACAGACTGCCGAGATTTTATTGAGTAGATGTTCATTCCCCAGGCAGTGATGACGTTTCGTAACAAACAGGGAAAGTTCTCTGATTGCTTTTGAATTTCCAACCATCAAGAGAGACTCCTGTTGTTATCGGTAAATTGCACAACCCAAAACATTTCAGTTACCCAGAATGATTTTTAGGGGACTTTGGTAAAATATCCTTTTGCCAGGCCCAATGTATCAAAGTTTGTTTCAGTTTTGACGGGACACTGCCTGATTGACAGACATGCGTATACTTACTTATCCGGTCTCGGACAACCCCGGGGGGTCAGGGACCTTACAAAACGAAGATAACATATTTCGCCAACCAGTGCGATCTTTTGCTTTATTTCTCCAGTTGGCAACACCAAGTGTACGCAGGGATTCGTCAACCTGATCCCTCCAGCGGAGTCTTGGTCTTCCTATTTTTCGTCTTCCTTCAAGTTCGGTTTCGAAAACCCTTCGTGCTGGTTCGTCTTCATCCATTCTACTGACATGGCCTAGCCAGCGCAATCGCGTTATCTTGATCCGCTTAACTATGTCAATGTCAGGATAAAGCTCATACAGTTCATGATTCATGCGTCGCCGATACTCGCCGTTGTGCACTATAGGGCCATAAATTTTTTCTCTCGAAGACTCCTACAGTTGCTTCGTCTGCTTGCGATAGGAACCAGGATTCTGCGCCATAAAGCAAGACAGGTTTAATGAGAGTCTGGTACAGCTGGACTTTTGTTACTCGAGAGAGGGCTTTATCTCTAAAGTGATTGCTTAGCCCAGCGAAACTAAAGGCCAGGCCAAATGACTTCTGTAGACGATGATGAAGTATCCACTAAGCATATTCTCTGCATGTGCCCAGCACTAGTCGACAGGAGGATGTATACTATGTTAGCATGCCTACATATGTAGAAAGCACGGAGAACTATCTCCGACAGGCGTACACAAAATCTAGACCTTGTTGGAGCAACCGTTGGGGGCTAACACTTAATCTCGTTAGCTGCTTGTATCACAATGGTGAGTCTAAGTGAGTGGTTCATCGTTCATCATTAATTTTGTACATATTCTTTAAATACTTTAAATTTGATTTTAGTGGCATTTATGTCTTTTAAAATAATTTTATGTTCAATAAATTAGTTTTGATTTGAAGAACACAAAAATTTTCTTCAATTTGTATTTGTATTACTACTTCCAAATTAATTTATCGTATAAATTTTATGTCGCAGCCCCACCTAGCGGCGAGTAGTATTTTCATACCTTATCCAAAGACTGTACATGTAATAAGATCCCTACAAGAAATAAATGATGGGAACTACAGGAGGACCTGTGGATAAGTTGCTCGACTTCAAGTTGACATCAACTGCGATAACTACACATCAACTTCGATTTTGTCCATACACTCTCAAACTAGTTGAGGTAACTTCATTTTCTTGTCAGATGTCGAAATGAAGGGTTGTGAGCGCACTGCGAAAATATCACAAATTTTAAGAAAAAACACTGTATTTATTTTCTTTAAATATTTATAAATAACACTACAAATCATATTTATTTAGTTTATATTTATCCGATAATATTTATGTTATTTATTTTTTAGTTAATTTATTTACATTTTGCCGATAATGTTGCCTCATGAACGTTTATCATCGAAATGTTTATGAAAGTTGATGCAACTTCCCCTTACACTGGTGGATAAGTTGTTATCAAAAATTAAATCGCTTTGATTTTATCTCAACTAGTTTGTACAAACACCAACGTCACCTTACACCATGGTTAATTGATGTCAACTTATCCACAATTTTTCCACTAACGCACTTTCAACTATAAGCTTGTTTTTTTGTTCCCTGCTAAACTATTTTTTCGACGACTTTGTACGGAGTGCTGCTTAAAATCGCTTACTGATATTGGCATTGTTGCTACTGATATTGGCATTGTTGCGTATGAATCATAGAGTAATAAACTTTACATAGAGTAATATATTAACAAGAGTTTGCAACAGCTCTTTTATGTTCGAAAAAAGACCGTGAAAGAGGTGAAAAACATATAGAGAAAGAGAGTGGAATAAGAGAAATCTTTAATTTTAATAATTTGTGTGTTAATTGGGATCTATACAAATAATTTTACTCTAACCATAGAATAATACATACCATAGAAGCTTTTATTGGCTCAATAAATTAAACGTCATAGGTACGATGGAAAGTAAACATTGGATGGTGGAAAATATGGGTTCAATAATACTAGATAGGGGCAATAGTATACAGCGATCAACAAAGGAACAACAACCGACTTTCGTGTTTTTGTGGCAAACTAGTTGTGTTAAATACAATACAAATGTATACCAACGATAAAAGTCAACAAAAAAAGTGCAAAATATATTTAAATTTTTCAGTTCTACACCAAAACGACAGGAAAAAGTTAAGTGAACATATTTTGTAACTCCACCTGGTGTAAGGTAATTTTAAATTTAATTGCTCTCATTTCCACAAACCTACGATGAAGAGTGTGAAATGAAACGTTAAATGAGAGAATAAGTTTATCTATGTATGTATTATTCTATGACTCTAACACTTCATTGCATTTTGATTTTTTTTTCTGAATATCCCTTTTTTTAATCGATTTGATTGGCAAAATCAAAAAGGATGTACAAGTAGAGAAGAAAAAACCGGCGCAACTTGGCAATCCTCGTAGAAGAGAACCAATAAAGTCGACGGGATTCACTCAAACGCATTTCTCTCTCGCGTCATGACTTGATTATTTCATACTTTTTACATACTTTATGTAATTTTATTTAAAGATGGTTGGAATTTATATAGTTATATACTACGTTATAACATCATCAAAAAGCTGCTCGTCGATTTAAATATTCAATGAAGAGAGTAAGAGAGAGAGCAGAGAATAGCTAGGGTTTCACTTGTTTTGTTTGTTGGTATTCGAGTGAAGAGAAATTTTGACTGTCTTCTTGTACATCGTTTTTGTAGCAAACAAAGAGTATGGAATTTTAAACAGAGAAGAAAATTTGCTCGTGTATTGAAATATTAAATGAAGAGAGTAAGAGAGAGTAGAGAATGGCTAGGGGTTTCACTGGTTTTGTTTATTGGCATTCCATTTCAAGAGTAAATTTTCTGCTCTACTTAAAATTATATACTCTTTGGTTTGTTACAAAGACGATCAAGAATTAGGCGACCAGCAGATGAGGGAAATTTGGCTACCCTGATAAAAGAGAACCAAAATGTGCCAGCAATTCACTCAAACGCATTTCTCTCTCGCGTCATATCTTGATAATTTCATACTTTTTGCATAGTTTATGGAATTTTACTTCAACATGGTTGGAATTTGTAGTTATATACAATAACACTATCAGAAAGCTGCTCGTGTATTGAAACATTCAAAGAAGAGAGTAAGAGAGAGAGTAGAGAATGGCTAGGGTTTCACTAGTTTTGTTTGTTGACATTCGAGTGAAGATAGATTTTGACTGTCTACTTGTACATCGTTTTTGATAGTTACAAAGGGGATGTACAGGTAGAGAAGGAAAAAAGTGCAATTTAGCAAAGGGTGCAAAGTCGACGCGATTCACTCAAACCCATTTCTCTCCCGCGTTATAATGTGACTATTTCATACTTTTTACATACTATATGTAATTTTTTTTAAACATGGTTGGAATTTCTATAGTTAGACATTATAACATCATCAAAAAACTGTTCGTGTATTGAAATACTTAACGAAGAGACTAAGAGAGTGAGCAGAGAAACTAGGCGCTTGATTCGTTTTCTTTGTTGGCAATAAATAATATAAGAGTAAATTTTCTTCTCTACTTAAAATTCCATTCTCTTTGGTTTATGTCATGCTTACACCTGCTTAAATACATTTTGAATACAACCATATAAATGGGTGGAATGAAGGAATTTTAATAAAAAGCACACGGTTGCACTGTTTCGCATTATTTGTATTGAGATGATTTTATTTGCCGTTTGTTTGGTGAAGTCAGTGGACGGCGTGACGGATCGTAATAAAGAGGTGAAACCATACAAAGAATGAAATGCAAAAAAGAAGATGCACAAAAAAACCAAGTTAAATGTGTGCAAGTGCAAAATAAGTGAAAACGATTTATTAATTTAACGAGGTTCTTTCGCAGAAGCTAAAACGTAACGTATTCAAAAAAAGTTGCACATCACACGAGAGAATCTCATTGAAAGTGAAAAAGAGGAAAAAGTGAAAATTTTTTTGATTACAAAAAAGTCTGTATGTGTTAAATACGTTTTCTTTTGATTGCCTGCGCTGCTTGCCTGACTGCCACCAAACACACAGGAGTGGCAGGCAACACAAAACAACAACATCACCACAAGACAGCATTTGTGGAAGTTGAACTAGTGTAGCAAAAAGAAAAAAACAAAAACGAAGCAAAGAAGAAAAGCAGTAGTAAAAGAAGATGCAAAAGAAAATTTGTGTGTGTTTCTAAAGTGAAATTTAGATTTTTGTTTCTTTTGAGGAACACAGAAATTCATAAGAAGTCCATCCGTCTGTCTGTCTATTTCTACCATTGTAATTAATTACCGATTGAAAAAAGACAACAACGACCTAGCTGGCGAAGGGAAAGAAGCTTTGAAATGCGTGTTGCGTGTGTTTCTTCGTGATAATAGTGAGCATAGGGTTTTTTTGTTTATATTCTAATTAATAGCGTTGATTTCTCTCTACTCATTCTTCTCCTTCATTAATTTTTTAATGAAACGAACAATAAAAAGATTTTTGGCTAAAGAAAAATAATAATACAATAACCAACGCACACATCAACTAAAACAATACCAACAGCAGAAAATCTGTTGAAAATGAAAATGTGTGAAAAAAGAAATGAATTTTCGTGTGTGTATTTATAAAAATATAACAACAAAATCAACGACAACAACAACAGCACTAACATCATTATCATCTTTATCGCAGAAGACTCAGACGACAAGACCGACGACGAGACGCAACAAAGCAAACGAGAAAATAGCATTCCAAGAAGAACATGTTTTAAGAAAAACTTCTACGCCAGAATTAACGTAAAATCTAAATTTCTTTTCACATTTTCACTGGGCAACGGTGATCGCTTTTCCGAAAACCCCATTAAATCATCGATCTGCTGTTTATAGATTTAGCTATCTCTGCATAAACGAGATTTCTATAATATATCATTCCTCCGCAATCCCAGTCCCCCCACGCGAACGTGCAGCCACACTGTCTCTTTTTTTAGCCACATCCAACAACAACAGCCACCACAATGTCCAGCTGGGCCGAACGTGTTCATCGCCGTGCTGCTGACTTCAGTAATGTTGTCACCTCTTGTGGCCATCCCGGTTCGTCGGCCCCCACGTATCCCTACCGTTTAGAGAAAGTAAAATTCGGTATTCCCCTTGATGAGGTGTGCAAAAATGATAACATTCCCGGGCCACTATTAGTTCTAATACTGAAATTGAATAAGGAATCCCCCAATAAAAGGGATGTCTTTCGTGCTCCTGGCCATCAGGGTGCCATGAAGAAGCTAATACATTTCCTGCAGGCCGGCCGCTTGGTGAATGTTGACAACTATTCGGTGTACACCATCGCGAGTGTCTTGAAGAAATTCCTGCGCAAGGTGCCAAATGGAATCTTTGGTCGTTCTGGCGAGAATGAGCTATTTGCCATTATTGAATTGAGCAATGAAGCTGAGCAGAATGAACGTTTGCACAAGTGAGTACAAAGTAGAATATACATATGTATAATGATCGCGCGATAATATAATGTTTGCTGACCATACACTGGTTAAACAATCTAAACTGGTCTGGTCGTCGACGAAACACCAGAGACTACACATTAGAAATTAAGATTTGCATAAACAAAAGTTTAAAAATATAAGTATTTTATTATGGAAAGACACATTTCGAGTTTGTATAGTTAATTGAAATGCAGACGCATCAATTACTCTTTTACAAGTAAACGGACGATGGGTACAATTTGTTAACTGGGGATATTTGAATAATACAATGAATTTTTGAACATATCCACTGGAAAAGCATTTTGACATAGAGTAACTTTGGGTATTGTGGAACCCCATTATTTACTTTGTCGCTCTACAAAACATAGATTATTGGCTATTTGAATTTACAGCAAAAAGTATATTTGCTTTGTAATAAAAAAAAGTAATATAAGAACAATCTGAGCTACCTCAAGAACTATAATCTTGAAAATTGGATATGTGATTAATGATAATTTAGCACCCATTTCATATCTTCTGGATCCCGTTTTCGAATTCCACCTTTCTTTGGCACGTTTAAATATTATCTACTATAGAAAAACCTACAATTATTGAGCGGGTAATGCGGAATAGGGTCCACAATTGCCAACTTCCGGCATTCCATATTAGGCGATTAGTTATTCTATTGACTTTTGATTTGTTTTTAAATACAGTGTTGATTTTAGGAAGTTATTGCTATGTAATACTTATATATTTTGGCCTGGATGGCATTGTATTACAATGCTGAATAAGACAAGTTATAAGAACAAGCCGCGCCGCGCCGGCTCTGGAAGCTCTTGAAGAGAATATACGACAAGAGTGCGAGAACTTATCGGCTGAAAATGCTGTAAAAGAGCCCAACTGGTCATAAACAATGGCGGCGACCACTTGTCCCATGTTAACTTCAAAAAGCGATCTAGAAAAACTTGGAGGACCGAATAAACATGCCATTTACTTATAAAAAAAATGGTTTCCCATTACATCCCATACGGTGTTTTTGAGAAGCTTTTTCATGGCCAAGTACTAACACTGATCGAACCCACGTTCTCATGTACAATAGCCGCCCACACTAACCATTGCATCACAAACGGTCACATTTATTCATTTATTATGTCGTTTAATTTTAAAGATATAGCAAATCAACATCGGGTCAGTGTTTTATGAAATGAGGCAGATGACTTTTTCGTACACATGTACATTTTTAGATTGTGCTATTTCGGCGGTGTTTCCTTTTCCAATCCACATAGTCGGGTTTCTGTAAAGAATGCCTACAAAATGATATGTGAAAAAATGGAATGGATTTGAAATTTAAAAGACACCAATGGCAACATTGAAATTTAAAAGACATCAATGGAAATGTAAATGATATCAACCGAAATTAGAAGACATCTATTGAAGTTTAAGACATCAACTGAAATTTAAAAGACATCTAAAATACATCAGTTCAATTTATTTATTTTTTTTTTTTGTATAAAAATTTTGATTAATAAACGATTTTGTGAATACAGGCAAAAAATTTAAGGATTTTTGAATTTCATCTGACGGATTTTAAATTTTAAATGATGTCTTTTACTTTTCAGTTGATACTTTTCAATGTATTTTTTCTAATCTTAATCTTTAGTTGATTTATTTTAAGTTTCAAATAGAATTTTCAAATTTCAATCGATATTTTTCAAAATTGAATTTGTATTTTCTTAATTTTATAATCGGAAATGCATTAGTTCGCAATGGAGAATAAAGTTCTTCTAAAATATGTGGTCTGAAGTTCCGAAAATAAAGTTCCACAACATATTTCATATGGAAATGCCTTTAAAGCAAAATATACATTTAATGGACCCTTATGCTAGGATGTGCTTATGGATAACTCGAGAAGACTGACAACTTCCCGAAAATAACTGTTGGCATAAGAAAGACGTCTGCAGGTATTGAGCCTTCACTGTTTGAAAATATAATTGTTTTAACACTTTTTCCACTCAACTATTAATTAAAGTATATAAGGTCATCAGTGTATATCGATATGGTAATTTTAGAAATGAGCTGCTATCTAAGAGTATAACCGCAAGAACCGCAGTTTCTTTAAGAGAAAGTTCTGATTGTTTAAGAATATATTTAATCTCGCTATGCAGTTTTCGCAGGATGTCACTCAAAATGCTTTCTAGCATAACCTATAATCAGCAATTGTTGCAAATATGAAAGTAGCAAAGAGGTGGTTCGGGAATCATATGTCTTTCAATGTATGAGTGTTTTCTTCCATGCTTCCAGGTGTGTGTGTGTGGTGCATTTGATGTATATTTTTACTTTGGCAATATGTTGCAAATGAATCTTGGGTTTAAACATACGAGGAACAGACAAACTTGCCTACAACATAAAATCTATAGAGGAGCGCCTACATGTCTTATGCTCTCTGTTATTACAAACTAGTGAATGTGTGTGTGTGTGTGTGACTGCTTCAAAGAGCAGATGTTGTCCTCGAAAAACAAAATTCATAAGCGAATGGCAAAAAAAATACATTAAACTAGAAAAACATTGCAATTTTCCAGTTTTTCTGGCTTGTTTAGTTTTATATATGAATATGTTGTTGCGTCTGTTTGTTGTTCTTGTGCAATTGGATGCATTTAGCACAAACTAACTTAAATTTGTTTGCCGTTTTCCGGAACACACTTGTCTCTAGGTTTTCCTATTTACAATGGGGTTTCTAGAGCTGTGAGGTATTTTGAATTCGAACTCCGAAGAACAGAAATACAAATCAAACTTGTTTCATTATTATTTTTTTTTGTTTTTCATCAAATACTTGTTTTATTTTTATTATTAATTTTTTGTCTTTATTGCTATTGATTTTTTTATTATTTGTTTATTTGTAGTTGTTGTTATTCCGGCTAAGCGACGGTTGTGTATTTTGTTTTTGTTGTTTTTTTTTTTTTGTTTCCATACAACCTGTCCGTCTTGTTGTCATTCTTGTTATCATGTAAACTGATGTTTTAGTTGATTTCATTTTAGCTACTTGAATGACAACAAACGGGGATGGCGAAGACGGCGGCGATCACGTTTGTGCTTACAATCATCGCACAGAACTTAACACGAAGAGAGTACAAACGTCGCCATATCTACTAAGTTTCACATCTTCTCATTGCACTTGCAATACAAATCAATGATTTGTTTTTTAGGTACTTGGTCAGCACGTCCGCTGTCATACAAAGCTCAAGTAGAGTCATTGCGACAGGAATACACACATGTAGATAAATATACCGGCCCACACCCAAACCTGGTTATCGTGATTCACTACTGTAAAATCGAATCTTTAATGGCAATCAGTGATGGCATTTCAACAGGGCTATTTTTAATGCCTCTAAAGACTCTAACTCACCATTCTATGTTTTTTTTGCAGATTTTTTTTGTAATTTTTAAAACCGAATAAATAAATAATATTCATAAAGAAAAGTTAGACACCTGCTACCATCTGACTAACAATTTTTGATTCATACCACTTCGACAACTCTGTGTCAAACGAGTGGCAACGTAGCGAACGAATACATGGCAACTTTTATTTTTTTTATTTTATACAGTTCAATAACCGAGCCAATAAGGCCTTATTTGGTTATAAAATTTCTGCAACACATTTCTACTCAAATAAAAATTTAACAAAATTAAAATAAAGTTCATGTATATAAACTAACATGAAATATGCAATAGTAATATAATTAATAAAAACTAATAATAATGATAAACACAGAATTTAATCAAACAAAGAATATCTATAGATATAAGATTGATTATAAAACAATTAATATAGATAATAATTGATAATATTGATAACAGATTCCCTTTCAAAATTAAAAAGTTTAAGAAGTATTAAATAGGAATACCCGTGACATTTAAAGAACAAGTGACAATACGAATTTTCACTTGTTAAGCGCTTGAGTTGTGACATGGAGCATTAGCTTATATTAGCCAAAGTTAATATAACTAAAAGATTATGGCGTGAAGTGTTCTGAAACATGCAAAAAATAATTGGTCACATATTAATACACTGAAGTTACAACACTACAATTCATTTGTTTCCATATGCTGGTAAAGTCTTTTTTGAAATGTATCTAACGAATGATTAAAAGTTTTAAGGCTAGACGGAAGTTTGTTATAAAATCTTGCTAGACATTCTAGGAAGAATAATTTGTACATTCCTCGTCGACCTTCCAAACTCAAATAATTCCACTAAGGATAAAGGAGTTTCTCTAACAATAATCTTATAAAAATGCAGGAAACTTCTAACTTGCACAAATTCCGAAAATGAACAACCTAGAAAGTCTTTGACATAAGAAGCAATGTGCTGGTGCATTCTTACTGAATATATATACCTTATAACTCTATTAAATAACAAACGCACCTTCTTCAATATATAACACAAAGTCCCAGAATATACCTCCATACCATATAAAAAAATTGGCATTATAAGTGCATGAACTACTAGTCTTTTGATATTTAGGGGTAGATATAAATTAAAATTGTAGAAATTTCTTAGAATGTAATTTACTTTAGAAGTTATAGAGTTCACATGCAATTCAAATGTGAGCCTACTATCAATAATTATACAAAGACAGTCTAAGCTGTCCACAACATCGATCTTACAGCCATGGATGGAAATATTAACTTGATCACTTTTCAAACCCCCAAATAGCATAGCCTTTGTCTTATTGCTATTAATACTGAGCACATTTTCATTCATCCAGGTAACCAATAAATTGATAGTGAAGTCAATAGTATTCTGTAGAACATCTAAAGAGTCAAAATTGCCCTTAAACACAATTTGCAAATCATCTGCAAAAGCAAAAGTGAGACAGTTACAGCTAATAATACGATCAAACACGTCATTTACGTACATAATGAAAAGCAGCGGTCCCAAAACCGAACCCTGGGGTACCCCACTTCTCACTGGACAAATACTTGAAACATTATTATTACAATAAACATATTGTTTCCTACCAAACAAATACGAATACATTAATCTACATGCAGTGCAAGTAAACCCAAACAAAATATGCAATTTCTCCACAAGTATCGTGTGATCAATCTTGTCAAACGCCTTCTCAAGGTCAAGCGATAACAACACACAACAGCCCCCATGGCCAATATGTTCTCTTACCTTATCTGTCAGACCTATCATCAACGAAGTTGTACTTCGATTACTTCTAAATCCCGACTGACAGTCATGTAGTAGAGAATGTGCCTCCAAATGATCTACAATCTGAATTTTCATTATGTTCTCAACCGTTTTCGACAGTATTGGCAATATAGAAATAGGACGGATATTCTCCATTGAATTCAGATTACCCTTTTTGCGAATTGGGATAACTTTCGCTATCTTCCAAGCACTAGGGAATTCAGATGTAGCCAATATTTTATTAACTATGTGCCATATATAATTCCCAACAAATGGAAAAACTAATCGTAAAAATTTCAATTTCAAGCCATCGCATCCCACTGCTGTTGCCTTGATCATGTTGAAAGCATTAAGGACTTCAGCATAATCAACTGCATGAAAGGAAAATCCATCATACGCAACCTCAGGAATATTCGGATAACTCTGGTTGGCGGGCGACTGATTAGACAAAAACATACGACTTAACTGTCCACCATCAAAATCATCAGCATGTTAAATAGTCGTTTTACTAAAAGTAGGAACGACTTGAAGGTTGCATTTATCTAATACGGACATGTTCATCTTACAGTTATGTATCAAACTCTTGATTAATGAGTGACTACGCCTAAAAAACATTATAGCTAGACACTCGCTGTAGGGTAACTAACTTTTCATTACAGGATGTTTTGTTTTTACATTATACACTCCCCCCAATTTTTTTTTCACACTGCATATAATATATTACGATTTTTGTGCGACACGTTTTTATTTTATTCTTGATTTTGTGTGTATACTGGTATGGCATTGCTAAACTAATTTTAATGTGATTTTCTACAGGAAGTTCATTTTGTACGATTTTTCTCAACAAACTACTGTCTAGACCTATACGACTGTTTAGGCCTACAACTTAAAGCGACCCTCAGAGCCTATAGCTCTTTACGCCTAATATTTGTCAAATAGGACGATTCTACCTTGCCAAAATCGCCTGTGATATGTCGTAGAAAACAAGGGAAATTTGGCAACATTGCTGGTTGCATGTGTCGCGGTTTGCTGTAGAAGCCGTTGTTAGAGCGAATCTCCAAACCGAGTATGAACAGTGTAAAAAACTCTTTTGCTCAGTGCCCGAAAATCGTCTTGTCTAGCTCTAGCACTGTTTACTCTTAACTCGATCTTAATTTCTGTGTTATCGCTGTCAGCCCAAAATTCGTAATGAATGGTGACTTGGTTCGCTGGTTAAGTGTATACCATTGAGTGTTGCACAGTTCGTGAGAGTGCTAGACGAAAAGCTGTTTTGATTGGGATCACCGCGTGTATCTCGTCGCTTACCTAACTCTTGTGTTTTGTGGTCGTCATGATACTTGAGTATTGAGTTGAGAAATATATATTGAACAAAAGGACCATATCACCATGTCTGGTAGAAACTAACAGTTTTAATTTTAGTTAACTTTAACTTTAAAAGTAATATTTATATACAGTGGTGTGTGATGAAATAGAGTCTCACACGTCAAAACATTTATTTTCTGCAAATCAGTGGTCCAAGATGTTTCATGTCAAGAAATTCTGAACCTGATTGACCGGTCCTCTGCTGAATATAATGCCGTCATTTTTAATAAATTTTGTACAGTACAGTATTTTCTCCTGGTCCAGTGTCAGTATTTTAAAGCCTATGTAATGACGTGTGCTATAGAGTCAATTACAAAAAAATATTTTTTTTTTTGAAATGGTTATCTAATGGTAGTTTGGATTTGAATTTGAAAACAAAGTTTAGCTTCTAAATATGCTAATGTTTAATAGTAGCATTAATAAATTGTCATTATTGACGTTCCAAAATGGGCCGATGTAAATATTGCAATCATGAGCGCCAAGAAAGAATAAACGAGACGATAAAAGAATTCAGAAGCTACATACAAATCACTGACATAATTGGATGCTCAAAGAAAATGTTGGAGACCGGAATAAAATATAACTCCAATCCAGGAAACAGACGGTAAAACCCTGAAAATTACAGAACATTTGGAACCAAAAATATTGCGCCACGTAGAGTTCGACGTTTGTTACCTCTTCCGCCCTTAAAAGGCAATACGATCGGGATGTTGACACCTCTACATTAAGAAAAATGCTAACTAAAAACAATTTAAATTCAAAAAGTGTCCGAAAAGTTCCATTTCTATCCAAACGGAACGTTCAAAAAATGTTGCATTTTGCCAAGGAGCATGTGAAACAGTCCGTACGCAAAAGGCGAAATATTTTGAGGACAGCTGAAACTAAAGTGAGATTGGGTAATTATGATAAGAGTAATCTTCCTGTACGAAGACCGTCCAACACCGAATTCAGGCCCCAGAACACAATCCAAACAGTTACACCTGGTAGCGGAAACATAATGGTAGGGGGTGGTTACTCTTACATTGGGACAGAACCTTTATTCCAAATTGAACAGACAATGGACGCTGCATATTATACCACTGTATTAAAAAAACATCATGATGCCTTGTGCTAAATGGGAAATGCCGCTTCGATGGGTGTTTCAACATAATATCGACCCCAAACACACATCGAAGCGAGCAAAAGCTTCGTTTGGAAATAATAGTGTCATAGTTTTAAGATGGTCTATGCAGTCGCCGGGCTTAAATCCAATTTATAATTTGTGGCGAGACATTAAAGTGTATATCAAAGGAATAAACCAATTTAATAAAGATGAGCTTGTGACACTGGTACAATCGGCGTGGAAAACATGACTTTTGGAGACTTTATGATTCAATGTCAAGGCGTTGCTTAGCTGTGATAAAAAATAATAGTTATTTCATAAAGTACTGAGATAATATAAAGGATTAATGAAACATACATTTTATTTGACACAGCTATTTATTCTAGTTCAGATGATGAATCGCGATGACTATTTTAATTCACAGGCAAAACGGGGCATTTTGAAATATTTTGATTTATACCTAATGATTTAATTTTAAATTACGATATTAATGTTCTAAAATGTTATATCTAGTTCTTAATTGAACAATTAAAAATAAAAGTTATAAACAAAATTTAATTCTTCTACATTTGTTTTTGTTTTGAAAATGTTGATTAGTGTTGACTCTATTTCATCGCACACCACTGTATGTAGGCATTGAATTCTACCCCTAAATACAACTTCTGTAACGAAGGTACATATCTATGAAAATAATGCCCTATTTAGGAAACGTTATCGCTCTTTACTAATGCAGTTTTCGCTAATTAAACATTCTTTACAGGCATATTCTATTGCAACACGCTCTAACAAATATTTCGTAATACAATTAATACAGTTTTCTATAGGAGATCATTTTCCGGAATTTCTTATTAGATATAGGAAATGTTACTTTCGTAAGAGTATCTCCGGCAATCATGACGAATTGTTTCTAAAAAGCTTACAAATGCCACATACGTTTCTGAAATTCTGTTAAAAACTACAACTCAACTCCATCACATTCCATTTCAGATTGTAATCAGTAAAAACTTACAAACTTATCACAAAATTAAATTTTTGCACAATCTTCTTTGTTTTTTGTTTTTAATTTTTCTTTATATGGAAACTATCATTTGCTGCTCACGCGTATTGTGTCTTCGAATACAATTTGAATTGGCTTGGATCTGATTTCATTTGTTGTCTGTAGTATCTACTTTTCGCATTTGTGCTTCTTCATCTTTTTGTTTTGCATTTAAAATCGTTGGCAATTGCAGCACCATGGGCATCAAGTAGTAGTAGTATTTCATAAAAGTAAATTGCAATTAGAGCAGAACATTTTGTAATTAACAAATATTTTATTACCCATCATTAAGCGAAAAGTGTTTTCGTCGATACTTATCTAATACAACAATAGGAACTGGAATGAATAACTTGGCTGACAGCCTGACTGGCTGGCTGTTGGGTAAATGTCTCTCTGAATTACACTTTACTACACTACTTGTTTGTGTAGATACTTTTTTGTTTATTGGAAAACGCTCGTTATTTAAGTACTGAGGTGGAGAGATGATGTTGTTTATTATTGAGTGGTTTAATGAGTAATAAGGTACTAGTAATACTATTAACACATCATTAAATTGTAATTTGTTGCAACGTCCAGGTACTTTAGTTGAAGGAGACGTCAAAAAAGTCCTAGAAATGTTCACAAGATCGTTTATTGATTTGCGGCCTTTGTTTTTTATTCGATAGACTAAAATTTCACCTATTTAGCTCTCAAGTTTTGAAGTTTAAAAAAGATATAAATTGAAATTTAACAATTCCATTTGGAATTTAAAATACATTAATTAATATTCCATTTGAATTTTAAAATATCAACTGCAATTTCTTTATTTCTTCTCTATCTCGAACGAAAAGCTAAGCGAACGAAAATCAGTCACTTACTTATCCGGTCTCAGACAAACCCGGGGGGTCAGGGACCCTACAAAACGAAGATAACATATTTCGCCAACCAGTTCGATCTTTTGCTTTATTTCTCCAGTTGGCAATACCAAGTGTACGCAGGGATTCGTCAACCTGATCCCTCCAGCGGAGTCTTGGTCTTCCTAATTTTCGTCTTCCTTCGAGTTCGGTTTCGTAAACCCTTCGTGCTGGTTCGTCTTCATCCATTCTACTGACATGGCCCAGCCAGCGCAATCGCGTTATCTTGATCCGCTTAACTATGTCAATGTCAGGATAAAGCTCATACAGCTCATGATTCATGCGTCGCCGATACTCGCCGTTGTGCACTATAGGGCCATACATTTTTCGGAGTATTTTTCTCTCGAAGACACCTACAGATGTTTCGTCTGCTGGCGGTAGGACCCAGAATTCTGCGCCATAAAGCAAGACAGGTTGAATGAGAGTCTGGTACAGCTTAGCCCAAAATAACATCTATTCGCAAGCACAATTCTCCGCTTGATCTCAAGGCTGACGTTGTTGTTTTTGTTCACGGCAGATCCGAGGTATATAAATTCGTCCACTACCTCGAAGTTATAACGGTTATCAACGTTCACTCTTTGGTCTAATCGCGTCAGACCCACTTTTGCTGACTTCTTCTCAATTCTCGAAAAAAACGCAGTAACTTCTCTAATTGTGCGCCCAATGATATCTATATCATCAGCATACGCGAGCAGAATGTGACTTTTGCTGCTGATGGTTTTATTCATGTTGACTGCAGCTTTTCTCATAATGATCTCCATTAAGATGTTAAAGAGATCGCACGATAGGGTGTCGCCTTGCCTGAGGCCTCGCTTAGTTTAAGATCCTTACCAACTTTCACAGCGGATTTGGAGTTCGTCAAGGTCATCCTGCAAAGGCGTATGAGCTTTGCAGGAATACCAAGCTCAGACATTGCTTCATAGAGTTTCTCCCGTATCGGACTATCGAAGGCCGCTTTATAATCGATAAATAGATGATAGGTGTCGATTTGTTTTTCGTGTGTCTTCTCCAGGATTTGGCGTAGCGTGAAAATCTGGTCAGTTGTCGATTTTCCAGGCCTAAAGCCACACTGGTATGGTCCAATCAGGTCAGCGATAATTGGTCTTTCGCACATTATACTTGATAGAACCTTATATGCTATGGATAAAAGGCTTATTCCACGGTAGTTGGCACAGATACTCGGGTCACCTTTTTTAAATATGGGACATAGTACACTGAGACTCCAATCGCCGGGAATGCATTCATCTAACCAAATTTTGCTAATGAGCTGATGCATGCACCTTATCAGCTCATCGCCGCCAGCCTTAAACAGCTCCGCCGGTAATCCATCGGCTCCTGCGGCTTTAATGTTCTTAAGCCGGGCAATAGCTGTTCTGACCTCGTCTTGGTTAGGAGGGGGCAATCGACGTCGTCGTCCATATTGTGATCGATTGTCCCATCGTCATTGGATATCTCAGGTACTAGTAGCGATGAGCATATTCCCAACATGCCCTGCACATCTGCGACGAGATTTCCGTCCTTGTCTTTACAGAAGGGGGGCCCTGAACCATGTCCATTAGTTCCGTTTTTAACTTTTTGGTAGAATTTTCGGGCTTTGTTCTTCCTTCTGTATGTCTCAATTTTCTCACTCTCGCGCTTTCCACTGCGCCTAAAGAGACGGTTTACCTCCTATCTTTTCTCCCTATACCGCTCAGGTGCAGATCGCGTTGCAATTGACTGAAGCATTACCATACGTGCAGCGTTCTTTTCGTCATTTGCAATGCGACACTCTTCATCGTACCAAGGTTTATTGCGAAGCGGTTTTTCGAAACCAAGTACGGTTGTTGCGGCAGTTTTTATAGAGTCGGAAATGGGTTTCCACTGCGCATCAGGATCGTCATCGGGATGGGTTCTGTGCCAAAAGTTGCGACAGCTTCCTTGAGTAGGCTGTGGCTACCTCTGGTAATTGCAGCTTTCCGATGTCCAGCTTCCTCTGCTTCTGGTTTCGTACGATTTTCGCTCTACTTAATCTTGTGCGAACCTTTGCTGCTACCAGGTAGTGATCAGAATCGATGTTAGCTCATCTGATCACTCGTACGTCCATTACACTGGATGAGTACCTTCCATCAATTACCACGTGATCAATTTGGTTCTTAGTTCTTTGATCAGCGGATACCCAAGTAGCCTTGTGGATGTCTTTATGCTGGAATCTTGTACCACTAATGACTATGTTTTTTGCCGCGGCAAAGTCAATCAGTCTCATACCGTTGTCGGAACTGTTAGCATGTAGACTGAAATTGCCAATAGTTGGATTAAACACATTCTCCCTTCCTACTTTGGCATTAAAATCTCCTAGTACAATCTTAATGTCATGGCCAGGGCAGCGGTCATACGTTTCGTCTAGGAGCTCATAGAATATGTCTTTGGCATCATCATCTTTCTCTTTTGTCGGGGCATGCACACAAATTAGGGAAATATAAAAATATTTCGCTTTTATGCGGATTGTCGCTATACGTTCACTCACAGGATTGAACCTAGAGACTAGATGTTGCAGTCTTTTGCCAACTACAAATCCGCAACCAAATTCATGTTTTTTCTCATGGCAACTGTAGTATATATCGCAGTTTCTTTTTCTTGTGCAGCCATGTCCTGTCCATCGCATTTCCTGGATAGCGGCGATATCAGCCTTATAACTTTCGAGGACATCTGCCAGTTGGATACTTGCATCGGATCTATATAGAGTTCTTACATTCCAAGTGCATATCCGTAAATCGTGGTCCTTATAACGTTTGCGGGGGTCGTCAACAAATAGGGGTAGTTTATGTTCTATCCGCCGTTGGCCCGTATGTTTGGCTCATCCGCCTTCTAAGGACAAAAGAAATTGCCCGATTGTTTGATGAGCTTCAGTGACATCAGCCACCTACTAAACCTGATTTGATGCTCATTTGTTTCGCCTTCTCACTTTAGCTAGCTATCGGAGGTTTCCGAAAAGCCATTGCCCAGGACATACTGCATGGAAGTAGTGAGCTGCTTGTACTGCCCAATGTAGGAATCATTTCTGGCCACTCCCAAGTGAATGGCAATCAGAAACTTTCCATCTCCACGGACAGTCACTTACATTCGACTGAAATTGGGATCCTCGAAGTCGAAATTTGTATTTGCCTGACTCTATTTTTTTGTTCCCAATTGACAGCATTCGGAATAGCACATGAAAAGTTTTGAAAAATTTTATATTTTTATTTGACTTACAAGGACAAGATTGTGAAACCCAAACCAACTTTCTTTCGTCTAGGACACGAACGAAAACTTTCGTTCGAGATAGAGAGACGGGATTTATTTGTTATTCGGGCTAACCAATCACTTCAGAGATAAGACCCTCTCTCGACAAACGAAGATCCGAATTTATCAGATTCTCATACAACCTGTCTTGCTTTATGGTGCAGAATCCTGGGTCGTTTCGCATGCTCATGAAAAATGCTCCGAAAAATATATGGTCCTATAATAGAAAATGGCGAGTATCAACGACGGATGAATCACGACCTGTATAATTTGAATCCCGACATCGACGCAGATTTGCGTATGAAAATAGCCCGTTTACGCTTGTTAGGTCATGTCAGTAGAATGGATCAGAATGAACCAGTGCGAAAGGTATTCGAAGACGTACTCGAAGGACATCGAAAACTGGGACGACAAAGTCTTCGCTGGAAAGACCAGGTGGAATATTGGCTACGAGAGCTTGGTGTTACCAACTGGACGAGAAATACAACACAAATGTATGCTAACAATAAGAGTCAATAAAAAGGTTTAAACCACATTTAAATTTCACAGTTTTTCACCAAAACGACATGAAAAATTAAAGGTTATTGTAGTTCCACCTGGTGTATGTCACTTTTCGTCCAGCATCTCTCTATCACACCGCCCGCAACAAGAAGAGTGTGAAAGGAAACATCAGATGAGCCAAATATTCTCTCTAGTATGAGATTACTCTATGGGATAAACTAAGTCGCTTCTTCGACTGGACAAGTCTGACTTGCAGCTTCTCATTGGGGTTATCACGGGTTACTGTGATGCTGGAGGCCTCACTGCCGTGCTTGTGGTGACAAAGGAGAGGTGGAGGCCATTGAGCACCTTCTCTGTCAATGCCCAGCCCTACAGCGAAGGCGTCGCCCTTTGGATGTTTTCAGGCAGAAGGCCTGCCCTCTTTGCGCGATGTGGCCATTGATGATTTGATGGAATTTTCACGGGGTCTGCATTGTTCCGGGCTATTAGTGGGGCTCGTCCCCTTCTCTTCCCTCCTTTCTCTCTTTTCTTCCCGTATATATGGGGAATCAAAGCATCCGAGTGTAGTGACGATAAGACAGTTGTGAACTGTATCATATTGTCACGTGTCGTAAACCTAACCTAACCTATAAGTAGATATCAGCAGTGTGTTCTGTACAATTTATACTGTATTACCGTACTTACTTTTTTTTACCATTGTTTGCGTTTTGTTTTATTTCTTTTTTTCTTTGGCGAAATAACAATATATTTTTTTACAATTGTAGGCAACTATAGGTAGTAAAAAGTTGTACGTACGGGAACAAAGCTAATGCATTGGGTAGAATAAAGCAACGTTCAGGTATACCGAGATTTAGAACTTCTCGAGATTACAAACCACCAAACCAATTTGAATTTTTCCCAATGACCCAAAACATTCCGACACCCTAGTTAATCGAATAATTAATTAATGTTACATTTTGATTAATCGTATTTACGATTAATCAGTTAATCTTCTTTTTGATTAATCAATATTCATAATTAATTGATTAATCTAAAAATTTATTATTCAAATATTTGAATAATTGAGCAATTAAAGTTTTTAGATTTTATCAGTTTGCATTTTTTCAACAACCTTCTTTACTCAAATTGTTTAAATGTTTCCTTTTTTTTTGTATAGTATTTTTTGAATTCAAAAATTATTTGAAGACGGCACACAATTCTTCAAACATGATTAATCAATATTCAAAATTGTTGATTAATCATAGTTTTGATTAATCTGAATTATTGATATCGATAATCAAAATTTTAATTAATCAATTTATCACACATCCCTACTTTTACTAAAATAAAAATGCCGGAAACTTGAATAAATGTACCACTGAGTGGTAAATTTGTTTTTCGCCAATGAATTGAATATGTTTTCTTCTAATGGCCAATACAGATAACTCCACATTGATGTAAATATGTATCAGCAAAAATTATACTAAAAAAAGAATGTAACAAATGTAATCGCCATTTTTTAATTAGTTAAATGGAAATATAAAAACAATATTGTGAATAAATGTAATTTGTTTTTAAATAAAATATGTAATTTGTAATTTACAGCCTGTCCCATGATGTCGAATATTATGTTCGGTTTCTTTCTATGCTACAAACAGCTGATTTGGGGCCACTAACAATGAACGAAAATAGTGACTTAATAGTGACAATGATAAATATAAGAAAAGACCATTATATTTATATGTCACGTTGTAGAATAGTAGTTACCTTATAATCTGTTTTGTTACCATTTTCTCGTTTGCACAGTAAAATCAGAAACAACAGCGAAATTTGTTGTTACACTTTTTTTCTTCAGGCCCGCAGTAGGAGGTGTAGGTGCTACTATATGGCCGAGGTGTGTAATGCATGAACCTGACAATTATGACAACTGACGTGAACTCATTATGCACAAACGTTCAAAACATATATGTATATACATAAATGTTCCTCCACTTATTGTTTGAGCTTTTTGTTTTTAATTCGTTTCATTGTGACTTCTTACTGAGTGACGGTGACACGCATTTGTACAATTTACCTGGAACTAAAACATCTGACGTTTCTCTGCTTCTTTCCAAATCATATTGTATGTATTTACATCCTCCATATGGTTACGTTATGCCCAACGAAGCATATAAAACATTAAAGTGATACAAAACTAAACTCGGCGTAAAATAAGAAAGTCACTGAATAAAAAAACCAAAACATGTAATTCAGATACTTCTCTTTAGTTGTTTCATCCATTAAAGTAATTTGTTCTGCTTGGAACAGCAGTAAATGTTAAAATTATCCTTACGCTCATCGAATCCTGAGCTCTCTTTGCATGCAGGTAAATTACAGGTGGCTGGTGAATTTTTGCTACATTGAGAAACTGGAATAACTTTTTTGTAATGCATGGAATTTATTCAATCCTTTTTTTATTCGGATTAGGGAGAGCTTCTCACAATCATTGAGCTGTGCGCGTTCTAGTTTTACACTCACTGATTGGAGCCTGCAATGCCGGTTCCGAACGGTAGTTGAGGCTGAAATTGCAGCTATTGTCGCTTGAATTGATTGGTTTAGTTCATCCGCATTTGTAGGTTGCGATTTGTACACTTCATGTTTACGATAGCCCCTCAAGAAAAAATCCTGTGGAGTTAGGTCAGGCGACCTGGGGGGCCAACGGAAGGTTGAGTTGAGTTTTCTTGAGTTATCAAATTCGGCCATAACCGGCCGAGTTTTGTATGCAGTTGCACTATCTTGTTGAAACCACACAGAATTGAAAGGAATTTCGGCTTAGTTCCGTATAGAAAAATTCTTTTAGCATGCTTAAGTAACGGTCTCCGTTAGCGGTAACGATGTGCCCGTTTTGTTCAAAGAAGTATGTTCCGAAAATACAGCGTGAAGAAACTGCACACCACACCGACGCCAATTGGATGCAATTTCCTCTCATGCAGTACTTGTGGGTTGGAATCACTCCATATGCGGTAATTTTGTTTGTTTACGTTGCCATTCAGATCGAAAAGAGCCTCATCAGACATGAAAAGACAATTCAGCAAATTCTCGTCCTCTTCCACCTTTCCAAGCGAATCGGAAGGTCTGATGCATTTAATTTATTAGCCTTTTGAATTTTGTAGGGGAATAAGTTCAAATCCTTATGTATTATTGTCTGCCTACCGCACCCATTTCAGAAGATAATCTCCTTGTTGAAACACTGGGGTTGCTTTGTATGGCAGCAGGTACGGCAGCAATAGTTCCATCTGTTATAACGGAAGGGTTTCGACTGCGACTGTCCCATGCTCATCAAAATTATTCACTAGTCTTGTGACGGTCCATCTACTCGGAGGATCGCCGCTAAACGTGCGCCTATATTCTCTTTGAACCAAAACTACAGACTCCAATGCGTGATATTGGCGGTCAATCCAGATTCTTTTTTCAGTGTTCGTTTTCCATTTTTATTAAATCCAAGGACCAATAATCTACAAAAACAAAGAAAATCCAGATTACTTAGATGGAAAAAAGTTGTCAAGTTTTCTTTTGGTGTCGGCTTTCATCAGCTACCCTGTATATTGTGTATGTCGAACTCTCAGGGAAATTTAGTTGCTGGCAATTCGACACAAACACACACAAAAAACAGAAATCAAACTTTCTGTTGTATTTGGCCTCATGACCTATATTCCCGCCATCACCATTATTATCATCATTGGCAACATCATCGGAGTAAGCAACATCATCCAATCATATATATGTATAGAGAGAGAGTCAGGCACAATGTACATATGTATATTAGGTAGATAAAGCAAGATAACAACTGAGGACAGCTCACGAAAATGAGAGGCATTCGTTTAACATTCATATATTTGGACTATGTAATATAGGAGGAGAAGTATACTCATTTTGACTGCTGGTTAAATTGCTTCGTATTTCGTTCATCTCTACGGTTAGGTAGGTTATAGTTGCTTTGGCTGCTATATATTTTTTATTGTTGTTGACATTGTTGCCGCTGCCGTCGTTGTTGTCGAAGTAGTGCCAGTCACTGTAGATGCTTTGCAACTGTAGTAATTGTTGACATTAGAGATGACACAGTCATTCAACCAGTATTTGTCATCTTCGCTGTAAAGTAAATTGGCATAACAGATATAATTAAGAGAAAACAGAATGTACAAAGCAAGAAGAGCGGTTGGCAGACATGCGAAAACAACGGCAAGGAAGTGAAGGCAAAACATATGTATGTTTAGATTACAGATGTGTGGTATGCTGTGCAAAAAAAACTGTTGTGACATTTTGACAGACGGTATGTATACTACACCATTTCCAATTGAAATTCAAAAAATGTTTTAATTTGTAAAAACATCTTTAGAAATTTGGAAATTCTCTTTGAAATTTGAAATACAGTGCCGGTCATACAGTTGGAAAGGATGTATTCAGAGTTACATACAGTTGATGTCAAAATAATAGCACCACTCTTATGGTTATTTTTAATTATATGTTAAGCGAAAAATTAGACGCAAAATGAATTTCAAAATGAACTTAAATTAGACACAGATAAGTAGACAAGACTTGTGTTACAAAAAAATAAATTTTGAATTCACATAAACACAATCAATTTATTGTTTTATCCAAAAGTCAAAAAATGGGCAGTCAAAATAATAGCACCGCTTATACATATGTAGCTAAAAATAAAAATTTTAAATAATTACAAATAAGTTTTATTTTGTAAGCTTCTTGTTGGAATATGCTTTTAAATTAAATTCAATATTTAGTTGGGTTCCCCTTATTCGAAATAATTGCTGCGCAACGTCTTCCCATTGAGTTGACCAAGGTACGGCATCTGTCACTTGGTATCGAATACCAGAACTGTTCCACAGTACTCCACAAATCGTTATTGTTGGTGGGTTTGACTTCAGACAACCTCTTCTTCACGTCCGCCCATAAATTTTCGATGCGGTTCAAGTCTGGCGATTGCGCAGGCCATTCCATTAATGGGATTTTGTTGTCCTCAAACCACTTTTTAGCCTTTCGGCTTGTATGTTTAGGGCCATTGTCCTGCTGCATAACTCAAATTAGTGGCATTTCTTCAGATACAAGCCTCACTTCCTCAAGGATGTGAACATATACGGAAGCGTCCATGATGATATTTATACGATGAATAAGAAAAGCATACCCAGACCATGATGTTGGAACCTCCATGTGTGATCGTCTTTGAGGTATATTTTGGGTTAAACTCTGAATTTGGTGGCCTCCGAATATACGATCGAGATCCCTTTCCACCGTATAAAACAATTTTGCATTCATCTGTCCAAAGAATATTTCGCCACTTTTCAATTGGCCAGTTTAGATGATTTATTGCACAAAGCAACCTTTTAGTCACATGCCTTTTTGTCAAAAGCAGCACTTTTCTTAGGATGTGAGCTTTTAGGTTATGTTCCCTTAACCTACGGCATTAAGTTATGTTAGCTTTTTAAATTTTTATTAAATTAAAGCACAATTTACCACCCTAAACTATTAAAAACTAATATTTCAGGTCCGCTTTAATTTTTTTATACAATCGCTTCAAGTGGTGGTATTATTTTGACAGCTCCCTCGGCATCTTATTTTAAAAGTTTACATATTGTAAGAGTATACACAATATTAAAACTGAAAATAATTTACCGCATAAGAGAGCAGACATCAGTATGATTGCAGATATGATTGCAGAAGAACACAGTCTCAAAACAAAATCAGATCATTTAGGTGGTGCTATTATTTTGACAATAACTTTTCACAACTTTCGTACAAAGTGTCTCTCGTTTTAGTAATTCCCGTTATATTCTCACTCTAGTTCAATATATTGTTGGATGTCTAAATATCAACAATAACTTTTGAAAATTTCTCACAACTGCGAAAACTGTAGTGACACGTGTTTCTTAGGGTGGACAGATAATTAGAAACGCTTTTGCAAACAGTGGAAATTTAATTTATTTTCAACGTAAGTTATTTTATTTTTTAACCTATTCAATTCAGTACAAATATATACTAGCAACAAATGTCATGCACTCCAGCACTACGCATTTCAATTGGAATTGGTGTAGACAAACTGTATTTTTTTCTTTCAACAGTACAAGCGATTTAAATCATCTGTATTAGAGGCTATTAAAAAACGTTACCAAATAGAAATCGTTTAAAGCTTTGACAAATATAATTGCGGGAAAAGACTAAATATACTCCGTTATCATAGGATAGCCTGACTTGAAATTAATAATATATTTCCTCATTATGACATTCCCTCAAATGGAAACAAAAATGTATTAATGCCATTGAAAAGAGGGTATTCTGTTTTTGTATTAACAACAAAAGCAGTAGGTTCTGTTGAAGTAATCGGTATTTTCGCTATACTAACTTAGTCTCGGTGCAGATGTTTCAAATATTTATTGATTTTCACACGCGTTTGGAATAATTGTCTAATAATTTAAGTTGTCGAATAATAAGTTGTCGAATAAGTTTTTAATTAAAAATAATAAATGAGACAAGAAGCCATCGTTAAGCGCCACGGAAGAAGCAAAAATCAATGCTTACCGCGACCAAAAGCGTTCTAACCGCTCCATTGTACAAAAATTGATCTGAGTCCAAAAGTGGTGAACAACTATTTAAACTATTTTAAGAATACAAACTATTTAAAGAATAGGTCGCAGCACGGGATAAACGGTCTTCAAAATCCTTTACTTTTATTGATTATTATACAACCTCATGAGGTCAGATGTCTTACACATATTAATTAAACAAACAAATTAAATAAATTTTAACATATTCCCCCAACTGGTTCTATCCTTCGCCTTTTCACGATTCTTAGTAACAACAAAGATACGGAGGGATTCTTCGGCCTGGTCTTTCCATCGGAGCCTTGGTCGTCCTCTCTTCATGCTTCCATCGGGAACGTTATCGAAAACCTTTCGCGCTGGCTCATCTTGGTTCCAGCGACGTCGGTACTCGCCGTTTTCCCTAACAGAACCATATATTTTACGGAGAATTTTCCAGTGTGACTAAATAAAATTGGAGCCATTGCAGGATTGAACGTAAGCAAAAAGGGAACAAAAAACGTTCCTATAGCGTCGAAAATTAAATAATAAATTAAATGCAGTCAGCAAAGGATAACATGCCATGGACTGGGCTTCAAGGTCAACAACTCAACGACTGGAGAAGGGTAGTTTTTTTCTGATGAAAAACGCTTCAATATCGATGCCCCGGTGGGCTTTAATTACTATTTACATAATATCAGGAAGGAGGATCAATTTCTAAGTCGCCAACATAGCAGAGAGGGAATAATAATGGTTTGGGGTGCCATATCCTTACGCCATACGCTTCCAGTTTGGTTTTTATGAACGAGCAAATGACTGGAAGCAGCTACAGAGAATTCCGTTAACTTCAACTGGCCCTTCTGGTTTTGTTGTTATTACAATACATTTTACATACATTTTAATACATTTTTAGAGGCGTTTAAGGGAATATCATAATTTGACATTTTCTTTTTGTTTCTAAGTGAGGCTATCCTATGTTAACGGAGTGTTGTATATCATTCATGAGCATAAGCTTGGTCGATAACTTTTTCTCTGACGGTTGAATTTGGAAAAATATTACCAGAAAATGTTGTGAACATGATAGTGATGCGAACAATTTTGATTAAATTTACATTTCTAAATGCATTTTATTTTTTTGATTTGTTTTTGGAACACATTTTTATACGAAATGTAGTTCCATGGATTCTAGTTACATGTATTTTAGATAAATTCATTAATTTAACCGGCCATGTGTTACAGTGTCTGTTTTTGTGTGGGTAACATTCCAGTAGCGGAATTCATGTCTAAGAACCCCTTCTTTCGCATACGTCAGACAGACATTAGAAAGACCTTCAAAACATGACGCTCAGAAGACATTTTCATTTTCTAGAGTTCAGCAACGAGGTACCCTTATTTCAGGTGGTACCTGAAGCTGTTCTAAAAACAACTGCTTCAAAATCGTATAAATTGACAAAGAAAAATTACAAAATATTAAAGTTTAATAGTTTATTGAAACAAAAATAAAACAGGTATGTATTCACATTAATTTTGTTATTTTGCTCCTTTTATTGTTTAAGCCTTCATTATTCTGTAATATATTCTTTTTATCAATTTTAATAAGTGTTTTTATTGAGCTTCGACTTGTCATTTTGTTATTTTTTATCTATTTTGGGATTAAAACACAACTATCCCTTCTCTTCTCTTCATTTCATAGAGTTAATGTCGCGTTATTTTTACTTGTCATGTACATTTCTCTGCCCTGACACAAGCAATCAATCAGAATGCAATGGCAAAACCTAATACATATACTCTAACTTCTACGATCGAGCGGTTTCCCCTGCCTTTCGGCAGACAATAGAAAGAATGTTGAGGAGAACGAAAAGGCAAGCCGTTCTGGAAGACCATGTTGGACAAGGCGTCCAGCATAGTTAGGCGGATTGATTAGAAGGTATTCTAGAATGCCTTCCCTAAGTAAGGCCTTGTCAGTTCCGGTTTCATATTTGTCAACCGTTTGTCTGTTTCTGTATCCGTTGGAAGGAATTAACGATCGCTGGTTTATGATACTCGCATACTTTTATGCGCTGTGTGCATTTATATTTTCTGTTTGTTTTAACCATAGAGTAATATCATATAGAACTGCTATTGTTCTCATCTGACATTTCATTTCACTCTATCGTGGTGCGGTCTGTGCGATAGAGAGTTATTTGACGGAACTTACACCAGGTGGAATTACAATAATCGTTGACATGAATTTTTCATGTCGCTTTGATGAAAAACTGAAATTTAAACGTATTTTTGTCTTTTTTGTCATATTTTATAGGTAGTTAGTACACATTTGTGGTGTATTTACACAAAAAATTTCACGCACAAAACGAAATTCTGTTTTTGTTTTCTCGTTGGTTGGTTTGAGCCATTGCCTCTCTCTATCTGGTATTATTAAAGCAATACTTTCCAACATGCAACGTCCACATGCAACCACATCACACTTCGTAAATTTACTGAGACAAATCGTTACTCTGTACGTCATTACTCTATGGTGATAACAACAAATATTGCGTGTGGGTGTGTTGTGTGTAGATATATACTTATACATATGTACACACATCCATATATATGAGTTTAACGGTTTTTTGTTAATTGATTCCATTATGTACTACTATGGTATACAGTAAATACAGTAATAGTGTCTGTGTGTAATGACAAAATTATTTCCAAAAATGCACTTTGTCGTGTGGAAACGTATTCGTACACACAATAAAAGACGGACCGGACGGACGCATTTTTGATTATGTTGATGATGTCTGGTGGCAGATTCATTCATGATGATGAAATGATTTATTGAGACAAATTTTTTAAATGTTACAATCAATTGACAAGCAAAACCAGTACAGAATTGCATTCAAAAAGGTTTATATTTTTTTTTCAGCCGACCAACCTTCATTGCCCGAAATATTCTATAAATCTCAATTTAATTAGGTTTTGTTTAGAGTTGGGTAGTTCATGAACTACCTAGTTCATTTAGGGTGACCAGACATCGCCCTCATGAACATAATGCTCATGTTCGATACGGCGAGTATGTTCGTTATTGTTACGACCGGGCACCTTAAATGAACGAGTTCGAGAACTAGTGAACGAGTTCGACACAAGCCTAGTTTTGTTGCGAGTGCCTACACTACTGTAAAATTTTAAGCAAGATCCCAGTATGCCAAACGGATACGTAACGGATCCACTTCTTCTTAAATTCTATCCATAATGGATCCGTTTCGGATCCGCAAGTAGGAGAAATTATATTTTTATGTCCGTGTTTCGGATCTGTTACGGACATCATACTACGATCCGTTGCGGACCCGTGTGTTGTAATAAAACATATCCGTAGTGGAATCCGTTACCGAATCGGAATTTCGTGTGCCATCCGTAAAAACAACATCACCAAAACCAAGGAGAGTTACTGATAAATACTATGGGGGACAGCTCCACCATCAATTTCAATGGTTACAAATTGGTTTACTGAATTTTGTTGTGGGCGCACCAGCATAAGTGACGCCACCGTTCAGGTCGGCCAAAAGAGGCTGTCAAGCCATGAAATCGTTGATAAAATCCGTGGAATATTGTTGAACGTTCGGAGAATGAAAGTACATGAGGTGGCTGAGGATCTAGGCATCGCAACTGAACGGGAACATCACATTTTAGATGAATATTTGGACATGAAAAATCTATCTGTGCGATTACTCACATCCATCACAACACAAGACCAAGGAGCAGTGAACTACTCCGGGTAAACGTGAGCCAAAGAACTCCAAGGTGAGTCTGTCGGCCATCAAGGTCATGGTGACTGTTTTTTGGGATGCATCGATATTATTCAAACCTGTTGTACTAAAATGACAAACTGCATTTGGCGAAGAAAAAGTGATATTCTAACATGACTTAGTCGCCATGGCCAATCCATAAATTAGCCTCCAGTGACTACTTTATATTTCCGGAATTGAAGAAATGACTCCGTGGTAAGAGATTTGGGTTGATGTAAACATTTCTTTCGACGGCGGTCACCTCGCTTAGTGACGGCGACACTATCGAGTATTTAGCCATGAAAAAGCTTCTCAAAATACCGTTCGGAACCGGTGTAAAACTGTAGGTCCCAATCAGTGAGTATAAAACTGGAACGCGCACAGCTCACTGGTTGTGAGAAGCTCTCCCTAATCCCTTCATGGGATGTAACGGGAAACCATATATTTATTTTAAGAAGACATAAACCATAGTTTTGAAAAAAGTAGGCACTAGCAAAATGTTATTGTGATCGCTAACGATTTACGGAAGTTATCGCGCAGATCAACCAGCCAGGCATACGGACATGGTTAGGTCGTCTTAAAATCAAACCAAATTTAATCCGAAGATGTCTTGAGTCTAATACGACTCCTACAATGTGTCCCTGTAGGATGTGTCCCGATATTTGTTTTCTTCTTTTTTTTGTCTCTTTAACCCTTTCAACGCCAGTATTATTACGTGATAAAATACAATTATATAGATAAGATTGCAGTACGACATTCAAAAACCTTTTTTTGTAGGACATCTCAAAAAATAATCAGAAAAATTCAGTAACTCCTTAGTTGCCGAGATCTCGGAAAGTTTAAGGGTTTTCGATGGCGTTCGGCCGGACATAGGGATTTTCTCCTCTATGGTAGGTCAAATACCGGCCTCTCGACTTTCGCATAGATTTTCTTACATTCTCTATTAATTTTATTTATTAACCATAATTCGATAAATGCTTTCCGTACCCACTAAAGGATAAGTCGGGACCGGCTTTTGAAATGTTGGTTCAGACCGTAAAATACACCAAAAGCCGATAATCTTGTGGTTCACACAAATTTTTTGATTGAGGTTACTTTAATCGAAATTCACATTAGATACTATTTGTTAGTGAAACTAAATCCTATGCCAACTGTTATTTATAATTATAATTAATCGTTTTGTGGTGATAAACATATGCTTTGTCTCACAGACAAGTATGTTCTGGGGAAGCACAAACCTTAATTCTTCGACGCATTTAATTTTAAATTTAGTTTTATTTAACAAACCGATAATTTTTCCGTTTGTTTTGAAATCTTCCCGTTCTAAAGCAAAACGTCCTTCTTTTTAGTACTTATGTACATTCAAGTGTGCAAATATATTTACATATGTACATATATAAATAAATGAAATATACCAAATTCTACCACACACAAAAATTCTCTAAATATACCCAATGGTCACCTTAACCGACGGGATGCGTATGATGGCGCGTGGTGGAAATAAGTGTGGTAGGGGTGTGAGTGATGGTGATACTAAACGCACAACACAGGCCACCACCAGCTAAGCGAACATCATCATCGAGCCATTAGACGGACAACTGAGGCAGCCAGCCAACCAAACACATGGATTATAACAAATCATGATCAGAAGCTAAGGAAAACCATACGAAACACTAATATCGAATTTTATAAATAAAACATGTTGGTTGGTACGAAACGATACGTTTTATATTTTTTGTAAGTTTGCTCTTCCACCACCTTTACCGACGATATCGGCGAGCGGCCAGCCACAGTTCGCTGCGTGTAAACAACATAAAAAAAGTTGAAGAAAAATAAACAAACCGTTTAATTTTAAATTTGAAAATGTGAAAACTACGTCACTATTGACCATTGAACACAAATACGACTCTGACGGTTATTGCTACTGCGACTGCTGCGAGTACAGGAATAATATCTTTCGCTTTCTCATTCCGTTTACATATCAATTAAACAAAAATAGAATACCCACCAGAAGAAGATGATTTTTTCTTTCAAATTTACAACACATACATACATATCTGTGTAAATACTTTTTACGTTCATTCATTGAATTGTTTAGATTGCATGCGCGCACCAAACGACGTCATCGTTTTCATCTTCTGTTTTCATTTAGCTTTTTTCACCATTCCCCCGGTTGAAATGTTCGTTTCACTCGTAGTTGTGGTCGGAACTTGTTGAAAAAATTAGCTGAAATAAACAGCCACTCAGCGTGGCACTTGGATGCGACAGGCGAAATAAGAACATTCGTGAGTTGTCGTTATCATCGGTGTCGTCGTTGGGTTTGTTGTGTAAGGACAATGATGTCTACTTTATAGCGTTTAGTACCTAATGCGAGAGCCACAGAACCAGAGCGTGTGTGTGTGGGGGGAACCTGTTGATTTTCAGTGACATTGTCGGTCTAAATTTTTAATGTCAACGTGCAGCAGCAGCTAGCATAATACAATTCTAAATGTTTATACAGTTGGCGCCAAAAAAAATTAAAACAGGTTCGGTAATTTATTAAATAACTCAAACAAAAATATGACAGCTTGGTAGAATTAATAAATGTGGATTGCCAACATATTCCCCGCCGAGTTGTGATTCACTTTTATTTTGTAGACTACCTCACAATGAGAAAATCGTTTCGTTATCGAGATACATATCTGAAGTAATAGTGTCTATGGCTGGGATTACACGAATAGTTTGGATTTTACCTTCACAAGTTCACCTTACATCAGCGATAATTTGATGTCAGCTTCAAGTCGCGCAGGTTACAGAGCTAAGCGATGAGTTGACATCAACTTTAAAAAATCAAAATCGTTTTGTCTACATATCTGAATATTCCAGTAAAGCACACTTTTTTTTTGTTTTATTTGAAACACATTATGCGTGGAATATGTCATCGTTCAACTGGCTGCCGTGGCCACCCAACCGTGGGGGGCATCCAAGGGGTCCAATTATCGATGACTGGCGCATAGATCAGTTCCGACGAAAAATTCGCCAAGTCGATGTCTGCGAAAGGGCGAGCTCCTATGCGCGGCGCGGGCTGCCGCGAGTTCTGCTGCTCACTCTCAGGTAGGAACAACAGTGATGTTCTGTTTTCGCGAGATCACGAGTAGTGTAAGATAAATTTTGTTTTGATATAGGTACATACATATGTACATAGTACATATGTATAGAGTTCAAATATTAAATTCCCAATTTCGTTCTTCCCTGATTGATGGGTCGTTATAGTCTTGCCTACCCCCATACTCTTAACGGAAAATTCACTGCATGTGCGCTTGTTATAACAAGCGTCTAACTAGAATGTTATTAGGCTTACCTAAGAGTAAGCCTATCTACTGTCTAACTCTATCGAAACGGGTCTGTTTCCGCACAATGCAACCCTGGTAGTTATGATTGTTTTCAGTAAAACGAGAGCGGTTCATCAGAATCTTGCAGGTATTCGTTCGAATCTTAGTCACACGCTAAAAACAGTTTAGTAGAAGTGTTATGAATCAAAAATTGTTAGTCGATGATAGCATTTGACTTATGAATACATACATACGTGTTCTATTATCCTGTATATTCTACAATCATGTTAATTAACTGATTTATGCATGTAAAACCAGGTCGGAATTATGCATAATTAATATTATTCGCAAGGTCAATTTTGGATTGCGTATCCATAACTATTGAAAACCGATGGAGTTTACTACGCTCCTTTTAATGTTTAGGTATACATTGACTTGACTTTTCATAACTATTGAGGATTCATATTTAAAATATTAAAATGTAAATATTTAACTATTGTGGGGTATGAATTTACTGTTTAAATAATTTAATATCTCAACTCCTAATTGTGAATTTTAAAACTGCATAAGTGACATAAGTTACCAGCAATTTTCGAATGAACATTTGTATTATTATATTTATATATACATATGTATGTCTATGTTTTATATATTTTATGAATACGGGCCGAAATTTTTAAGGATTCAAATTAACAGCAGCGGGAATTTTTCCCTGAAGTTGCAATCAGTTTTGATTGGAAATTCTTTTCCCTTACTTTCTCTTCAAAATCAAATTTATTAAATTTTCTACAGTAAAGCCCCCACTGTAACTATTCTACGATTTGAAATTTTCATTTGTGAGACATCACAGCAACTTCATAAATGATTTAGCTGTGACTGTAAGTAAAAATTGGAGAGGAAGGAGCTTATCATGACAGTTTTAAAAACATTTTTTTTTTCAATATATGTACCTACATAAGAAAATTAATTTTATGCCCATCATTTGCCTTCATCTCATGTATTTATTTACTCGTTGCAGTTTACTGAACTTTGTTATATATTTTTTTTTGTCCAAACCCACATTACATTTTTACAGTTATTGACATTAAACTTCTTTGCCTTATGGCGGCTACTGACTGACTCAGTCTTTTCTGTATGTGCCAAAGGCTGGCGACATTTTTTTTTTTCATTTAACACAACTGATAGTGGCCATAAAAAGTTATGTCTACTTTTGAAGAAAAGAAAAAAATGAATTCTCTTTTAACTTCCGATAGAGAACTAAGGAAGACAATACAAATTTGCCAATCATGTATGACAAATCTTCAAACAATTTAAAAAAATGTTTTGCGTCACGTGCTACGTCGCTTAAAGAGCAACAGTAATGTTGGATTTGACAATGAATAAATTTTAATCAAAATTCAGATTTTTTGTGGCACTAAAATATTTTTATTCTTTACATTGATATAAACTCATTGCCCAACCCACTATGTGGCTCATGATGAAAAGTGTCCGACTTAACGTGAAATCTAGGTAAAAATTATAAATTCTTCAAATAAACAAAACAATTGCAAGAGATAAGATAATAAATAATTTCATACGTCGAATGAAAATAATTACTACGTACGCATGTAGATTAATGTAGGAAATTCAAATTGTTTTTAAGAGATATCTTTCATATTGTTAGAATCGAGGACTTCCTTTGGCCAGTGATTCCAAACCAGAAAATAGTGTTTATAATTATGGTTTTATACTCGTACTGGTTCGAAACGGATTCGTATCCGTTTTTGTTTTGCGCTAACGAGCTAAGAGAAAAATGATTAGTTTTTGTTGGATAATAAACAATTCAACACGGTTGAAAGTTCATCATCAAATTCCCTCACTCATCGTCCCTCGTCCAAACTCAACGTCAACGCAACCAAGTCCGTGCATGTAACTTTCACGCTGAGAGCTGGAACATGCCCACAGGTACTAATGGGAAATACGGCAAAACCCCCAATAACATGGCAGAAGCACATACTGACAAAAAGGAAACAACTTGGTATTAAACTAACGTCTATGCACTGGCTCATTAGCCGAAATTCTAAACTGCTATTGGACAATAAGCTACTACTGTACAAGGCAATTATCAAACCAGTATGGACCTATGGTGCAGAACTGTGGGGCCCGGCGTCAAAAACAAACATCGAAATCATACAAAGATTTCAATCAAAATGTCTACGGCTCATTGCTGATGCACCCACCTACGTGAGAAACAAAATTCTCCACAGAGACTTCCAAACAAATACTGTTCAACAGGAGATCGACAAAGCAACGAACGATACGCTTTAAGACTGTCTTCGCACACGAATGTCTTAGCACGAAATCTTCTAGAAGTAACTTCACAAAGCAGAAGTCTTAAAAGATTCAAACTCACGCATCTAGTCAGCACTCGATGATATAAAACCCACCTACAACGAGGACCAGCAGTGGTTGTTTCTCATCATGCCAAGACTGCAACAAATTCAAATTTGTATATTTTTTTGAAATTGTTTAAATATTATATACTAGTTGCCTATTGTCATGTATTTGATAGATTGCAATAAAAAAGGAGATAAAAAAAAATCCCATCTTCGGTGTCTAAATGTGTTTCATAGGTAGGTAGGTCACCAAACATGCTTTTGCTTTGTTCGCTGAAAGTGGTTCCGAAGAACCACTACAGAGTTCTGTTAAGGCGCTAACACAACTGTCAACATACGAGGGCAGTTTGATGAGTGCGTGACTTTTGGAATAAAATATTTGTATTTCGACAATAAACGTTTAATTTCTCATCAAAGTCTCCTTTCAGCTTGATCGGGTTTTCAATATTTTTATTCCTTCCAAATAATTGTTTTTTTATGCCCTAAAAATAGGCATTTGTTTCAGTGATGATCTCTCCATTCGACACAAATCTCTTACCGCTGAGCCATTTCTTCAAGTTTGGAAAGTGAAAGTAGTTACTGGGTGTTAAACCCGGAAAATACGGCGGATGCGGTAGTATTCGTAGGCCAATTTATGTATTTTTGCGATGGATACTACACAATAGTATTCGCCGATGATCGTTTTGCCTTTTTAAGGAAGTGGATATAAATGACACCGCATGCATAAAAAAACTGTCTCCATGACATTTTTGGCCGACATGTTCACACGGAGAAGTTCGCTGTTTTGACTATTCCTTGGTCTCCGGCGTGTTGTGATTGACCCACGTTTCATCCACGGTCGTTTGAAGTGGTCACATGGTTACGCTTATGGTCGAGTGTGAGTAATCGCGGCACTATGGCGCGGGTAGCTTTTACATGTCCAAATAGTCATGTAATCTGTAATAACAGCCTCAGTCACCTAACACACTTTCATTCTCCGATCGTCCAATATCATTCCATGAATTTTTTCGACGATATCTTTGGGGTGACCTAAACGTTCTACGTAACTTGTGCTGGTAAGACCACAACGGCTTTCAGAAAACAAGTTTTTAACCATTGAAAATGATAGTGCAGGGTCTCCATAGTATTTATCAAGCCTTTCTCGGTTTCGGTGATGCGTTTTTACCCAAAAAATACGTTTTTCCTACTTTCGTCCAAATTTACCGGTTGTCTGTTTGCAATGGTTGTCAAACACGAACTAAATGACACAGCTTACGTAAAATTGTACACGCAAAGGAAAAAATTCGTTCCTCTCAAACGAAATCTCAGATAATTGAAGTTCGTATGGGGATTGTAGTTGGGAGAAACGAACTTCTGTTAAGCCATACATGTTATTTCGTTTGGGAGAACCAGCAAAATAGTCTTTTTGTGTAAATTTCAAACTTTTATGATTTTGGTTTTACCCATAAAGTTTGTTTTAAAAAAAAAGTTGCAATTTTTGTTTGTTTTTTCACTGTCTACTTACACGTCTGTCTCGCCTTGCATTCAAATAACAACTAAAAGCGCAGCAAACTACAACGCGTCAATTGTCCATCCAAGATATATTGACAAGGTAAAAGCATTAGAGTGTGTGATCACTTTTCTGTGCATGCGTGATTGTGTATGTCAAACAAGTGGATAATACTGTGTATACAGTCGACAGAATGAGAGAATGAGAGAAATTTACGTTTTTCGTAATCTGTGCTCTCATTAGAAAAATGGCTTAGAAAGTGCGCGTTTGATGCAATCGAGAACTCGTTTGCAACAATATGATACATATTTGCAATATACGAGTTTATTTGGGAGAACTACATGAACGGTTGCGATTAATAAATTAATACAATTCAAAGTATTGTTGCGGCAACGCAGCAATAAACCTGTTTTTTCTTTGCGTGTACAGTAAGTGGTCTATTAAGAGATGGTAAAAACTAGGGATGTGCTATTAATCGAAAAATTAAACGTTTGATTAATCGATATTGTGATTAATTAGATAATCGAATTATCAAAAATTGTGATTAATCAAAACTATGATTTATCAATTAATTTTAATGTTGATTATCCACATTCGCATAATTCTGATCACCATTCAAATAATTTGTGGAACATCATACAAAATATACTATACAAACAAAAGGAAATGTCGATTAATCATGTTGCCTGATTAAACAATTAATCGCACATTCCTAGTAAAAACTATTACCATTATAAGTAGTATATAATTTAACAATGATCTGTTAAGTCGATAACAAAGTATATATGTGATCTAAGGCGTGTCTTTTATAGTTTGATTTTAGTTTAGACTACTATTTAGACTGACACACATTTGTGGTCTTCTATTTGTGATTTATTTATAGATACCTTAACGTCGAATAAGTGATTTCTATTGTATTTAACAACCACTGTGTATTATTTTTATTAAATAACACATAATAGTATCAATTTATAAGATTTTTTGAATTGTTTACAAACAATCAATCATAATTTATATGTATTTATATTTTGCTCTCTTGGAACCCCTATAGTTGCGCGACCATATCACAACAAATTGTGTATGGAACTCAAATTTTATAATACTCGAGAAATGTTGCAACGCCCCTTAAACTAGCATATACATGTGTACATTTGTTGTCATCACATAAGAACTTATCATCATTAAAGACCGGCCCTCATGTAAGCAAAAGTTCCACACAACCTCTATAATTTACGCCCTTATTTAATCTTAATTTTACATACATACTACTATGTCTAACATTGAAAATGCCATGTTGCCATACTTCTGTATTTGTTAGAGTACAAATAACAGGCTTTCTTCACAAATAAGAAGCTTACGTTGTGTTTTTATTTTTAATATTTAGAATTTCATCTAAATACATAGATATGTACGTACGTATGTATATTTCAGTCAATAGCCCATATGTGTTATGCGTAACTTGTCTTTGCGTTTCCTCCCATTTTCCTCCTTCCGGCATTCCTTCATGCAATTTGTAATGCTACAATCGTGAATGTTGCAACGTTGCTTGATGTTGCAACAGTCTATTGCATTGTTTATTATGCACTCTGTTACTGTTGGATACGTATGGTCGTTTAATTGTGTTATAATAGCCTG
The DNA here is from genome assembly GCA_963931995.1 of Phaonia tiefii. NCBI lineage: Eukaryota > Metazoa > Arthropoda > Insecta > Diptera > Muscidae > Phaonia > Phaonia tiefii. The sequence continues at coordinate 294,601,338 of OZ008369.1, read as the reverse complement.
TGCGTATAAAAGTATTCCAATGATAATAATGATGATGACGATGACCTAAGGGTTATGGTCACCACCACCAGACAGCCACTCATTCAGTCTTTTTTTTCTCATTGTTGGTTACATCAACAGCAGATGACATCACTTGAAATTTGTGAATATTTTTGAATGATGGTGTAGTTATTTTATATTTTATGATCTTTGGACAGGGAAGTAGTAGACTGACTGTTTTGTTTTTACATATAAAATGATAATTTATTATGGAAATTGTGGCTGGGACAATGTCATGTTGGGGAAAAACGACAGATAACACATTTTTAATAACATAAGTCACGTTAGCGAATGTATGCACTACATATTGTGCTTTCTTAATGTAGATATGGCATCATTGCAAACTTGCAGTCTAACCTCTAATGGCCAGTTTTTCAGTCAGTGGTGATCTTCGTTTCTTAGTTAAATTGTGGTTAAACATCGAATTGTGTTTTTTAGTCATTGTTTAACTATGATGTAACCACCCAATGTTGGTTGGTTAACTTATAGTGAGAACCATATTATTTTGACAATCAAATTACTGAGTGTCAAAGGGAGAAATGAAGATTGTATAAAATGCATGTTCCAGATTTGCGTATTTGTACACATACGTTGAGTCTAGATCGTTGAATTGTTGCACCTATATAGTTTTTTACACATTTTTGTTAAAATGACTTCGATTTTATGCATCTATTTCTTATTTTACATAATTCCATTTTGTTTGTTCCCCTTTGTTGTTTTGGTATTTATCCAAAACACACGTTTTTTCCAATAAGAATACAAGGGTTGTCATATTAGTTGACAATACGGCGACTTACATTAACTCACCACTGAAAAACTAAATGCAAATTTAACCTCTAATTTACTTAGAATTAAGATTAAGTAATCCGATAGTTAACTACCCACTTAAAAACTGGCCATAAATGTAATAGATACTATAAGTATAATAACATATGATTTGTTGCCATATTTACTATTTGGTAATACTTTTACTTAAGAACTAGTAAATTTAACTACCTTTTTGATTTTTAATCGAACAAATTTACGGAGTAAAACTAGTAAAATTAAGATTGTGTATGACAAACAACCTCCTTCAAATAACACAAATAAAGTTTTTAAATTAAATTTAAAAAGGTTAATATTTGAATAAAGGCTTCAAGAGTGCATAGTGGTTTAGTTCCACCACATTCTCGTCGAAAGTTACTGGGATAATTGAAGTTTTAGTAGTTTGCACTTATTTGGCTGTAGCTCATTATTTCTCAAATTCAATCCTGTAAGGAATTTCCACCTGGGAGGTTGCTGTTGAAGCTCTGTATGCTCCGGCAAGAGTATGATATGCGTGGCGTCGCATATTTTGTACAACTGAAAATAAGTCGGAACGTATCGCACCACCAGGAGAATAATGTCATAAGTTCCAGAAATAGTGTTTTGGGATTTTACATAATTTTTCATTGTTTGTTTGTTTTTATTTTAAAACACATTACGACATGGGAGAATTTACTAAACTGAGTAAAATACTGTCGTATGTGAAAACTTCTGTCAAACATATTTTTTTAGGTTACGAAACTATTCTTCTGGAGATGCGATATTTGGAATATGCGATAAACTTTGGAATTTGATTTCGCTTTAAAAAATACTAATAGACAATTTTCAAAATTATGGTTTTATTGGTAAGGCCAATCATTGACATTTATGAATGAAATACCACATCGTTCAAAGGGATTCCACGACTTGCTTTACTGTACCCCATTCGATCTACCCAATTTGTGAGCACATTTTCGATTATTTGTGCCTTTATGTCGTGAACGACAGCGTCTATTTCGTGTTTTGCGTAACACTTATACTTCACGACGCCCCAGAGATAATAACGGGGTCAAATCGCAGCTGTGAGGTGTACAATGGACTTCCAAGTTTCGGCTGATTATGCGGTTTTCGACGAAAGTGCACAAAAGGTCAATTGTAACGTAAGTTGTCTGGCAAGTAGCGCCGTCCATCGTCGTCCATGTCATCCTCTTCAACTTTGGAGAACAAAAAATCGCTGAGTATGGCACGGAAACGCTCGCGATTGGCCGCCATGTATCGGCTTATTCTCGACGTCGTGTGGATTTTCCGAACCCAAATCCGACGATTGTTAAAGTAGCCCCCGGGGTTAAAATGAGCTTTACAGGAATATATGATTTTTCGGTGAGAAAAAATACCCATCTTCAGCCAGGTGATCTTCAGTCCCTCCAGCGAAGCGAAAACCCATCGGATGGCCACGAGGCTTCAGTTCTTGGTCTAATTGGACTTTATAAGCCTGTTAATGCAAAATTCTGCAAAATGCGAGAAATGTTTAATTGCTGCGAACGGTGGCGTGTTGTTGTTGATGGCTGTTCGGGAACACTTTCAGCACATCGGCAATATTTTCCACCGAACGCACTGGACGAGCACGTATACGAGTTATTTTGCCAATAAGGACCCGGAGTGGCGAACTCGATTCACTAACTGCGTGAATGGCACACTATGAATTTATTTCGTAGATTTCTTACAGTTTGAGTTGAAGACTCAGAACTTTGGAAGAAAGTTTTTAATATTTTCCAATTAGCTTAATTTTCTACTGATTCTCTTTCATAAAGTAGAGCTTTTTAAGAAGGCGGCCTGCTGCCGAGCTTAAATATGGTTTTTTCTATGTTATGTCTAAAACCGGCATAACACTTTATCGAAAAAAAAGTTTTTTACCTTCTGGATTCTATTAGAAACCCCCATTTTTAAATTAAAATATAAAATATGAACAACTAAAATGGATATAAATATAAAATATTTATCAAATTTCTACAACTTCTTCGATTGAAAACTAAGCGAGATATTAAAATATATTTTTGACGTAGAATACGTCTTACCTTACGGTATGAGGAGTCATGTCAGGTTTTTATTGTTGTAATCTTTATGTCATTGAATTTGAGGAAACGGCTAGATGAATTTTTTTAAAATTTTTTTTGTAGGTAAATGAAGATGTTATCTTTCGTTTGATATACATTTCATATTGGTTGATATATTTCTAGTATTTTAATTTCTCAAATGAAAATTGTTTAAACACATACACTCAAACATATGTGTGGTGTTTGGTTGAGTGTTTTTGGTTGCTCAACATTGCTTAGGAACATGTATCTAGTAAAAAGTGAAACGAACAGCAAGCTAATGTTGCTTGGCAACATGTATCTAGTAAAAAGTGAAACAAACAGTAAGCTAACGTAATAAAGCTTTTTTGCGAAAGCTTCAATAAAGCTGTTGTAACATTAATTTTGAATTGTAAAGCGTAAAGCTTTCACACAACGCTCGAATGCTAATGCGAAGACTCGATAAGGTAAACCTTTTTTAATATTAGGGCGGCCCTCTCAACATTCGCAGAACTTATTTCAATAAAAATATTAATTAAAATACATAAATTAAATTAAGTTTAAAAAAATTGAACATAATATTCTTTTTTTAAACGGACTTGAATCAAATGCCGTTGGTAAATATAAAAATAACAGCAGACAGTTGTCCGAGGCCTTCGGCCACGGACTGTCCCTGCAGGCGGTGTCAGAGACACGGCCATTAAGTTTAACGTAGAATACGCCATCCGATAAGACAGAAAACATATATAACAATAAATGATAAATAATATAAGCAAATGAATTTATTGTTATATATGTTTTCTGTCTTATCGGATGGCGTATTCTACGTTAAACTTAATGGCCGTGTCTCTGACACAGCCTGCAGGGACAGTCCGTGGCCGAAGGCCTCGGACAACTGTCTGCTGTAATTTTTTTGTTTGTTCTATTCCGTTTATTTGTTCCATTCCGTTCTGTTCATTCAGAAAAATCTGCGAAGCTTCATATATGTATAATATTCTCCGTATCAAAATAGATAACGCGTCTAGAAAAGGACTAATACATAATTTAAAACGAAAGAAAAATGTAAAAACCACAAAATTCTAATTAGAATTTTTCTCATAAAATAATTGGTTTTCGTGTGAACGAAACTCGATTAGTTATGGTAGTCGATTAGTTCCTTAGGCATATCTGACGAGCAAAGCTGTTAATGTGGACTTCCCTTGAAGTATTTAGTAAATATTTCTCCAGATTATCTATTTCCCACATGTCATTGTCGTGTGTCCAATTGCATGACACACACTTCATTCACATTGCATGACCATGAATATTTGCTCTTTTTTTCTTTTCTCGCTATTTTTTATACATAATTTTCTCACTATTCTGCGAAATGTATGATCTCTATGCGGTATAAATACAGCAATCGAGAATGAAACGTAAAGCAGATGCCCTTTGTTTATGTGAGTATCGTTGCGTTTTCTTTGATAAAACAAACTGCTGTGGACATTAATACCATATTCATTTATAGAAGTGTCATATTTAAGTCTTTTACATAAATATTTACTTAAATACATTATAACTAATGAGGCAAATGCCAGTGTAGCAAATATGTACATATTGAGAAATAATTTCAAAAATTTGTATGCGTTACATACATACATGGTATAATTATCGCACTAGCATAGACGCACTAGAACAGCTGATTTAAAGTTTTTGTAGCTTATGTATGTCTCTTCTGTCAAATTCATATACATTTTGCGTTTAACATGCTTTGAACCTTTTTTACGAAATTTTCTTGTCAGAAAAAAATGCCTGTTGTCTCTTTTTGTAATTGTTATCGTACTGCGTTTATATTGTATATCTCTGTATTTACCATGATTTTACATAGGTTTTCAAGTTTTTTTTTACAATTTAATTTGAATTGTTTTTGTGCAACAATCGAAATAATTAATTCATGAGATTAAATGCCTAATATTTTTAGAAAATAAAACGAAGTGTTGACGTTCAAACATATTTTAAACTTTTGAGAATGGAATGTTCATAATATTGCAGAATATTTTAGTAGTGAATCACTGAAAATATCGTAGTTTTAGAACTCAAATTGCTTTCTATAGTTATAGTTGTAAACAACTATGGAAATTTGTAGTATCTCTGTTTATTCGGCATATTTATCTAACATGATGAGTTAATAATAGCAGCAGCGACATATTTTTATATCTGACTGTTAATAATTTGTCTAGCAGTTGCGTTCACTGGCGACTAGAAGAAAATTATATAAAACATTACAATGCGATATCAAGTAGTAGACAAAAGATACAAACAAAACGCATCTTTGATAATAAGGATGATGATGAATGGATGATGAATGTGCGAAACCACAACAATAACAACTAAGGCAAGTGAGTCGACTCAGTCTCTGGGTGCTGAATAAACGTAATCATTGTAATTTTCCAGACTTCTAAATGTTTTATATTAAACGATTTAAAAAAAATAGTATAACTAAAGAAATACAATTGTTGCTTTTAATCTCCAATCTTCAAATATATTTTTGAAGTTAATGTTTAAAACCGATATGAAGAACGAACTACATGTGAACAGTTGATTGATTATGTTTGTCCATGCTCTCTTTTTGACCACCCATAGGCAAATAACAAATTCTGTTGAAATCAACTGTATATTATGTTACTGTTTTGTTTTATATGGTTAAATATTTATTTGTTTACAAAAATGTAAACAAAACTCTCTTTTTGCCATCATGAGGTTTCAATACGTATTGAAAAAAAGTTTTGTTAAGTTTTGTTTTGTTAAACAACGCAAATATGTACATACATACGATACGACGAAACCTTATTCGGTTGACAGTCAATTAAGACATTTGTGCGTTCTTCCCGTGCTGCAAGTGAATTCGTGATGATACCTATGCCTTTTTGTTTGGCATACAAAATGGATTGCTGATGTCAATTCTGTTCAATCGGTTCAAATTTTGTGTTCATTAGTTTGATCTGAAATACATGAATAAGCTTTTCAATACATGATTAATCTTTTCAATGAAGGTATGTTGTTGGTCATAAAACATATAATTCGCATAATCATACAGATTTACACACATATGTATATACCTTACACACATTTTTTCCGAAATGGACATCCGTTACGGACACATAACGAACACGTTTGCGTATGAAATTACTCTCGAAAAAGCGTTTCGGGTTCGTTTTTTGTAAATAAAATGGTGTCGAAGCGGATCCACTTTTATCAATTTTTATGGAATCGAAACGGCTTCGTTCTAAAATTTAAAAGATATTTAAAATTAAAATAGGTAATGAACTATATTTTCTACTATTCTATTTAGAGTTTTTCACTTACATAATATATAAAAGGACCCGCAAAATCGCAATTTGACTAATTAATTTTTCTATGTTTTTACGGACACGTAACGGGTTCGAAATGGATTTTTCACTTTTCTATGTTTCACTTTTCTATGTTTCTACGGGCTCGAAACGGATCCGCCAAATCACAATTTTACTGATTGTTTTTTATGCTTTTATGGACTCGTACCAAGTTCCGAAACGAATCCGCATCTGTTTTTGCGAACATTGGGTTATCTCATTGAAATTAACATGTATTGGTTATATTTTTCCGAAATGGTTATACATACCTGCATTGTCTGCTCATAATATTTCCTCTGCCACTGTAACAACTAATGCAAACATAAAAGTGTTGATGAATAAAAACCAAATCAACGTCTGAAAATTATATAACATAATAAATAGTACAAAAATCAGTGACAACTATACACCAATGTTTAAAAACAAAATAAAATTATAAATATGTACTCATATTCAATTAATACGAATTCAAACTTAAGTAAAATAGGCTTAACTCAGAATCCAGAGCTACATATAAATAACCAATAATAATTGTAATTAATAAACATTTTACGGCGAACTAATTGATTGCAAATTAAATTAAAATGACAACAAAATCATTAAGAATCGTTATTATTATGACTTTTCGCGTAAGTCAAGCGTGGAGGAAAACAAAAGAAGCAAAGAAAAAATAATAATCGTGTAAAATGTTTTGGTTTTATTCACTATAATTCTGCAGCTGTAAGTATTCAAATGTTTTAAATATTGGCTGTGGAATGGAATAGTGTCAACATGAGGAGAACGATTTGCAGAAAACATTTTGACAGATTTGTTCGATTTCTTTTTCGCTGCCTTGTAACTTAGACCCGTCGCTTCTTTTGAATGGATCAAAATGTACTTTCTGATTTCTCACGGTACCAAAACTAAAAATTGTTTAATTTTATAAAACATTAAATTTTAGTGAATTATAAATTTAAAAATTTTTAAATGTTACCACATTACGTATTTATGAATTGTATTTTTAATTACAAAAGTATAGTTTATTAATATGCTTTTATTTATTAAATAATAAAAATTAAAAAATTGTACTTTTTGATCTCTTTTATTAATGTAATACTGATTCAATACCGTAGTTTTGAAATGTTTGCATTTTGTTTTAAATAATTTTTTTATTCAATACTTATGTTACTTATTTCAAATAATTTAAGTAATTGAAGAAATTATGTTGTATACAGTTACGCTCGAAATAATAGTAGCGATACTCTCTAATGAATTCTCCTTATAAATGTTTCACTTGCTTTTCATTTCATTTATTATTTTTGTCATTTCATCCCACAATATGAGCATTATTATAAAATGTCATTTTTTGTTTCATTGTTGTAGTCAGTATTTGTATTTATATTTTCCTAATTTCATAAATTGGTAATGTGCCGCCAGATCATTGGTCTCTCGAAGTGCAACCCAACGTTGCAAAAACACCAGAATTAATAAAATTGTAAGCTTATTAATTTAGTTTTTCGAAGTTTTATTTTAAAATTGTTAAATAAATTTTTATTGGGCAAGAAAATTTTGTTCAGCGATAAAACATATTTTTGTTTGATTGTGCAATTTAACAACGCATGATTATTTTCTGTGGGTATGCATATGTGTAATCGCTATTATTCGCTGGTAAACCAGAGACGACTGACGATTTGAAAACAATATTCGCCGCGTTAATACGAATATTTGACTTACGGATTGGACTACATCCAAGTCATCCGCCTCGGCCGTAATACATGTTTTATGATCAAATAAAAATGTTTAATTAATTTTATTATTCTTTGAACGAGCTTAAGATCTTTTATTTGTTTTGCTTATTTATCTCCAATATTTCGTCTCCACATTGGGCGACTTCTTCAGGGAACAAATATTATGTTTAAAACATGTTTAATTAATTTTATTATTCTATACATCTTAAACAAACATTCTCTATTTGTTAGGTTTTTATCGATTTGTTTTTGAGATATCGGAAAACTTTTCAGAATGAGGAAATTTTTAGTTAGAGTCGAATTACAACAACATGTACACGTTAACAACATTTATAAGGAGCAAATGAATTTAAGTTGGTCTAACACCAATTATTTGCCACCGGTTGGTTTTAGAAATGAACCACAGCCAAATTTCGATAAATCCCCGAGTTTGCGACCACCATTTTTTCAAAAATGTATACCCGGAACACACAGCGGTTAGCCAAAACCACTTTTCTTCTATTATTATTATAATTTTCTTATTTTGTTCATTGGTTTGTTAATTTTAATTTAGATTTAGGTTTACACATACCTTTATTATGAGACTGTACTCTCAATCAGTGATAAGTGCCGTGAGCAAGGACGTTTCTTATTTAGGCTATGCGAATAAATTTTGTTATTTATGAAGATACTTTTATTGTAAAGCATGTTGGTATAGAACCATATCGACACGTTCCCGGAAGAATGTATTAGGCGACATATTTGGCGACAATGACTTTTTTCCATATTCTCACAATTTATGCCAAGCTCCACATTTTGATATACAGAGAATGTCCATTGCATAACCACGTCATGAGTTATTAAGCAAATGAAATGGTAATAACCGAAAAATAATACAAATCAGCTACTTGACAGAAAGTTTTTTTCGTTTCCTGAACAATAGTACATTCTGCGGGGAACGTGTCGATATGTTATTAATATATTACGTTATAGTCTTAAGTTATCTTTGTTCAAAGGCTCAAATACATATAAAACTAACTAAACTTATTTGTTAGGTTTTTATCGATTTGTTTCTAAGATATGGGATGGTGAAGTTTGAACTCTAAGATCAAATATTAGAAAGCTTTTCATAAGGAAACCCAACAAATATTACATCGTCTCCCAATGTTACTCCTCAAAGGATAGTCAAAGAAAGATTAATCGTCAATATGTAGATTGTACAAGTAGATGGCTGACGATTTTGAATAACATTCGATTTGAACAGTAGTGCCAGACTGCAAATAAAAGTGTGTTTTCTTCTAAGTAGTGCCTACACTCAGAAAAAAAGTTTTCTAAATTTTAGTTCAGTAAGTGTTACTTCGTAAAGTGTACACAATTGTAGTCTATTACTCCAAGCTTATTTATTGGCTTTATATTATTCGGCTTTTTTAAAAATAATATAAAGCTAATAATAATAAATAAGCTTTATATTAAAAAGGTCTTGAGCTTGAATAAATTTAGAAAATTTTAAATTATTTCAAATGTTAAAATTGTCCTGAAAAATAACTGTATTTTTCACCATTATTTCAAATGTTAAAATTGTGTTCTTAGTTGTACTTAATTTAAGTACATACATATCGTCACCTAAAATGCAAAAGGCCGTAACTACACTTTCTATTTTTTTACATGAGAAGGAATAAACGTTATAAATATTTCTTAAAAACCAATTTTTTCCCCATTAATTTATTTTCAGAAACAAATCTGTCTTTGTTTTCTAAGCTCGAATCTAAAATTTGGATATTAAGTTTTAAGTAGTCATTAACTTATAACATTTATTCCTTCTCCTGTAAAAAAAATAAAAAGTGTAGTTACGGCCGTTTGCATTTTAGGTGACGATATATGGAATGGTTTTAAGAACGCGTGTAATACTTTTAAGATAAAGAATCCTTAACATTAGGAAAAATAGAGCCTGGAGTAACAACACACAACAAAATTGGATGTTAAGTGTTAAGAATTTTGTGAATTACCTTTTCAACTCTCATTCGGTTTATGATACGATAGCAAATAGTAGAACTATATTCAATGAAGTATTTCTTAATTCTAAGTTTGTTATTGCTACATTTTAGGAAGTAACGTACTTGACTTGAGCAATTAATTTGCTTGATGAAAGATATTTTCCCTCTTCTATAAGAAAATAGTCCTGCAATTGAGGAAATATATACTTATTATTATATGAAAAAATATATCTATATTTAAAAAAATTAGGGCTTTATTCACACATTTTCCTCAGTCTAAGTCCTCAGTCTAATTTTAGAAACAAATGATCTTGATTTGAAAAAATAATTGACTCTTTTTGAAAGACATATTACCATTTTTGAAATAAAACGTTCCTCCGTTTAGGGACTTTATCGATGGCTTAATATAAAAAGGCTCTAACTCGATTTGTTGTTACTTGACAGAAGAAGGAAAAAAAGAGGCAACACATTTTGACGTAGAATACGTCTTACCTTACGGTATGAGGAGTCATGTCAGGTTTTTATTGTTGTAATCTTTATGTCATTGAATTTGAGGAAACGGCTAGATGAATTTTTTTAAAATTTTTTTTGTAGGTAAATGAAGATGTTATCTTTCGTTTGATATACATTTCATATTGGTTGATATATTTCTAGTATTTTAATTTCTCAAATGAAAATTGTTTAAACACATACACTCAAACATATGTGTGGTGTTTGGTTGAGTGTTTTTGGTTGCTCAACATTGCTTAGGAACATGTATCTAGTAAAAAGTGAAACGAACAGCAAGCTAATGTTGCTTGGCAACATGTATCTAGTAAAAAGTGAAACAAACAGTAAGCTAACGTAATAAAGCTTTTTTGCGAAAGCTTCAATAAAGCTGTTGTAACATTAATTTTGAATTGTAAAGCGTAAAGCTTTCACACAACGCTCGAATGCTAATGCGAAGACTCGATAAGGTAAACCTTTTTTAATATTAGGGCGGCCCTCTCAACATTCGCAGAACTTATTTCAATAAAAATATTAATTAAAATACATAAATTAAATTAAGTTTAAAAAAATTGAACATAATATTCTTTTTTTAAACGGACTTGAATCAAATGCCGTTGGTAAATATAAAAATAACAGCAGACAGTTGTCCGAGGCCTTCGGCCACGGACTGTCCCTGCAGGCGGTGTCAGAGACACGGCCATTAAGTTTAACGTAGAATACGCCATCCGATAAGACAGAAAACATATATAACAATAAATGATAAATAATATAAGCAAATGAATTTATTGTTATATATGTTTTCTGTCTTATCGGATGGCGTATTCTACATTAAACTTAATGGCCGTGTCTCTGACACAGCCTGCAGGGACAGTCCGTGGCCGAAGGCCTCGGACAACTGTCTGCTGTAATTTTTTTGGAAATTGCATTAAAACTTTTTGTTGTATCTAAAATTTTACGGATTTTATTAAGTTTTTTTCTTCTCCTGTCAAGTAACAAAAAATCGAGTTAGGGCCTTTTTATATTAAGCCATCGATATGCACTAAATTGAAGGAAATATGTACATCAATAATTTGAGTTAAACAAATCTATGTATTCATACGAAGTTCAATATTCCGCAATTTCAGTCCATTTGGAATTCAATTATACTCATCCAAACCGCACGTTATTGACAATGACGACGATGAGGGAGGAAGTTGTTGTTCTGGCTGTGTGTTATTTTATTTAAATATGCATATTTGGCTTTAACAAATAAATAAATTAGAAGCAAAAATTAAGGAAGTTTTACTGCTATCCAAAATTTTAATTTTCCCATCAAAAGATTCCCATCATCGGCATCATTGTAACAATAACAAATACAACTTTTTCAACAGCTTCTGTGATAAATAACCCTGTGACATTGGTTTGGAATCGTGTTGGGTGCGAGGAGGTAGTTAGCGGGTTGTATTGAATGCCTTTATTACATTACAAGTTACATTTGCTTTTTACTATAGCTTTTGATGATTTTTAGTCACTTTGATTAAGTTTCTCTGTGATTTCTTTGAACTTTGTATTCTTCTGTATTTCTTGTTTTGCATAATCGACTCGCCGTGTCGAGAGAGATACAGGGAGAGAGTTGTCTTTTTGGGTGTGTAATTAATGCACCTTTCTTTCTATCTACTATTCAACTTTTTGTAGTTTTCTTTTTTGTTTTTATTATTGTATAATATATTTAATAATTATGAATCGATTTGATGTTGTATTGTGCGTAAATGAATAATATATGAATTCCACGTAACTTTGATGAATAGATCCAAAGTCTCGTATTGATAATGCTGGAAATTGTTTATAAGCTCTTTTTTTTTTGTTTTTAATGTTGACGAGGTGCGATTTGAAAGGCTTTTGGTTATCTCGCATTTACTTATATTTTGATGTGAAGTTAACTGAGGCAATTTTTAAAAGAGAGTAAAAAATAATTTATTTATGTTTAACAACTTCTACCAATTTTTATAACATTTTTAAGAATATATTCATATTCCAAACACTCAAGTCACTACACGCGTAAAGTGGTTCCTGCTCTCTCTGTGCCTCTTTCGTTTTCAAAAGTTGCGCACTCTAAATTATATTTTTGTTACGGGGTTTTAAGAAGCCTTTTCATGGCTAATTACTCAATAGTGTCGTCGTCACTAAACGAGGTCTACAGAAATGTAAGTCGGTCAGAGCAGCGATGGAACCCACGTTATCATGTACAATAGCTGCATCATTGGATCACCGACGGCCACAAATTTGACAATTCTACAATTCAATTTCCACATTTTTTTTAATTACAAAATTAGTTTCAAGTCGTTACCAAAAATTGTGTCGCCAGGAATAGAGTCGTTTCAATTCAACAACGTCGTCAATTCTACTTAGAAAATACGAAATATGTTCCAACCGACTTGCAACCTATTACACAAAACGATGGCGTCGACAACGACAAGCGGTATATGGACGAATATACATAGAAGTTTGAATTACAATTTACAATTGTTTGGAACCGGAATTTCGGCATTTGGTTTATTTTGACAAACAGGTAACACCACATGCGTTAAGACAAGAATGTAGTACGAAGAGGAATTATTAATGAAATATTTGCAAGTTAAATGAGAGATAGATATGTATGTATGTATGTAGGTAGGTGGTAACTCTCTGCAACAAAAATTTCCGTATAGACATGACATTTTTTTTTTCATACGACAATTTCACATAAACTGAATTAATGGTATTAACCGACGTCATATCAGGTGTTGCGGTTATTCGCAAATTACGTATAAGGGTTCATGGTGTTGAAACAGTTTTTACCAGTTTTTCTGTTGCGTAATTGAACGCCCTAATAAATACTCGAATAAAAGGTATACTACTCAAATCAAACGAACACTCAAATATAAGGGTTCAAATAAAACCGGTGTTGCATGAATGACTCAAGGTGATTTTGTTTCTGACATATAATTTAATAGTTTTACCTTTGCCGTAAGGGTTTTGTTTATTCGTATGGGAGAAAGTGCAATCCTATTAAAAAACATATTTTTTTGAAATTGTTAGGCTTCAATTTTACTCAATAAAATCACAGCTGTTTGTAAGTGAAATGAATGTAAACAATTGATTCACCTTTCTCATCTGGTGAGAATGAAGTGATTTCTCTTAAATGTGCAACATCTATGTTTCGTTTTTGATTGCAAACAAACAATACTTAAGAATGTATAAAATCATAAATCATTATTAATTTTTTAGAAATTAAACCACCATAATTTTTGAATTTGTATAATTCCTTACAATAAAAACGCTTCTAACCGGTAGGATTCGGTGTAAACTGTAGATACTTATATTTTATACGATGTAATGGGAAGCAAATGATTTTGACAGATACAACGCAAATCGGTGGGTTTGATAGGACAGTCCAGTCTGTCAACACCTTTAGTTACATGATAGCCAGTTCGACCACACTGGCGAACAAACCCTCGTAAGAGTATGACGAAATCTAACGGCATAATGTGTAATCGCCGCAGAAGACACCATGAGTGGTGGTAGCCACCACTCAATAGTGATTCATTCGTTATATGTATGTACTATGTGTTTTTGGTGCTTTACCATTCAACAAATACTATTGTTGTTGCTATTGTTATAATAGTAGTATTTCATTAGTTCATTCATAGTTATCAACACAACTAGAAAATAAATTATAGAGCAAAACAAAAAGTCAAAACAGTGATGTTGACAAAATTTTGGATTTGTTTCCCCTTTCGTTGCTACAATTTTAATTTTTGCCTTTCTAACTAACGTTTCTCGTCTGCAATTTCGGCTTATGGAGTTTGGTTTTAATATATTTTTTTTGTTATTTAATTTAGTTACTACTACTAACTGTCAACTCACATGTATAAAAATTAGTTTTATTATTTTATTATTTACTTTTTGGTTTGTTTATAAACCGAAAATTTTCACTTTCATTTAATACTTTTGTTTTTGCTCTTACAAAACAAAAAAAAAACAGAACACCAACAACAACAGAAACAGCAACAGCAATAAAACATTGTGTAATAATGTTGTCGACATGTGTGAATTGAAGTTGTTGTTGCTGGCGATGATGGTAAATAATGTTATTACGACGATAGCGGCGGCGCGCAATGGACGCATGGATGGCCCATCGCCGCCGTTATAGTTATTTATATCTTATGGTGTGACTGACGATGGTCTAAATTCAAACAACGGCGATTGTATGAGAGATTTACACGTTGTATTTGCGGTCGGCTTTTATGTCTTACTTTTGGTTTTTGTTTTACATGGCAAAATGTGCCATCGGTTGGTATTAGTCTGCTGCTGTATTTGGGTCATTTATAACGCTCGTCCGATGAAAGTTTTAACTTGTTACGGATTGGGAAAGAACGAAAGACAAATGGAAAAAGAAAAATAACACATAATTTTCAAAATCTAGCAACTATTCCCATATGAATATGAATGACTGACTATACGGTATGAAATAGAATGAATTTCACAAACTGGTTTAAAATCGTTGGTTTAAAATAACAAAAGTTGTAGGCTTGATATACTCTTAAAAAATGCTGTCCCAAACTGATTTTTGCTGGTAGTGTCCCAATAAAAGGCACGATTTGAATTTTGTGGGACTTTTTTTGTGCAATTTGACAGCTGTCGTCTAAGCTTGTTCCGAGTATTAAAAATGGAGCGCTACAGGAAACCCAATTACAAAAATACGGAAGTTACGCTGGGACCTGCTCGCAAACTTCGCGGAATTTTCGGTCGCGGATGTGAACATAATGTGTTAACAATAACAATTAAGAAACTTGGTATATATGGGCAGTAGGTCTCCTGTGTATCGACGTACCGGCCGGGCTCTCGAAATCATTGGTGATGTAAACGAGTGTCGCCCACAACAACTTCTGACGAAAGACCTCCACTTTGACCGTACTTGAGCAGCTCACAAGCAGACCATAAAATTCGTTCAATGGGTGACGAAGCAAAGTGAAGTAATGCCGAAACGGATTATCTTCACCGATGATTGGGTTTGCGCTAACAAACAAAATTGTGTGTCGGACACATTTATATTACATATACAGCAAGGGACAGTAAATTAGCACACAATTTTGATTGTGGTTTTTTCCAATTGTTTGCCTAATGACATCTGGCTACTGTTAAACAAAAATTATTACCGCTATAATGCATTCTTTATTGTTTTGACTGCTGATGTGTGTCAAAGTGACAAAGTTCGTCGAAGTGTTGTAAAAGTTATTTTTTGGCGTAGTTTCGTCGGTACGTTAAGTTCTTTTAATTTTGTGTGGTTTCGCCTAATTGTTGCGAAAAATGGGATGCGGAAAGATAACACACAGAGGAGAGGCACATATGGAATGATGGAAAAAAGCGTCCTGGAATTGCCGAAATTTTATAATGTGATCAGTTCCAAGAAAACAAAGTCAACAGAAAGCAAAAAACAGAAGCTACGTGTTAAAAAAAACAATCCAAGTAGTGGACCGTACTATTGTCCAGATGCCGACGAAGGACCCTTTCCTTTCATCACCCGATATTGCGAAGAAAATTAACTCTCAATTTGGATTACATTTATCACAGGTTCATCCAAAGACACCTGAATGGAGCTCAGCTGTTTGGGAGCGCGAGCCGAAAGAAGTCACTTTTATAGAGAACAAATATTGCCAAGCGTTTATTGTTTGTTCGTACCCACAAGCCTAAAGAGCTCTCATTCTGGGAAAAAATACTTTGGAGTGATGACTTTAAGGCAGCGGTCGGCAAAAATAAAAATTAGTGTGTGTTGGTGAGAGAAAATATTGTGCACTGAAAAAAACATACGAGTTCTTGTTTTTTGCCGCACGCAAGACAAACAAATACACAACCAGCGCACATGATGTTGTTTCATCGCTGTCTTGCGGACGACTAAACGAAAGAAAAATTTTGTTCTGTGCACATTCAAAAAAACGAAGCAAAAGAGCGTAGTTTTCTAAAGAGCGTAAGTGTCGGTGTGAATTCAATGTCCACACAAGTGGTATGGAGTGCCGATGGCTGCTTTAAGGTAAATCTTATGGGACCGGATGGTAGTGTTTTTGTTCATGGACCAAAACGTCAGTCATTGAATACACGCTACACTCGGAAGACCGTGAAGCAGTGACCCCAAACACACGTCGAAGCTTGCAAAGGAGTGTATTTCTAAGGAAAACATACCTATTTTAGAGGGGCCCGCTCAAAGTCCCGACTTGAACCCGATTGAAATCCTCTTGATCGATGTCAAATCTGCGATTGTTCAACATAAGTACAACAACTTGGATTATCTTTGGACTTGACTACAGAATGCTTTGTACTCGTAGATGCCAAGCGATACTTAAAAATAAAGGTTACGTTAGTAAATATTGACCAGGTAATCTAAAAACCGTCGGTGGTGCAATGACTAGTGTGCGCGGCTTTGTGCATGAGAACGTGGGTTCGATCCCTGCTCCGACCACCTTACATTTCTTTCCACGACGCACAGTGGGGCCAATTGGAAAAACCGATTGTATTTGTACATATCGATGGTGTTGCGTAAAAAGGGCCAATCTGCATTTTTTTACGAAGGCCGATCTGATTTTGTTTACCTTGTCACGACAAGTCAAAAGGGCGAAACTGCTTGGGTCTATCTGCAACGAAATAGGTAGATAATTATACTGCTCGAAGAACCCAACCATAACTTTCTATAGCCATAACCATTTTTGCTACGTTATAATCTATGAATATCTTACAGACAATTGGAAACAGCAGATTGGCCCTTTTTACGCAACACCATCGATATGTATATGGAATTTTGTAAATCCAAATTCCGTAATTATGAGTACTGGGTGGGTCACACAAAACGTTGTGTGAGTTACCCCCTAGTTTTGAAACTTGTGAAGAGAGCATCTTAGAAATATACAACTTGATTTCTTTTCGTGCACCCTACATACCGCCAAAATATTTTTGTGTTACTGCTTTTTTGTTTGAAATACGATTGAGGAACGTAATGTAGTGAAAAAACATAAACTTTTCAATTGTTAGTATTTAGTTATACTATTTCCAAATAAAAACAGTTATATAAGTACATATGTATATGTAAGAGTAAAACATTTTTGGGACCCCCAAGTATTTCACATTTTGTTTTTGCCTTCAATGTTCTGATATTAGTACCACTTTTTTTTATAATCTGTCCCACTGTGCGTCATTGATCATGTAATACCGCCACTTATTACGTCTATTTCTTACCAGGAAGTATTTTTTCCTACTCTCAAACCCCATACATGGAAATTTTCATAAATTCTGTGGCATACAAACTCTAATTAGGGTGACTGAAAACCGGGTAACTGAACTCACTGGTCAAAATTGACCTTGGAGTTAAAATTGATGTATCGGAGAAATATAGCCCTCGCCGATAAAAGTTTAACCAAATATTAAGTGTGTTTTGTTTACACCGCTTGCTTAAATAATCCCTTGTTTTGTGTAAAGAACGTAACGAAGACATAGTTAGAACTTAGGGACGCGAAGCATTCGCTAAGTTTCAACAATAAAAATTGTGTAAACATGATAGTGATGCGGACAACTTCGATTACATTCTGATTTGGTTTCAAGAAGTGCGGTAAATAACTGAACTACTCGTCAATTTTTGTTGTTCGTTATGCAAATGAATTTAATTTCTACAATCGAATTTGTGATTTATTTTAACATAGAATCGTTATTGTTTAATATAGCCCAATTGATAAATAAAAATATTGTGAAGCCCTACATCTGGGCACGAGTCATTCGATTTGATTGACTGAACAAAAATGATTCATCCATCATAATGATATAACCACCAGCATTGTTCAGAAATCTATTAAGTGTAACCTGGGCTAAGGCCAGCAAGCTAGCCAGTTTAGTATTAAGATAACATTAATGAATTCCATTGAATTAAATTTTTAATGATCTGATAGTAAACCACACAGTTAATGTTCCTCTTTTCTCCTCTTATTTCTTTTGCAGATTATTTACATCACTGCCAAAATATACACAACATTTATTAGTCTTATTATTTGGTACATTCCGTGTGATTGCCAGCAATGCAGCCCATGCTGGCACCGGCATGACCAGCGAAGCTTTGGGGGTTTCAGTGGCTCCAAGTTTCTTTCAGTCATGTGTTAGTGATGGTAAGACAGCACGTATGGAAGATGTGTTAAAATTTAAGGTAAATAAACTAAAAACATCAAGATATAAAATTATCAAAAAAAAAATGTATGTATTGCATGAAAATGCAACTGCAATAATTAAACGTTCACTTTGCTCTTTGTGCGTTCCAGGTGGCTACAAAAATTATGAAACACATTATCGATAAATTCGCTACGCACGATTTGTTTGGTCGTGAAAACTATGAATACTATGCTCGCGTTACGGGTCGTATACTAAAAGTACAAGATGAATGGATATGCAGTTTTCAATATCCACCACCGCCACGTGGTAAAATAGCTCAACAGAAATATGCGTGTAAGTACTACATTTGCATAAACAAACATATGTATATCTGAGGAATTGTATCGTCGGAAAATGTTTCACTTTTGTGCAAATGTTATAATTAAGTGACGATGAAAATGGCCACCAAGGCACTGCTTGTTCCTAAAATTGCACGTGCTTTATTTTTATGTTACATATTTTGAAATCCATGACATAGCGGTTTCATATAGTTTTTCTTTCCTATTTGCAGTACAACATTCATTGGAGGCGGAGAAAACATGGTTACAATGTCAATGTGAACGTTGGGGCTTACGTGAGTGTATAATTTTATTTTTACCCCCTTTGGTTTCCTCATACAGTATCTCCTTACGAAAGCGGATCTTATCTCTTTCTGTGATCTTGTGGTTTTGGGTGATCTAGTATATGCAGGGAAACCAGCTCTATGATAATTGAAACTAATTTTAGTAAACGTTGCTGTGACTAATCGGAATAGATAAAAATACCAACAATGGCTTCAAGCTTATTCACTGTGTCTACTAAAACAATCCATAAAATCTATGTCACTTACTAACACTTTATATTATCATATCATTCATTCATTCGTTCATTGTGTATCCTCTTCTGTATCATTGGTTAGATATTATTCAAATCCAAACTTTGTTTGCCCTATTCCATAAAAAAACTTAAATTGATTAGGCTATTTAACAACAATTTATACAAGAAGAGTAACCTTATATTCGTACAAATTGTTTCTCTCTCTTTTTCTACTCTGAAAATCTATTCAAAAATTTGCCGCTCAATGTTTAAAACAATCCATTATTATGCTGCCTGCCGATCGATGTACGCTTAACTCACACTTCTTCCTAAAAAAAAACACCTACAGTTGCTCAAGAAGAATCTCGTTCCACGCCTGCCTTGCTAACCAGTTCTAGCTCTGCTTTGGATAATAGTGTTGTGTCGTTGGGTGTAACGCCCGAACATTCGTTCATGGAATCATGTGCCCGACTCTCTGTTTCTTTAGAGGGTCCTGGTTTGTTTGCTCTGACCTCGTCGCCATTGCCAACACGCAATAAGCATGAGTTTCAACCAGACGACGAAGATGACGACCTAGATGAAAACGAGTATAACGACGGCGATGACGACGACGCCGCGAACGATGAAAATGATGGAGACGATGACGACGACGAAACCAATCACTATTACCACCACAATGACCACTTACGGCAAGACGCAGACTTTGCAAATGACTTGGATATTTCGTCCCACAATGATGATGAAAATATCGAAAACCAATCAAAAAATGCAAACTTCCATTTGACTTCTTCCTCCACTACATCCACATCGGGAGGCAAGTCACGTAAGACACTTAAATCGCGTTCGTCGTCCAATGATCAAACAGCGGGTGCATCAGGCGATTGTACGCTTACAGATAGCCAAGATGACATGGACGGCGATGAGATGATGCGTTATGTGGTTAAGCGGCGCTACAAGCAAAATAAAAAGAAGTCGCCAAGCACATCGAATACAGCGCAAATACGAGGCGTACAGCAGCAACGGCGGCTAAAAACGACAGCAAATAATTCCAAGAGTCTGGATGTGGCTCCACAACATCATAGTGATTTCCTGAACGACTATGAATTTATAGGGAAACCTTCGTCATCATCCTCTACTTTAAAAGCCTTAGCCGTCGACACGGTGTCGACAACGCATAATGCTCAACAAAAGTCACGCGTGTGCTCGCGCTGCAAAAGGGGTATACGCCATTCGTCATCGTGTTCTTCGTCCACGGCCTCAGGTGGTGCTGCAGCAAACGGTACGAACGGCAGTGGTATGACCATGGAAGAACTGAGAGCTGTCAACCGCTATGCTGAAAGTACGAAAAGTTTGTCCTACTTGCCACAGGTGAGGGATGAATACTTGCTTGCTTCAAGGATTTCGGTATAAAGTTAATTTCTTTTTTTTTTGTTAACGTTTTTTTCATATTATTTTTTAATTTAATTTAATTATTTTTTTATTAGATAGTTTTTAGTTTTCTTTAATTAGAAATTAATTTACTTACTACTTTTATATAAAGAAAATGAATAACGAGAGCTTTCTTTATTAAGAAGAAGAAAAAGAAAAAGCATGATTCATTGATATGTTGTCTTTAGTGGAAACTAGCAACGCATGGCCCACTATGTTTGCAGTATATTACCACTCTGTACTACTCCTAGAAGCACTCATTCGAAGAAGACACTCATAATAATTCTAAACATGAGGACGACTATTATAATACACACTGGTCATTAAACAAATCGGTTAGTAAAGCTTGAAATTAGAAAATATTAATAGGTTTTGGAAAAGAATTTCCAGGTGCGCAGAGAAGGATGTAAGAAAAAAGATTACTGGAGAAAAAAACTTTTAAAAGTTATAACCTACTATGAAAGCGAAAACTTAATTTGATTTTTGTTTCTTGTTTGAAGTAGTTTGAACGATTTTCAAATATATTCAACAACACTAGTACTCGTTCTTACTTTTGTTAGAGATGTTAGAGGTCTAAAGTTTAATACAGTCTAGTTTATGTACATGATAGAGCGTAGCACCGGTACACATTTTCGCATAACCGAAACCATTCGTGCGATACATACACACATGACTTCAGTTCAGTTTACCGGACGAAGAGCGGTACACAGACGTACCGGCCGTTTTGTAGTACGAACAGGTACGAAACGATACAGCGACAGTTCACTGTTGGATTTGTGTTCGTAATTAGTCGGTCACTTCTGTGTCTGCAGCGAATATACGAATAATGTTCGGTAGTTGAATAGAAGTCTTCTATTAGCCGTCGGTGGTGCAATGGTTAGTGTGCGTGCCTCTTGTATAGGAGATCCTGGGTTCGATCCCTGCTCCGACCACCTTAAAATTTCTTTCGACGACGGTCATCTCGCTTAGTGACGGCGAGACTATCGAGTACTTAGCCATGAAAAATCCTCTCAAAATACCGTTCGGAACCGGTGTAAAACTGTAGGTCCCAATCAGTGAGTATAAAACTATAAAAGCGCACAGCTCACTGGTTGTGAGAAGCTCTCCCCAATTCCTTCATGGGATGTAATGGGAAACAATTATTTTATTTATTAGAAGAGAATAACGGCCTTATTCATAAAAAGTTATGAGTGGTTTGAGAGACGATGTATCATACTAAACACGCCTCTCAAATCTCTCACAACTTTCTATGAATAAGGCCCTTAAGTTTTTAGCACGTTTAATATCTGGAATATGGGAAAAAATACATTTTGTAAATTGGGCTGTTAAATATGAAGTGTACAGATAAGAAATAAAATAATTTAAATCAATTCATTTCCATTTTGGTCTTAATATTCTTATAGATTTTGAATAGGGTGCAAAAAGTGTTTTTATTCGTCGCATATCTACATCACACACACCATTGCCAATAAAAATAAGTAAAGACAATTACGGCATTTTCGACATATTCGGTGTAGCTGCCCTGCCCTGCCTTCGATTACTTTGTAAAAGTGCGACTACCGAGTAGCAAGAGTCAGTGCATGTCACACGAAACGAGTACTATGCCATAATCGGTCCGATAAGCTATGCTCCTTGTCGCTATTCGTTTTGTTGTTTACATTCTTCGTTCGCAAAGTTCCACTACAGTATGTACAGCAGTTCAAGAATCAACAAACAATATATTCATGCAGGGCTTTAGTACATGAACTAATAAATATTGAACTAGTTCACTTGTGGCATTAAAACTAGTTTGAATATTTTCTCGGGAATATTCTTTATTCAATTTTTATTGGACCAGAATATACTGGATACTTACCAATGATTTCGTTAGGATAACTAAGTACAACAAACTTTGGTTTTTCTACCCAGACATAAGAAATGCTTAAACAAACATTTGGAAACAATGACTAATTACTTGTAACATGACTTTTTGCTTCCATGTCCTAGGTTTCATTTAGGCTACAGGAAAGGTTATTTTGTTAGATTGTGTAAACATTTTCGTATCTGTAACAGCAATTGTACTTGTATTGACCAGTGTTATTATAATTACTGTAGTTCACTGTTTACGTTTGAAGTTAGCTTTTACACTATTTAACACTTCCAATCGTCGAAGAATTTTCCAAGCTACAACTTCCATATCAAGAATAGCCCTAAAAAGACGCCCCCACCCAACAGATATCATGAAAACACAAACAACATCTTTACATTAAGAGGGCATTCCCCCATACCGCCTCCTCCTATACTACACACATAAATATACCACATGTTCTCACATGCATTTCTTTAACATTTTAAAAATATTTATTATTTGCGCCTATCTTTGTTTTGTATCAACACATACTTTTTTTAAAGTGTTTTCTTTTTTGTTTTATAATTATAAATTTTATTGCAATATCAATGGTTTCGTTTCAACTACTCTCAGCTTTTTTGTTTCGCTGCTAATTTTGTTTGTCTGAATAAAAAACAACGTACTTATTACATTGCAAAAAAACAAATCAATAAAAGTTTCACTTTTTTGTTTTTATTTCATTTGTTCTGCTTTGGACATTACCGCAGTAAATTTAAAGAAATTGATATTAATTGTTAAACATAACCGCAAACATTCAACATCCTAATATTATTTGCTGTCATATGTAAATAATATATAGTAACGATCTATAGAGTACAACAAAACTTAACAATAGTAGCGAAATAGTAAAATAACATTTATAAAATATCATGTAGTAAGAAGGGTCATAATTTAAACTAAACTCAATTTCATTTGTTATAACTTATATTTCAGTTTTTAGAGCTTCTGTCGTAAATTTCGCATATTGTCAAGTTTTTTTTTAATGTAAAAACTGTATATATTACCAGCTATGCCTAAAGGTCCTAACTAATATATTAGAGATGACCATTCATACTACTAATTTAAGTATTTAGTTAAGAAACTAATATAACACAGTTTTTCTTTTGTACTTTTTAAGAATTTTTGATTTGTTTTTAATAAAATGTTTCCTTTTTTATTTATCCTTCAACATAATCTTTTAATTGGTTTTTTTTTTGTTATCGTTTGACTTTGTTTTTCTTTTAATTTAAATTGAAATTTGGCAAATTTGTTGTATTTTAATTTAGCAGGATATATGAAACACTTTTTTTTTGATTTTTCACCTCTAATGAATTTAATTTTTCCTCACCTCGCCACCACTCATCAATGGATTTTGAATGCAATGGAGTCAAATATGAAGATAACATTTGAAGGCTTCTTTCAAGCTGCCTATGATGCAGCTTTTCAACTTCATTATAAAAAATATTGAATACTTCTCTAAAATACCATTTCAAATAAAAAATTTAAAAACTTAATTCAAAAAACAAAATTGGTATATAATTGAGATAGGTGAAAAATTGTGATATCTTTCTTTCTGATACGAACGGTGGTATTTGAATACATTACCTGCATATTTAAAGTACTTTGAATTTCTTCAAGTTTTCAATCATAACATATTGCCGTCATTATCTACCTCATTAAGAAAAAAACACTTTTAATGTTTGTTTTAACACATCCTCATGCTCATCCTCATCGATATCATTTTCTGTTTAGTCTTGTGGTTTTCGTTTTCTTCTGGGACAATTGCATTTGGTATTCTGTGTATGTGTCTACGACTTAGCCCGCTCGCTCCATCTTCAACTAACTATCTACATATGTATCTGTAACACCTAAGCACTTTTTTGTTGCAATATTTACCTAAAGTAATGCAGTGCAGTATGTTCGTTCTTAGCTACACTCTAATCTCTGCTAATTTTTTGATTTAATTTAAATTATTTTTTCTCTCTAGTTTTTAATATTGATTAACCGCTGTGTTTTGACAAACCTTAACTATGTTATTTGTGTTTCTTTTTATTTTGTTTTTGGTAAAATCTTCCCGCTCTTTAAATGTAATTTTCTCAATTGTAACAAAAAATACAACCTACATTCCAAAAACCAAATGCAAAAACAAACTACATCATGCAATGATAATTGATAATGGATATGTTACTATACAAATCCCACATAATATGCTATGTAACCAAACGTGATGTGCTTGGAATTGAAATACATAACCCTATCCAAATTGTAAAACAAAAACCAATCATTTCTTTTCTCTGCATCTCTGACATCAACAACAACAACAATACAACACCTCCCGAATAAATAAATATAAACACTTTACAATGCAACGATGACACAGGTCCATGAGCGACAAACAGCACGCATGCGCACACGTTCTGAATGGTTTCTGGGTCCCAAAGATGGCGATATATTGTGTGTGATACCAAATACCTGTAGTAATTGCTATTTAACCGTACATAATAATGAGGCGGCGACAACAGGAAATTATTTGGGTGGTGGCAGTACTCGAGATATGAGACGTGTTGACCAGACATTGTCGGGTCCTTCTAGTGCCACTGATCATGCTGAGGCTGTCAACACCTCATTATACTTATTTTACAAACAGCAACAACAACAGCAGCAGCATCATCATCAGAGACAAAGCTTTCATATGGCTCCAGATTTTATGATGGATACCGATGATGGTTATTTGCCCCATCAGGCGTCGACACATTCCACCAGCATGCACCATCACCAGCAGCCGCTGTTGTTGACAACATCCCAACAGCAGCGTCAACAACAGCAACTGACAGCTGCCCATCCCCTGGCAGGCACTGGGGGATTGTATTTGGATGCGAATTATGGTATATATGATTTTGATGATAAAAATATATTAATTTCTACTACTACTTGTTGTACTACCACTACTACTACCACATCAACTACTGATAATATATTTTATAACAACTACAACAACAACAATATTGATATCAATAAACATCTAAAACATAACAACCAAGAAAACAATAATAGCTACACTTTAAGCAATCGCCAACATTTAATGAAAATCTCGAGCAACAAGGATATAACATTATCACCAACACCAACATTACCACCAACACAATCGGCACTCTTACCGACAACTACATCATTTTCGTCATTAGCATCCTCTACTTTAATAAACAAAGCATCAACTGCATTACCAACCCATCATCATATGCATGAACCCTCCATCAAATCCTCCAATCATCATCGAAATATGTCCCAATATTATTCAACCGAATCACTATTAAGTAATCATAATGTATACCTGCCCTCAAATGGTGACTATAAGGTAGACGATGAGCGACCCTGTTGTTCCTCATCCACTTTAACTCCATCCAAGTTATCATATCATAGTCCTCGCCAACAAAAGCTTCATGTATCAGATTATAAACAAAAGTTTCCCTATCATCATTTACCTGATGATATCTCATCATTAAACTCAACAAATGCTAATATCACCACCACAAGCTCCAACTGCACCAGCGATGGCATTGAAGAAGTTGATTATGTTTTAGCTACACACTATCGCCATTCAACTCCTATGCTTCAGACACGGCATCTGCGTCAACAGGCTTTAAGACGTCAGCGGCAACCCTCAACATCCTCCTCGTTATACCAATCATTTAATGCCAGCTTACAAGCTCCTCACATGTCTGCAGTCGCAAACCGAGACGGTTCACGCATTCATCATTATACTACCAATAGTAGTAGTGGCCATAATTCTAGAAACTCTTCTCTATATGAATCTCATCAAGAAACACGTTCAATGTCATCGAGTGGTGGTGGTAGTGGTAATTTTGTTAGTATTATATTTAATGTTTTAGATTTTTTGTTTTAATTTTTTTTTAATATAGAGTAGAACGAAGAGTCCGACACTGTTTTAGGTGTTTTTATGTTCAAGTTTGTCTTTTATGTTTTATAATTAATTAAATTTGTATTTGTTTATTTTTTTTTGTTTTTGAACCCTCCTGATTTTGTTCTACGATTTTTGCCAGGACAATATATGACATAAACAAATGCTTATCGTGTGGATATGATTCTAAAAATTTTCTAAGTCATGTTTTAAAATTATTCCTAAACTGGCAGTGGAATGTAGTACAATTTCAATACTTTGCTGTCAACGATCACAATATTATTAAATAGTTTGTAACGTTTTTTTTGTTGTTTGTAAATTAACCTAATTTACATATTAACGTATATCGTTTTGTATAATTTTAATTAGTAATTAACTTAA
Source organism: Phaonia tiefii (assembly GCA_963931995.1). Taxonomy (NCBI): domain Eukaryota; kingdom Metazoa; phylum Arthropoda; class Insecta; order Diptera; family Muscidae; genus Phaonia; species Phaonia tiefii. The sequence continues at coordinate 294,574,298 of OZ008369.1, read as the reverse complement.
CAAAATAAATGTATACAATTATTTAAAAACAATTCCCACTTAATTTGTGTGTGTGTGTGCGTTATTATTTTCAATTATACCTTGCGCTTAATTTGTTTGTTGTCCTTTTAATTTTGTGCAAATACATATGTGTCTTTTTGTAATTGCCTAGAACATGGGCCTAAATTGTATTTTAAACTAACTTCTTTAATAGAAAAAACTTTGAGTTTTTTTATGATACCCGCTCTATACATATTATTGACACTCCCTCTCACCAATATCTACCTAATATTTACCGACCGATATCAATCAACCAAGCCCACCATACACCCATCCATCCCCACCATCCAAACGATAATATTTTATTAGCCAACACCACGTATGTTGACATTGTTCTATCCACTTATTTTGGAACATGTGCAAGCCGAAAGCCTAAGACCTAAATGTTCTTTTCTTGTTTTTTTTTATTCCTTATACGTTGTTCTTCTTTATTCTGCAAAAACCTGGTTGATTTGTGTTTTAAACCGAATTCCAAAATTCTTGTAAATAAATGCCCTCACCTTCATAATGATGCCGCGTGCCACCTTCTATTGACCACAACTGAAACTCCCCATTGTGTCGAAACATCACTTCCCACTTCAAGTTGGCAACATCCGTCTAAGTAATAGTGCGGAGTCAGTTCAATATCCAGTGCGAAGGCCCTCAACCAGGCGTATTTTGTTGGGAGCCAACATACCACGGCAATATCCCTTACGTTCCTCGCTGAGACGTCATAAGGAGAAACAAATAGGCACCAATACTCTACAGAGCTGTTGTTCTTCCTCGTCGTCGAACACCCCCTCGACGACGACGACGAGACCTGTGTCTACCACGGGAGGTTTCTTAAGCAATTCGAGTTCAGAAGCTCCTACAGCAGCACCTGCGGCAACAAGCAATGAGTGCTGCTCAATGGACTCCTCATCGACGATTAATTTTAAGGCTCCAAGAGTGTAATTTGAATATCCGAGGTTAATTTTTGTACATATTTCTTATCTGTATGGATTACTATTAAATATTTACTGTATGTATTTTTTTTAAATGTGTTTCTAATTTCAACAAAACAAGTCTGATTTTAAGTTAAATTTGTGAAATATAAATAAAATTATATCATTAAGTAGTATTAATAAGTTTTAAATTATATAAAAAAATGTAATACATTTTTTCGTAACAAAAATTACAACAAATTTGCCAAACAAAAAATTCTAACTAAAATCTTATAGAGAAAAGATTATACACGGTTACAAAAAGGATGATGAAGAGAATCTGTTGTGTATTTTGAAATACATATTTTCTAAAAGCTAATATTCATTACCAGCACTGGTTTTTTTTTTAATATAAAAAACAAAACCCCTCGTCTTTACGACAGGATGGGTACTCGTATAAACAATTGTCCTTGCCGACAATGTCCATACAAGCTGTTTGTTTAAATATAGATACATAAATGGTCGAGTTAACTAATGACAAACTATATATATAAAAATATGATTTTTTGATCGCTCCTTACTTTACAGTACAGTGTTTTATGAAAGGAGAATAGATGAAATCAAGTATATATTATTTATTTATGACATCAATACAAAGGAATTTAAAATCGAATTTAAATTCTTCAAATTTCAGCTCGTGGCCATATTTTTTTATTATTGATGGATCCTGCCGATGTACGGAAAACATTTCCTCAATTTAAATAATATTAATTTACATTACTGTAGTTTTTGATTTCGTCTTTTTGATGACTAATTTATCAAATTCTTTTCTCATTAATGACTGTATTTAAAAGTAAACCCATTAATGCCGGCAGCTATTTAAATAACAAATAATCGCTGGTTGACAAAGCCAATTTTAATTTGTGGACCAGACGATGTCAATTCATGCTTGCAAAAAATGTGTCCATACGTGGGGAAAATATTATTACAGGTTAGAGCAATTGCAGCCATTTGTAATTGATACGAAGGATTCTAAAATCCACTTTTGACATTTTTAAGAAAAATAGCAAACATTTTACCGTTTGTCAAAATTATAGTAGATAAGGAGGACCGGACCGAACATAGTATTGTGGAATTTTAATGCACGGAAAGGTTACGCTTTGTGCAATCTGTCACATACTATATCCAACTTAATTTTTGCCAAGAATCGATCAAACTACTTTTACAACGCCTCAATTATCTCTCCGTCTATAGAAATATAGATGATACGATTTGTTTGTATGTATATTGGAATTGTGCTGTGCCTATAACAAACACTACTAGCTGTTCTTAACAAATATGTACATTTCAATAATTGCGGTATATCCTACATTGTTTGTATATATTGGAGAAATTATGATTTCCTATCACGAAAAATATAAGACATAAGGGTACAACCAAAATGATTTTCGCTGTACTTAAAATGGATCAAATATCACCCAATGAGGAGAGGAGCGTCTCGAAATCAGTGAAATGTGAGCTATATACTTGTTTACGCACCGATTGGGACCTACAATTTTACACCGACTGCGGACAGTTTCTGAGAAGCTTTTTCATGACTATTTAGTCGATAGTATCGCTTTGCGAGGTGATCATCACCGAAAGAGGTGGTCAAACCCTGGATTGAACCCGCGTTCTCATATTCCACCGACGGTCAACGCTCAGTCTTTTCCAGACACGTACAATTTATACGTGTTCTGCATATCACCGAATTTTACATTTTTCTACGTTGTTTTAGTTTATCGTCATCACTTAGAAACAACTGTTTTACCCCCTCCCTGAGTTAAAAAGTGGAGGAACAGAAAAACACCGAGAAAATGTTTGTACAAATGTACCAAAATATGGAGTGTCTTAAAATTCAGTTTTCCTGTTTATTCTTCTAAAATATCAAATTAATTTTAAAAACATTATTGCAAATCGACGAGAAATGACTCCAAAGAAATTTCATTGGCTGGCTCATAAGATACAGTTGTGTACAGAAGTTATAACAGTAAAAATTCCGCTTTTAAATTTTCTGCGTTGGTCTTTTTTTTCAACATCCTAGTCTGAGAGCTATTCAAATGAAGTTCGATCGTTTTCTATTCTTGTACTAAATACAGAATATAAGAAGCTCTATATCTAATAACAGATGAGAAAACAATCATACTAACTGGTCTTAAAAAATAAGCAATTACCGAGGGTGACGTGATGTGACAAAAGGTGGACCTTTCTGTGGAAATGCCCATATGTATCCTTACCTACAGCAGCAATCTAACTAATTTTCAACTGTTTGAAATAAAACTCATTGTCGTATACTAGTAAAATTGTGTGTTGCACATATGTTGTTACTAAGTATGTGTAATTTCTTAATTTCAATTAATCCCCAACAACTTTTCTCGTTTGTTTACTCATTTTCTTTCTTTCTCTAATTTATTTTAGCATACCCTTGACTACACAAGCTAGACTATAAAATATATACTTTACAAACATACCAATTTTAAGCAAATATTTGAACCATAATCGAATAATACTGAAAAAAAAACAATCGGATACAGTTTTATTTCACGTGGACATATACACAGGATATGAATGAATTCATTTGCCACGAAAGAAACAATTTCAAAATTTAAAAGAGAATCATGCACGATTTTCTAGCATTTGCAAGGAGGATGAATTATTGAAATCCTCTTTTCTATCAAAAGTGAAATTAACAGCGTCCAGGCTATTCCAAATGCATATTTATGACCGAAACGTACTAAAGTAAAACCCCTAACAACTATTCCAAAAAACGCATTTATTTCAAATTTGTTTTCTTATTTTAAAGAAAAAACAAAAAAGCAAAAAGTTTGGTTTACATTTTAACATTATAAGCAAAAATGGAAATTACTTAATAATGTATTGTAGCAAAAAGGTAAAAAGGACAAATATACACAAAAAAAACTCAGTGTGGATATGATTAAAATCCTAGAATGAAACAAACTATGAGGCGTTTGCTAGTAAAGTAGCAAACACGAAAGGAGGCGTTTACAGCCATTGTGATCTGACGATCTGTTGTTACTCCTTCTACTCCATAGCAATTGGACTAACAGATGTTCGCAAATATTACAAAAATAGCAAATCATATTTATAAATGTTGTTATCACTCTATCCTCTAATACTTTTTGTTACTTTAGATTATTAATTGTTATATTCTCAATTCGATGTAACTATTTTAAGTAAAATGAATGAAAAACAGAACAAACACCAATAATACTTAGTTGTTATAGACAGACAAAAAGAATTTTAATTATTTTATATACAAAGTGCAAATATTTTAGATTTAATAAAAATTTTGCCTAAATTGCAAAAACGCCCTACTACATGAAATCCTCCAAAATTTTGTGACAAGAGAAAGAAGAGCTTTTATTATTAATAAAATAACAATGGGTTGTTATTTATTTTTTTAATATTAATAAATTAATTTTCTTTTTAACTTTATATATGATTAGCATGTAATATGACGTTAATGAATACTTTTGTATACTTTCATTTGCAAAATTTTGCATTGCATCATACTATTTAATATTGGATAATACATAGTACATAATTATAAATATATACATATATAATAAAATATCATTATTTGTATAATTACTATTCATTACTTCAAATTAAATATAAAATAAAAAAGAAAAATACATCATGTGTCGTAAATATTTTTTATATTTATTACATAATTACGATAATATTTACAAAATAATTATTACAACAACAACAAAACATTACATTAGCAAATTGTATTTAAAATTACAAATATATACTATAATATATATGAAAAAAAGAGAATGATGATAATAAATGTTAGAAGAAAAAAAACCACAAGTACACTAAATACAAATATATATGTATAAACTTTTCTTTTAATTCTATGTTACGAATTGTGCTGCTAATCTTGGGATCAGCTCTATGACACTGTTAAGCCAAATTACCCACTTTTTGGAATGGGTTATAACCTCACCCAAAAACCAGAGCAATAAAATAAAATCCGTAGAACATTCGAATGATCTGTTTCAAATATTATAAAACCCTTTGCGTATTTTTTCCAAGAAATACTAAAAAGATGCACTAAAATCCCGCAACCGTACTTTTTTAGATAAATTTTTAAATAGGCAACAAAATTACCAATTTTTTGAATTTGAGTTTTATGAGAAATTCATGTCACTCGACAACGCAACTGAAGTTTGGTTGCCTTCCATAATCGACCCATAAGTGATAAAATTGGCTGTTCCAACAGCAATCAACTATTAACCTAAACAATTGATTCAGAGTTTAAATTATGTTTGCTGATCGAATATGATTTTCTACCCAAAAATTTGGCCTTAAGGTTTGCACGATGATTCAAATGTTTTTTAATAATAATAATTTTTATTAATTAAGTCTTGTATTAAAAGATTTCAGATCTATACATTTAGAGATTTGGCTTAGACTAACCTTACTTTTAGAGCTATTTTAAACAACTCAAACCAGTAGTAAAAACGAAGTTACCTCCATAAATAAAAATACTATAGATTTGTTATCCGTCTCATAAATTAAATTATAAAGATTTGTTGACCGTCTCGTCTGAAGTTCCGAGGGGAATCGAACTTCTGTCAGCTGTTTAATTTCAACAAATGTGCGAACATAAAACAAAATCCCCCATTTTTAATTTAGTGCATTCCAATTTCAGTTGACAGAATTCTTCACTTGTCTAAAATCTTTCAACATTCAGACATTTGAATTCTTTCAGTCAATAAACCGGGAGCGACTTGGGCTATCTAAAGTACTTTAATCTATAAGTATGCACCTACTATCAGCAGCCATCAACTTCATATGAATCTTCAGCAACAATTGGGTATTCTATTCGATAGTCCATCGTTTGAGCATTTCGTTAAAGTTTTATATTTAAGCTGGTTCTATTCTCGTGACCACAATTTATTGAGTTGTGTAGATCGGAAGGGAAGCTGTTCCCGGCACTTAATCCCTAAAAGGAACTGTAGGAACCAGTTTCAAACATCATTTAATTGTTCCTAAGTTCATATTGTTTCTATTTATATTGTATTATCTTTTTCTGTTTTTTATGTTCATAATTTTTAATTTATTTTTTTTTCTATCATGTAGACTTTTACAGCCTTGTTCGTAAAGAATTATGAGAGGTTGTAGAGACGATTTATCATACAAAATTCATCTCTCAAACCTCAAACTTTTTATGAATATGTATAGCCGTTAGCGTATATACATATTGTTCATTACACTCTATTTAATCTTTTTTTTTTCAATTCATTTAGATCTTTCCTCGCCTACCTTTCCCCTATCTCCACATTTAATTGTTTCACTTCCTTATCCAGTCAAATAGTTCATTCATATATATTGCTCTTTCGCGCTCTTATCATTTTGAGTTTTGGTTTCTCTACCCAGTAACATAGTGTAATCTCATACTAGAGAGAATATTTTGCTCATCTGACCTTTCCTTTCACACTCTTCTTGATGCGGTCGGTGTGATAGAGAGATGTTTGACGAAAAGTGATATACACCAGGTGGAATTACAATAACTTCTTGCTTTAATTTGTCATGTCGGTTTGGTGAAAAACTGAAATTTAAATGTGTTTTAAACTGTTTTATTGACTTATTGTTAGCATACATTTGTGTTGTATTTAACACAATAATTTTAACGCATAAAACGAAATGCCGTTGTTGTTATTTTGAACCATTGCCTCTATCTGGTATTAGTAAAGCAATTCTTTTAAACATCGAACGTAAATATCACACCAGGCCAAATATCATAAATTTGGTGAGAGAACTATTAGGTGTACTATAAGTATTAGTCTATGGCCAGTAATGTTTATATACTCCTTTTTGAGTTTTTTCTCCTTTATGGACAAACCACATACTGTAGAGAAAACCTGTGGCACCCGTTTCGTGAGGTAAAATGGATTACGAAAGTGATTTTAAAGAGTCAATTTGATGAAAACTATTCGTAAGTTTTGATTCAAGTTTCCATTTTATCGCGCTTCCAAATTACGGATTACGATACGAAACGGATGCGGTCATTCGGCCACTAATGGCCCGAAAACTCCGACTTCAGATTCGAATTCAGCGGACTCAACTTTACAAACCTTTGAGATAACTGGTGTCATTTTTTGACTGTTGTATAGTGTAATTAATCGTAGTTTTCTGTGCTCTACAGTATTCGTAATTTGTTCTCCAGAAAAAGTAAAGGACTTTATATGTTGATTTTTGCTCTCCTGTAACACTTTTTTGATTTTCTGACCCTGTTTTACTGGCTGTAGTACATTAATTACGACTTCTTTGATCTTTATAATATAATTATTTTTTTGTATTTGAATAAATTAGTTAATACAGCTTATAACTACATACATCTTGTTACATATATATAATTTTTCCCATTTTTATTTCCGAAATCAAAGAAATGTCTTAAATAATTTCCTCACATATATTTCGAGAAATCCCTAATTTACTTCAAAATGCTTCAGTTATTAAAATTATAAATTGTATATTAGCGACGACATGGACAATAAAAATACGCATTTTGGGTTTATAAGGATTTCGAGTTAGCCTGCATCGAGGAGGGTAATGGAATTTATCATATCTATCATTCATTTTGAACACATTCCTGGAAAGCAAAAAACTGTTAGGTATTTCTTGAACTATTCCGAAATGAAATCCATTGGAATTATTCCAGGAACATATTTAGATTTACGATATGTGTGGTCAACTTACTGTTATTGTTTATTAAGTAATCATCCCATTGATTTATTTCTGGTTATTGTAGATTGTACAAATTTTTATCCACCAATATACCGTTTTCAATCAAGAAACTTTCAACATCCGATGGGAAGAAATCGTCCGACAAATCATCTGTCACTCGTACAAAATTTCCTACAACAGCCTGGGCTTTGTAAACCAATAGGGCGGGTAAACCTTTCTTGCGGAAGTCCCTACTCATACCCGCAACAGAGCTGCAAATTTTGGCAAATTTAATAGTGGGATAATCTTTGGCCAGTGTGTCCAAACACTTGTTTAATGTAGAGCACGCTGATACAGATTTGTCAAAAATGTGTATAATTATAGTGGTATGTTTGTTCTCCTTTTCCACACAGTTCAGAAACTCCACGTGTGATGTTAGGTTGACAACTTTGCCAAATTGATGGGCGTGCCCACATTGACGCATCATTTCGGTCATACGTTGCTTTTGAAACTGATGCAAAAACTCTTCTGACATAAGTTCAGCGAATTCTGCATCTAATTCTTCCTGTTTCTTGCGCTCCTCATCTTCTTCCGCTGTAGCTGTCGTCATGGTCAATTTCTTGGCTAACTCGATGCGTTGCCGCTCACTTTCCTCTCGACGTTCGGCCTGAAGTTGCTTAAACCGCTGCCAGTCCTCGACAACACCTTTGGGACCGGTGTTAGAAGATCCCTGTAAACGATACCCCGCTGATGGAGTTGGCGGGCAAACATTGGGATCAACAAACCCCTTTGCCCCTTGTTTAGATGCACCTCTTCGATCATTTCCATCATCCTCATCACCACCTCCTTCACGTTCATCTTCTCCCTCACTGCTGCTGCAATAATATTCAAGTTTTTCTCCAAGGAGTTTATCTTCCAGCGTTGCCATTTTTAGAGGTCAGGAATATGTGGTATAGTGTCTATAATTAAATTAAATGCGTTAGTAATATAAACTAGAATACATTTTCTCTGCCCTACAATAAGTAAACACTAAAAGCCGTCGTTACCAGATGGGAGCGACCAGAGATGCCAATGATGGTAATAATATGTTTACACTAAACAATTTTTACGGCGCAACGTAATACAGGCGTAAGCGTATTGAAAACTGTGCGTCGCATAAACTAAAATTAAAAAAATCCTACCTAAAATAAAACTGTTAAGGGAATGCAAAGAGTGGAGAGTGTGAGTGTAAATTGTCGTGGTGGAGGGTATATGTATAAGCTTCGGCCCGGCCGAATTTAACACCGTTTCTACTTATTTTTGTATACACCGGGCAATGCTGAACATCAAATGACTCGCTTTGTTTGGCCATAGCAACAACAACGAAACAACCAAACACACAACATCACACATACTTTGTCCGAAGTAGCTGACGTATACGTGTGTCACATAACCACATGTTTGCCATATCAACAGCAACGAAGCAGCCAAACACACAACATCACACATACTTTATACGAAGTAGCTGACGTTTTAGTATGTCACCATAACGTCGACTGCGCAAGCCCATGCGCTTGCAAATGAAATTTTGCGTGGCTATGCTTTATATCTCCGTTCAACAACAGCAACAGACACATGTCCATACATACATTATTATGTTAATACATACGCTATAGACACAATTTCGTTTGCCTCACCCCTGCCACACCACTCTTTCATTGCTCTCTTGCTCGCTCATTTTTGTTTAACACGTCATTATTCTCTTTCGCAGTCGCAGAAAATCTGGTTTTAGCAGCAGCATAAAATCTGGTTATAGCAGATTATGACTTTGATAGATTTAGTCCCTATACGCCGCTATAGATGTTAACACATCAAAAAAATATTAATTTGTGTTTTCAGGCAATGGAAAATGCAGGTTGTGGAATTGGATGCCAATTGTAATGAAATATGGGAATGCTTTTAATTTAATTTAATTTATTTTTTCATTCAATATACAAATTATTCGATAATTATATCAAAATTGTTTCACTGGTGGCAATTCTGTTTTTAATGAATTTTATATGTAGAGGTGTGTGGCTTCGATTAGTGTTGCCTCGTAGTACTTTCAAATTTCTAAAGCTGTGCTGTATAAAATATTTGAAACCCAAAACTACCTGATACAAAGGAAATATTTTGAAATGGTATTTAATTTTTTTTTTGAATTTTCATTTGCAGGGGTAATTCAAGCTAAACTACAAATTATAATTGTCATAATTAATTTGCCCCATGTATGCTATAGTCAAAGGGTTTGCTTTGTCCATTTTTGTTCGACATGAGGAGAGTCCAAACAAAAAGAACATGCCTGTTGTTGTTGCCCACAATTACAACAATAAGCGTGTTTTGGTTACACCGCTTGCTTACATATTCGCTTGTTTTGTACGAAGCACTACCCTGCAATTTGCATTTGCGTTTACACATGCCACTAATAGTTCATATAAAATAGAGTTGCCGAGTTCATCATATAGGTAAATTTTTGGGGAGACGATTAACAATTATTAATATTAGTAGTATTTTAATAATATTAATGCTTTATAATTAACAAACTTGAGTTTTTTCATGCGCATTTCAATAAATATATCATAAAAATACAGTTAACAAGTTAAAACTTTAATTTCAATTTAACATTGTTAATTGGTTTGACATTTAGTAGTATGCAAACGTAAAATTTTACTCGCATACAATTTTTCCTGCCACTGGAGCTGCCATTGCGAAAAATGTAAATTTGTTAGTGAAAAAGTGTGAGTATTGAGTTTTTCGAACTGGCAGTGTCATGTCTAAACGCTAGGTTAGCGAAGACTTAGCGAGAACTTAGCGACGCGATTCATTTTCGCTAAGTTTAAACAATTTTGTTTGGACATATTTTACCGTTTTCAACCCTTTTTGGAATAAAATTACTCATTGGTAAATAGCCGTTTTCTGTGAAACTTGCTTGTAAGCAAAACGCGACTAATATCGACTGCAATTACTTTATCGTCTATCTAATTACCGACGAAAATGTGAGCGGCATAAATTATGAACCTTATATTATCGCTCAGTTGCTATGAAGCACTTAGCGACACGAGTAATTTTCGAAAAATTTATATTTTTTTTTACAAATTTTACCATATTCAATCTTTTTTCATATTTATGAATAATATGACATCGCTAAATAGCTGTTGTGCTTGCAACTTAACAGGCGACAATCGCTTGCTTGTAACCAACAAATATTTTGTAGGAAGCTGTCGCTCGTTTTGTCCTTACACTATCCATATGCCGTCAGAAATTTAGGTGATCGTCTAGAATAGTTGGCAAGGCAAGTCTGATCATCGAATAGGCAACATCTCTACCAGAGGTACGAACCATTATAATCATAGTAACAAATTGCGATCTACACCTAACATAGGAATAAACCATTTCAGGCCATTACAGAAAATCTAAAATAGTTGCTCAATTTTGCTGTCAAAATAGGTTGTTTTAAACGATGAAATTCATTGAGTGAGTCCAATGAAACTAATATGCAATTACTGTTACCATTTAAATGTTATCAGTTTTATCCATTAGCATAGAACATACATTCCTTTCGTACTATAGAGATCGTGATACATCTTATGCACCAGTATGCTTTTGCAAGGACATGCAAGGATTGTTTGCCGAGCTTAAACATCATATAATTCAAAAGAATGGAGTTTATTTAATGACAGTAGTAGAGAGAGTTTGAAAGCAGTACTTTTGCATAACGAAAAAGGAACACCATCGATCCCCATTGCACATGCTGTCTGTACTGGGGAATCCTATGAGACAATGGCAACATTGTTGAAATACATCAAGTATGAAGGCATGAGTGGAAAATTTGTTTTGATTTAAAAGCAGTGGCCATGTTATGTGGATTGTAACGAGGATAATCAAAATTTTGCTGGATTTTATGTCTCTGGGATAGTCGCGCTCGGAAAGAGCAATGGCCAAAAGGGAAAAGGAAGGGTGAAAACAGTATTATGTATACGCCACTCTTTTAGAAAGAAAATAGTATCCTGCCAAAGAAAATACTATCCTGTCCCAATTACACATTAAACTTGCTGGATTTTATGTAAAACGTTGTAAAAGCTTTAAGTAAAGTAGGTCAATCGTTCGCTTATTTGAAAACCTTATTTAAAAATCTTTCTTTATAAAAAAACAAGGTTGGTATCTATGATGGTCCACAGAAAGCGAAACTGCTAAAAGGCGAAAAGTTCCATACATATTTGTCATCGGATGAGATTGCAGCATGGAAATCATTTAAACTAGTTTTTTCTAACTTCCTTGGAAACAGTAGAAGCTCGCAGTATAAAGCATTTATTGCAGATTTGCTTAAGAATTATGAAAAAATTGGTAAGAACTATATAAATTTATATATATACTACTCTATATAGTATTACGTTTTCTGATCTATTTTTCATTCTATATTTTTCCAACAGACATGGTTGCGGACTTTGCACTTTTTACCATTGTCTGACTTATATTAACAAACATAGATTTTTGTTTTTTTTTGAATTTGAAATTGTTTTTTAACAAATTAATATATATAATGTTTTTGTTTTTACATTTGTAGATGGAACATTTGTAGATGTGCAGGAATCATCATGTACATATATGTTTGGAACACACTCCAAATATTCATATGTTTGAAAGTCCCAATTTCACTTGTATTTAAATGGGAACATTAGAATGTTTACTGGCAAACATGTATGCTTTTACGTGGAAACATATGGGTGCTTCATCCCACACATCCATAGACTTAGGAGGAAGCATTTGCGTGTTTTCTCTCGAACATAATAAAAACAAATTATTTTTGGATCTTAATATATATATATATGTATTATCTATCTATGTATATATGTACATATATAAAAATAAATTGTTCTATGTTCGTCATTTTATAGCTCGAGAACCACTCAACCGATTTACAAACCAATACAATTGTTGGAAAGGACTACTTTCACTGATGGGTTTAAAAAACATCGAAAAATATCTGCGGGTATGCGTTTTACGCACACTTTGGTGAATACTTTTGTCGGCAGGGCGAATTCTGCCGGGTCAGCTGGTTTATTATAAATAATTTTACAAATATAAATCTACATTTATAATCAATTAATAAAAAACTAAATGATTTAAAACGAATGCATTATGTATTTGCAGACTAAAAAGGCTTCACGTTGTTGCACTTTCAGTTTCTTTCCTCACAATCGTACATACATACATATATACGAAAGCGTGTACATATAAAAGTGATCCCTCGTAAACAAAAGGGTAGTATCCGTACAACGACTATCTAACTAGAATGCTGTTTAGGCTTAGTTACACGTTAGTCTAGACTTTATTTACAACAGTTTCCTAACTAACTCTAATATGGACATACGATTTTTAAGCAAATACAATCCTGAAAGTCAGAACTGTTGTCAGTAAAACGGCAGCTATTCTTCAAAAGTTTACATGAATTTGTTCACTTCGTATCCACTCGTTGGACTTAATTTAGTTGAAGTGATATGAATGAAAAATCGTGTCAGATGATAGCCGGAATCCAACTTTTCATTATTAATATTCTTGTATAATTTAGCGCTTGGAAGAAGTTAATTTCAGGGCAATCCAGACCGTTGCGGACGTTAGACAAGGTGATATTTAAAAAAAATATACTCCGTTATATTTTAAAATTGTTTCCCCTAAATTTAAAAGACAGCGAGAGTTTTGTTAAAAAGTTTAGTGTGCTCCCAAGAAAGTTTGTTATTTATCCTTTTATTTACAAAACCTTAATTTCCGTCGGTGGTGCAATGGTTAGTGTGCGCGGCTCTTGTACATGAGATCCTGGGTTCGAACCCGGCTCTGACCACCTTCAAATTTTCTTTCGGCGGCGGTCACCTCGCATAGTGACGGCGACACTATCGAGTATCTAGCCATGAAAAAGCTTCTCAAAATACCGTTCGGAATCGGTGTAAAACTGTAGGTCCCAATCAGTGAGTGAAAACTGGAAAGCGCACAGCTCAGTGATTGTGAGAAGTTCTCCCCAGTCCCTTTATGGGATGTAATGGGAAACTATTTATTTATTTTTTTAATTTCCGTTGCGGGCGTTATAGCGCGTGGATGTAGCTTTACTCAACTTAATTTATTATCAATTTAAATCAATCGAGAATTTATAATTCTATTTTTCTTGTGGTTGACCATTTTTCGTATATAATACTTTCGTAAACAGAAAGTTTCGCACATTTTTCAATTGCTGGTACCCAGCTCTTTGAGAAAATTTCGTAAAGCCATAATTACACTATCTGAGTCGAACAACTGAGACGAGGTCAGGTAATATAATATCAGATCTGACATTATATTTTTGATTTTTCATCTGAACTCAGTTGAAAATAGAACAAGTTATATTTTTAGCTTGTTTGCCATCTGAGATTTAATAGTAGTACGTTACTGGCATAAACTACGCACCAACCAAAAACAGAATTCTGGTTATTGTTGCCTTGTAGTAATTTTTGTAGCATTACTTCTAGCTTTTCAAGCTGCCTTGGGACAGATAGTATTTCTGATACTCAGACGAGTTTTTAACTGAGCTTTTTGACAATGCACTCAGATGAGAACTCAGATAGTGTAGTTGTTGCTTAAGCAAAATTGAAGTTTGGCAATATTAGAATTTAAAATTTCGGTGCGTTCAGCAAAAAAATCCATCTCTAGTTTAATTTTTAAGGTATTTTTTATTGGGACCAACTGCAAAGCGGTCGTGTGAATGAAACAGAAATTATTACTATTTCTGTCAAAAATTGAATATTTTAAACCAATAAAATAATATATAAAAATCAAGATTAATTAAGATAATTTTTACGTTACGCCTATGTATTTTATAAAGCAAAACATGGTATAATTTACGGCAAAACGAGCCTATTAATTAAATTAATTAATTAAAAAACTGTGTATGTATGTAAAAAGTTGTAATTATTATTTGAATTTTAATACTTTAATATATACTTAAATTATGAGTTCTTATAATAATATCTAGCACATGTCTCAAATCCTCCGATACTCTATAGGAATGTATGCGTAATTCCATGCTATTAAAGTCTGCCTTTTCCAACTGAAATCCGAAAAATTTAAATCAAATTTTAAAATTTTCACTAAATACGAGCCACCTCATCACATGAATCCGTTCCTTCGAGATCATCTAGAGCCAAACGTTCTGCAAATGCCACGACACCACACCATATACGAAAGGTCAGTTGATTGTGATCCTCTACCCACTCAGGATATTTTATAAGGTGTAATACTTTGCTGATATTCTTTTCTGTACCATAGAATTCCAAAACATCTTCTAGGGCCTGATACAAATGTTTAATATTCATGCAACGTTCTTTATATTCTGGTAAAGGAAATTGTATTTCAGCATCTGTTGATTTTTGTTCTTGATCCACCAGCGGCTGTTGCAGCTCTGGTACGTATTTGAGATACTTTAGAAATATTCTCTTATATATTTGTTTTCTTTGGCGGGAGACCCATACGAAACGACTTAAGTAATCCCAAACAGACATTTCTGTAATAAATGCAAAAAATCTTGTATTTTGAGAAAATCAGCCACGAAATGCTGATTTTTCTACGATATAGCCACTTAAACACTTTATTACCTTCCAAAAGATTCAGCTTTAATGGCACACCAAATCTGGTGGCAGATTTAGATAGCTTTCGCGGCATTTTCTCGCATATCAAATTGAGTTTTTCCAATTCCTTGGTCACCTCGTTATAGTCTTTGGATTTTGCCGGTATATACTTATAAGCTTCTCTGTAGGCTCTGCTCAGCTGCAAGTATTTAATCGAGTTATAAAAATGTTTTATTTCCCATTACCAGTAATACAACATATCGTACATATCGGTCGAATGTGTTTTCTATAGCATCTATATCAAGTTTGGTCTTTAATGTTTGGAAAGCTTCCTCCGTTAGAAAACTGTCTTTCAACAGAAACAATTCACTATCCGTCTTATCGCGGCTGGGTAGTAAACTCACTGAGTTGGGTATAAGACTAGGTCGGGTACTAGGATTCAAAGAATCTGGGCCCAAAGCAGCCACCTGGGTCTCAGGATCTTCGCTTAGATGAAAAGTGGTAGCAGTAGCTTAAATGTGAAACAATGCATTTAAAATATGTGTAAATGTAATTCTATGTATCTCACATTTTGAGATTTCAACTAATGAAACAGCTGATTTTTATATTGAAAAACATATATGTATGTAAACAAAATCCCTCGCTCTAGATTTTGATTGCAAACTTACTGGCCACTGCTTTAATTTTCTTCCGTTTTTTGCCTCTTCGTATGTCTTCATCACCATAATCTTGTTCATTTATACAAGTATGAGACACTTTCTTAGTGTCCTCCAAATGTTCCTCTTCCGGTATTGTAGCTGTTACAGCCAATGAGGATTTTGGTCTCTGTTCCTCCGACCTTTGGCTCTTAGCTTTTTTATCTTCATTTGCCCCAGCACTACGAGTTTTAAATTCATTATCTGTTAAACCACTAGACAAATCAGACGATGGCTTCCAGTAAAGGGTTTCTTGCGAATGGGTTTTCCTCAAATCAAGTATAATTTTTTTTCGCTTGATAATATCATTTTTCCCCAATTCTGGGGTGATGCAACGTCTATTGTTAAGAAATGATCCAGCACTATTGCGTGTATGAATACTGGTTACAGTTGGCGTCGGTGTTAAGGGTCTAGAGTCTGTATCAGTATAACGACGAAACAAATCTTCGGGTATATTGTCGTTAGCTTGGTCAGAGGGTGGTTGTACAGGTGTTTCCTGACGTGTCAATTCCTGAAGACTTTGAATATTTTTGCCCTCAATGGTCTAGAATAGAAGAAGGTATAAACATCTTCTTTTATTATAGGTACCACTATTTTCATTATCTCTAGATAACTGACAGTGGGCTAGGGCTAACTAGACATGGTGAAAATAGCGATTACTAAAATAGAGATTCATAGGTTTCTATAGACAAAATTCTTTGACGCAGTGTACGCCAACTGTGCACTTGATCCCACACATTAAACCGAAAACAATTTCAAACTTACCAATGACTGTTTACACTTATTTATGACTTTCTTAACTTCCTCCGGTGCGGGGTGGTTGCACAGCACTGAACAGCCTTTCGAAAATGGATTAAATAGTCCTCCAAAAGGTCTCAGTGATAATGCCATAGGCAATGCTTCAAATTTCTTGGGTAAATCACCATTGTTGTTGTATTTCTGTGTAAAATAAGTTAATATTAATGAATGAGAGGATAGACTTAACAAACATCTGGAACAGGCCCGTTATTAATAACTTCTTGTTCCCGTCTGTTTCTCTTGGGGAAACATACTTTACGTGGAAGTCTTCGAAGTTTATTGGGTGTTGGTACTAAACCGGTCCGGCTGGCGCTGCTCATGGTGTTTCGATAGTAATACTGAAAACTGAAACAGGAGCTTCATCCAATGAAGCAACAAATTTTTGTTGTTATGGTAACGTCAACTGCCGTGGTTTGCCGGTCACGTTAGTAACGACCGGCTGATATTTGATTTATCATCATAGCGTGCTATTATTTGATGATTTGTGGTAACATCTAAACGATTCTCTTGCCGTTTGTTTCATGTTGCTCTGATACATTTTATATGGCAATTTTAATCAATTGAGCATTTTTATTTCAAGATCGCTTTGGGCTCTGGGGGCAACCGCAAATAGATTGTACAATGCACATAGAACATTGAGTAGTAGCACTTAGTAGGTACAATAATCAGCTCGAGTATGTGCGTATAATTAGCCCAAGAGTTGAAATAAAATTGTAATCTAGTTGTCTTCTGTCTGCTGCTGTGTCCAATGGCCACTAGCCAATTTCAAATCGTTTGGGATAAACAATTAAACAAACCCGCAATTTATTTTATAACGCACGAAGCTGAAAGAAGAATCACATTCGGTGGTAATTTGTCAACCGAACTCGTTGATAGCGAATATAAATCCCTTCTACTAACAAAAACCAATTACATAAGTTTGCTATGAAATTGTAAAATACGTAATTTTAAAATATTTTGAAAATTGACGAAAACATTAATAACAAATAATGAAACCGAACAAAAAGAAGCCCAGAATACGCAATAGGCCACGTAACAAAGCTAATCGTCAGATAGTATTGGAATCTCAAAGTAATGGCCAACCCACCACGGGTGGAGTAGATGAGGAGGTCAATAATGAAAAAGCTATTAAAGACGATAACAACACGAGTGACAGTGAAGATGATATGCCAGATTTAGAAGATGAAGCTGATACAAACTCTTCGAAATTGTTCTATGTTCCCGAAGAAGATGAAGCCATTAAAACAATACAACGCTTTATGCGTGATAAAGTTTTGAAACAACAGCAAATGCGTACGGAAAGGGATACACCAGTTAAATCAGCTACACCTGCACAAACGTATAAAGTAGTTGAACAAACAACAAGTGTGCAAATTTTAAATACAGATACCTTAACATTCGAGGCAGAAGAGCATAAATCAGTTAAACCATTGGCACATACACAAACGATTGAAGCAGATACAGTGGCGAAGGCAGGAAAAAGTGAGCAAACTTTTGTTATGGATGCATTAATATCCGCAGTGGACACATCGGCAAAACCAGTAGTACCTCCAAAAGTGGAGCAATCGGATACAGCGGTTAAACCATTAGCCACTTCACAGATGATTGAAGCGGAATCAGCGGCTAAACCGGTAACAAGTGTGCAAACTTTAGAAGCAGATGCATGTGATAAAGCTTTAACATCCGCACAAGCGGTAGAAGCGGATAAGGCTGCTAAACGTTCAACACCTAAACACAGTGCAGAAAGTCGTAAGGACGCAAAAACGAACGCTTCCTTGAATCAGAAATCTGCAAACACCAAAGGGAAACCTATGGACAACAATCCTGATCAGAATGCATTTATACAAAATATTCAAAAGAAAATGGAAGCCATGATGGCCAATGGTAAATTTGAATTAAATATTAATAGTAAAAAGGAGTCAGAATGGAAATTGGATTCGGTTCAAAGTGGTCACTACACGATATTCAATTGAAATTTAAACAATAATAAAATTTTCAAGTAAAATTAAAAAGAAATAATTTATAAAATACTAGCTGAACCGGCAGACGTTGTCCTGCATAATATTTGAAGCGATTTGTATGGGAGGTACCACGCCCCTTTGTCCAATTGGACCGAATAGTAAATCTAAACCACCCAGGGCGCCACCCAAACGCATACAAAAAAATTTACTCAAATCAGTCCAGAAGTTTAGGAGGAGTTCAGTCACAAACACACGTGCAGTAGAATTATATATAAAAAAATAAATTCCATTTGAAAATTTAAATACATCACAGGTCAAATTTTGAATAGTTCAATTCAAATATAAAATACTATAATTAAAATTCAAAACAGATCGAATGAAATTCAAAAAACTTAAATTAAAACTCCAAAACGTTAATGTAAATCTTAAACTTATAAATTGAAATCCATAACTCATAAATTAAAATCAGTAATATTTTTGATGAATTTTAAATTTGTATTTCAATTGATGATTTTGAATTTAAATTTCAATTGATGTCTTTGATTTCTGATGTATTTTAAATTGTAAATGGAATTTTTTCATTTTTAGAAAATTGCCTATTTATGCAACGATATTTGTAATTGAACGTATGAACACCACTCCAATTTACAGGCCTAAACCTGAGCATCAAAAAAACTTACATTACATTTTTTTAGATTGAAATCCATTTGAGTTTTGGGCAAATTATTGTAGGATGGTACTAGAAGTGGCGATGTTATATGCTCATTAATTGAAGAAAAAATATAAATAATATGCCATCCTCAATAAAATTGTCATACAATTTGAAAACCACAAACAAACAAATTGACAGAGGACTTAAACTATTAACCTCCTCACTAGGCGATGAAAATTTACCCAATACATTAATGGAAAATCTTAAGAAACTGTTTGACCAAGGACCCGTATCAGATGTTGAGTCCGATGGTGATGAAGACGAATATGTGGAATACATTTACAAACCAAGAAAGTACTTTATGGTAGCTCTATGCAATGTAAGTAGGATGGGTGGAATAGGTTGTTGTTTTTGGAAGTTCCAAAGTTTATAATTAACTTTTTTGTAATTTCAGTTGTGCAAATGCGATTTGTGTAAACTAACACAGATGACAGAATGTTCAAAATGCCATATGACATTCTATTGCAGCGTGGATCATATGCAAAATGATGCAGAACATCTACAATTGTGCTGTGCCCTGCAACAAGTGGCTGCAGCCGAAGGTGGGTTTCCTCTTTCATACACACACACTCACTTAGCTGCACAATAAATTTGCCTTTAAACGGAAATTCATTAAATTTTCTTATTACATGATAAATGACTGGTTTGCTTTCTAGTCCATAATACATTTTGAATATGTTCACATTGGTGGTAGCCCCTACAACAACAATTCTCTATGGGATGACAAGCAATAAAATGCATTGATTCCGGACGGACGTCTGCTATGTGTGCATTAACAAATTTGTTGGCATCAACTCAAACAAAATATTGTCATTTATCATAATATTCACAACATTTTCCTCTTTACCTCCCAACGAAATGTTGCTCTATTCAATGTTCATTAATTTTAGACGGTCATTTTTTTCAAAAATGCGGCGACATGTCCGCCGATCAATTTCGTTCGTATCGTATTATAACAATACGCAAGGTGGAGTTGCTGCTGAATCGCCCTTTGTCAGCCACCGAGCAAGAAGTCATTCTGTTCCCGCGTTTGTGCATGAATGGCAAATGTCGTCAAAGTGGGTTTAATGCTTTAAAGGATTGCCCCAAATGCGGAATGGTGGCGTCTTGTACACAACAACCGATGCATTTGACTGAAGATCATCAGAAATGGTGTGGATCATATCAACTTTTCAAAGAATTCGTTATGTTCCAAGAAAAGTTTGGTAAATTAGATCCGTCATTACCTACAAAGATTTTAAAGGATACCCCTCTTAACTGTAACACAACAAAACAGATTTTCTGTAAATTAGGATTTGGTAAGAAATCTCACCTCTCCGGAACAACTTTACAATTAATCTTTCCTTCCATTTAGATCTTCCCCATGATTGCGAATATGCCGCCTTAACGCAAATCTCAACAGCCCCCTTAACAGCGTGGTATGCCTTGAAATTGTGCGAGCAATTAAAGTTGCATCAAGATCTAACCATACATTTAATAGGTACGTGAGGAATACATAGCATCTCTATTAATAGACAATACAACAATCACGATGTTCCACTATTTTTAGGAGCTGAAATTGAATTTGAAGTTGATGTTCTCCACAAATGGGAGCTGTTCTTTTTACACATTACGCCAACAGTGAAAAATCTGAATGTGGTATTTGTGGGTCCCGAATTGAATCCGAACAACATATTACTGGAACAATTCAAAAGAACCAAGTAAGTTCCACAATCACTTAACTATTAATGATGATGTAATAAATGTATCAACAATCACTAGATGTTGCATTGGATGTCGGAAGAACAATCGCTCAGTTAAATACTATTTTGAATCAAGTATTTACCATGACTATTGTAGAGCAGAAAACTTTTTAAAACCAAATTTAAGTAAGTAAATACATGACCAATTTTGAGTATATAAACATTTTTAAACGTAAAGCTACTAATTGTGAATTCAAATACGAATAATCGTCACTCCCATTCAAGATTGAGAAGCATTTCCTTCAATTTTTTGGTAATAGAAAAACTTTAAATAAAAATGCCATCGTTTAGGAGAAATTTGATAAATACAAATTATATTGCCTGAAAAATGTATCCGTACACATCCCCAGGTTTTAAGACAGCGGTCATAACTTTTGTATAAAATGGATGAATAGGAAAAATGTGGTTACTGAATTAGATCATATTCTACTGTTATTTACATGTACGTGTAGGTATGTACTTTATATTTAGAAGTTAGTGACGCTTTACCGAATGATTACTATTCTGATTTTCAAACTCAAAAAATTATTCGTGTATTTAATTGAATGATAGAGATTTGTATTGTTCTTTGATATTTATAAGTAGTATTATGCACTTTTCAAACTACACAGTTTTCTGTTACTTTTGAGTATATGCCCTACTACACATCTTGAAGTGCAAAGTGCAAAGTTTCCTTGCTGCCCTAAATAGTGTATATAACTATGGTCCAGTCTGTCGGGAATATATGGAAGCATATATCTTATGTTGTAAAGTAGCCATTCCCTTACAACTGTTGAGAAATGCCTTTGATCATTATATTGTGCAAAGCAAAAGTCTCTTGATGGACACGCTTTTGGTTGCTGTACCATGCACCATGTACCGTTTGTCTGCTATCCATGTGAAGCTTGTAATCAAAGTACAAGTCGCAAATATGACCCGATTTGGACAAAATTTGTTATTTTGTTCAAACTTGTACCAAGGACGAACCTATTGTAAATGGTTCCAATCGGTCCATGATCCTCACAAATGGCTTATACAAATTTTATTTTGCAGGTCCAGGCGGTACATTTTTTATCGGAATGGAACAACATTCCGGAGAACAACACCGGAGAACCATTTAGTTTGCTCCAAGAAACTCAAGATATTGTCTACGACAATTGTGTGAAACAATTCTCTCAGATCTCTAAATAGTAGACATCCTCCTGCCGGCTAGAGCTGGGCACGTGTTTATAAAATGTTCAATGGATTCTTTCTTCCTCGTCCTAATCGTTACAGCCTCTGCAGAAATCATTTGCTCTGACCTCGCCTCATGTCTACAATCAGACAGTGTCCCGACAAAACTGAAACAAGCATTAATACCTAGGGCTTGGCTAGAGACTGAAGGTTGATGGATCTCCTGATATCCACTATCCGGTAGATTTGTCATGTGCATGCACAATCTGTGCCCCTCGCCCTCCTCTTATGCGTCATCACATACGAACATTCTTGCAGTATGTTCTTACAAGTCGCTAAGGGCACACCAACAAGTTCCACTTCCAGTGGAACCTGGAAGGTAGTCTATAGTCTGGTCAACTCATCCTCTCTGCAGTTTCGCGGAATATCCCTGTGCCCTGGCACCCATATGAGGTAATTATCGTATTTCTGGGCCATCTCGTTAAGAGATCTGCGGCAGTCAAGCATGCAGATTCCTGACTTGATTTCCGCCTGACTGTCAAAGATGCCATTGACCCCAATGACTGCTGGTTACTTCCCTAACAGCCAAAATTTCCGCCTGATACATGCTACAATTAGTAGACAGTCTACGAGAAAGAGACAACCCTAGTCCCCTAGAATAGACTCCGTACCCTACCTGATCATTCATTTTCGACCCATCAGCGTATAAATTCACATATCCCTCTACACTAGGAACTCCGTTATTCCAGGAATCCCCTTCCGGTATGTGAGTGTGGTATTTCCGATCGAATAGTGTTTTCGCTTCCGAGTAGTCGACCAATGTATGTATGTTGAAAGCAACTTCCAGCACCATTGCATGAGCGAATGCGATCCTGCCCCATTGGGAGAGTTGCCTAAACCTAACGGCAGACGTAGAAGCAATCTACCTGTCTATAATGTCCACCGACAACAAATATAACATTACATTCACTGCATCAGTGGGAGTGGTGCGCCGCCCCCATACAAACTGTCCAACCAAGCTTGACGCTATCGTCACAAGATTTTACAAGCTTTAACTTTACACTCACTGATTGGGAGCTACATTTTTACACGGGTTCCGAACGGTATCTACTTTGAGACTCTTGTTCATGGCTAAGTACTCGATAGTGTCGCCGTCACTAAGCGAAGTGCCCGTCGTCGAAAGAAATGTAAAGTGGTCAGAGCATTTATATTTAAAGGACATAAAACAGTATGTTTCTGTCGAGTGCTTTGGTTGTTAGGAGTGGAGTCCTTCGTGTGTCGGTTCTGGAGACTCTTCTTTTTATAATTTTCCTAAATATCTTATTTGCAAGTATATGCCATTGGTCTTCGCCTTATGCGTATGCAGATGATGTGCAGCTACTATTTAGTGGAGGATATCAATATGTGAACGAATTTTAGGCTAAAATGTATTATATCTTGCACTGTTTAAATACATGGATAATTTCGAACAAGCTTAGTGTAAATGCTTCATCATGTGCTGTTGATGACTTGCACTTGGAGTGCTAAGTCTTATATTAGACGATACTTTGTCTTCCGATTTGCACATAGACGGTGTCGTTGTTCGCACCAATTTTGGGCTTCGCCAATTCTACAATACCGATCATAGTAAAATAACCAAATAGTAGCAGTAGACGTTGTCGTTGTTGTAGGCAGCAACAACAGGCATTTTGCTTTTGTTTCAATCGCTTGAGTTGTCAATCTATACACGTAAGTATACCAACAACACAGGAATACAAAAAAGTACAAAAACAAACTACATATAAGTTTGACAGCTGAAACGATCAACCACAATGAAAAAATTTAAAACATCTGTTCGCATATTATACTGGTTAGAGGAATACTTAACCTGGCCAGCTTATTGTGACCAAAGAGCGGAACACAATTGGTAAAAAATCGGTTTATTTCCTACTAAACTAATTTTTCGACGACTTTGTATGGGAAGCCGCTTAAAATCGCCTAATATCGCTTAGCTCCCCATACAAAGTGGTAGAAAAATTAGTTAGCAGGGAATAAAAAAACAGCCCTAGTATGCATCTATATAAAATAAAGCGTTTTATTTTATATATAATAATTTTACAATCCCGCAAAAAGTGGGGCAATCCCGCCGAAAGCGGGACGGTTGGTCACGTTAGGTATACTATCGATCTAAAGCAATGACCGGCAAAGCTAATGCACCGTGCATTTTTGTACTTCGTGTGTACACATCTACATGAGCTAATGTATTGAACGAAGGCAAACGAAATCATTCAGTCTCACTTGATCATTCAAACAAGAGGGTTGATTGTCCCTTGCAGCATAGATAAAGGAAATAAATAGATATCCCACAGGCGTTGTTAAGTACTGCCACTAGGTGCTGTGTCGTTGTGTTGTAACTTTCATTGACGTTTCTCATAACATTCACTGACGTTTATTCAACAGTGTGGGACATTTTTTCAATACAAAAATATAATTATTTTCCAGGTTGTACTATTCAAACAACTAATTTAGTTTTTTTCATGTCGTTATCTTCCCCACTTTCTATTCAAACGCATTTTGGTTTTCAGCTTTTTTGGTGTACTGTTATTGTTGGTATTCGTTTGTGTTGACTTGTACAGCATCGGCCCACTAAACAAAACATAATGCCTGTTGATGTTGCCTACAACACATACTGCTATCACCTGTTCTAAGTACATCTTGCAAGGTATATTTTATTTGGGATCAAACGTTGTAATTATAGCATCCAGCTCCATCTAGAAAATATCCCATTCAACAACAAATTTCCCAAGGCATGTGCGATATCTAGTTAATTCCTTTATCTATTGCTTGCAGTATAGATAAAGGAATTAACTAGATATCGCACACTAGATATGGCTTGCAGCATAGATAAAGGAATTAACTAGATATCGCACATACCTTGGGAAATTTCTTGTTCAATGGGACATTTTCTAGATGGAGCTGGATGCAATAATTAAAACATTTGATCCCAAACAAAATATACCTTGCAAGATGTATATAGAGCAGGTGCTAACAATAGGTATGGTAGGCAACATCAACAGGGATTTTGTTTTGTGGTCCGTTGCTCTCAAATCCAACACAAACGAACACCAACAATATCAGTAAACAAAAAGATGCAATTAAAATAATAAAATTTTAACTTGAAAGTGGGGAACACAACGACATGAAAGGAACTAAATTAGTTGTTTGAATAGCACAACCTGGAAAATGATTCTATTTTTGTATTGAAAAAATGTCCCACACTGTTGAATAAACGTCAGTGAATGTTATGAGAAACGTCAATGAAAGTTACAAAACGACAACACAACACCTAGTGACAGTACTTGACAACGCCTGTGGGATATCTACTTATTTCCTTTATCTATGGCTTGCAGCATAGATAAAGGAATTAACTAGATATCGCACGTCCCGTTGGAAATTTCTTGTTCAATGGGATATTTTCTAGATGGAGCTGAATGCAATAATTACAACGTTTGATCCCAAACAAAATATACCTTGCAAGATGTATTTAGAACAGGTGCTAACATAAGGTGTGGTAGGCAACATCAACAGGGATTTTGTTTTGTTTAGTGGGCCTATACAAGTCAACAGAAACGAATACCAACAATAATAGTACACCAAAAAAGCACATAACCGAAATGCATTCGAATTAGAAAGTGGGGAACACAACGACGTGAAAAAAGCTAAATTAGTTGTTCGAATAGCACTACCTGGAAAATGGTTCTATTATTGTATTGAAAAAATATCCCACACTGTTCAATAAACGTCAGTGAATGTTATGAGAAACGTCAATGAAAGTTACAAAACGACAACACAGCACCTAGTGGTAGTACTTGACAACGCCTGTGCGATATCTACTTATTTCCTATATCTATGGCTTGCAGCATATATATATATATACTACAGTTGCCATGAAAAAAAACATGAATTTGGTTGCGGATTTGTAGTTGGCAAAAGACTGCGACATCTGGTCTCTAGGTTCAATCCTGTGAGTGAACGAATAGCCACAATCCGCATAAAAGCGAAATATTTTTATATTTCCCTAATTTGTGTGCAAGCCCCGACAGAAGAGAAAGATGATGATGCCAAAGACATATTCTATGAGCTCCTAGAGGAAACGTATGACCGCTGCCCTGGCCATGACATTAAGATTGTACTAGGAGATTTTAATGCCAAAGTAGGAAGGGAGAATGTGTTTAATCCAACTATTGGCAATTTCAGTCTTCATGCTGACAATTCCGACAACGGTATGAGACTGATTGACTTTGCCGCGGCAAAAAACATGGTCATTAGTGGCACAAGATTCCAGCATAAAGACATCCACAAGGCTACTTGGGTATCCCCTGATCAAAGAACTAAGAACCAAATTGATCACGTGGTAATTGATGGAAGGCACTCATCCAGTGTAATGGACGTACGAGTGATCAGAGGAGCTAACATCGATTCTGATCACTACCTGGTAGCAGCAAAGGTTCGCACAAGATTAAGTAGAGCGAAAATCGTACGAAACCAGACGCAGAGGAAGCTGGACATCGGAAAGCTGCAATTACCAGAGGTAGCCACAGCCTACTCAAGGAAGCTCTCGCAACTTTTGGCACAGAACCCACCCCCTCCCGATGACGATCCTGATGCGCAGTGGAAACCCATTTCCGACTCTATAAAAACTGCCGCAACAACCGTACTTGGTTTCGAAAAACCGCTTCGCAATAAACCGTGGTACGATGAAGAGTGTCGTATGCACGTATGGTAATGCTTCAGTCAATTGCGAAGCAATAGCTGTTCTGACCTCGTCTTGGTTAGGAGGGGGGCAATCGACGTCGTCGTCCATATTGTGATCGATTGTCCCATCGTCATCGGATATCTCAGGTACTAGTAGTGCGGAGAAATGCTCTCTCCATATTCCCAACATGCTCTGCACATCTGCGACGAGATTTCCGTCCTTGTCTTTACAGAAGGGGGGCCCTGAACCATGTCCATTAGTTCCGTTTTTAACTTTTTGGTAGAATTTTCTTAGCGGTATAGGGAGAAGAGAAAGGAGGTAAACCGTCTCTTTAGGCGTAAGAAACGGCAGTGGAGAAAACGCGAGAGTGAGAAAATTGAGACATACAGAAGGAAGAACGAAGCCCGAAAATTCTACCAAAAAGTTAAAAACGGAACTAATGGACATGGTTCAGGGCCCCCCTTCTGTAAAGACAAGGACGGAAATCTCGTCGCAGATGTGCAGAGCATGTTGGGAATATGGAGAGAGCATTTCTCCGCACTACTAGTACCTGAGATATCCGATGACGATGGGACAATCGATCACAATATGGACGACGACGTCGATTGCCCCCCTCCTAACCAAGACGAGGTCAGAACAGCTATTGCCCGGCTTAAGAACAACAAAGCCGCAGGAGCCGATGGATTACCGGCGGAGCTGTGTAAGGCTGGCGGCGATGAGCTGATAAGGTGCATGCATCAGCTCATTAGCAAAATTTGGTTAGATGAATGCATGCCCGGCGATTGGAGTCTCAGTGTACTATGTCCCATATTTAAAAAAGGTGACCCGAGTATTTGTGCCAACTACCGTGGAATAAGCCTTTTATCCATAGCATATAAGGGTCTATCAAGTATAATGTGCGAAAGACTAAAACCAATTATCGCTGACCTGATTGGACCATACCAGTGTGGCTTTAGGCCTGGAAAATCGACAACTGACCAGATTTTCACGCTACGCCAAATCCTGGAGAAGACACACGAAAAACAAATCGACACCAATCATCTATTTATCGATTATAAAGCAGCCTTCGATAGTCCGATACGGGAGAAACTCTATGAAGCAATGTCTGACCTTGGTATTCCTGCAAAACTCATACGCCTTTGCAGGATGACCTTGACGAACACCAAATCCGCAGTGAAAGTTGGTAAGGATCTTACCGAACCTTTCGAAACTAAGCGAGGCCTCAGGCAAGGCGACACCCTATCGTGCGATCTCTTTAACATCTTAATGGAGATCATTATGAGAAAAGCTGCAGTCGATATGAATAAAACCATCAGCAGCAAAAGTCACATGCTGCTCGCGTATGCTGATGATATAGATATCATTGGGCGCACAATTAGAGAAGTTACTGCGGTTTTTTCGAGAATTGAGAAGGAGTCAGCAAAAGTGGGTCTGACGGTGAATGAGGACAAGACAAAATTAATGGTTTCAACGAACAGGGCCTCCACGCGAATAGACCAAAGCGTGAACGTTGATAACCGTTATAACTTCGAGGTAGTGGACGAATTTATATACCTCGGATCTGCCGTGAACAAAAACAAGAACGTCAGCCTTGAGATCAAGCGGAGAATTGTGCTTGCGAATAGATGTTATTTTGGGCTAAGCAAGCACTTTAGAGATAAAGCCCTCTCTCGAGTAACAAAAGTCCAGCTGTACCAGACTCTCATTCAACCTGTCTTGCTTTATGGCGCAGAATCCTGGGTCCTATCGCAAGCAGACGAAACATCTGTAGGAGTCTTCGAGAGAAAAATACTCCGAAAAATTTATGGCCCTATAGTGCACAACGGCGAGTATCGGCGACGCGTGAATCATGAGCTGTATGAGCTTTATCCTGACATTGACATAGTTAAGCGGATCAAGATAACGCGATTGCGCTGGCTAGGCCATGTCAGTAGAATGGATGAAGATGAACCAGCGCGAAGGGTTTTCGAAACCGAACTCGAAGGAAGACGAAAAATAGGAAGACCAAGACTCCGCTGGAGGGATCAGGTTGACAAATCCCTTGCCAACTGGAGAGATAAAGCAAAAGATCGAACTGGTTGGCGAAATATGTTATCTTCGTTTTGTAAGGTCCCTGACCCCCCGGGGTTGTCCGAGACCGGATAAGTAAGTAAGTCTCTCGTGAATTGGATAACACAGTTTGGCATTCATTACGTACGAATCAATTGATAATTGCTAGCGAGAAGGGTTATATAAATAGTAGGTCCTTTCAGAAAATAATAGCCTGATTGTTAAATTTGCTCCCATTGGAGAAGCACACAAATACACAAAATTTAGCATTTCAGCAGCATCTGCACCAAGTACAGTTACACAGGATCTTGAAGCGTTGATCGAGATGTTGGCTAAAACATTCGACAGTTTGTGTACAAGCCAGATGAAAACCGGATCCTCGCAACGTGGTACGAAAGGTGTGAAGACATTTTCCAAGCTGAAGCTGATAATTAGTACGAGACAGCATAAGTGAGGTTATTGTTTGGGAGATCAGTACGTCTGTATTTAACAAATACAAGGACTACTTACATACTTCCAAAAAAATTTAGATGAACTCGAATATTATTTGGAAGAAAATGGGCCTAGTGTGTCAAAAAACTATTTTCAGGATTTGTGCCGATTCTGACCATGGCCGGTCTTACAGAAAGGCAACATAGGCAATTTCCTAGGAAACAAATTATGGTTTTATTTTTCGTATGTTCGATTGGCCACTCGTAGGTGACACCAGGGATATCAAATGTTGGAAAGCAGAAAGCGTTAATCTTTTTTTTTTTGCCTGTGGGAATTTGTCATCGGAATATCGTTTCGTGATATTTTTAATAGGACTTTCAACTATTTGGCCGAAAGGCTTAAAACTACAAGTCTGAATAATTATATAAATGTGACAAAGATTTCTATTGTTTAAGAGTTGACAATTTAGCTTGAGATCTTGCCTCAATACTGTGGCTGATTTCTTTGGGTTTTTTGAATGATCCTTAACACCTTGCGTAGAACTTGTGGTAATACTAGTACATATAATTTTTCTCTCCTTCCATCGCAGCTTTTACTATATCAGCTAATGCATATTTCCTGTAATTGTTGACTACATATTTTGCAGGCGAATAAGTTCTGTCTTTCAGAAATCAACGATTAAGGATTTTATATCCTTCAGAATAAATTTACATCTTGTATGCAGATTTTTGCTGTTTTTTAAAATTTTCTGGATTTTCATTTTATCGTTTTATCATTCGGAATTTAAAACTTCGGTTCAAGGAGAATATTTTAAGTTTGAAAAACTGAACGGTTCTGTTATTCTTTAATTATTCATTAATGCTTCCCTAATTTGTGACTGAACGTATATTTTATTAATTGCAAATTATGTTTATAATTTAATTTAATTTTATTCATATGTTAAGACTAATAAATCTATTAGACTGACTGGTGTGTAGTACAGATAAATGTTTGAGTTAGGGTATGAATATTCGGTGACAATTTTTGAGACTCCTGAAAACAATAAGTTTTCTAAGAGAACATTTTATATGGCAATATTTTTAATGTTTTTTTAATTATAAGTAATAAATATTAATTTTTATACAGAAACTTTGAATGAAGATTTTTTTCTGTACCGCATATTAACAGTTTCCACTTATATATTACAGTATGTTTCTTCAATGCCGGCCTATATCGTTCGACTGGGTACAACATGGAAGATACATGGCCTGAAACTATAGTTGCTGCCTCCAATCTTCATGTCCCCATAGTCGTGACAGCCTATACCGAATATGAGTCACCTTTAGATATGCGGCGTTTTGTTGGGGAATGTCAACGTGACCTAAAAACCATACAAAAGCCTGCGGAAAATCCATTCGCCTCCGTTAAACCAGAACGAAATTTCATTTCAGACAATGAAGCACCTCTAATGTTTAAGAATTTCTTTTGCTTTGTAGTAGAATAAATAAAAAACCATCTATTTGTTGGTTTAATGTATAAGTATATATTTTATTAAAATATAATGTTTAAACTATTTAATAGTTCTAAATGTATTTAAAAAAAATATATAAAACTGCACTATTTTGCTTCGGCCATTTTGGCAATTCGTATATCGACAGGATTACGTAGCTTACGTACCGGTTTAATCAACTCACTTTCATCCATGGGGTCAATGATTTTACCCTTTTGCGTTATGACCGACGGCCTTGTTAACAAGCGGAAGGCGGTTTCTGTCACGAAATTGCGGCCAATGGGCGTTCTGATACTAGCTTCGTAGTCTTTCAAGGATGTAAATGGGAAGGGTACATCGGATACCAAATGTGTACGTAGCTTTTTGCTAGCGGCTTCATTTATGTACACGCCATCTTTATTTTCGTCCTTTCTCTTTTCTTGTGGTGCCAGTTTTAAAAGAAGACGTTTGTTGCGCTTTTCCATTTGTTCCCGGGAAATACCAGCACCAGCCCAAGAACCCCAACCTGGCATGGAAAGTTGTATTTCCGCTTCTTTGAGTTCAGAGTCTTGGGTCTTATCTTTACTAAAATCAGCGATAATATCATCGTCTTCAAAGGCTTGTGCTATGGTCATTTGTTGGTCAACATTGGGATCTCCATCCTCCTCGTCCATATCAACGTCTCCCATGGCCTCATTGACAGAACTGAAGCCGATGGCATTTTGTTTTAGTCGTACAGCTGCCAATTTATTGGGGTCTATGCAATCGGTCAGGCGGGCAGTTGTTGCCTTTGTTTCAGTTTCTGCAGACGATGTTGTCTTTCTGGCTTTGTTTAGGGTATCGTTCAATTTTTTGGCTAGATCGTTATCTTCATCTAATTCATTTTTCAGCTCCTCATCTATAACAGGACGTGTGACAGCAGTTTTAAAAGACAGATCACTCAAGTTCTTTAATGCATCATGTTCTTTGTTGGTTTGTTTAGTGGACCTTTTGTTGTTTTTATTAAGATTTTTGTTCCTTTGACTAATAATTTCCAGTTTCCTATGAAGTTTTTCTTTGATTTTATCCTCCTGAGCATCGAAAATGTCATCGATCGACTTAGATGGCACAGCTTCGATTTCTTCAACCAACCAACCGTTTTCCAATTTAGCTTTTTTGCTTGCCAACTGTTTGGTTTCTTTTTCTGTTTGTTTTCTTTTCGATTTTGTCGTCGGCAAATGTTTATCTTTTGCTTTTAATGCAGTTGTTTGGATATCTATATTTTCTTCTATTTGTATCCCTTCAGTCTCCTCACCATCAATTCCACTATCCGTACCTTTTTCTTCATTTTGTTCATCATGTAATAGTCTTTTATATTCTTCCAACATTTTCTCATTGTCATTGCGTTCCAACCAATATTTTCTCCAATTTGTTTGATCTTCCTGCTCCTTAGTAGGTTCTTTGCCATGTTTGCCCACGGTTGTCCATGGATTAAACGGATCACTCTCCATTTCGTCGTCTACTTCGGATCCATTTGTTTTATTTTCTCTTTCATCTTCCGATTCGTTTTCCTTGGTCTTCTGAGTTAATTGCCTACTAATTTGCAGCTGCTCCGCCAGATCTTTACGCACATCTTTATCGTACTTGGCACGAATTTGAAGATTTTTAGCCCAAGAACCCGTATTTTTGTGTCTTAAATTGGCTCTTTCTAAAACACGCGACTTTTCTAACTGATTTAGTTTCTCCAGAGCTGCGTCCGGATTTGTTTTCTGCAACAGTTCGAACTGCTTAATTTGTTCTTGCAACTTTTGTTTTTTCATTAGTTTATGATACTTTTTCGATTTTATTTTGTTTTGCAATCGAGCCTTGGCAGACTTTTGGGATTCACGCATTTTCAAATAGGCCAACTCTCTGCGTTTAGCCACGAGTTCTTCCTTAGTCAACTTTTTCTTGAGAAGCTCCTGTTCGCGTTTTTCCAATTCAGCGGGATCTTGGGTGTCGCCCATTTGCTCACGTTTGATTTTAGCGTATTTATTCTCCAACTCTTCCATTTGCAACATGAGATTGGTTTTAAGCGACTGCTGCAAGGGTTTGCGATACAACGAAGTGTTGACATACACAGTCTCGGATTTCAAAGGAAAAACCTGAAAAATATGAAAATTTATTAATGTTCTATAAAAATAAGACCAATAAAATCTTGCCTGTGTCTCTGCCGATCTATTTGTGGCTACCACAGCATCCCATTTGGTCAATTTCTTTTTGACATTCTCGTAACCAATTGTCCTCTTTATGCGTTCTGCCGCAGGTTTCTCCAAGGGTTTCTGCAACACCTTCTTGGTAGAGGCTACAGTTTTCAGTTGTTTACCAGCATCCAAATGTTTCTTTGTGCCCTGCAACACTTGTACAATATCATTTATTCCCACAGGTTGACCCTTTTCCTGCGACACCACAGCCCTGCCCTTTACCAGTTGAAATTCATCTTGCTGCAACTTGGGCTCATCACGCGTTGATTTGCGAATGTGCTGGGTCCTTCCCAAACTGCTGATAGCC
Organism: Phaonia tiefii; assembly: GCA_963931995.1. Taxonomy (NCBI): domain Eukaryota; kingdom Metazoa; phylum Arthropoda; class Insecta; order Diptera; family Muscidae; genus Phaonia; species Phaonia tiefii. The sequence goes on along the minus strand of OZ008369.1, from coordinate 294,540,733 downwards.
TGCAGCAGTTGTTTATGGGTTTTAGGATTGACTTGGTCCTCATCATCGCTCATTTTCGTTTCTTTTTATTAGCAGCCACACTTTTCGTCTGAAGAAATACTATAACTTTTAACCACGTTACAGCACACGTTGATGTTTGACAGCTTTCTGTTATTAAAAGAGAATTGAGAATTTTGTGCGTTGATAAAATTAGCAGGGATGGCAAAAAAAATAATAGCAATACAGTGGGCCGAATCATATTATTGGTGAACTATCAATTTGGAGAAATATAACTACACAGAAAAAATTACCATAGGTATTATTGCCAAATTTGGGTTTGCTGACTTTTTTTGTATGAGGACAAGAAATAGAGGCAATAACGCACTACTAACGACAATGATGACTTTACATATGTAGAAACAAATTTGGGGTTAGATACAACCACATCTGCGGAGATTTTTTCTTCAGGAACTACAGAATTTCTTCAACAAAACGGGCAATTGCGATTTAACTTTTAAATTACGCGACAATTCGCAATTGAAAGCACATCGTTTGGTGTTCAGTTCCTCAGTAGAAGATGAGTACCATTTAAACTGTTCGAAGTCCATAGGACTACAATAGAAATTCATCGATAGAAAATTGTAATGGTATGTAAAGTAATCGATGAGATTTTTGTCGAGAGAGTAAAGTCTTTACCCATTCGAGTTTTTCTGCAGCCTTCAAGTCCAAATGAACGCCGGAAAGCAAACCTTCAAACAATGCCGGCCCCACTGCCCCAATTCAACAACAAAAACTTATTGTGGTAGGTGACAATATTCCGCAACAACCTCAACAGCAACAGCGTAGTGTGCAGCAAAATACATACACGGATGTTGCCTCGTTCCCTTGCAACAGCAGGTAAGCTGAACAAAATTTTCGCGTATAAAACAGGACCCAAAACAAAATAAGAACGTCGGTGGTAGTTATTATATGTTCTAAGGAATCAACTCAACAGCGGTACGACATATTTACATACCTTTTTGAAAAACTTTGAAATTGGTACAATACAACAAAGAAAGATGTTAAACAGTTTGCTGAGCAGCAAACAATTGCCGCCGTATTTGAGGATGATGGACTATGATGCAGACATTATGCTGTCATTCAAACATCCATAACGCAACTACAGTCGGAAGATTCTCATGGTACCACCACCATCATAGTAAATCACGATGGCTCTGATAAACCCATCACCTATGTGGTGGAAGACAGTTCAAACTCCAAGATGAACTATGGTAAGAAAATTGAAAATCATGCCAAACCCAGGAGGTCAACAGCAGAAAATCATAGTTAGTTTTGCCGAAGATGGAAGAAAACAAAGTACTACCAGGCCTTTCCTCTGGATAGAAAACCAAAGCATCAACCAAAATGCTTTAGATGCATTACAGTTATATGGTCAATTAAATCGTATTGAGCCTCAAACTTTAGAAGACAAACTTTGATGATGTTTAAGATAAGTCGATGATTTTCAGAGTCGCCCGAATAAACTCGTTGATAAAATATGATTTATTATACACCATGTATTAAAGTTTTCTGTGATTTTGTTAATTTGCTATAAATTTTTTTTTTTCAAAAGTTTTACATGTGATTGTGTTTTACATTTTGATTATAAGCTGGTCATCAATATATGTATATGTAAAGGGTGTTTCAGTAAGATTGCACTTTTTAAATTTAGTGTAATTTTGTTGTGCAAGTGGCAACTCTGAAATTCCGATCATTAAAAATGGAGCGCTTTACGAAAGAACAACGTGTTACAATTGGGAAAACTTATTACAAAAATTGGAAAGTTGTGCTGAGACCGCTCGAAAATTTCGAAGAATTTTCAGTCGAGAAATTGAAACTAATGCGTCAACCATCCGAACAGTGGTCAAAAAATTAGAAGAAACTGGCTCGGTTATGGACAATAAGACTCCTGTGTGTCAACGTACAGGTCGGACTCTTGAAAACAGTGCTGTTGCAAAGGGAGTCTCGCCAAAAATATCAATTCGGCATCGTTCTCAACAACTTCAAATTTCACGAAGCATTACGCAGCGAATTTTGACAAAAGATCTCCACCTTCATGCGCACAAAATCCAGCTTACTCGGGAGCTCATACCAGCAGACCATGGAAAGCGCCTGCAATTCGTTCAATGGGTAATTGAGCAATGTGAAATCCTCATGCAATCCATGAGAAACAAAATTGAAAATGAGGACGAAATTGCATTGACTGTGATCGGCAATCGTTACTGGAACATGCTAACGGAACTGGATGGCGTGGATCTGGATGACATGTAATTTGAGTAAGATGACGCCACCTGCCACACCGCTCATGAAACAATCGATTTATTGCAGCAATGATTTACAGAACAAATTATCTCAACAAATGCTGATGTCAACTGACCACCAAGATCATGCGATTTAACGTCGTGCGATTTCTTTCTTTGGGTTTTTGTGAAATCTCGGGTTTATGTGAATAAACCAGAAACAATTTCTGAGCTCAAATCCGAGATCTAAAGCGTTATCGGTGAGATAGAGCCAAGAGCCACATCTCTGTGTAAAAGTCATGGAAAATTTTATGGTAAGAGTAATGGCCTGTCATCAGAGCCGTGCGGCAATTTAACGGATATTTTATTCCATACTTAATCGGAACATGTCTTCTTTATAATCCAATAAAAAATAACAACTATCTCGTGTGTTTTTATTTAAAAATGAAAAAGTGCATTCTTACTGAAACACCCGTATATAAAAAATAAAAAAATATGCAGGTATAAATAATTAAAATTAACAAACAAAAATATTGTTTCTATTAATATACACTGTACGTTTTGCACAAATTTACTTTCTGAATCACCCACAGTATATTTTGTTCGTTACCCTTTTGCATTGGGTAAATCTAAAAATATGCAAGGTAAATTTCTGTATGGTTTGTCTACGTGAAATTGCCTACGTTTATCGGTAATATTTCCCAATTAAATAGCTGACCCTATGTTGCCCAGTGCATTGGCTGATATCCGATCAAGAATTTGGGTAATATAGGCAAAGTATTTTTTTGTGTAGAATATTCAAAAACCGAAACCGTAAACTAGTCCACCGATTTGCTGGCCATCCACCGACCGCCGGATTTCTGAAAATTGTCAGTTTCGAACAGCCTGTTTTTCACTGTCGGTTTTTATTTTGTTCCAAAATTGCATCTTTTACATAACAAATTTTTAATTCTACGATCAATTTTCAAAGAAACCTTATCAAAACCTTTAAAAATATAAATCACATTAAGTGAGCTGTGCGCTTTCTCTTTTTAAACTCACTGATTAGTTTTACACCGGTTCCGAATAAGGTTTGAGTTCTAGGTTGCATTTTTTAACACTAAATTTAATTATAAGAAAAAAGGTTAGTGTACGCGTCTCTTGTACTTGAGATCATGGGTTCGATCCCTGCTCTGAGCACCTTAAAATTTCTTCCAACGGCGGTCACCTCGCATAATGACGGCGACACTAACTGTAGGTCCCAATCAGTGAGTATAAAACTACAAAGCGCACAGCTCACTTGGTTATGAGAAGTTCTCCTCGATTCATGGAATGTAATGGGAAACCATATATTTTTTTATATCATTCCAACGTTGCTGATGTATCGTGTATTCCCTGCTTAAAGGTGTGTACTATTCTTTTCATGAGGAAATAATTGACTGAAACAATCGACCTAATCGTGCAATTCCCAGGGACGAATCACAAGTGAAAGCCAGCGTTTCTGGCGAGCCTACTCGCTGAGGGTGAAAAAAATGTATTTTATATATCACTTTACGCCGACGTTAGCGTTTGTTAAACCGTAGTTGCCTAATTAATATATTATTGGTACATTTCTGATTGATGATGATTGTCGACGCATAAGAAAAATCTGGACGATATTGGATATCTAGACCCAAGATATCAATGCGTACGGCAGTTTTGACGGGATACTGTTGAATTGGTTGCTATTAAGAAAGGCTCTATATCGTGGCAAATTATGTTACAAACCAATCTAAACCATACAAGTTTTACATTTTTTGCCTGCCCCAGGTCCTGAATTTTTGCCTTTTTCTGATGTGAGAGAAGCATAACAATCATTTGAAAATTAAGTACATATTTCAAAAGTTCTACCACATGGTACGAGCAAAATAGGTCCCTGCGATGGCTAGTTTTCAATTTTCTCACATTCTTTAATTTTTCTTTAATTTTGGTTTTTTTTTTAAAAATTTTTTTTTGCCTGCCCCTGGTCCTGAACTTCAGCCCAGAAAAATGTTTTCATATATTTTTTTAATTATTTGAATTATGTCGGCGTCAAAAAAGCTTGGATGTGAATACCTCTGCGTTTTCTAATGCGTCTGCGAAATTTCTAAGCGTCAACGAACAAAAACCCGGTGAAAAACCCACGCTCCGGTGTATGTGTACCTATAATCGATTATTTCTGTACTTCAAAGAGTACAGATTTGTGTATATTCTCGTCATTGTTGCAATGATAGCACGTTACTGTACTACGAAAGAAGAAGAATCGCTTAGAGAAAATTAGAAAAGTTTGTGTGTTGGGTGAAAAAAGAATTTGGCTATATTAATTGTGCAAAAGACTATTGAAAAATGTATGAACTGAAAACATTATTGCCTCAATTTGAAATCGATCTACCCAAGTGCATGTATGAAATGAAAAATCTCGGTTTAACTGCAAACGCCATTGATGGCGCCTCCAGCGCTAGCGGCTGTGTCGCCAGTGTCAGCCAAGTGAGTTCATTTGAGTTTGAATATATAGATTCCAATCGTCTGACTCTAATTATTCATATATGGCAAAATTATTTTGGATTCTTACATTCATCTGAAAGGGCTTTTTAAAATTCTTCGGTGTGACCACGACTGCACGTACCACTGCTTCATCTGTTAGCACGTGTTGTCCCCTTGATTTGGATAAACTGGGTTCGCAAATACAACAAGTACTTAAGGTTAATAGTTCTATGGAAATTAATGCATTTTCGAAAATGTTTACTTACTAACACTCGATATAGCACTAACATTGCAATTATAAATATTAAATTTGTGTTGTTGCAGAGGCGTGGCATTAACGTGGCCACCGAATCACATAATTTTTTTTTACCATTTAACAGGCCTTACTAACATTCGTTACAATCGGCCTCCAACTTATCTATTTCGAATTGGAAAATGTTACAAAACATCTGTCTTGTAAACCATATGTTAACCACTAACATGGATAAGTTATTAACAGTATAACCGCATTATATTTTCGGGCTAAGAATAGCGGCTATATAACTATGTAATCGCATCAAAGATAACAATTTGAGGTCCATTTTTACCTTAATGTCTGGATAGTCATACAAACTGACAGTTATATCTATTGGTTAGCTATAACCTCGGGAAACCAGAGATTCTGAAAATTGTGTTAAATAAATGAATTGATTTCCAATATTAGTAAACGATAAATGGTTGTGTTTTAAATCAACAACATTGTTGTGATGGCCATTGCTCGGTGCCAGCAACATAGTGAGGGAGAGCTAGCAAATATTTCCAAGTTTAAAATTGTTGCTCTTACTCTTGTGTGAAACGTAACAAAATTTCTCATTCTCTCTGTTTTAAATTCACTCATTTTTATTTATTGTCAATTAGTTTATCGAAGAGTTCTTGAGGAGGTGGATGATTTTTGTGTTTGTTGCGCCACTTTTTAACTAAAATATCCGAAGAGAAATGAACTTGATGGTGCCCACACTGCTTTTTATTCTCATGATTTATCATAAAACTAACCTAAAATTGTTTGATTTTATTTGAAATGCATTAATGTATTGAAATTCTTTTTTGATACTCTAAAAGATTTCTGGAGACGATGCCCAGACTGTAGCCAAACGCCAGGAAAAAGTTTTGCAGCAGTTAAATGACTTGAAGCAACAATTAGCAGGCATACGATCCACATTGGGCTTGTGTCAAAAAGGGCCTCAACATACATCATATGTCTCCACCAGTAATGGGGGACTACGAGAGGTAAGTTGTGTATGTAGGTGGGAGTACAATGAAATCATTTAACGTTTTATCATTTGTAGGAACCTTTGCACGATATCGTTATAAATGGCCATCCTAATTTTATACCCTATGCCTTGTTGGCTATGAAAAATGCTTGGAAAGACTTGTTTACCGTCAATGTGAAAACCTTTACGCACTCCACAATGAATGACATTGGCGAAGATGCCAAGGCCTTCGAGGAAGCTCTGAAGGCAGTGCCCGTTAATCCTTCTAAACCTAAAGTCAGCTTAACACTCATATGGAAGAACTGTAAGTTCATTTTATTCGCTATATAAATGTGCCTTATTTCATCTTATGTTTGTACTTTGTTGCCGTAGGTGAACACACCGAAATGATTAGCTCTCCTACAATGTATGTTCCCATTTATGGCGAAGTTAATATTATTCGTTATTTGGGTCGTGTGGGCCCTTCAGAATATCGCTACGAAAACTCTCCTCTGTGCAATGAAATCGATGCTGTGCTAGACATATGCTATCAGCTGTTGCGCTGCAGTACCCCCAAGAGCAAAGCTAACATTGTACGCATTTTAAATAGTCGCCTGCAAAAACAACAGTATTTCGGAGGTGATGCAATGTCCATTGCCGATATTGGTGTCCACAGTTCACTGAAACGTATGCCCTCAATAGCCGACAAGGATTTAACACCAGCGCTGCTGGAATGGCGCCAACGAGCAGCAAAGGTTACTTCGATTTAAGCTCCTACTCAAGATTTTATATGTTCTCAAAACGAAACGAAAATATAACCCAAATCAAAACTAAATAAATTCTTATCAAGAGTATAAGGTAAGAAAAGACAATCTCTTCCATTTTGTTTATTATTTGTATTTTTTCATCTTCGATCAGCTACAGCTAAACAAGCGAGTTACTCACTTTTATTATTACAATTATTATCAATAATTCATAAATTTCAGTCTAGTAAAAGGTAATAAAAAGAAAAAATTAAGAACGGAATTAGACTCAACATGAGGAAATACTTAACAACTCATATTTCCTACACTCAGCGTTAAGATGTAGGGAAGCATATTGTCAATTTGCACTTGACCCACCAGATTTGAGAAGAACAAATCTTCCACCGAGTCTGACTCTAAGGCACTCAACGGCATCAGGTTGAGAACTAAACTATTAAAACGCTCGTCTGCCTCGTAGGACGGTATCTCTTGGGACACAATCAGCTTGCGGAGACTAGTCAAAATGAATTGTTGTACACGTTGTATGTACGAGCGTAAAGATTGATCTTTGCGCTTTAAAAAACAGTGGGGATTGAAGAGACACGCCAGCCGTAACAGAGCGTATTCCATATCCGAACAATCAAGAGATTGGATGTTTTGGATAAATGAGTTCAAGCGGGCTATATGTTCGCTTAATTTCTTAATCTTCTGGGGATCAATCTTCTCAATGTCTGCTAACTGACGCACATTATTAATGAGTGTATTAATGATGGTGCGTTGGGATAGATTGCGAACTTGGGCCACCGCTATGGCCAGCAGAGAAGGCCAGGCAGAACGCAGGAGTGTTATTTGTGCTTTCGGAGGCAATTCAACGAAAGCAGCTACTTTGCGCAGCCACACGACGGTAAGGAAAATAATACGAGAACCCGATTCGCAGACATAATGAACATTGAAATAAGACGACACAAGGTTGGGTGTCTGTAGGTTGAAAGTAGCGTAATTGGGGGAGATTAACTCATTCTCGAACACCGCCTCATTCGCTAAAAACTCCCCATTATCGTCCAAGTCCATACCATCGGTGAAGTCATCCTCATTGCCACTATGGTCACCCATATCGTCATCTTCATTAAGTTCACTTTTGATTGAAATGCCATTGCCTCCGGCATTCATGTTGTCCAGTTGCTGTTTAATGGGCTGTAAAAGTTGTAGGGCCTTGTCAATAACACGTTTGTCCAGGGTAGTCTGTATAAACCCCACAGCAGTGGTGGGAGTCGGCGTCAAAGCATCCAAATTGAAATTAATATTCTGATTGTTGTTGTTTGATGCGGTAGTGGAGAGATTTTGCAAACACATCGACGTGGTGTTGTCAAAATTATCATCCTCATCATCGTCGTTATCATCGATTAGTTTATGTTCGGGTGAATAGCTGATGTGTTTGTTCGATGAGGTTGACGACTGGTTGGACAGCTGTTGGTGAGCTTGCTGTTGAGCTGCCACCGCTGCTTGTTGTTGCTGCTGCTGCTGTTGGGTGGCTAGCACTATAAAGGAAAATAGAAAGAATACGAATTTGGCATAGAAATACGAATTTGTCAATTTTGTATTACAGCTCACTGATTGTGACGAAGAGCCTGTTCGGAAATGCATCAGCTGATGCAGGTGTTTGGTTTTGCACCATACAATTTGTCAGATGTTGCATTTACGAACGTGCTGTGCATCAAGGGCAATGCAGTGATGCTTTACCGAACAGTCCCAAGGTCTCCCCTATACAAACATATATATACATTTTGTACTGTTTTTCGTTTTTTCATTTGAAAAACAGCTCGGAATTGTATTGTTATTTGAATAGAGAATAATGGTTATTTTTTACTTATGGAAAATTGTTTCTTTTTATACCCTCCCCCTTAGGGATTGGGTGAAAGAAATACGATAAGTGCCGTATGTCTTTACCCATCTCAATGAAATGCTGTCGGTGACTGTTATTTTCCAACTTAATTCTGGATTGTAAAGGGTCATTTTGACCACACCCCTTGTGGTACTTTCATACAAATCGACACATTTAGAGCAAAATAATGTTTCTTCTACAACTTCTGGTATATATATATCATTAGCTTCAACTCATTCATTTTGTTAATAATCTGTAAATGTGTACTTGACTAGAGAAAGTTGCACATCCAATACAAAAGAGCGGTGGTCGTCCGGGTTGTCAGTACGACAAACTGAGTAAAACACCCGATCATACTGAAATTAGGTATTAAATTTGTTCTTAAAACTCCCATTCTGGTATCACTCGACAAAAGCTAAAATAGGCTACAATGTTACGCCCATTTGTGCACAACCCACACAAAATATGGGCGGAATAACCATTCTCAATGAAATTTTGTACTGGGCAATATTTTGTAAAAAGCTTTGTACAATCACAAATGAAAACTTTTGCCATGCCCATTTTTGTACCTCCCGTACAAATGTTGGCTGGTAGTCACGATAAATCCAGATCACTTAGGACCCTAATTAAATTGTTCGCAATGTCACTCGGCTTGTGAATAAGGGGGCATTTGTCACGCCCATTCGTGCAACCAACGGGCGAATATAAGCCAAGAAAATTCTTATGAACTAATGTTTTTAAAAGTCCCTTTAAAAGGAATATTTGGCTTTTGTGACTTTCTGAGTATGAAAAATAGAAACATTTGTTGCACTTATTACACCACTTTCCTTATGAAGAACAATGTAATGGCATTACAACTGTAACGACTAAACAAACTTACTTAACGTCTGTGTCAGTTCGGCAAAATTCAGTCCCATTGGAATCATGTTTGCAATTTTACTATCCAAAGAAAACGCTGCTGCGGCATTTGCCGCACTCGTTGCTGCTGCTGCTACATTTAAGGTGTGATTGAATAAGGAAGGCGACAGTTTTGATCTCTGCTGAAATTGTGGACTAGTGTTTGATTTCAATGAAGCTGCTGATGCAGTATTTCCTCCACCTACAGACAGATTTTGAGCAGCTTGACTTGTGGACGCGGCGGAGGTTAAAGATTCTTTCTTATCTAAAATAGGTTTGCGCTCATGCTGTACAGCTGCAATGGTTGAGAATAAAGACAAGAAGAGGAAGACAAAAACTGGTTAATACGATAGAACACAACAAGATATATCGCTTCGAAATGGATTAATGATCATGCACAAACGAGAATTCGAAAAATTTAGCATATTTTTTTTATGAAAGCAAATGATTTAAGATTCATAGGTCGACTTCTTTTGTATGGATCTGATTTCAATCTAAATGCCAGTTAGTACTCAGCCAAAAAGATTAGTTTTGGAAAAATCTGTGTTAGATGTTTTGTCGACATTATTAAATGAAAATTACAATCACTTCTCATGCCGCTGGCTAAACATTTCTGCAATCTACAGAATTGACACCGATTCCGATGGTGTTTGGTGACCTCGCAGTTCATGGCGCCTCTACATTGGTAACCCAATTGTTTGCGGATCGACCGTTTAAAGAAACCCTTGCATCCCTCACAACTGATGGCTCCATAGTGACGCCCCGAGGCTCGATCGCCGCACACCAGGCACAACTCCACATTCATTGCTGGCAATGACGATGCAGCAGACGTTGATGCACCAACAGCTCCTCCGTTCGTTGGCTGCGGATTGTGATTCACGAAGAATTTTTCTGTAGATCAAAAGAACACAACGTACACTTGTGTTAATGTTTGTAGAATAGAAATAAACCAAAAGCCTTGAGCCTCACCTTCAGCTTGAAAACCACTTGTGCCCATTGTCGGAGCTTTATAGCACAACCCCGTCTCTCTCGATGCTCCGCCGCCCTCACTCCGTGTCTTCCTCTGTTCACGTGTGGGCTTCGTTCTTGCTTGCTCCGTTCTCCCAACCTCTCTGGCACTCTCTTTGAGTTACTCTATAGAATTCTTGACCTTTTTCTTTGTACCCTCCTCCGCCTAGCGTAGCAGATACTAGACCTGTAGTAAAAATGATATGCAGTCGTTTCTGCTGGGTAAAGCCAGAAGCACTTGTTCGCTTGTTTTCTAGTTCAGTTCAGTACTCCAATGAAAACAAGCACCTTCACGCAGTCAGACACTAACACACACACACTAACACACAAGCAGTCAACAGCAGCTAAAAACAACACAAAATTGTTGCTTCACTTGATGGTCGTCTGTCTCCTCCTTTAGTACGTGCGTGTGGCTGTGTTTGTTTTTTGCTTCTTTTTATTTGTCTTCCACACTGGCTGAATTTACCTCGAGGTCAATCACTTTGTATGGTCTTCACTAAAAACACCTTCACAAGGTAAATGCAGTGATTTCCTTGCAATAACTTATCTCACTAATTGTCGCCGCCAAAGGTTGAATTGGTGGTTTACGATTTTGTGTACATTTTATGTAAATTCTACTTAGATTTTTATTGGAATCAGCAAATTTTTTGTATTCCAATAAGACATCGCCGTCGTCAGATTAGAATTCTTTTTACTTTTATGTTATGCTTCTTTCAGGAACACAATGTGTTGGAAAGCAGAAATTGCGGCTGTTATATTTTTAGTGTTGAAAAGTGTTGTTGAATTTGCTGTGACAGCGACATCTAGATGTGATGTTTGAATAGTATTGTATAAAAATGGTAAAATGTTTTATATATAATTTAAATTAGGGAACAATTCCAAAATCCCGATTTTTTCAAATTGTTGATATACAATTTCATCTATTTTGGCGTATAACTATCGGATTGGTTCAAAATCAGTACAATTGAATGCTTATATAAGATTCGAGTTGTATATTTCCGCAATCAAAATTCGGCTCGTAAGTCTTTATTTGTGGTCAACAACAGTCAAAATTGAAACTTCTAAGTTCGTCTGCGTTGAGCAACAACTCACTGTTCGTAAAAAATAAATAAATGGTTTCCCATTACATCCCATGAAGGAATCGGGGAGAGCTTCTCACAACCATTGAGCTGTGCGCTTTCTAGTTTTATACTCACAGTTTTACACCGGTTCCGAACGGTATTTTTTCATGGCTAAATAGTCGATAGTGTCACCGTCACTATGCGAGTTGACCGCCGTCGAAAGAAATTTTAAAGTGGTCAGAGCAGGGATCGAACCCAGGATCTCAAGTACAGGAGGCGCGCACACTACCCATTGCATCACCGACGGCCACTGTTCGTACTTGCCACAAAACACTTATGGCGCAATGTGTTGATTGAAAATTGATATCATTTGCCAACAAAATTAGAAACAATCTACAACAAACGTAACAAAAAGAACATAAACTGTACCAAAATGTGTAAATATCGTAGAAAAGATTATAAAACAACCAAGTTCACAAAATGTACAGAAGTATATCAAATGGTATCAAAAATGGCGTTCGGAAGACGGGCCCCAGGAATTTAACCCCAAATATTTATGTCTGGCCCATTTTCGTTTTTTGTTTTTATCACACGAATATAAGCCCCAAATAAGTGCAAAAGACCCCAAAGTATACAGATATTCTATTCTATTAAAAATTGGGGCCAGATTTAATTTTCCGTTTGGGGAGTAGTTTACTGAATTTTAATTTTAATTTCATCCCAGGAAAATTGGCCCAAAAATTAATGTTTTTGTTATGTCCATCTAAGTGATTAATTCTAGAATAAACATAAGAAAATTATTTAAATTATAAAAAAAAATAAAAAATAATAAATATAATTTTGTACGGAGACAAAAATGCGATAAGCAGAATTAGAAGTGCAAAAAAAAAAAAATTCGGTTACCATAAATAAAAATAATTCGAAATTTGTATTAGATCAGCACGATGTAACCGAGATGTCTGCGTTAATTAGCGAATGGTCAATATACATACATTGGCAAGCGGGAAATTTCACCAAAGTCAACTTACTCGACTACTACTACCCGTTGATGCAAAAGAAACGATCAAAATACATTCTGGATCCAGAATACGAGCAATTACGCGAATCATCGATGCCATTGTACGACAGTTCGTTTCGATCCAATTTATTTGTCGATTCAGCCAATCAATATCTGACGATATTTCACAATAACATTTGGGTGTATGCCTACAATAGATTGCGTCGATTCTTCAACTTCGAACCAGACAAACGCAAAGTATATCAAACGTTGTCGCATCTATTTGAAACCAATAGTCAATATGCCGGTGATCCAGAACTACTCGACAAACTCAAAACTGAATTAATGTGGAATGGCCAAAAATTGGATAAACTGAAACTCAAAAATGACTTTTGGAACTCAATCTATTTATTCTACAATCTACAACGTTACAATGAATACAACAAATTCAAGAATTTCGCACTTATACCCATATTCAAACATGGCCTGCATCACGTTAGATATGATTCGTTTACATTCCAATATCTTTTGTCGGCATTAAAGCTGTATAAACTAGATCGAAAGGCTGTTATTCGCAATGAATGGTATGCGTATTTCAAGTTTCCCAATACGAAAAGTAAGAAATTCAACTATTCGTTTTCGATGGCAAAACCAAAACATACTACACCACAGTCAACAACTGGAAATCGAAACAAGAAGCAAAGAGGCGAAACTTTACCATTTACGACGATCGCATAGGATTGGATCCAGGTCTACGGCTGATTTTTTGTGGTATAAAGAACAACGAGCCCATCAAACTAAGAATGTCCGGTCATCATTCGCGTAAAATTCAACTGGCAAAATATACCAAATTCAAATAAACAGAATCCTCGCAAGAGCCTCCGCATCAAGCCGACTTTGCTGCATACACTCGATATCGTTTGGCTGTATTTACAATCAAACAACGTATATTTGGACAACGCAAGGTGGCCCGTTTGAAGCTGAAGAAATGTATATGTGTCGAGAAGACACTTTGATTTGCATTGGATCGACGGAAATTGCAGCCGATTCACCGATGCGTGGATATATACGAACCCCAAACCGCAAATTGATTGCCGCTCTGCGTGCGAGACGTGCTGATATTCTGGTAGTAAATGAATTTCGTAGTAAATTCATTGAATTGAATGAAATTGAAAAGCATGTTAATTTTAGAAAAATTTAAAGTATTATTATTTTCAATTATGTATACTTGTCCGTTTATAAATAAAATGGATTAACTCAATTGTTAATAGCAAATAGAATTTTTACTTGAAATTTAAAAATTTCCTCCAATATTGATGACAACGAATTTTATTTTTATCAAGTATTTAAATTCAATACTTTAAATATACTAACACCTCTCCGCTCATAAAATAAAAGAAAGCCTTCTATGTGGGCAATTAACTCTTTGTGTGTGGATGGATGGATAACCGAATCAGCCATTAAATAAAGTACAATTAAAATGTTATGCGTCAATGATTCACAATTAAATATAAATTTCATAATTTGTTTGATAAAAGTATTGGCAAAATGTCATATGAAATTCACTTACTAATACTAAAGAAGAGAGATGGGCTCCATATTGCAGTGGAAGAATGCGTTGCTTATGTTTCAGATATAATTACCAAATTTAGGGTACAAATCTTTCTTTTGATGTGCGTAATTTAGTAATGGCAGAATTCTATATTTTGAACTATTTGTATTCCATTCATTGCATTACCTACCTTTAGCTCTCAAAACGAAACTTTAACGAAGATTTCCAATGGATTTACACCAGTTCAATTTTTAATTCGCTTTAATAAGTGGCCACCAAAACAAATCAAAAAACAATTTGGACTTCAAAAAACGGAATACCAGAGTCGAGTACGTTGGTACTCAAAATCAATGAAATCAAGTTGTGGCGGAAAATATGTTCAGGATGCACGTGGAATATTAAAAAACTGCGTCCTCCTCTAATTGCCCAGCAATATAAAAAATATGACACAAACATACACACACACACATACACACACTCACAGCAAAAGGACATCGAAATGGACAAAACAGAGAAATTTGTGACTGAATGTCACAGAATTGGAAGCGGGAAGAAGGTCCAGCACTCATTACACTCTTTAGCGTTGCGAGTGTGTGTGACATAACCTGGTGAAAGGTTATTTAAAGCACGTGCGGTCACCTGCATATGCGTTGGTTGTACTCGTTGTAGTTGTTGCACAACTGGAGAGTCCTTTCAGCAACAAACACTCACACATGCTGTTGTTGTGAGTCCTGCGGCATTTACATGACATTACGGAAGAAATTTAATGATGGTCTGGCAAGTGTTGCATATATATTATTTAAAAATGTTGGTGATGATAATGAAGAAGTACTATTTAAGTACTTTTTTTAGGGTATTTACTGTCATGAAGATTAGGGGTGGGATAGGGTTGTATGGAGATTCTTAGTAACAAGATTTCGACTCCAGTTATAGCGGTGGTAGAAAATGTTGTAGGGTTGAGATAGGGGGCAGGTATGTAGGTAAGTAGGAAAAACTGTTGGGAGGGGGAAATTAATGGGAGTCGATTATACATTTCACCAGGCCCTGTGTATAAAACTAGAAATGCCGCAACTCTCTGATTGCGAGAAGCTTTCTCCTATCCCTTCATGGGATGTAATGGGAAACTATTTTAGATAGACCCTGAAAGTTGGGTATCGAGTAAGGAAACCTATGAATCGACCAAGTTTGTCCAGCTTTATTAACCTTCTGTCCCGTACCCATCCGGCTCAATCCACAGGACGTTCGCTGTTCTGTTCGCATTTCGATCAAGTCGTCCATATTTATAGCGTCCTCGATTGGTACTCGATCCCAAACAATCAGCTTTTAACCATCTCACGCATTTCAAGATAGCTTGAAAAACAGTGTTATTGTCGGGAAGGCGAAAAAGCTTCTTAGTATTTGTGTCCTCGATAAAGAGTCCTACTCCTGTTTTACTATCCTTAGTATAGCAGCGTTAACGGGAAAACACACGACCCTCTATTGTGTAGCAGTTTACCATAATAATTTTGTCTGGAATGCTGTTTGTTCTGTGTTCCAATTGTATACAGCTCTTCAGCTTTTGTGGTCTTTGGGCATCAATTATTATATTACCTGCAAAAGTTTCGCCGCCAAGGCATCCGATTACTTAATTTGTACCTCAATGGGGTTTAATGAATCTATTGTCTTCATAACTCTAGTCGATGTAGCACCCTTAAGATATTCAAACATATCATATTAAATATTGCATTTATTCTCCATTAAAGTCTACCAGACTGCAGATGCGTAAGTAATGGTCGGCACTTCCACGCTTGTGTAGTCAGTGTTTCATTTTAGTATGGAGGCTCAATTTTAATCCTATGGCTGTTCTGCAAATACTAAGAACAAGGCCCTCTCTCGGCGGACAAAAGTCCGGCTATATCGGACTCTCATTTTACTTGTCTTGACATTTAGCTCCGAAATTAGGGTCATATCTCAAGCGGATGGGGGACACCTGGAGTATACGAGAGAAAAATTCTCCGTAAAATATATGGTCCTGTTAGGGAAAACGGCGAGTACCGACGTATTCTGATGTGGACATAGCTAGGCGAATCAAATTAGGCCAATTGCGTTTGGCTAGGCCATGTTATCAGAATGGATGAGGATGAGCCAGCGCGAAAGGTTCTCGATAACGTACCCGATGGAAGCAAGAAAAGAGGACGTCCAAGACTCCGCTGGAAAGACCGGGCAGAAGAATCCCTCTGTATCCTTGGTGTTACCAACTGGCGAGAAAAAGCGAAGGATAGAGCCAGTTGGAAGAATATGTTGAAATTTGTTTGTTTAATTAATATGTGTAACCATGAGGTTGTAAAATAGTCAATAAAAGTAAAAGTTCTGCAAATATACTATCATCTGGCAGTTCCCTATGTGGCCTTTTCAAATTAGTTTCCGATCCAAGATTACTCCCTGTTGTATATCCTTATAGTCCTTCCCAGGAAGCGAGACTTATCAAAAGCAGCTTCCTTCGTCATCGTAACGAATATATTCGGTTTTAACCGGATTTGCATTCAGTCCTGTTGCCAATTGTTGCAAAGTTCATGTGTCTCTGCGGCCCGTGTGCAAAGGCTGTTCGGAGAGTTCCCCAAAGATTTATAGGGCTTTTATTGGACACTGTCTAATAATAGACTCAATAGCCTTAATTTCTTAAAGGTACCAGTCAAAGCCTATAAACCTGGAAACATGAAGGCTCTTAGTTCGGGAACCGTGCCATTATGTTAGATTCATTGTACAGTGCCAGTTTTACGTATCAAAGGTGGTATTCTAGGCTCAAATAACCGCCACATTCTTCATGGCAATGTAGGTGAGAGATTCCTTACCAATTTGAGAATAGATTGAGGTTGTTTCAACCCCTAACGCATCGAATCATTCGCTTTACCAGATATCCTCGAATCAAGGCTAATCATAGAACCAAGACTAAAGCTATATCCAAGTGTGTCTTATTCATATTGTTACGAATTTTCTAATTGTCCTTTTGTGGCACTGTTTTCTTTATTTTATTTGGACAGTATAACCTTATCACTTTTCAATAAGTCTTTCTCGATAAAACTATAACTCAACGATTTATGCCTTTACTCGTTTGAAATGAGAACCATCCCGTGGTATCGCTGTATGTTCTCGAAAATTCAGTATAGACTTAATGGTAGTGGTCAGATGTCATCTGTTCTCGATCAAACATTCCACGGCATACTTTACGGGGCAATTAATATTAGGCAATCACGCTGCAGTATACACCACAGCCTGTTTGTTGACATTCTAATGTTAACATAACAATATATTCATCATTTGATATTTAGTACTACTTTTTGTACCACTCTCATCTTTGTATGCAGCGGATAGTTTTGTTATTCTCTTTACCACTCTCATCTTGTTCAGGTGTGTTTTTTATTGTTAGCGGGAAACGGAAGTTAAAGAAGTGAGCGTGTTGCCACTGGATTTTTGCACATTCCACACACACACAAACACGCGTTGATTGCATTTGTCGATGGTCGGTCGGTAGCTCGGTTAAGGCATCATAATGAGGAACAAAAAACCTGAGTACATTTAGGATGCAAAACACATAGTACAACTCAACTGAACTGACTGACTGGCCAGGATAGTTGCCTGGCTGGCTACGTTTGCTGCCGTTTATATCAGTGTGTGCTAGTGCTTTTGCTTTGTTTTTTACGCTGTCGTCCTGGCATGTCCTATTCTCGTACGTCCGCACTTACATTGTTCGTAATGGTTGTTAACATGAAAAATTAACCAAAGATAAAAAATAATACAATTGAATTTTGTTCAGTTTAACTTCGTTCTGTAGCTACGAAGATGATGACCCATCCCCCTCATCCTTCGCAGGATATGGGGAGAATAAATGTTGGTTTTTATCGCTTATGAAACGAAAATTTATAACATCATAAGAAAATGATCATCAAAATAATAAGGTCTCCCTCAAGTGAAATGACTTGACTGGTAATCTGGGTGATTGTATAGGATATTCTCCAAAAAACCCGACAAACATAAAGTGGTGAAAATTATCCAAGAAAAAAATGGGCTAATAATAAGATTACACCACAAAGCAAGGACTCTTGTGATGCTCAACACACAAAAGGGACACTCATAATTATGGCAGAAATACATAACAAAAAACGGGGAAAAAACTGAACAAGAACATCCATTATTAGCTGCTTAAGATGTCCTTTTTGTGGTTGCTCCTGTTGCCGAGGCTGTTTATGGGGAACAGGGAATGGCAAGGGATTGGAGGTGGTTGGTTGGAAACCATAACAAAATTGCCAAAAAATCTGGTTAAAACAATGGAATGGTATCATAATTTCTTTTAAGCGTAGGAAATAATGCACAACGCCTACCCCTGCGTGTTGTTTTGTCTTTCCTTGCTCATTTTGTTACCAGGCTTTTATTAGCGTGTTGCAAATCCTGGCAGTAAACGTTTAAGAGTTTGTAGCTCGTGCGTGGGTGTATGTGTTTTTTGCTAAGCTTACATATGGGACACAATTAGTACTATATGTATGTACGCAACTGACTTACATGATAACATAAATTGTATACGAGGGTCGTATCAAAAAGGATCAAACATGTAAATAACAAGGTCTGTTTGTATATCACTTTGATGAAAAGTTGTTCTGCGCTGCAATTTTTTATTTCAAAATCGGGTGAATAGAAATCAGTTTGGGAAAAGCCGACGGTCCCAAATCATATGGTATTAAATTCAAACAAATTCCCAGTTTTTAAATGGGTGGTTAACGAACTACCCACTTACGTAATGTTAATTGTAACTTAATTATGGGTTAACTATTCACTTTATCCTTCAGTGGTGAGTAAATGAAAACCGTGATATTGTTTATCAAGATGACAAAATTTGTATTCTTATGGAGCCCTCAGGCGCACCAGTATATATATTCAACTTTTGAGTTGAATAAAAAAGTTTAAACTTTTCACACGTTTAAACTTTTGAATAAAATTTTCATTCAAATTCATTTACAAATTATTTTTGAAGCGTCAACATTAATTCGGATATTCTTGCGCTACTTGGAATTGATGTAATTTTAGAGGCGGAAGAAGAAAGACATTTACAGCAAAACAAAAAAAACTAAACAAAAACAAAAATTTGGTCTAAGTTCTGGTTAATACATAGAAATACATTTTCAAACAAAAAACTTTTCAAAACATTGAAAGACAGTGAGGCAGTGATTTCTTGCAATCACAGCGTGTGTGTTGCTTGATTACCGTCCAGGAAAAAATTAAGAAAAACACCGAAGTTAAACACGTACCACCAGTTGATTCAATTTAACCAAATTATGAAATTTTTTTGATTTTTCATCCAACAATCATGACAACCAACCGACTTCAACTAGCCCTCAAACGTACCCCATTATTGGAGAAAACATATGTTTTAGGACAAAAACAACAAAGAAAAAAAAAAACGGTCACTAAAAAAGTAAGTTTGAAAAGTTAAATCTCAGAACACCAAACTCGAATACTTGTGAATTTAAAATGTTTTGTGAAATAAATTCGAATCCGAATGCAGCACATAGGTGTAAAAATATAAATCAATGCAAAAAATCGAAGTATATTTAACAAAAATAGATATACGTTAATAATTGTTCGGTTCAAGATCAATAACTATTAAAATGTACTTTTTCATTGAAAAATAATAATAATAGAAACAAATATAATATAAACTTGAACGGAAAAAATATATATAAAAAACATTTGATGATTTACACACGAAATATATGTATGTTATATTATAAATCAATAAATGGTTTCCCATTACATCCCATGAAGGGACTGGGGAGAACTTCTCACAATCACTGAGCTGTGCGCTTTCCAGTTTTCACTCACTGATTGGGACCTACAGTTTTACACCGATTCCGAACGGTAATTTGAGAAGCTTTTTCATGGCTAGATACTCGATAGTGTCGCCGTCACTATGCGAGATGACCGCCGCCGAAAGAAATTTTAAGGTGGTCAGAGCCGGGTTCGAACCCAGGATCTCATGTACAAGAGCCGCGCACACTAACCATTGCACCACCGACGGCCACTAGGGTTTAACTAGGCATTATTGGATTGTTAAAGTATTGTTAAACATTGACTGGGAAAGTTACTTCGTTGTTTAAGCACAACTAAACTAAGAAATAAAGATGACCACTAACTAAAAAACTGGTCGTAATTCATAAATTTTGATTTCAGAAAATTTTGAAACTGTAATAAAATTCAATTTTTAAAAGCCACAACAGATTTTGCCTCTTTTCTGCCAAACTTATCATTTATCTTTTTCTGTTCCTCTTTATTTGTCAGCTGATGTAAATCAACTGTCTCTAATGAAAACAATAACACGCAGAAGAAGTTTAAATCGATTTCTTCATTGAATACGTTTAAATCAACACGCTGGCTTGAAAAGGGCGGGTGCTTTTTAATGAACGCGACATAACTCCAATTACGCTGGATTTTTGTTTTAATTTTTATTGACTTGGGCGAACCCAACGGTTTATTCTATATCGGGTTCTAGGAATCGAACTTGAGCAAAGACTAGTTTTTGGGACGCGACACATTCCCAACAGTTTTAGACCAGAACACCTTGACTCTTCACTGTAGAAGGTTTAAATCAACCGAAAGAACTAACTAGGCCCAAGTTTAAAGCCGTTAAAACCAGTAAAACAAACCTTGTGTAAAACCACAATTTGATGCAGTTCGATTCCTAGAACTCGAAATAGGATAAATCCTTTGAGTCCTCCAATGTCTTTTTTTTCGACGTTTACTGTATTATTATCGAATTGACAAATTAAACAGGTATACTTCATGGGCCAACAAACCGCACTAAAAGTTCTCCATTTCAAATGTCCTTATGCCCAAAATATATTTATTTCATCAATATTTCACAAAATGCACTTTTGCAACTACCCACGTATTTACATACAAAACAACACTTGCAAACATCCTCATATGTTCTGTGTTTGGTGTGGTGGGCGAGGGCGTTAAAGTGGGCGTATGTATTTTTTCTTTTTGCAGCGATTTGTTTTCTTAATATTTGCGCGTTAAGTCGGTGCATAAATTTACATGATTTGATTCCGCATTTTTGCTCCACCTTCCTATCAATTCTAATACGAATTTATAGCAAAGTGACGAAATCATAAACCATAAAATGTGTGAACATTACTTTCTTTTGCACTTGGCACAATAGAAAATAAATCCAAAAAAATACCCTCAGGAGAGGGAGGAAATCATATTTCATACTGAAATTGGAATTTCTATTAAGTTTCACTTGTAGCACCCCCCGAACATATTTGCGAGAAAGCTAAAAGTGCAATAGTTCTGGTTTAAACTCAATTTGCTGATGTCTATTACCTTAAGCATTTCAAGGAGGAAGACAGAAGCTAGTTTGATACGGGCAGAACAAGTTGCCGAAGATATACGATACAACATATTTAGTAATGAAGTTTCTATAGATTAAATTGTAGAAAGTATAGTTTGGTTTACTTAGTAAAAAGTCGTGGCAGGTCGGTGCACGTTTTGTCCGACCGTAAATAAAACTGTAATATAAAACATTTTTGATTCATTTTGATATGAATTATTTCTAGCAGATATGAGGATAAACATGTGAACATTCCTGGTCAAAATTAAAAGTTTTAGCGTTTTGCAAAATAGACCTGTACCGCAATTCTGTAACTTTTTAACGATAAAAATGGGGAGTTAAAATTCAAAATTATTGATCTTTTATGAATTGTGACAATTTAAGTAACTTAATCGAGTGCAAAGTTGGTAGTGCACAGAACAGGAAGAGTTCCTGCCAAGACCGTAGTGCATGGTGAAGAGCCACGCCCTGTTCGATGTTTACTAAACACTGCGAATCTACACTGGTAAATCGAACTTGATCTAAACTGGTAAAAATTCCCCACTAATACAGGATGTATAGCTGCGTAGAGGTTGTTGGCAGCCCCAGCATTAGGATCGGATGCGGTGGTGTAATTAATCACTCGTCTTAAATTTCAATTATTGATGAAACGTCCATAATTTCCACAAAAAAAATATCCCACCTCGATAACGACATTTGGCTTTAAACAACGGTTTATAATTGGTACCTGGAATTCAAGAACCCTCTCTGAAATACCGAGACTTGACCAGGTTGGACGAGTTATGGAATTCTACAATGTGGACATCCTAGGCGTAAACGAAGTACGTTGACTAAATAGTGGCAAATCTCAATTTCCAGCTTGTCACTGCTTTACATATAAATTGATTGATTACACATTGTGTTAACGATATCGGCCTTTAAATATGGTAAATCACGTATTTTAATCTTGACTCTTTTTAAAAGAAATCATTTTATTGTAATGCACACAAAAAATGCATTGAACCGTTGATTAAGTTCATCAAAACTATTAAACAATAAATCCAAAAAAACTAAAATTTTGAGGCTGGCACCTCCTAAAAAATTTAAAGTTTGTTTTTAGACTACTAGCGACAATGTCTACAAATTCCCAAAATTTGATCAATATTGGTTAATTATTCCCAATTCACATGTTTTCCATTTTCTCCTCCATTTCTGCACGCTGATAAAAACGACCCCAGCAACATATTGCAGGAACCATGTACGTGTTTACAAGCGTTGTTTTCATGAATAGAAGATCTACTTCCTTTTTTCTTTGTTGTCTGTCACGTTTTTATTTTCAGCCGTTTTCACCAAACAAAACCACATTTGGGTTAGAAAAACATATATTATAAGCTATTAATCATTGTGTCTCAAACCTGTATAATATATTTGCGACAAGCTAACAAACACGTTATATTTGCATCCAAACAACAAAACAAGACACATTTTTCAGCGTGTGTATCATTTACGTATTCTACATTCAGTATCATGAGAGTCCAATTTCCAATCAGAAGGCCAATTCACAGGTCCATTATTGCAGACAGTATTCTTGTGAAACGCTTCATTCACTAAGTCGCTTATTTCGTCAGCAGTACTATGTGACTATCCTGTTATTACCAAATGTCTTCTAGACCAACGTTACGCATTTTGAAATCAAAAACGTGAAACTGTATTCTCCAAAAAATTGGTGTCGTTTTGAACCGTTGTCAAACTTTCAGTTTTATTTTTACTGGATTTTTTTTTAAATAGTATGACCTACAAAACCTACAAAAAATATGCAGATTTGTCTATTTTGACTCATATAGTTCTCAAGATACGAGTATTTGGGAAAACCCTTTATTTTTGAGCTTGTTTTTTACCGTTTATTTGAGAATATCTTGATTTAATGTAAAGCAATTTTTATTTTGAAAAAGTTATTACATTGTTGTTACCGCATGTTGTAAAACGGAATAAAAAACGTTCAATTTATTTATATATTATTATTTATATTATTTATTATTATTATTTATATCCCACGTTTGGGAAATCATTTTCGAAATTAAGATTATTTCAAATTCATATCTCATTTCCTTCTATATTTTGCTATTGCTCAAACTGCAATTAATATCACAAATTAATAAATTTTACGAAATTTTTGACTTAATATTAATTTTAGATTCATGAGTTGGTTTTGTGATTAGTTTACTGAAAGTATAAGAGACTAGAGGTAATAACGTGCCTAGTGGTACCAAATACTTTATTAAACAAGTATTAAAGTATGTCTCAGATGTGCCCCAACCCTTAATGCTTCAAACCTCTTTTGAGAAACCGCCGCTGTGCTCTGTACAGGATTCTATTTGAGCTGATGTTGTTCTAGATGCGTCGTGAGTTATTCGATTTGTTCCAGATAGGAGTCGCTCCACATACCAACCATGGAGACAGTAATAGGCTTCTTCGTTGAACAGTAGTACAATATCAGTACAACGTCTGCAGCAGCGGATCGGATAGTTTGGTCGACCGTTGGAAATTGATCTCTAGCTGTGCTTTCCTACAGAAAACATTGACTAAAAACATTTTTCTATAGGATGTTTTCTCTAAAAATAATCACCATGTACTCAGAGAAACCTCAACTTAATACTGAAGAAAATTTTCATAAAGGTGATGAAAGTTCCATAGATTTGTCTCCAATGAAATATTCATCTATTTGATAAAGTTCTTTATTAAAAATACAATGTATCAACTTTTTTTTTGAAATTTAGGAATCACTTGCATCATATTTGAAAGCTTTCATTAATGTTTATGAAATATTTCATCACTATTTATGATGAAATATGTAGATACTTGTGAAATATTTCATTGGAGCCAAAATATTTAGAATATTTATAAAATATTACATCACGACCAAATAATGAAACATTTTCTTCAATATAATGACCATCTAACCACACATTAAATACTTTTCCATTACATCCTCTGAACGAACAGGGGAGAGCTCCTCACAGTCAGTTTGCTATACGGTTTCTAGTTTTAGCTTGGAACATACAGTTTTACACCGGCTCCGCACATTGTTTTGAGAAGTGTTTGCGTGGCTAATATCTCGATACTGTGTAGGGGTGACCGTCACCGAAAGAAATTAAAGGTGGTCAGAGCGGGGATTGAACTCACGTTCTCTAACCATTGCATCACCGACGGTAACTATTTTCAGTTTATATGTGTTGTGTTTATTTCAATTCGATACTACGTCACACCCAAAACCAAATGTACTCACACTCATCAAAGATACATCCATAAAATCATTTCCAATCCTATTAGTTGCAATAATGCCCTTTTACAGGATATTACAAAATGTTGTTTTTTTGTCCGGTGGTTTTGTGTTACCAGCCCATCAAAAACAAGCATCATTTGTCCTGTAAGACCCGACAATGTAACCACCACCACCCTTAAGTGAAAACATTAGTGCTCTTCTTCCTTGGCTTCCCCACCCACGGGCATACAGCTGCTCAGTAGATTTGTCTGTTGGACGGTTTGTTACCTGTAACAAACCAAAAATGTCTGACGGAGGAGAGTGCTTAGACAATTTAACGCGCTTCCCCTTCCTTCCCACTCCCTGTGCAAATAAATACTACGCATCAGCGGAGTATCAGGATAACAACTTATCGATAAACAAATCTGGTATCGTTTAACAGGTGATTAGTTCACCAATATCCTGGGGCTATGTTATGAATTTGTAACCTATTAATGGTTATTGATATTGATTGTTATTGTTATCCGCCGTTTGAGTTGATAGAAATCTCAGTAGACTCCTTGCCGAGGACTATTGAATTGAGACGGTGGCGTTGACGGTGAAATACTCGAAAGTGTTTTAACGCATTTTAAAGCTGTTAACATTTTAGCGCTCCATTTAATGGTGGCATGTGGACAGTTTTTTAATTAACTTTTTTTGGCCTTTGCTTTTCAACACCCTCTTAATTTTGTGTTGTCGACATATTTTCCATAAATTACCAGAATTTTTTTCTCATTCAAATCTTATCTGTGAACTAATAAAATCCTAAAAAAGACTTTAACACTTCAACACTTCTTATGTACTGTCCTTTTCCCCCTTCTTCTTTGTTGGTGCTTGATGATTTTATAGCAACAGGATGTCTTCAATGGGTTTTTATTAGATTTTTTTTCCTCGCTTTCAAGGATTTTTGTGTCTCGATTTATCAACACACGCCATCTCGTAACAAAGTCATATTTACAGTTGCAAAAGTGGACAAAAAAATCTTAACAAAATCTTCCCAAAAACATGTACACACTTTGGGAACAAAAAAAAAACTGAAGTTAAGATACTCCGCCTTGCAGTGACCATCCGTCGTCGAGGGTGAAACAGTTTGGGACAAAAGGCCAAGCATAATCTGATGATTTTATCGCCACTTGTTTGAACTTTGTTCTAAGTCGGTAATAACCTTAAAACGTCTTTATTTGCAAGCTCAAATACGAAAAAAGTCCTTTGCTTCTTTTGGGAGACGTTAAAAAATTCTAACCATTTTCGGTGGGTTTAATAAGCGTTGTTGTCTACTCGCTTAAGTTATGTATTACCATAAGTAGCAACTTAACATAATTAAATGGCAATGTTAATGTAATGCAAAATTTACTTGTATACAAAGTATTTTAAAATTAAATTAAAATTACATTGGATTAACTCCTTTTTGAAATCAGAGATATTTTGCATAAGGCAACAAATGAAGAAAACGGCAAAAAGCAATTAAAGGAAATGATAATTACATAGTAGCTTATGACATAGCAAAAAAAAATCACGCATTTTCCATAGCAGTGCGACTTTTGACTAAATAGCCTAGTACTAAATTTCATGAAGATTGATTGTATTTTACGGGAGTTATCTTGTCGACCAGCAAGCCATGCCCATACTGGTACCTCCCATAGAAAAGCTGGTCAGCCGTCAGGCTTGTTGATGCGATTATCGCGTAAAACACTACCGATCTTAAAGAAATTAGGTATCCGGCTTCATTTTGTCAAACGCCAGTCATACACGCCAAAATTGTGTGGCGGGCTGGTTGTTCGACAAGATAACTCGCGTGAAATCGAACCAATCTGTATGAGATTTGGTATTAGACAATATTTAGTCGATGGACACTCATCTGGTACCTACCATACAAAAGTTGGGCGGCTGTCCGGTGGGGCGACACGATATCTCTCGTAAAGCACAACAAATCTTAATGAAATTTAGTACTGAACAATGTTTTTTCAAAAGCTACTTTGTAATTTAAAATTAACTACTGTGCTGCGTCCATTTGTGTACCTATTATACAAATGTTGGACGGATAATTGGCTGGTATTAATAAATTCCCAACTCCACTTAGAATCCTAATAAGTTGGGTCTTAAATAATATTTTGCGCAATGCCACTCTGGTATTGAATATGGGTGCATTTTCTACGCCCATTCATGTAATTGAAGGGCGAATATAAATATTTTTTATGAACGTGGGACATAGTGGATGACTTAGGGTGAGGGTATGTTTAAGTGGGTTCGCCCGACAGAAATTTCTGTACTGGTTTCCATATCAAATGGTACGTACCCCCATCCTAAGGGGTGAGGGAATAAAAAGTTATATTGTGACAACCTTTTTGATTTTACAGCTAATTTGTCCTGACCGAATTTTTCTGTGAATGTCTAATAGTGGGTTTGCATGGTATGAGCAGCTTAAGAAGATACCTCATTAAATCAATAACGATTTTTTGTGAAGAAGCGGAAATATAACGAATTTTGTTGATTGAATGTCTAAAGCTTCCTTGTGTTAATGAAACTTTGCATTGAATCGACAAAAATATTTTAATCCAAAAGTTTCTTTGATCTTCCGATGCAAAATTCTCTCTATAGTCTGCTTATTGTTTTTCTATTCATTTAATTTTGATAAAAGCTGTGAATCAGATATTAAATATAATTTAGATTCGAAGAACCAAGTTTCATGCACGATATTAACTTGAAGACAATTCAAATTTCCGAATTAAATTCTTGTGATTATAATATCCTGGCCAAGTCTCCTCTCTATTAACATAAAATGCAATTATATCTTCTTGCTAAGAACTCGATACTCTTTGGTAATCATTATAACCAGGTTGGCTGTGTTCCAACATGGTTTTACACCATGTTCTCAACTACCCTTTCTCACCAAAACCAACACCAGCACCTTCTCCCCGAAGCAAAACTTAACGCTCTCTGTGCAATAATTACCTTTTTTTGTGTTAGACCGTTTGTGAACTTTTTATTGCTTCAAATTCCTTCTGTCTTCTCGAATAAATGGGAATTGCGTCAAGTATTTGTTTTCTTAACTACTTTCCAAACAGATAAGAGACAATGGCAACATTGACATCGTCCTGTCTTGGCCTTCGTTAAATGTCCTTTATTTTAGCGAATTTATTGCTTAACGACCGCATGTCACTTGATTTGTTTCACTCCCACATCCTTAGCAGGCAGGCGGGCAGACACAACAACACCATTCCCAACATTTAAATAGAGTACATTTTTCTGCATCCAATTTTCGGTGATTTAATTAAAAAATTGTCCCTCAAAAGAAGATGACAATTTTTATTAAAAAACTGAGATTTTTTTCTTGTTTGTTTGTTTGGTAATAATTTCGTTGCGCGTTATTTGAGGCGCGTTATACGAGGTATTTATCTTAATGTTTTGGCCACGTCCGTCAGTGGTAGTTTTATGATTCAATTATTTCTTTTGATGGCCTGATGATGATGACGATGATGGTCTGTGTCGATGGGATCATATTGTCAGGGAGTGCAATGACACACTTTTGTCATTGTGCCACTGGAGTTGAAAAAAATAGCAGCAATAAACCCTCGGTATTTTGTAGAGAAAAAGGGAAATTGTATATTTTTTTGTATTCAAAATTAAACGGTTATGCACTTAAAAATCTACATATAAATGCTTATTTGGGTTTGTTATTCAGACTTCATTGGTTTTGTGAAAGGTTTTTAAATGATTTCCTTCAGGGATTACAGGTTCAAGATGGTCTTCTTAATAATGTCTACGCTCTCTAACATTTCAGCTTCATTGATCACCAAAGGGGGAGCGAAACGAATGATATCGCCATGGGTGGGCTTTGCCAATAAACCATTTTCTTTCAATTTCAAGCAAACATCCCACGCATCATATTCTATGCAGTAAAATAAAATAGAAATCATATAATAATTTATTATTTTCGAGAACTTAAAATAGTGATTTCTTACTTGAGTTAATAACAATGGCATTTAGCAGACCCTTTCCTCTGACAACCGATACAATATCCTTGGGGATTTTTGACAGTCCTGTTCTCAGTAATTGACCCATTTTCTCAGCATTCTCAGCCAATTTCTCTTCTTGCAATACCTCCAACGCAGCCATTGCTACTTTACAACCCAATGGATTGCCACCATATGTGGAACCATGCTCACCGGGCTTAATGCACAACATAATATCATCATTGCATAGTACAGCTGCCACGGGATACATACCACCCGACAAAGCTTTGCCCAATATCAATACATCAGGCTTAACAGCTTCATGATCGACTGCCAGCATGCGGCCAGTTCGGGCTAAACCAGTTTGTACCTCATCGGCAATAAACAAGACATTGTACTTGGTACAAAGATCTCGGACCTTTTTCAAGTAACCCTCATCGGGTACAACCACTCCAGCCTCACCCTGAATAGGTTCGACCATGAAAGCGCAGACATTGGGATCTTGAAGGGATTTCTGAAAGGAAAAAAATCTATGTTACAGTTGGAAATATTTCCTAAATTGAGTGATTCTAGTTTTGCACGTTTGGTCAGAGATCTCAGAGCAGCAGAATAATAAATGCGATTCAATGCCACGCTATGATTCCACCGTCCCGAATTTAGTTCCACAACCCCCAGCGTCTGATCTACCATCCCCAATTATAAATTTTCGTAACAATTCTTCTATGGCCACTCTGA
The DNA here is from genome assembly GCA_963931995.1 of Phaonia tiefii. Lineage (NCBI taxonomy): Eukaryota > Metazoa > Arthropoda > Insecta > Diptera > Muscidae > Phaonia > Phaonia tiefii. The sequence continues at coordinate 294,511,294 of OZ008369.1, read as the reverse complement.
CGAGGGAATACAATTCCAAATGTAGTAAGTCTAGCTTTCCGTGTTACCACCCCGATTTAAATTGGAAATAATCCCTTCTTGTCTTAAATCTAATCCATTGGATAAGTATTCATTCCACTTTTTCTAAGTCTACCTTCTCGTAGCTGGTCAGGACGCCACAATTCCATTACTACCGCCCCAATAATAATGTTGAAAAATCCCTTAATAGGAACATTCAAGTATGGAGCAAACCCTCATTGCTAAGAACTAAGCCCCGCACCAAATTTCAGATGTCTAGCCTCTCTCTGCTAATCAAACCGTCCACACGTAAAGAAAAATAACGTTTATTCCTCGGCTGCCGCAACAATACTCTGATTGATTTGTATTAATTTATTAATTGCAAACATTCATATAGTTCTACCAAATAAACTCGTATATCCCAAATGTGTATCATGTTGTTACAAACGAGTTCTCGTTTGCATCCAACGCGTACAAAATTACATTTGCCGCAAATTTAAAAAACGTTTGCTATAATTGAAATTAGCCATTTTTCTAATGAGAGCACAGATTACGAAGAACGTACATTTCTCTTATTCTCTCATTCTGCCGACTGTATACACAGTCTTTATCCACACGTTTGGCATACACACACACACACGCATACACTTAAAAGTACCCAGCGGACCAAAACTTCGTATACGATATCCCATACGAGAGTTACGCGAAACTTATGCGGGTAAAACTCTCGAAAACAGATCCGAAATCATCAGTCGCTCAGTTTGTGGCATTAAAATTTTCGTTTACGATGTCTTGCAAGAGATTCGTTTGCGAGACTTTTGCAATATCTTTTCCGAGAACAACACGAAAAATAAAACAAAATGCAATTGCCAAAACTTTGTTGTTGTGTCGAGTGCTGCACGTGTGTGCTTCTGTTTGGCGCACGACACAACGACAACAATGTTTCTCTCTCTTTTTTCGTCCGTTTAGCACCCGTTTTTAAACCAGTTTGCGAACATTTGGGCGAGTTTAATTTCTCCCCCGGTTTTGGTCCGGTAAATACTCGTTTCTGAGCCCGTTTGCGAGCATTTAGCGTAACACTCGCTAAGGCTCGGTGTTTTGCCCGCTGGGTAACCACGCACAATTAATTAAGCTTGTATTTCTCACAACTCGTTTACTAGAAACGTTTTTTAGTCCTCGCGAACGTTTTTTTATATTTGGAGTACCTACAACTCGGATGCTGTAACTGTTGGTGGAACCGTTTTTCGTTACTCGCAAACGCTTTTTCAGCTTATATTTCTCACAACTCGTTTACTGCAAACATTTTTCAGTTCTCCCAAACGAAAAGACATGTATGGCTTAACAGAAGTTCGTTTCTTCCAACTACAGTCCTCAAACGAACTTCAGTTATCTGAGATTTCGTTTGGGAGGAACGAGTTTTTCTTTGCGTGTACATATGTATACCAATAATAAAATATGTTTGGGTTTTTTATAAACTTGAAATCAGTCATACAAAAATCAGAATACCTTTAAACTTAAAATTTGTAATGCGACATACAAAAAGGTGTCAAATAATGTGAATTATTTGCAAAAACAGGTTCTGAAAAGCACCTGGCACGTTTTTTTCATAACAAAAGGCACCAAAAGTACCATTGTGGCAACACTAATTGAGATCTTTACAAAATCGAACTGGACAGTAAAAGCGAGCTCTCTCTTCCACAACTGTATTTTCTATATGAATAGCACAGCTAACGAAAATGTACAGGTTTTTGCCTAAGTTTAAAGTATTTTTCGTTTCGCTTCGATGAAACTCACCTCTAAAGCTTGAGTATCGTTGTATTTAATTATTTCAAATCCTGGCATGAATGGACCAAATCCTTCGTAACTGCTGGGGTCCGTGGAAGCCGACACAGCCGCCAAAGTCCTACCCCAGAAATTATTCTCGGCGAAGAGGATCTGCAGAAACCCCATTTTATTAGTATTGTATTTTATAAGTATATAAAACGTATTATTCTCATTTACCTTAGCTTTATTATTGGGTATATTTTTCTTAGAGTAACCCCATTTGCGGGCCAATTTGCAGGCAGTCTCACCACCTTCTACTCCGGTGTTCATTGGCAAAATTTTGTCGTATTTGAAAAGTTTGGTTATGTATTCCTCATATTCTCCCAAGACTTCCGAATAAAAGGCCCTAAAATATAATTATGAAATTCAAACAAAATGTTTATTACGACATCAATAAAATTTAATAAAAGAATAGACAGATTTCGTCATTGCAAGTGGTTCGAGCTACAGATGACAGATAAGACTCTATGACCCTACGATCCATGGACAAGCGTTAGAAAATCATGCCACAAATTGTTTGTTTTATGACCCAAAATAATTCTTTGATTCTGCTGATAATAAGGGAGCGGTTTTTGATATGGAGTCAAATGCTTAAATAAGTCATTATATTTATATGTATAAGTATATTATTATATGTTTCTTTCAAATGATTATATATGGCGTCTTATCTTTATCAATTTTAACTTTAAATAACCTCTTTGGTTCAGCTGGATGTGGGGCTTATTTTGAAGTTTTATTGAACTGAGTCGATAACTTTCCTTTTCACAATCTTTGGAATGGAAAAACACTCGCCACCATATGAACAAAGTATCATTTATACTATATTATTTTATGCACTTACCGCGAAGTCAAGGCCAATGTCTGAGCTTGTTCGGTGAGAGCTTTGATAATTTTCGGATGGCCATGGCCTTGATTGACAGCCGAATAAGCACTCAAGTAATCAAAGTAGCGTTTACCCTCTACATCCCAAACAAACACCCCCTTTCCCTTGGTGAGAGCCACAGGAAGCGGATGATAATTGTGGGCGCCGTATTTATCTTCGCGTTCGAAAACTTGCTGGGAATTCAATTGTCTGCTAACGCCTAGGTTGTGTTGAGCCGATGAGGTGCTGGCACAGAGGCGGGGAGCCAAACGTGTAGTTACTCGTAATTTGGAGAACATTTTAGTCGCACCGTCCTAAGAAAAGACAAAAATAAAAGCAACAACCACTCCCTTATTAGTGTCATTTGCATTACAAGAAAGACACTTACAAACATGTATTTGACACATTTTTTTTGTATACAAATATAAACTTGAAACGCTTCTCAACTCACCTTAACAGAATAGCAATGAAACAATGAATGAATGAAAAAAATTCAATAAAAAATTTTAAATTCTATATATAAATACAACGAACACGTCGCGTCACTTTAAGCAAATTGACAGAACACTTGCTAATAGCTGATAAACAATTCGTAGTGCTCTGGGGGACTACTCGGTCAAGACTAACTCTGCCAGCAGCAACTGGATCGAACCGCCGCTCTGTGCGCCCACGACCTAGAGTATTTGTACAAAATCTAATCAGCAACGATTGCTTGTTATCACCACTGAGAATGTTGGGTGAGATTAATGAGAATAGAGTGAATTTTAAATTTTTCAAGTGTTCGAAACTGTTGATAAGAAAATACATTCCAGGGGGCCTCTGACAGCAGCAATCTTTATGTGGTTCTATGCGATTATTAATGAATATGCACATTCGTTGCCAATTGCTAATTGTTGAAATCTTAATTTGTATTCTCTCTTGCGAATATGCGTATTATATTACTGATTCACAGTGTTCGCTTTTTCATTATTAGAAACGTGATCTTGTAAAAACCAAAACCATTCGGAATTGGTGTAAATCTGTACACTGAAAAAAAATAACATTTTGTCACAGGGATGAAACACGTTCGTGAGTGTCATTGTGACATTGTTGCAATGACATGTTTCGTACATTAGACAATTTCGATGTTGTTGCAATGCATTTGACAACGAAGCCTTGAATCTAAACGATCTTAGGGCTCTTTTGCACAGTGCTAATTGGTTTGCCAGGAACTAATGTACTCTGCTTCAGCCACATCGTGGAATATCGGAATGAGGTATCATATGGCTTGAACGTCCTTTAACCATACCACGTCAATTTATATGTAGGTTCAACGATGGGAGCGGAATATGATGCCCCGTGGCACACAACGGCCCCATTGGCCGAAGTGTGTCAATAGTGACAGCCACTTCTACCTAACCTAGCTCACTTTTGATGAAACCACACAACGTGGTTGTCTCGCTAGATTATTTCATATGTATTGGGATATGAAGTGTTTTTTTTTAAAGACTGTGATCTATAGCTTTTACCCTGGTCCGAACGGCAGAGCTTTGCAAAGCTTGTTTGTGCATTTTCCCTCGAAAATATTGCGAGCCGTGTAATTTTACCTTTATAATTCTGTTTTGCTACATGAAGCTTTTTGAAACTTGCCACCAGAACTCAGGGTAATTTAAAGATAACACATTTTTCTGGCTTTATAAGTATGTATGTATTACAACAATTAATCGCGTAGTTATTAAACTTCTGAATTCTGACATTATGTTGGAGAGGTTGAGGAGGTGGTTCGCCCTTGAACCATTTCCAGGCATGCACCACGCCAGTAAGTCGACATCGACGACTCACATCTTTCTGGGATATCTGAAATAACAAAACGGACGATGGACGACATCGAGTGTTGAATCGCAGGCCTCCTGCTTAATACACACTTCCCAGACAACTGGCCCAAAGACATATGGTCGGTCTCATTGGCCAACCACGCCGTTTCGCATATTTCTGGAAATATCGCGGATAATGAATCACTACACGTTTGGGACTATTTTTTTCACCGTCTGAAGGTTTCGGCACTCCAGCTGTTGCTGCTCCGGGAGCTGCTGCGCCTATGGACAATATATTTCACAGTATTACACCAGATTTTGCCTCCTTGGTTAGATGGAGGGAAACTAAGGTGGTATTAATTCCCAAACAATCACATGTTAGCCCAAATTATTTTAGAGCAATAAGTCTCAAATTTTTTCTTCTGAAGACTTTGGAAAGGATGATTGACTCAGATCTGCGTAGAAGAATGATAAGTACCTCTCAGCTTTTTACGTGACAGCAAGGGAAAATCATAGAGAAGTCTATATTTATCTTGTAGCATTTATTGATATAGATGGTGATTTTCTCAACATTTTACCGGGATCTATAGATCTGTTATCCAGATGGTTCCACTTCTCTGGAATTTATCACTGGGTAGTATGTTGCTGGAGCTAGAGGGCTCAGTTTGCAAAGTCGTACCATATACTGACGACCTGGCAATTGGAGTACAAGGAAAATATTCATCCACAGACTGAGATGTGCTCCAGGACACACAGACGAAAGTGTCGCTTAATCTTTAGATCCTCGATTAAGAAACCTATTTGCGTTCTCCTTTCCGTTTGATTGGCCACGACACACTCGGCAGGAGAATTTTGTAGCAATTTATCATAAACATTTTCCTAGGAATCCGACCAGTTCCCAGTTTATACGGTGCAAAGTTTTTTAGTATGTTCTGGTGATTTTCCATTTCATCCTATAAAGAGATTGTTGAAAGCTTCTCACACTCAATGGGCTTTTAATTTTGCTCAATAGTGTCACCGTTACTCACCAATTGAAATCAAAGGTTGACAGAGAATGGCACTTAACCCACGTCCTCATGAACAAGTGTACTGGTATTCTGGGGTGCCACCTGTTCTAAAAAGTCCCTTCCCCTTCCTTCTGGGATGCAAATACAAACTTCAAGTGTTTTTTTTTTACTTTGTTCATTGTTAGTTTTATTTTTTGTGTTTGTTAAATGATTTTGTTTTTATTTTACCATTTAAAATTTAAAATAATTTATAATTAGATTTAAATGTAGATTTAGTTAAAATTAAAAATAACAATTGTTTATAAATGTTGTGCAGCATTCTTGTATTTGTTTGTTGTTGCTGCTGTTTAATTACATATTAAGCATAAAATTTAATAATTTAATTAAAATTAAAAATTTTCTAAATGTAAAACAAACAAAAATATAAACAACACACACACACTCAATTAGTCGCAATAAATTAGGAAGTATTTTATACATTTAAAAACAATTTTGAAATACAAATGAAAATAACACATTTACATAGATTTTCTTACACATTTTTGTTTTTTTAAATTATTATTTGTTTTACTTTACAATTTTCCATAAAGGGTTAATATTTCTTGTCCGATTAATTGATTTTCATACTACTTTTGTTTCGTTTTGCTTTAACTACCATACGATTTAATTACATTTTGTGTTATAATTATGATTAATTTAAAATTCATTCAGTTAAAGTTTTGTTTGATAAATTCTTAATTTAACTTTCGTTACGTGTGGCCACAGTGTTGCCATCGATAGTCTGCTGCTGCATCTGTTGTTGTTGTTGCTGTTGTTGCGCCGAGGGTTTGTCCGAGGTGGCAACTTCCATTTCCTGTTGATTATGTTTGTTTGCCTGCAAGATGGACTGCTGTTGCTGCTGCTGCTGCTGCTGCAGTTCTTTATTCAGCCGATAACTACTCATTACATTGGCACAGCTTTGATGGAAATAGAAGTTACGTCCTCTCAAGAATTGTTCCGACGAAAAGTCCTTTATACCTGTCTTGAAGATAAAAAGAAAAACACAACAAGGATAAATTAAAAAAATCTCTTTATCTATATTGGGTTAAGATAAGACAACTTAAAAAGGGAAACGGCCTATCTGAACTGAAAAAATTTACCTTACAAATGAAACATTTGTTATCATCTTTGTCCGGTTTTATTTCCGAACTATTTCCCACCTTTGAGTCCAATTGCGTTAGGCCTGACATCATGACAAGTCCATGTCCGGGTGGGGAATCTCTCTCCATCGTCTGCTGGTGGGATGTTTGAAGTTGATGCTGCTGCTGTTGGTGTTTGTTTCTCATGTCCTCAAAAGCTGTGTACTTTGTGGCGTTGTTATTGTTCAGAGCACTGTGGGAATGATCCATACTTGATTCGGTACTGGTTACTTGGGGCTCTGATCTGGGTCGCTCTTCCACGGGGGATGGATTATCGGAAATTCTATACAATTGAAAGAATTTTTTAGTTTTAAAATATATTATTGATCTTAAGTTTCTTAATATCCCACCTACTACTTCCCACCATGCTCTCTTCATATTTCCTTTTCTTGGCATAATTTGACATTTTGATGGAGTCATCATCGTCTACGATAACATCTTCATCGCTGTCATTATTGCACGTATCCATGGACATATCCTTGGCAGTACGTTCGTCATTGCAAGAATCGGCATTGTAATAATGATGTGTAGTCGAAGATAACTCACTAACATTTTTAACTGTGAGAACCGTTGGAGTCATTAATTTCTTCTGATGAGAAAATATTCAAATTTGTACCTGATATGTGACCCTGTGTTCCACCCGAATGGTTGTTATTGCCTGCATGAGTCTCTCCCCAATTTCCGCCCGAACTGCTGCTGTTACTGCTAGTACTACTGCTAGTAGTAGCGACATTGGTGCTGACATCATCTTCGCCCGTGACATTTCCACTTTCCTTGTTAATCACACACGTGGTCCTATAAAGAATACCATCCAATTTCCCCGGTTGACTGTTGCTGTTGTGAAGATTTGCGCCTCCTCCGCCCATGCCATTTGAACTGCTATGGCTACTGCTGTGGCTACTGCTCCCACTCAATGCTGGCATATGGGCATGATGAACCTGCTGTTGCATTTCGGAATTTGAATCAGGTACATCATCGTTACATGATTCTACATCTACAGTTTCAATTTCATCCTGTTGCTTAATATTGTCCTCATCGGGTGGTATTTTACCCGTTTCCATGGCATATTTCCGTTTACAAATCGGACATGAATTGCAGAACATGTTCTCCATGAAGTACATATCTCCATATTTTCGCTTGCGTACTTTGATTCTCAACCGGTTTTGACGGTTATTACGGATACGTTGGAAGGTCTGTCGAAGAAGAGGGGGAAATAATTCAATTACACAGTTTCAAAAATCACATTTGGAAATAAACAAATTGCCGTTTATTTTGTGCTTGCAACACTAATGATTTTAAAATCCAAAAAAAAAAAAATTTATGTTCGCAGCCGCTTGAAAACTGTCGACAGAGTGGAGCCGCAGTGGCGCGCCGAGTCGTATAACGATGATTTTTCGGTGGACATTCGATTGTTGCATTTGTCTTCTAAATCTAACTTCACGTTCCAATTAAGTCACGGCCGTCGTGAATTGGAGAGGGCGGTGAAAAATATAAATCCCAGCACGCAGCCGTTCCCATCGTTGACTTAAAAAGAAGACAGGGGCAAGAGTATGATATGCGAGGCCCCTCAATGCATAAAATTGTAATTTAAAGCTATCGATAACTCACATTGATCTCGGTATATCTGGGTAGAAATTCTAAAGTCCAATAAAATTTTTAAGGTATTGCTTGGCCCAAAAAACCGTTAAAGCACTGAAGCTGCTAAGGACAAAAGCTTTATACGTGGCCAGCCTTCATCCACTGACTTCGAGGCTTCGGTATTTTGTTTTGCTTATTAAAACTAGGGTTTATGTTCTAGGGTGGCTCTAATAACGACTTTGGTATAGTTTTTTCGTTTCTTCAGATTTCCAATATTTTAAAAACATAGATTTTTCTACATTTTAAACTCCGATATCTCAATGACTAAGCGAGTTCTCAAAAATATGTTCAATTTGTCCGGCTACCGTAAAATCGAGGGGAAAAAACTTCGAACCTATTACAGCCGGCTCTCAGCCGCGTTGCCCAAAAATCGGTTCAACCGTCGCAGTAGATAATATCAGGTCTGATTCACTATATGGGCGTCAATACGAGAATGTGGGAAAATGTGATTTATATACTTTTCTTTTCGAAGCAACTACAGTGGAACCATTGACTGCTATTTTAGATGAAAATTTTTCCGAAGCACAGAATTGTTTACTCTGCAACACTTACCTCCCATCGATTGTGACTCGTTCTTATGGCATTCTCTTGTGAAGGGCAGGGTGGGGCAAACATATATGTCGCTTGTAAATTCGTCCTTTCCATTCCTGAACTTAGTTTATACAATCGATCCAATTCCGTAAGAAAATGTGAATTCCATTCCTCAGGCGATAATTTAATACCGCACACTGGACATATATCCTGTATATGACCTGGTGGAGGTCTTAATCCTGGTGGCCCAACTGAACCCAGATTGTGGGTCATATTAGCCGCCGCCAGCAAACTGCTATTAAGATGATGATGATGATGATGATGAGCACTGAGAGCAGATAAATGATGTGGATGATGGGGCGCATGGGGATGAGAATGATGAGATAAATGAGATGCTGTGGCCGATGTAACGGCCTGTGATGAAGCTATAGAGGCCACGGCAGCCGCGGCCGCAGCTGAAACGGCAGCCATGGAGGAGGCACATGATGTAGAAGGTTTGTCAGAGCGATGGTTATCTAAAAGAAAAAAGGGAATACAAGTAAATAGTACATTTGAATTGATTTTGAGGTGAATTTTATTGGGATACATAAATCTTTAAATTAATTGCGTACAAATTTATTTAACTTCTAGACCTCAATATCCCAGTCCACTTTACGAGTTGTGCTGAAATTTTAGGAGAGGGTAAAAACTTCCGGCCATCAGCATCCCCTTAATCGAATCTGTAGTTGTTGTGTGTAAAGTCATAAATATTATTGAATTTTAGTTATGCAGGAATTTCATTGGATTCTGAATTTTATTTGTGTATGATTTCCTTGAAAAAAAAAGCACGAAACAACATATTACAGTTTTAATTGCTTTCTAAATATTTTTAACACGTATTTTACACACAGTACTCTGCGCTAACCCCTGACCTTCTGCTCTCCACCCCAAAACACAACAACAACACAATAATTTATTATTTTTGATAAAGGCAAAACCTCTCTGTGCATGTTGCTGGGGTCCCAAAAAAAGGACTTTCCACTTGAATTGAAAAATGTGTGAATCGTGAAATTGTTGTTGGTTGATTTTAAAATTGTTTTAAATAAATCACAACAGGAATGTTGTACGACAACAACAATTTCTGTTAAAGTGGTGTTACTGTTGTTGTTACTGTTGACTTTTGTAAATTATAATTGGCAACTGACAACTGACATTTCCAGCAACAGCAGCAACAAAAAAGGATGTGCTGTATTTTTTTCGCTGGTCTATGACCACAATATAACAGAAAATTAGGATGGGGTGAAAAACATTGAAACCCTTTAGTAACACTTGTCATAAACGTGATCTCAACGCCAACGCATCACCAATGCCGCCAACTGCAATAACAACCACAATAATAATAATATACAGTTTAATACATGTCGTTACATTTATAACAAAGATAAAGTGTAAAATGGAAAATTCGTACAGAGACGAGACTAGTTAAAGCTAAACTAGGGGTATTAATGTCAAGGAGAATTCCGTAACTAGATGAAATCCTACCGATTTCCTAAATACTAATACTACGAATTTTTTGCTAAGACGCTAAATTCACCAAGGTTTCATTCACTTATTTAAATCTTGGCATTCTAACCATGAACACCCTTAATATCCGCTGTGTTGACACTATGTGGTTTACAATAATATTGCATATTTATATTACAAAAACAAACGGAACATTGTAACCAATATTATTTTATAAAAATATATGTTTTGGTAAATTGTTGCCATTGTAATGTAATTTGTTGTTTTCACACATGACCGACTCGGCATGAGTAACTGGTCAAATCGACATAGTAACCGCCTATACCGTCTACCCTCCTCCTAACCTCCTGGGAGATGAGCCGATAAACTGCGTACAATACAAAGCAATTTCACACAGTTTAACCGTAGTATCTATTGCAACTAAACATTGTACAAATGTCGTATGTACGTACATATGTATGTATGTTTGTTATATTCATATTAGTATGCGATTTTAGATTACATGCTTAGAAATCGCAATTTGTAAAACGGACAATTTACCACTCACTCACTCACTCACTCATTCGTGACAACAATCATATTTCTCATACCCTATTATTGTTATTAGTACTAAAATCATTTGTTATTTGTTTTATATTTATGTATGAATTTTAATATAAAAATTCCTCAAACCCATGATCCATCACACACGCGTTTGCAGCATAATGGAAGGGAGAAGCGGTGCGGGTTGAACTCTATGCTGCATCATAATCAAGTGATGGGAAAATAGCCAACTACTCCAAGAATTGCTGCATTGGGTAGTTTAAATCGACCAAATGTTGCTGTAATTTATGATAATTTAAAATTTTTTAAATTTATATTTAACATTTTGGAGCTTTTTTATAAAAAATCTTTTCTTAAAACACTTGGGTTTCCTGATCGTACCCAGTAAATGTGTCACATTTTACTGGATTTTTCTGAAACTTCAAGTGTTTTCAAATTATTGTTTTCGGAAAATACTACGTTATAGAGTAGAGGACAATAATTAAGGTATAACGTGTTTAAAGAAAATAATAACCGCTTTAGACGTAATTGAATCGAGGTTGTCACAATCCCATTATATGTCATCACATTATAACCGCATTAGAGGTTGCCACAACCACATTAGAGGTTTCCACAACCACTTTGTCATAACCTAATAGAGATTGCTTCAACCGAATTTTACTTGTGGAAACTAAATTCAGTCTACAGAATCTCAATTCAGTTGTGACAATTACAATTCGGCGACAACAGCCGAATTTACGGTTACTACAACCTCTTTTCAAACAATTAGTTCTGTGAGTGTAGTACCGGCACTGCTTCACAGGAACATGTCTACTCTAGATCTCAAATCGTAAACTATAATATAATCATTCTCAGAATTGACCTTACATCGAATTAGTATGGACAGCGCAAATGTTACATAAATGTTTAAATCATGGCTGCCAGAAATTCTTCAGATGAAATTAAAGTTGGAAAATTGTTTTGAAGCGAATTTTGGGCCTTTTGAGCTTAATGCGCCGGCGCAGAATCCTGCTGGAAACTTCACACGTTGAAAAATCTGTGTTTTTTGTTGTTTGGATGCAAATATAAAGTGTGTTTGGAGCTTGTCGCTAATATAATATACTTGTGTCCAAACACATTGCGTTTGCTATTCAATATTACATAATTGAGACACAATGATTAATATGTTATAATATATGTGTTTGCGATCCACATATATTTATGTTTATATAAATATAAATAGCATGTTAACCTTAAGTAGAAAAGGGAAAAATCCCTGAACTCTTTAAATGTATATATTTTAAACTATCAATCTGTAATGCCATAATGAATAATAAATTGAATTGAACATTTATGTTTTGTGATACAAATACAGCTGTGTTTGTTGCACTGTCTATGCTTTCTCGAGGGCAAGAGGGACAACGAGAGAGTCTATCTTGTAAGTGTGCATCTGTGTTTTTGTTTGATGTTAGCGAGGCCGTTATTTTTCAGCGTGCACGGCTGAGAATGACCCCATTGACCCCATCGTTAGAGACACCCCACCACACCATAATTTAACCTGGGTGATGACCCTTTTCAACCTGTGGGATCAGTTCAGAAGCTTCCTTAGATGACCGTGAATACACTCTATCATTTTGATTGTTACATTTTTCTCGCACAGTAGCATTTTTTTCATCGGTAAACAAGATTGTTCTGTTCAAATTTTCAGTGTGTTCACCAAAAGACGTTTGTATTTTTCTATAATTTTTGATGTGTTAACGTCTATAGGCGAGGGTAGGGACTAAACTCACAAAGTGAATGCATCCAAACACAGTTTGTCCGACTGCGATCACACAGATTGTTTAGCGTTAAACTCCTCCGGAACGGCTGGACCGATTTGTAAGAAATTTTGTGTGCATATCGGGAAGGTCTCAGAATCGGCCAACATCTATTTTTCATACCCCTAAATGATGAGGGTGACCTCATCAGATTTGCCCGACTACGAAACACAGATTGTCAGACTGCGAAAAAAATACACTGCTGTAGCGGCAGCGAAGAGTTGGCTTGTGTGGGCGCGGAGCACTCTCAGAGCTAATGACGTGGTTATACGTATATAAAAATAAGGTAGCAAGAGAGCAACGAAAATTGTGTGAACTTGTGTAGCGTATGTACGAACATAACAATGTATGTATGGACATGTGTCTGTTGCTTCGCATTCTCTTTGTTTGTTGTGGGAGTAAAACAAAAAGTATTAAGAAAATAATGACGCATGTCTTTAAATCATTTTAAGTATTAATATTATTTAAATGTAACGTCATCATATAATTGAGCGCTGTTTTTTATTTTCCAATGTAACATTTACTAATGTGTTCATAGAAATCGAACAGGTACCGTGTAACAAAAAGGTGTTAACACATCATCCGTAAGTTCGAACACTCATTGGATTTTTTTAAGCTGCAGTCATCAAGAGTGCGGTACGGCTCATGGACTTTTGCCTGATATTCATCTCACGGTCCAAGATTTTCTGATTTCGGAGCGGATTTCACTGAATTCTTGATTTTATGGCTGTGATAACTTTCGGCGTTGGTACCGCGCGAGGACGTGCCGACCGGTGGCGGTCTTTGACATCTCCAGTTAACTTAAACAGTTTTATGCACCGGTAGAAGAACATGCGACTAATTTCGAGTGGGCGCAGCATTTTGAAAGTATCGCATTTTTTCATTTCAAACTTACAAAGCGCTAAAACAGCAATACGGTTTTTATTATCTCATCACTCCATGACGAAAGCTGCAACAATTTGAAATTCCTATTACAGACTAACGCTATATTGGCTGGCTTTCATAAAAATTGTGATACTAACAGGGTATATTAAATTCAACGAGTATACACAGACCATTTCAGATCAAGTAGAACGATTTTCAGAGAGAAAAGTGTAATGCAACTTTCTTTAATTTAAAGGAAAACGGATCGTCATTATATTTTAGGCTTAGACTATCAGTTTTGCAGAATACAAAGCATCTGTATACAAAGTGACAAACGAAATACAACAGTTATGAAACTAAAATAGAAAATTGTGAACAAAGATAAAGTATTTGCAAATATTGAAGAAACAAAACTTGTAATTCCCGTTTTATTTGTTCGTTGCAAACCTGATCGCATCATTGTTTTAAGGGAAAATCAAAAAAGTAGGGATATCTAACGTATCTGCAAATCTTCTCCCCATGTTTACATTATTCCATTCGCTCTCCATATCTAACGATTTCTTTAATATTATAACAAGGCTTTAATATTTATCTAAACTCCGTTATACTCGTAATATTCTTTCCCAATACAGTGACTGTTTGCTGGACTGTTTTTTTTTCATTTTTGAAAAATCTGTTCGAAATCGGTGTAAAACTATAGACTCCAATCAATTAGCATAAAACTAGAAAGTGCACAGCTTTTTGATTGTAAGAAGCTCTTCACTGTCACTTCGTCGGATGTAATGAGAAAATATTTATAGTTTAATTATTTAAATGGGATCTTCAGTTTTACATCAATTTTGGCCATGCAAGACTGGTTGTATGGGACTCTGCTATAGTTGGATCTCCGTGTCTCTAGAGAGGGTCTTATTACTGAAGTGCTCACTTAGCCTAAAATAACACCTGTTTTCAAGTACAATCCAGCTTAGCAGGTTAGGACAGTTTTCCCCGTTTCGGAACATTGAAAATAGCCTGGTAGGTGTCGAATAGTTTTTCGTGGGGTTTCTCTAGGATTTGTCGTAATGTGAATATCTGGTCGATATTTGATTTCCCAGGCCACATTGATAAGGTTCTATCAGGGCTGCAACAAACGGCTTTAGTCTTTCGCACATTACGCTCTAGAGGAGCTTGTATGCGATGGATAAAAGTCTTATTCCACGACAGTTTGTATGTATACTTATGTCGGACAAGTATTCGTCTAGCCAGATTTTGCATATGGACTGTTGCATGCACCTGTCCAACACATAGTTGACAGCTTTAAACAGCTTAGTCGGTAGTCCATCAGCACCAGTGTCTTGGTTGTTCTTGCTGTTCTAACTTCACTTTGGTAAGGAAGGCGGCAGTCGACGTCATCGTACTCTATGTGATCAACACCATCATCTATATTGAAGACTCCTGGGACAAGTAAACCAGAGAAATTATCTCTCCATATTCCCAACATACTCTGCACATCTGTGACAAGATTCTTGTC
Source organism: Phaonia tiefii (assembly GCA_963931995.1). Lineage (NCBI taxonomy): Eukaryota > Metazoa > Arthropoda > Insecta > Diptera > Muscidae > Phaonia > Phaonia tiefii. The sequence continues at coordinate 294,496,248 of OZ008369.1, read as the reverse complement.
CTTACCTCTATAAAAAGGGGGCCCTGATACATTTCCGTTGGTTTGTCCTTGTATTTCATTCTTGCTTCTGAAAGATTAAATTTACTCATTCTCGTGCTTTCTCTACAACTGTTTTTTCTTCCTAAAGAACGGGTTTCCCCTAATCTCTTCTCCTTATTCCGCTAAGTCGCGGCAACTGGCAACTGACTGAAGCATTGTCATACGTGCAGCGTTTTTTCGTCACTTGCCATGCGACACTCTTCATCGTACCATGGTTTGTCTTTAAGCGGTTTTTGATAATCAAGTATGGTCTTTGCAGCGGTTTTCATAGAGTGGGATCAGGATCATGAGGCGGGCATGTGTTCTGCGCCAGCATCTAGGTGAGCTTCTCTGCATAGGCCGGGGCTGTATTTTTTAATAGCAGTTTTCCCATATCCAGCTTTCCATATGTCTGATTTCGTACGACCTTCGCCCTGTTTAACCTTCTGCGAACAGTTGCTGCAACTAGGTTGTGATCCGAATCGATATTAGCTCCTCGAATCACACGTACGTCCATTACATTAGTAGAGTGCCTTCCATCAAGTACCAGGTGATCAATCTGGCTCTTCGTCTGTTGGTCAGGGGATATCCAAGTAGCCTTATGGATGGATGTCTTTATGTTGGCATATGTACTAGTAACAACCATGTTTTTCGCCGCGGCAAAATCTCATTCCGTTATCGGAAGTGATGGCGTGTAGACTGAATTGACTGATGGTTATTTCAAAGAGGACTTTAGCATTAAAATCACCTAGAACAGTCTTAATGTCATGGCCATGACAATCTTAATGTCATGGCCAGGCCAGAGTTTGCTCTAGGCGCTCAAAGAACATGTCCTTGGTGTCATCGTGTTTTTCTTCTGTCGGGGCATGTTGTACCGTGGTTTTGCCGAGGGCTGAGGAAAGCTCAGTCATGTCCAGAGTCTTTCGTTAGGATCCACCAAACGTTACGAAATAAGAAGAGAATAGTTTACCCTTTTCGGGGGTTCGAATTCAGATTCTTTATTGATCTTTAATTTACAAAGTATTGGAGTTGTAAAGTATGAAAGTATGATTTACAGGAATAATACCAACTGATTCAGTCGTTGCGAACGTCCCTCTTAGCTTGAGAACACTCGTCTTGGTTTCACAACACTTTTTCCGGGGTTACACACGTGGTTGAATCTTGAGACCAGATGTCGCAGTCTTATGCAGCTACAAATCGGCAACCAAAGTCATGCTTTTTCTCATGGCAGCTGTAATATATGTCACAGTTCTTCTTTCTTGTACAGCCATGACTTGTCCATCGCATCTTCTGGATAGCAATAATGTCAGCCTTATAATTCTCGAGGACATCTGCAAATTGGATAGTGGCACCGGATCTGTATAGTCAAGTCTATATAAATCGATGTAAATAGCGTCTGGCTCGTGTTTAGTCAGCTTGGGTCTGAGCTCCGCAGCTTCCATATTTTCTAGTCGGATGTGCAACAGTCATGACAGGATTTTCGAATCTCATAAAACGAGAAATTTCTTTTGCCGCAAAAAAAACCTCAATCGAAGTTTAGTTGTCTAAAATTTCGTTTGTGGGTACAAAATGTTACTTTGCGCGACGAGGCAACCTGTACGATCAATGGAAAGCATTTCAAGACTTTATCAGATTAAATTTACAATCTTATAAAAAAAAAATAAATGTTTTCCAATGAAGGGACAGGGCAGAGCTTCTCAAAATCCGTGGGCTGTGTGATTATTATTTTTAGACTCACTGATTGTGACCTACAGTTTATAGTTTCTAAGTGACACTAATTACTCGATAGAGTTCCGCTCTATGAGAGTTGACCCTCGTCGAACGAAGGTGAAAAGTGGTCAGAGCAAGAATCGATCAATCGTTCAAACATGTACAATCTTACCTAGAAAACATATTTTTAGTGCTGACAAACTTAAGCTTAATCAGATTTCGAACTATAAGAATGCACATGTCCTGGAGTCGTTAACCTCTCAATTATCATACCTCATTTCTCCCCATCTAGGGTGTTCCCTTGGACACTACACAAAATAATGAATGCCGTCGGTAAAATGCTTTGATATAAGTATCTGCTACTTAAAGATACAAATTGGCTCTTGGCATACAATGAGTCAAGTAATAAAATCTTCTTCTCATATGAATGCGAAAACAATTGCAATTACAGGGTAATTAAGTGCGAGTACTAGAGTTTTAATAATAAAAAAGAACAACAGGCTAATTTGAAGTCTTTCTTCTTCCACCAGGGTCTGAATGACGAGAAGCAAGATGTCATGTCCGCATACCACTTGCACGTACATTTGCAACATGTTGCATGTTAAGCTGCTTTGTTATACTCTAGTATTTTCCCAAATCCTTTAAAAATTTCATAAAATCATTAAACATAAGCCAGCACGCGACATTTAAAACACTTTGCCACACAGAATGCTGTAATACATAAGCATGAGCAGAAGAACGCACCAAACGTAACCCTTTTCCCCCCCGCCACACTTTACATGAGGCGCCCTTAAGCCAATGAATTTGTCTCTCCTCCCCGCAGTTGGTTTCCTTGTAAGCAAGCGGTATTAGACAAATGTGGCCATACCTCTTCCGTTTTGCACTAAGTGTGGCTGGCAAAGGGTTGTTGGTGGGTTGTGTTGCTGTTGTTGTTATTTCTTTTCAACAATTTCATTTTGCCTTTTGCCGCCGCTTTGTATGGCGTCAAAGACTTTTTGACTTTTGGCGCTTTGTGTTGTGTTGAGTTTTGTTGCTGCTCCACTCGGCACACAAACAACACTCTGTTCATGCCACACAATGCGAGCGAGCGAGCGTTCAACATTGCGTTGAATGTCTGTCTGCCGGTGTGTGGCTGTGCTGCTTGCAACTAACCAACAACCACTCTTTGGTGGTTTTGTTTATTTGTTGTATGTTTGTTTGTTTGTTGTAGCATTGGCAACATTTTTTGTTTATTGCTTTTGATGTTTATGTTTCCAAAGTATTGGAGTTGTAAAGTATGATATCACATTGGAAAGGGGTTGAAGGGCATTGAAGTAGCCCCGTAAAGTGTGGAGGATATGGTGACTACTTCCCATCCATCCATATGTTTGCAGCTTTCGGTTTAACGGGAATCTTATGAATTATGATTTATTTAAGAGTAACAAGCATAATGTGTAAATACTATCACGCTGCACAGAGAAATGTTCGACTCCTTGCGTAAACAACTTTTCAATATTAATTACCGTATAATTTGAACACACGAATGTTGCCAATGTGTCTTGGTTTTCCTTGGCTAATTTTAAAAATAGTTTAGGATTTTGTTTACTTCCACGGATTAGATTCGTTGCATGTGACACATAGTTAAATTAATTGTGATTTTCAGTACACATTTGGTGGACAGAGTTGGGTTGAAAACAACAGAGTATTTTTCTTAACGATTTTAGAAGGGAACCATTTTTACTGAAAGAGTACGACGTAATAACGTAATTACATTTTCGATATCTTGCTTAGTTTTTAAGATATCAAATAACTATTGAAGGTAGAAAAAATCGATAAAATTTTATATTTTTTTTAAAACGTGGAAATCAAAAAAAATTGGCGGGAAGAATTAATTAAAATTATTGATATCCCCTTGCTATCGGAGAAGGAAATTTGAGAAATCAAGCAGGTAAAGAATAACAATAAAAAATTACCCACAAAATACGTTAGTTCGTGAAGCTTTTGCCGAGGACGTAAAGCCGGTGCTGGATATAACGCAGTGAAATTTTTAATGTTATTTTAATTTAATTTACAAAGCCGCTACTGAAACAGGTTAATAACACTGTTGTAGTTTTTGGCGTGGAATTTTTGTATCAACGTTCTAGTAAATTGGATCATGAAAATCGGTGGACGCGTTTCGCCCTAATCCCCAATTTAGTGAAGGTATCTTCTTTTGGCCAAGAATTGTGATTTTTTGTTTGGGTTGCATATGATGACAACTTGCAATTCTTGACAAAATGAGAGACCTTCAATAAATTGTGAATAAGAGCGAAACACGTCCATCGATTTTCATGATCCATATCTCATTTTATTTATAGGTCATGTGACTCAGGATAAACTAATAAAACTTTAAACTTTCTGCCGTTTCTTTCATGATTTTTTAAAAATAAAAAATTTGAATTTTTAAGCAAAAAAATATTTTTTTTCACCATACTTTTTTTTATAACTGCGAAACTGTTGATTACATTGAGAAATACTGTAGATATAGATTAAAGGTATAGTCATTGTAAATTTTTCTAAATTTATTCGGACAAAATCGGACACGTCGTACTCGAGTAATGAGAAGAGAGTAATGGTACATACAAATTACCATTTTTAAGATACAATGTGGTCTTTATGTGCTATTTAGGGTGACTAGACACGATCACATTGTATTAATATGTTCACAAAAGCTGTTCAGCTTTACCATGGCTACAATTTTGCCAAATATTGTGATTGAAGTTATGCTGAAAAAATGTGTATGTCAGTCAATTTGAATCTGGGGGATATGTTGAACGTTGGCTCCCGCTTCTCGAACCACGAACGAGTCAATCCGAACCCTGATTTAAATCCAGCAATTTAAAAACAATTGATTATAATTTCCCAATGTTGCCATATTAAATCAAATATTAAAATTTTCATTTAGTTAAAATTTTTTCTGTAACAGTTTTATCACGTCAAAAATTGTGTGTTTATAATATTTTTTGTTGAACCCAATCGACTATTGCAAATGTAAACACAAATTTCTGTGTCGAAATCTTATTACTTTTTCTGAAATGCAGATACAAAACTTTGTATGTATGTGCATGAATGGTAATGGTTTGCAGGTGGACTTGCGTCATTTCTATTAAGTGTTCAATGTAAATTCTTAATATCTTCAATTTGTTAAATTAGCATTTGTTCATAATTCGCCGAAGCATCAAATCTTAAAACAAAATCTGTCTAAATCCAACAACTGATTTATATATTGGAAAGATAACTAGTGCGTCATTTGTTACGAATGTAATTTTTTAAAACCGATTTCTGACTTAAAAATGGAGGATCTCTGTTTTTAAATCTTTCTGCTGTAAATACTTTTTAATCTCAAATGAATTTCACTTTAGATGTGTCAAAATTTGTATTGAGTTTTTCGTTTTAAATTTCAAGAAACTTCATTTCGTTTCTTATCTTTAACATGCAGAGATAATTTGCACAAGACCGTTCCTTTAACGAAGAAAATAACTTTAAAAAGTAAAATGAAATCACTTGATATCCTGACAAATGGTTGACTGACAAACTTGCCAAGTGATGCGTTAAAATTGCTCTAAAGGAGGAATCCCACAAATAAAAACGAAACGAAATTAAATGTAAAGCAATATAAATAAACGTTCTCATCAAAGATTAAAATCTGCCTCGCCCACTCACGCGCTCGTCCTTTCAAACCTTTTTTCTCTGTGTGATTTAAATAATATTTATCAGTAAATATTTGGCAACATGCAAATTTTTTTAGGTTTCGGCAAATTTGCAAATGAAACCAACCACCACCCTTTGATGGTCAACCAAGCGATAAGAAAAGAAATCCCTAGACCAACAAAAAAAAATAAACAACTTGCATGTACATTTCACTTACGCCTTAAATCCCGGGGATCGGATGTATTACTGCGCGGACTTTCACCCTTTTCAGCATCGTAATCATTTGAACCCTCCAAAGACTCATGGGATGTACACGTAGGACTCGCCGAATCGGTGCGAAATGAATCGCTGCCATTGAAGAGATTCTAAGAAGAAGTGAATAGACCGAGACAGGACAAGATAAATAAATAAATTTTTTAAATAAATATCGGAAATTACAAACAACTTTATTTCCAATAATTGAGGGAAAACCCAACAACTCACCTGATCCAGTGAAATTCCTATGTACTTAGGTGGCGAAAATGCGGATGGCAATTGAAAATTGGACAACACTGAGGGTTTGCCAAGTGCTGCTCTTTCGCTGGCAAAATAACTGGCAGCGGCTGCTGAACCATTTGCCAGCATACCATGATGATTAAGGGTTTGCAGAAGATGCGGATGGAAGCTGTGCAGCAAATGAGAACCATAACTGCCGACTAGTGACATGTTGTGCAGATCTTTGGCGTCAGGTAACTGGAAGGAAAAAGGGTTATATTTTTTTATTTATTAAATTTTCCTATTTTTGACATATTCGACAAGTTAATCTTAGGGTCAAGTGTAAGAAATTTTACTATGCAAAAAATATCTTATGGCTAGTTCGATGATTCCATGTTAATCCCCAAAGTACTGTCGAAGACGAAGTGTTATTTTATGGTTGAATATTCGTTGTACATGAGTTTTAACTCTCATTGTTAAACTTTTGAGGGTTGCAAATTGTTGCTGTATTTTAAGATTTTGTACATATACAATCGGTTTTTCCAACCGGCCCCACTGTGCGGCGTCGAAAGAAATGTAAGGTGGTCAGAGCAGGGGTCGAACTTAAGTTCTCATGTACAAGAGCTACGCACACTGACGTACACACCGCCACCGACGGGGAATCGCATATATCGTGATTAAATTAGGTCTTTCTTTTTAAACTGAGAAAAAATAAGCTAAGATATTTGGAAATTAAAACGAACGAAATTAAAATCTACCCTTAGTTGAGATACAAGGTGCTAAACTTCATTGTTTCACTAAATGTTGCATGTTGTCTTATTTATCTTCACAGAACAACAAATTTCAATAATTTTGAATACTTTTCTTAGGAATTGTTTTTGTCTTTTCTGTGATTTTTGTCTCTTAAAATAAAACACTTGTAACCCCTACCTTCGACCATAGAGAAATACTTCATTACTCTCTTCGATGCCTCTTCATGACGACGAGGTAGTAGGCCATTTCATAGAGTTTTATTTGCTGCTGTAGTTTACCAATTTTACACTTTCGTTGGATATAAAACGGACAGAAATCAAAGGGAATGCATATTTTCGTTCAATGCAAACAACATTATACATAATTTAGCTGTCAATAGTATCAATAAACCGTCGGTGGTGCAATGGGTAGTGTGCGCGCCTCTTGTACAGGAGATCCTGGGTTCGATCCCTGCTCCAACCACCTTAAAATTTCTTTCGACGACGGTCACCTCGCTTAGTGACGGCGACACTATCGAGTATAAAGCCATGAAAAAGCTTCTCAAAATACCGTTCGGAATCGGTGTAAAACTGTAGGTCCCAATCAGAGAGTGAAAACTGGAAAGCGCACAGCTCAGTGATTGTGAGAAGTTCTCCCTGTTCCCTTCATGGGATGCAATGGGAAACCATTTATTTATTTAGTATCAATAAACACTATTAAAACGTAGTTCCTGTCTTCTTTGCTCTCTCGTTCTCTATCATCGACCTAGTACCTTTTCGATCAGCTGTGCCATAGAATCCCCCTGGTTCGACTAAAAAGGTTCATATTTTTTCCAGCCGAACAACTTACCCAAATGGGCGTGGCAAATTCGCTAATATTCAATAGCAGAGTGACATTGCGCACTATGTTGTCTAATTCCCAATTGGTTTCGAATCTGTTGTATTAATGGAGATTCAGCCAATATGGGTACGGAAGAAATGAAAACGTTATCCACTTTTAATTACACTGTAGCGGAGCGGTGTTTGAATAAATATTGCCTAAAACTTAATTTCACACATATTGGTTGTATTTTACGGGAGTTTTGTTATCGGCCAACTAGCCGGCCACATAATTACCGAAATGGTTGTGCCTCAACTTCAGTAGTTGACTGCCCTTTGGTAAAATGGTGCTTAGTACTTAATTCCATTAATATCGGAAATGTTTTACGCGAGTTATCATATGCAAACCCAACGGCCACCAGCTTTAGTATGAGAGGTACCAGAGTGGGCGTTGCAACCTTGCCAATTTTCTCCAGTTAAGTAGATATTTACAGATTATCAATCAATGTCTGAGTAGAAGCTAATCACATGTACCAGGGAAAAGTTTTAGAAGAGACATGATTTTTGTAATAAATATGTCGATTTGTATGGGAGCTACCAGAAAACCTCTTTAAAATTCCAAATTAAGTTTTGGCAGATAATAGTCACTGAGAAACTGTTCTTGTGATCGGTAAAGATTTTCCGCAGTTATCGTGTTGATCATCCAGCCAGCTGGGCAGACAGACAGACATTAATCAATCATCTTAAAAATTCCTAAAACGAATTCGAAGGGGCCAATATGGCTCCGTCTACGAGTTACATTTGTTTCCATATTAAATGAGATATACCCCCAGCCCCATGGGTATAGGTATAAGGATACCAAGGAATCACATATGAATGATTGAAAATACGGTCAAAATATGAAATCATGAAATAGCGTTTACAGCAGCATTTTCAAAATAATGGGCCAATGACGCCACTACTCCAAAATCCACTCCAAACTTAAAAAGATACATGTATTTGGACCACCCGTTATGTTTGTTTTGTCTTCTTTTGATTATAGCTGTTTCCCGGTTTCTTCCTTGATATAGTAATGCAATCATCGCCGTTCGTCTTGTACAGTGAGTGATTGCGTGTGTTTGCAGACAGTTGGAATGTTTCCTGTGTGTTGAATGGATATAGAGTATTTTTTGGCTATGCTTTTTTTTCGGTCTATTTATTTTTTGTAATTTTGTGTGCACTTTTTGTACAAATGTTTTTACACTTTTTGCATTTTTGTGTAGCGACGTGTTAAATCTTAAACATTTAACTCACATACAAAACGCTGTTTATTACAAAAGATCCGATCCGTTGGATTTGCAAATCGTTATTACACACACATCACAAAGCGATTATCATCGTCATTGTCATCATCATCATAATCTTCATCACATGTAAGCCCAAGTCACTGAGTGTTTATCTCTATCGTTGAAAATGGATAAAAGTTTACATGGAAAACTCGCTTATTCGAAAAAAAGAAGAAAAAGGATATGTAAGGGTGGCTAAAAGTAATTTTGTGTGAATATGTGGGTACGGCAATAGCCCACTAAACATATCATTTACATCACATGATATGTGTAGATGAGGGGGGAAGGAGTAGCAAAGAATTTCGTTTAGTCAAGATTGGGTTTTCTTCATGCATGAACGAATTTTGATGGGAGTAAATGGTGATGATGAGACTTTAAGGCTGACATCCTTGGTGGAAAATTTGCATATATTCAATATAAAAAAATAACTACAACACATGTATTTTTTTTCTATTGCTGCTGTTCACCATAATCCAGGCAATATACTATGTAATGATTGTAATTTGTTGGGGAGTTTGTTTAAGAAACTCGTAAACAATTTGCATAATTCTAGGTTAAATTCACCATAAACGTAATAGTGAACTTTAAACCCACCCGGAAAATTTGAAAGAAATCACTTGTTTATTATACGCGTATCGATCGATGTTAAATGTTATAATTTTATTAAAATATCCCCTTTTATAGCGTGGTGGGGCGTCAAATCCTTGACAACAAATTAACACTTATCAAATGTGTAAAATCTCAACACCCCAACCAAAATATAGAGGGGGAAACAACCCCCCTTGCCATTTAACTAACACATCAACAACACAGACATCAATTACTCACAGTTGGAGGCGTCGGGGTTTTTCACAAAAATACTGGTCTGGTTCTTGTCATTGTATGTGTTGCAGGATAAATCTACAGGACTTGGAGTTGGTAATTGTGTCAACACCAAACAACAGCCGTCGACATGGTACCCTTTTGTTTTTGTTATCGTTTCCAGCTACTAATGAGCATATATCATTGATAAACCTAGTAACGATGTGACGATGTTTGACCAAATATACATATAAATATAAATAGCACGAGTATTGGGCTTTAGAGTTAAGAGTTAAAACCACAAAATAAATGGAGTTTATCACAAGTTTACGAGAGCATCTGTGTGTTCAGACTGTGGGCGCCCTGGTGTGGGTCATAAATCGTTTAAAAGTTTACCAAACCCCATAATTACTAGACATTTGTCATTGTTGCTGCAATACGAGTATAACAACAGTGGTCAACCACTCATCCAGTACTTCACGGTACTAAGAGAATGTGCAATGAGAGTCCTTAATATGTATTACAATCTTAGCGGAAGAACGAGAGTTTGAAGTCCAACACTAAAATGGAATGGATTTAAGTACCACTGGCCTTTTTGACACAATGAAAGACTGTTTATTACGCCAACGCTGGAACAGAATTTTCTTAACAACAATTTTCTCAATATCAATAAGAGATTTCGACATGTTAATCTTTGGGTCAACGGAAAAGGAAATTGAAATTCTGCATAAATTTCTTATGGTCAATTTTGGAAGCATTTTTGATAATCCTTTAGGTATTACAATGGTGTAAGCACAGAGAAGGGTTGTCAGAGCTCAACGACAACGTACGAACCGAATGACAACCATGCGTATGATAAAGAGACCAAGTAGACAATGCATAGGTTTTTCCAGCATTAAAGGCTAAACTTCGGCAATAGTTAATAATAATTCACAATAAAACAGAGAGCAGAATATTGAAGATTCTATGAGGTGGCCCATATGTGAATAGTATCGGAGGATTAATGGAGTTTGACCAGCTCGAGGTTACGAGGGCAGTTTGACAAATCAGTGACTTTTTGAATAAATTATATTTCTTCGCCAAAAAACACGTTTTATTTCTCAACATAAGCGTTTAGTTTAGTGGGGAATAAAAAATCCCACTAAACTAATTTTTCCTAGGCTTTGTATGGGAAGCCGCTTAAAATCGCTTAATATCGTTTAGCTCAACATACAAATCAGTCGAAAAATTAGTTAGGCAGGGAATAAAAAAACAGGCCTGTAGTCTGCTTTAAGCTCGATACATTTATTCTCCGTTTCACAGTGAGCCATTCTCCACTTTGTCATTTAGTATGAAAATTGTCTGTGAGCTTTCAAATTGAGCATTTAGATGAGTATTGTGAAATTCGACCTTATTCCATCGTTTTCCAATTTTTGTATCCCTTCGAAATAATAGGGTTTCTCAAGGTCCTCATAATAGGCGTTTGTTTCAGTGATGACCTCTTTATTCGACCCAAATCTATTAACTTCTACGTCTGGAAATATAAAATAGTCACTGGAGTTAAATCCGGAGAATATTGCGGATGCGGTAGCAATTCGTAGCCCAATTTTTAGATTTTTGCCACGTCGCCTGTGCATTGTCATGATATAATATCGCTTTTTTCTTCGCCAAATTCTGTCTCTTTGGCTTCAAATCAGTGTCGAATCTATCCAGCAGCTGTAAATAATATTCGCCGGTAATCGTTTTACCCATATCAAGGTAATTAATGTGAATGACACCGTGTGCATCCCAAACAACTGCCGCCCCTACCTTCTTCGCAGACAGACCAGCTTTGGCCTTATTTTGGAACACGTTTAGAAGTCTACTGCTTTGACTGTTCCTTGGTTTCTGGTGTGTTGTGATGGATTCATGTTTTTTCCACCGTTACGATACGCCGAAAAATCTCCTTCGGGTTGCGGTCCAACATCGCCAAACACACTTGCGCTTATAGTCGAGTGTGAGTAATCGCGGCACCCATTGAGCGGATAGCTTTTTCATGTTCAAATACTCATGTACAATGTGATGTACCCGCTCAATTGAAATGCTTACAGTGCCAACCACGTCACTCACTTTCATTTTCCTACCGTCCAATATCATTTCATGAATTTTTACGACGATTTCTAGCGGGAAGAACTCTTTTGAGCGACCTGAAGGTTCGGCGTTATTTGTGCTGGTACGACCACAACGGAATTCAGTAAACCACGTATTAAACACTGAAATCGATGGTGCAGAGTCCCCATTATATTTATCAAGCATTTCCTTGGTTCTGGTGATGGGGCACTGACTGGAAAAAATATTTATGTAACTGCTCTCAAATGTCGAAGTAGAAGTGTTTTTTATCTCTCCCCCTGGTGAAATAAAGAGGGAAGAGTTCAACAGAGACCCTCCGTATTTAGGCCACAAAAAGATGTTATTTTTTTGCAATAAGAATACAAGTGCTGCCATATTGTTTACCAATCTGAAGGCTTACATTAACCTCTAACTAACTTTCAGTAAGATTAAGTAGCCCGATAGTTTATGAATTACCCACTTATAAATTATAACAGTGTTTTGGGTTATTAGTTAAACTTACTTTATTGGTCTGCTAGTTAAATATTGAGTACAGGTCAACAGCCTATTTTAGTTTCTTAGTTTAAACCAAGTTTAACCAACAAAAATCATTGAACTACTTTCCAAATCTGTCTCTTAGACTCATGGTTAAACGCAAAACTTAATATCGTACTTTTCTCGCAACTAAAATGGGTTAAGAGTTACCAATAATCGTTTATTGTAAAGTTTTTCTTTTCGGTGGTCGTAAACGACTTTAATTATTTATCTTAAAGGAGGTGATATATTTGATTCAACAAATATTCGTTTGCCACAACTAATTTCCCCAAACGAAGTTTATTTGTCTGGGATTTTATTCAGGCGTACAAATCGGGCTGATTAATTAAGTACATTTTCGACTATTATTTTTATTGTGATAACACTTTTATTACTTGTGACGATTTTAGTCATTGCTTGAATTCCTTAACATTTTTTAAATTTTGCTGACATTTTTAAATTTTAAGATTTCTTTATTTTGGCGGTTTTTATTGGAGTTTTTTATTTCAGCGGGTTTTTACAATTAGTTTTTTTTCCATTTACATTATTTTATGTAAATAATTTATTTTCAATATCAACCACTAGGGACCAAGGGAAAATGCAGTGCATTGTATTGGATTTCGGAAGTTGGGATGGGAGTAGAAGTAGATAGGGAGTAGAGTTTGTTGATGTTTGATTTAATATTATTGATATTATAAGTAATAGGGAATACACCCGCGGTAAGCTTATTCCACATGCGGAATGTCCGGCTGAATAACGAATCTCTGTCTCTGTAGTGTGTAGTTCAATCTGCAGGCTTTGTGACAACCCTGGGCAGCCTTATTATATGGTTAAATACAGGGTGGTTCAAATACAAGAAAATTAGTACAAATTAAATAGAATGAACTAAACTTAATGACTTTTGATATATTATGGTTTAGTAGAAGCAACAAATATTCCCATTATTTATTGAATACGATTTGATTCATGTAGCTGCAGCGGCCGGCTTCTCAGTAGCTCATACTGGCAGTCAAATTTTTCAAGACTTTGTTGACGGTTCCTGGTTCCATCTCACGAATAGCTCGGACGATATTAGCCTTAAGGGTGTGGATTGTTTCTGTTTTATTCGCATAGCATCGGTCTTTAACGGCACTCCACAAGAAAAAGTCTAAATGGGTCAAGTCGCAGCTCCAATTCGGCCGATTGACATCGCCAAGACGTCAGATAACACGATTACAGAACTTCTGCGCAAAAGATCGATTGTTTGATGAGCAGTATGCCACGGATTATCCAAGCTCAAATCTTCCACTTCAAAAATATAAAGTCCGTAATTATTTCTCTGTAGGTCTCGCCCTTGACTGAAATGTCGTTTCCAGCAACAAAACACAACTCCAAAATCCAAACTATCACTCTCTGTGGATGCATTGGCTTGTCGACAATGAGGTGTGGGTTTTCCGATCCCCAGATTCGGCAACTGTTTGTTGATATAGCCGCCGAGGTGATAATGCGCCTGGTCAAAAAAATGATTTTTGGGCAAAATTCGATGTCCGATTAGAGCTTCTGTAAGCCCCGAACTCAGCAGCCGTAATGAAGTGGATGGTCGTCTGCTTTCAATTACTGGACCTTGTAAGAGAAACTTGTAAGAGAAACGAGGACTTTGTGCAAAATTATCGGCTTGCTTCTGCGTGAAATACCGAGCAGCCAAATTAACGTCAGTACGCACTTCACGACGAGGAGAACCGGAGGAGAACCGGCGGGTGCTTCATTTAAACCAAAACTTCTTTTCAACAAACGTATGGTTTGGGCAACACAGCACTCAATTTGGAAAGTAGTTTGCAATATTTCCCAAAATTGGTTAAGAGCAAAGTGACACATTTAGTCCGCGGATGTATGTTACTGGCCAATAGTCAATATTTCTAACAGAACAAGCCTATCATTGTCAAAGTAACATATCATTTAAAATTTGCCACCCGTTACCCGAACCTTCGGTATAAAGTTATGTATCTCAGGGGAACATCTCGTTATTGTTCCAAGGAGTTAATAGTGTTGGCTACCTACTTATGTACGTGATGTAGTTATTGAGAAGGTCAGTTGGAGTGAATAGTCTCCTATACAGATTTAAAAAGCCCAAACACTTGAATGCTTCTTTCTACACATTATTCCAGCAGATATCACACTGTAGTTTCATGCCCATAACATCGAGAGCTTCCTATTCTTCAATATCTGCACCACCCACAGAAATCGATGACAGAGAAGAGAAGAATTGCGCCCTTGTGCGGAAGTATGACATCGCCAAGACGTCAGATATCTGCACCACCCACAGAAATCGATGACAGAGAAGAGAAGAATTGCGCCCTTGTGCGGAAGTATGCCCATACTAAAGTAAGACCATACTAAACTAAAAAAATATATGTTTTAAAAAAGGTCCAACTCACGGGATTTTAATGCTAGACACGAAATATTTTGAGAATCATCAGACAACAATCCAAGGTACACTTTGAGGGATGGACAAAAAACACTTTTTTCCGCTCCACACAATGTGAGTCGGTCTAAAATACATATATACATTTGTATGCAGATGAGTGTCCATTACATTCAATCAGATTGACCTAGGGGTTGGTAATAATCTCCGGCGTTATTAGTGAAACACAAGTGTTTGGGGTTTAAATGCTAATTTGCTTAATTTAATTTACATCAATAATTCTTTATGCAATTTTTAACAAAATTTATTATCTTCAATAATTCATTCCACGGAAGAACAAAAAAAGAACACAACAATTAAAACCAACCAACGTTAGCAGGTGTCTACTCTACTCCTCCTTCTACTAGGCTCTTACTTGCCCCCCATCCACCCATGTACTGAATTCATAAATTTGGCAGAGTATCTGATTTCGACTTCTTTGTATTTGATGCGAGTGGTGTTGGTGTCGTTGTTGTTGTTGCTGTCGGTATTGGTATTGTTTGTCTATCTATTTAGCGTTAAATTGTCAACACTTGTGAGATACTCCTTGTACATTGGAAAGGAAATCGGGGTGGTTTCCGGCAGACAATTGGAATTATTTGCATTATCTATCTGTTGTCGTGTTTTATGACGAATATTTGTTTATTGTTTGTTTTTGCTATTATTAGTTGAATGTCTGAATGGATTTTTCACTCTCAACAAGATTTGCTACTTAGTGTCCTTTCAACGCAGCGCATCGCATCAAATCGACGAGGGTTGTTTACTTGTTTGGTTTCATGATATGCATCATTTGTAACGAAAACCGCTACAATTTCTTCCCGCATCGACTGGGATCCGGGTGTTGCCGTAAATATGCCATCTGATGCTGAGAATGATTTACATATTCCTTATTCAAAATTAATACTTTTCACAAATAATCGCGTCCACTTCTGCTACACCCAACTAGAATTGTAGTTACTACTCAGCTGTGTTTAGTTATCATTAACAATGTAAATTTTGACGTTTTGTATTTTTGTTTTTTTTTTGTTTTGAATTGTAAGGGATTTGAAAGTTTTTCAAAAACTTTGTACACTTCATGTTGGTTAATCTGATTACATCAATAGATTATGTTACTAGCAATTAGTAATTCCTACAATTGTTTACAATTTCTTGTATCTATTGGATGATAAATCTTTCATTTGAAATTCATCAGCTACTGAGCTGACTGACTTGACTTGTGTTGTCTTTTTCTGTTTTTCTGTCCGTCTCACTAAAGTAATTGAACAAATTCATTGTCGATACTTTTGTATCAAGCGTAGCAAACTTCAATAAGATTTATTGGTTTTATGCTTTAAATGACATTTCAAATTAAATTTCTGTTAAGAATAAAAAAACAACGACAAGTTTTGTTTTTAAATTTATGTTTAACTTCAATGAAACCAAACATTGTCTTAACTCCATACAATAAATCGATAAAGCTATCAAGTTTTTAATTTTCTTTAACATTTTTTCCTTCATTTTGTATTTAAGCTTCTTGGCACAAGAAGAGTTTTACGTTGTTCAAGGGGGCCCTTACAATTCGGTCTCATTTGGACCTTCTATTGGCTATTTATCATATTTATTACATAATATTTACCTTAAGCTTCCTTCCCCCTTTTGGGAATTGCTCATATGTGTTTTATATTTTGGGTAGTTTTTCTCTATCTTGTTTATTTGCGGTCAAACGTATGTTTTCATGCTAAATTATTATGGCATTTATATGGCGAAGCGTGCAAAATATGGTAGGACGGATATGAAACTCATAACTTAAGTTTACGAGTAATGAAATTATTTTTCCTCAGCAATAAACAATCAAGCTACATGTCCTGCAGCAGTGTAGTTTTCATGCTGAAAAAATTCGGAATATTCCAGGTGAATTTCTTTTAAGTAGTTCTGCACTCCATCATAGAACTTTGATATTAACAGCAAACACTGTTTATTGCTTATCAGCATTCAATTTATCTGCTATTATAGCAAACGTTATGTCATAACAACAAAGTGTTTGGCGTTTTGATTCAGCATAAATTCTTCTAAAACGTTTGCAGTTTGCGAAACATGTTTGCTGTTAATTTATTTTATTAAATTTTTTTCTTATTGACAAAAGTAACTATTTAAATAATTAAAACTTCATATTATAATTCGTACAATTAAAAATATCAAAATTGTACAATTTTCACGTAAATAAATCGCACTATTTCGAAAAAAAAAATTCCATTAAAAAAATCATAAAATAAAAAACCCTAAAAATAAATATAACTACATCTCTGAAACGGAGCATCAAAAAAAGAAAATGTCCTCATTTGACAATTTCTGTTAGCGTTCTTTAAGCAAAATATTTTGTTTTATATAAATGCTTTTAAATAACTTTTTCCACAGTGTAAAGGTACCGTGTCACTTTATCCACACCCCTGGCAAATTTGTAATACATATTATAATATTTTTTAATTTAAAGCTTGAGAGATTTTTGTCCTACATTTAGTTTAGCGATTTTTTGTTTAGAGTTTGTTTTTAAATGTTGGTTCCATATTAAAGACAGCTCTCTAATCGAGTTTAAAAATTAGCTTATTTTGGCGATCTGTTTCCGAGTTATAGTCATATTTATATTTAAACACTTTATCTAAACCCGTAGAAATTGGCAAAGAATTTGATTATTTTTCGGTTGGATGCACCACTTCCGAGATATAGTACTTTTTCTAATTTTTTAATAGTTTCGAATAAAAATTAGTATGTGTTACCCATGGGTACCGATTCGTCGCCTGAATTTTGATTTGCTGTATACGCCGAATTACCGTTTTGAGAAAAACGACTTCAAAGTTTAAAATTTGATAACCATCGGACTTATACGGCAAAAGCAAAACAGTATATCTCTGAAACCAATGAAGGTAGAAGAATGAGGATTAGCGTGCTGTAAAATTTGAGTGTTTCTCGTTCCAAATCTGTTTCTAACTCATAAACGTCAAAATGGTGTAAACGGCAAATCAAGAAATTACTTTTGTATTCATTGATTGTTATAAGAGATGTTCTTAGTTCTCCATACGCAGTGTATTCTATAAAGCAGAGATGCGCGTCATGCAATCAAGGTGATTGGGTTCGAGTCGGCCCCAGCAACGGCCACAGCAACATGTTACAGGAATCATGTATATTTATATGTTTGTTGCTTTACTGTCTGTCACGTTTTTGTTTTCAGCAGTTTTCAGCAAACAAAGCCGCCTTTGAACCACAAAAGCATATTTTATGACACAGTAATCATTGTGTCTCCAACATGTAGCATTGAATAGCAAACACAATGTGTTTGGACACAATTATACTATATTTACTGCAAGCTACAAACCTGTTATATTTGCATCCAAAAAACAACAAACACGACAGATTTCTCCACGTGCGGTTTAAAGTTGGTGAGTAATCACGAAATAAAATAATCTCAGTATGCAACAGAAAATATGTATAGAGAACCATTATATATTTTTCAAGTTATAATTCCCCTGTTACAAAAGTAGTCGATATTTAAAATTCCATGGTAATGTATTTTTTACCAAAATTTTCGATTTTTGAGTAGATTGTACCACAGATTGAAATATAACTCAAAAAAGATTTGTCCGACATTACTCCATTTTATGTTTGTAATTCCTTTTAGGCTAACAGATCATGGGATTTCGGGTTAGTGAAAAAATGTAAATGTCGAGGTTGGAATTCGAATTCGCTTGGATCGATCGACGATCGTTTCGATGTTTGTGAAGCATCATATTCAGCAGCGTCTAGCCCGTTAAGTCACCGCAGTGTGTAGTCACACTTGTTACTAAACAAAGTCTTTTTATCGTGTAGAGTGATATTTTGGCAATAAGTACTTACACGTTGCTTTCCTACTTACAAGCACACATAATTACACTTACTCCATTTTGTTATTAAAACAACCACAGTAAGTAGATTCTACTCTGAAAAATATATTAAAGGGAACACAGCAAACAAGACTGCTGAAAAGGGGGAAACAAACATGTTTGCAAATATTTTGTCCAGTATTTTGTCAACACTGCAAACTGTTTGCTGTTACGGCAGTACAGTTGCTGTAATTGTAAAATTTTTAGAAATTGGCTGCAGATAAGGAGCAATCATTTTGAGTGCAGATAATAATTCATTTTATTTAAATATGCTTCCCAATTAAAAAAACTTATAGATGCAAAACATTTAAAATTCAAATTGTATCCCTAAAAATTTTCAGACTTTATTAAAAAAAATTACAAATAATTTGTAGAATATAACAACAAATTAACAAAACAGAAATAAAATTTAAAACAAAATAAAAATTTGCAGTAAAAATATTTAAATAAAATGAATTTTGTCTCTTGTGTGATTCGTACCAGGGATGCGGGACAATAGAAAATATGTGGCTGAAATAGCTAAAATGTTACACTGAAATATGAGACAAAAATTAAGACAAATTCTTCAGCAGTCAAATTCTGCCTTTTTGAATGCTCTTACTAACACATTCTTTTGAGTATTTAAACGGAGTATTTGTCGGCTAATAATGCTTATTGGCCAATCAATGCGAAATTTTGATTGTTTTTAGCTCATTTAAAAGAATGGTTTTCGAACATTGTACGTATTCGACTAACTAACCAATCTTTAAAATATAACGTCTTCTAGCCAATCACCTACATATATGTATACAATGTACCTTTTACATAATGGAGCGTTTTAGTGATGTCCGCTAAGCTATCATTTCCATTTTTGGACTTTGCTTTTTAAAATATTCTGGTAGCATATTTTGACCTAAGAGTTCACCGAATTCCTTTAACCAATTCTTTATAACGCAACATTTTGGGGTCCATTCCGATATCTCCACATTTTGGCCTACTACTGCCGAATTAGCCGTAATCGAATTTAGAGGCCTTACCTCACTAAAAGTCATCCCAACCGAATTACAGGTTGTCATAATCGAATTAGAGGTTATCACAACCGCATTAAAATTTGTCACTTCCACATTAGGGGTTGTCACAACCGAATTTAGAGATTCTCAAAACCTGATCCAAATTTTTTCTATTAATTAAAATGCAGTTAGTGAGAAATTTTGAATATTTTATTAACAATATAATTTCGAACATTCTCATAAATAATTACTAACCGGGGTATTTGCTCACTTTATCCATATGGGGTAATTTTTAGATAACAAATTAATTTTATATGGCACTTCCGAGAAGTGTCAAATTCGGTTGTTGCAACCGACATTTTGGGAAGTTTAGTTGATAGAACGAATATAATTGGGAACTTTTCATTTTCTATCGTATGTTTCTGGTGTTCCTGTGAGAAATACAACCCTGATGGGATGGAGAACATACTGTGGGGTTTTTTTTTTATAGATCTGGCTATTCTTGAATTTCAGTTTCTCTCCAAATCGTTCGCATGTTGTACAGATCGAATTAAATGTGGCCTCCCCACAGGCATTATGCCGTCTGATGCCGCTTTATTTTTTCCCTAACTCTACTATTGTGAGAAGTAGCGTCCTGGCCCTTCAAGAGATGTAATGGGAAAGTATTTATTAATTTTTTTTATAACTACTATACGGCCCGTCACAGAATATAGTTCGCTATTAATAGCAGACAATATTCGATACTTAACAGCTGACAATTTGTTTGCTAGTACAGCAAATGCACTGTCATGACAATAAAATGTTTGCTAAAACAGCAAACTTATGTTTGATGAAATAGAAAATATGTTTGCTTCCCATTTTCTTCAAACTCTTCTGCATTGTTTAATAACATATTTTTTAAGTTTTTAAATTAATAATAAAACGGCAACAAATTGTGCTTCGGTTCACTTATTGTTGATTTAAAGTTTTACACCGATTCCGTTCGGTTATGCTTTTTGCTATGATTTTTAAATTTGTAGTTTTAAGCTTAATTTATCCAGATCATTAACATTAACGATGCGTAAGGTAACCGTTGCTCAAATATCCCCTGTTTTCTGTGTTTATTGCGTCAGAAGCTTCTGGTAAATTCCACCACTGATTTATTGATTAATTAGTAAACGAACGTATGTAATTTAAACTGAATACTTGCAACAATATTTATGATGTTGCAGTTATATGCAACTGTTTGAACGTGGTATCCGATGATATACGAATAACTGACTACCCGTGTAAATGCGTTTTATAATCACCATCTTTTCGTTTACAACGGCCAATAAGCCATGGTTGTGCTACCAAAATCGTAAAGTACACGTACACGCACCAGCCATGCAGGCCAGTGATGAATGCAACCATTTTTGTTTTTGTTTCTTGGTGTGTTTGATTATACAAAACAACTGTTCCGTGGTATACGAGACCAAACACGGCATGGAGAAAAATGGACGCCATAAAAAAGTTAACAACTCAATAATACTTTTAATTGTTGACACTTTAAAAGTGGAACTCGTATCGCGGGCACCGTAACCGCACCTTGTTTTGTTTACTCTTACCACCAAGTTAAGGCTAATTGGGGGAAGTCATGGCATCCACACGTTTTCTTAAATGCAGGTACTAACTATATAAGGGGGCATCCAGTCATCCAGCGCAAAAGTAGAGGGAGCAGTAGCTGGCGATGGTCTGTCGGCCGGTCGGTCAAAGTGTGGTTGCTGCGCATGATCTCTGTAGCCGCTTAATAAGTATCGCTTAAATCTACACTTTGTGGACATATTGATGCCTTGTTTAACATACTGCTCGTATTTTAAAAATGTCTTTGGAACTTGTTTTTGGTGGGTAGGGGGACATTGGTCCATCATCATCATTGTTGCCAATGGTACATGTGAAGTGATCAAAGCTTAAAATATTTTTCATCATTTGTAGCATCAGCGTCATGATCATTGCTCATGTTTATGATGACAGACACTCCAGTCGATGGACTGGTGGTGGATGAGCGAACAGCAGTCGCTTGATCTACTATACTATAACCGAACCTTCACCATGAGATGCAGACAGCTCCACCATAAACGATTTCAATCGAAAAACGGAAAACAATCACACATCTTTGGAGCTGAATGAATGAAACCTTTGCCACAATCATAAATTGTCTGACAAAAAATCTACACACAATAGACACAATGTCGACTTTTAGCTCCTCAACTGCGTCAAGGAATAAGTCTAAAGTCGTATAAGCGAAAAGCTCGCTAGTTTTGCAACCGTTTAATGTCAGTTCAGTGGAGTTGGAGTCCGTTGTGGCTCTACGGGCTACAAAAGAATGTGGGTTATCCTCACTGGCTTTTGTTTCCACTTCCACTTTCGAACGTAACGCACTCTACTTCCATCACAAAATCCACGAGTAGCCTGCCTGCCTGCCTCATTGGGTGTGCTGATTTATTGCGGTCAAATAAACTGCTACCATAAGCGCGAAATTTTAAATTCAAAATATTGAAATCCCCCCGCACTTGATCCAGCGGCATTTGTTTTTGTGGTCCCACTGACTTGGCCGGGTTTATGGCTTATAACGAACGACTGCAGGAACGTACGAAGGAAGAGTTTGTTCTAGTGATCGATGGCAAGGTGAAATTTGTAGAGCTATCACAAATATCCATACATACTCGTATTTATGTTAAATACTTGTGTGTTTGTCTGTCTGATGATTACTTGGAAGTTTGTCAGGTTTTTTGACGGGATCTCTGTTCAACCAGACAAACTGTTTTCTGATATTGTTGTTGCTTGGTAGTTGCGCCAAATTGAATTAAGTCCATGTTTTTTTTTTTGAATTTTTAAAATCTTGGCGACTTGATGTTTCTTGTTTGTTTGTGAAGCCAATTTATTTGTTGAGTTCAGCCGTTTCAGTATTTAAACCTAAATACTTGTCAATGTGGTGATAATCACCATCATTGACGTTTAAAGTCTTAGCAGGTAAAGTGTGAAAAATTTGTCTTTTTTGTTGTTTGGATGTAAATGTAAGATGTTGGTAGCTTGTCGCAAATATAGTATGCTTGTGTCCAAACACATTGTGTTTGCTATTGAATATTACATGTTGGAGACACAATGATTAATATGTTATAACAAAACTGCTGAAAACAAAAACTCGATAGACAACAAAGAAACAAAAAAGGAGCAGATCTTCAATTCATGAAAACAATGTTCCAAATATATACATAATGTTACAGGGACCGGTTTTTTCAGCGTGATTCATATTACACGATTATATATAGTCCTAGATAAATGAGAGTTGCAAGAATGTGC
Source organism: Phaonia tiefii (assembly GCA_963931995.1). Classification (NCBI taxonomy): domain Eukaryota; kingdom Metazoa; phylum Arthropoda; class Insecta; order Diptera; family Muscidae; genus Phaonia; species Phaonia tiefii. The sequence goes on along the minus strand of OZ008369.1, from coordinate 294,473,457 downwards.
TTAACATTAGGGTTTTACCTATAAATGGATTCTATTGCATTATTCTTTGGGGTTACCGAGGAAAGGTTTTCTCAAAAAGTGACCCAACCTCTTTATTTAAACAGTTTCACACCGGTACCGATTGTTTAATCTTTTTCGTTATTAAAAAACGGTTATTTTAAAACTGATACCGAATAATTACTAGGATGGCCTCATCGTGTGTAGTATGGTTAATCTAGTGTTTTTTGTTTTAAATTTTTGTTGATATTGATAGCTTTCTTGCGCTCTAAAACACGCTGAAACGGGGAAGCAAATATGTTTGCTATTTCAGCAAATATATCTTTGTTGTTTTAGCAAAAATGTTGTTCTTTATTTTATCAACACTGCAAACAGTTTGTTGTTATGATACTACATTCGCTGTGATAGCTGTCAAATTGACTGCTGATAAGTAGCAAACGTTGTTTGCTGTTAATCAAACTTTATTTTTTTTAGGGAACTTATAGAAACGCTGACTTACAACTGGACAGTAAACTAATTTTGAAAATTTGTGCGACGTGTTTATTGGACAGTTTTGGTGGAAGCTAAGCTAAGCTAGAAGCCACATAAGCTGATCTCCTGCGAAGGTAAAGGTAAACAGTCTTTTTGCTGTTGTCTCTCCATCCCCGCGACGATCGAGGTAACACCAAAAAGTTATCGAAGATTTATAACCTTAAGCTCAATATTGAGTGAGATATTCATGGCCGTCGGTGGTGCAATGATTAGTGTGCGCTACTATTGTGAATCAAAAAGTCGGTCCGATCCCCGCTCTGATTACCTTTCATTTCTTTCGATCACGGTCACCTCGCATAGTGACAGCAAACCTATCGAGTAAATAGCCATGCAAATCCTTCTCTAAAAATTAGTGCAAAAATTTAGATCCCAGTTAGTGTTCGTGAACTAGAAAGCACACAGCTCACTGAATGTGAGATTATATTTATAATAGGAAAATATTTATTTTCATTTTATTTGTACTGACGGTGAATTCTATAGTATTTAAAAGATAGACAGAATAAATTTCACAGAAAAGATAACAAACTTGCACCATCCTTCAAGAGTGGTTTGGGAAAGATATTATTTTTGAAGTGGCCCCTGTAAATAAACATGAACAACGACAAAAAAAAAGTCGATCATCGATATCAATTGGAGAATGCAGTGAAGGGTGCCGAAAGTGCATATCACAGGATATAGTAAACGATTCATTCTTCCGCTCGGCATAAAAGAAAAGGATTGCAATCATTGAAAAATAGCAGTGGACTAAAACCCTTGATTTATCAAGTGATTTATCCCATATCCAAAAGAAGGGGGAATTTACTGCAGAAGAAGCTCCTGTACTTTTTTCTGATTTGCAGCTTGCCAAGTGCTAGTCCACTGATCTACGTAAACGAAGTCATGACAAGAATTTTTCCGGAATATCGTGAATTAATGCCTTGTAAATCAGACTGTTTATCTCTGACAGCTTCTATGGCAGTCACTCCAAATTCAGCCGAAATCCAATTGCAGGATTTACTTAACCATACTGAGGCCGTTGGTGGTGCAATGGTAGTGTGCGCGTTTCTTGTACATGAGATGGTGGGTTCGATCTCTGCTCTGACCACCTTAAACAAAAATTTCTTTCGGCGGCGGTCACCTCGCTTAGGGACGGCGAGACTGTCAATGATTTAGCCATAAAAAAGCGTCTCAAAATACCGTTCGGAACCGGTGTAAAACTGTAGGTACCAATCAGAGAGTATAAAACTCACCCAGCTCACTGATTGGGAGAAGCTCTCCCAAATCCCTTCATGGTATGTAATCGGAAACCAGTTTTTTTAAACATACTTACAGAGAGGTAATTACTTGCACTTGATAATGTTTCTTAGAGAATCCTGGAAGCTGCCGACCTATTTTTGTAAATAGGGATGTGAGGGATTAATCCGGCATGAAGAAATTCAGACAAATTAATAAGGAAAATGCATCCGATGAAAATATGTTAATGGTATCATTCGTCTCAATACACCTAAGGGCAATACTAACATATTCTGAGCCTCCGACTAGTGGTGCTGCATCAGTAGGTGTGTGGTAGAGTGAAACTTCTTAACCAACGAAATTTTCCTGAACAGTAAATTAAAACAAAGGACGTTATCATCAAGGAAGTACATTTAATTAAAAACAAAATTCTAAATCTAAAAAAATCTAAAACTGCATCCTGTAATATTTTAAATTAATATGTAGAAGTTGAATATGGACTTTTACTCACAATGATTGACGGCAAGCTTGCGCAGACTTTAGCAAATACACCTACATCGTCGAGCTGTAATAAATGGAAAGAAACATCAAGCAATCTAAGTCAACCACCACGAAGTAATGATGAGTTTAAAGAAGCGTATGACTCGGATACGATTTATAGCACATATTCTCAAACTTAGCAATGACTTGAAGTTCGGGCCACTTAATGGCAGAGTAAGAAATAATCCATCTAATCATGTAAACAAAGTCAGAAAAATGTTCAAGTTCAAGAACTGGAATTGATGATCGACCTGTCAAAACAAGCAGAAGGAAATACAAATAATGGAAATGCGGTAAGACTTTTTTTCTGATCTCTCTGATTATTGGAGTAGATCTTGAGTTAATTCAACGATTTACAATAATATTTCAAGTTATAACCTGAAGTTCGAGGATTTTTCCCAGAAAACAACAAATAATAATGAATCGAACTTATAGTAAAATAAACTATCTCGAATATTCGAACAATACAAGGGTTGGAGCAGGTGAATATGGAACATTAGGAACAGCAACAATACAGGAGCTAGGGCAAGAACCTCTAGAACATGAGGAGGAGGGAGAGGAACATCAGCTCGGCCAGGAAATCCGTAGCATGAACAGGAACAATATAAATAGTAAACAACCGCCACAATATGGATGGAACCGGAACATTATCACGAAACATTAGGGTAAAAGAGTGAAGTGCATTGAATTTCATATGTGTACAATTGCCAAACTTTTACCAGTAAACGTTTTTCAATTTGGATATGGAATACGAATTGAATCACCTGACAAAGTTTCTTCAAAATTGAATGTTAAATAAAGTTTTTCTGTGTAAATCAGTCATGTAACTGTAATAAAATCTACTGACTATGACTATCAGGCGCAAAAAAAGCTTTAAAAAATATTATCTCTATCAAGAGTTATTGGATTTTGGCCGCTTTCTTTGATAATGTTCCATTGTGCGTCACTGAAATAAGTAAACCAATAAATTAAAGGTGATCAGAGCTTGCAACCTCATGTCAAGACACGTACACTCTTGCTACTGCTCTACGGATCATCCGAATGTAACTGCTTGGGAATTAACAAATTGGGAATTAATAAATACGTTCAAGCAAACAACTGACCATCAATAATGTAGTTTTATGTGACTATTGTAGATGACAACGCGGTTTTTATTCTCGCTTGGACCACCATTATCGATTAGTGACAACGACAGTTTCGAGTAATTATCCATGCTGTCATGCATTCGATCCCTGCTCTGACCATCTTACATTCCTTTCGACGACGGTTACCACGCTTAGTGGCGGCGATTCTATTGACTAATTAGCCATAACCAAGCTTGTGGCCGTCGGTGGTGCAATGGGTAGTGTGCGCGCCTCTTGTACTGCAGATCCTGGGTTCGATCCCTGCTCTGACCACCTTAAAATTTCTTTCGACGGCGGTCAACTCGCATAGTGACGGCGACACTATCGAGTATTTAGCCATGAAAATGTTTCTCAAAAATACCGTTCGGAACCGGTGTAAAAGTGTAGGTCCCAATCCTTCTAGGGATGTAATGGGAAACCATTTATTTTAAGCTTATCAAACACATGTTCGGAACCGGTGTTAAATTGTGGGTCCCAATCTGTGAGTGTAAAAATAGAAAGTGCTCAGAGCACTGATTGTGAGTAGCTCTCTCTGTCCCTTCATGATTGGGAAAATGTGTATATATGTATGTATATATCCATGTGCGGGCTTCTCAATGCATCACATTTTCAGAATCGGTGCGCAACTGTGGGCCTCTTTCAGAAAGCCTATAAATCCAAAGCGCTCAACTCCCTGATATTGACAAAGTCATCGCCATGTAATGGAATTTAACCATCGTATTCAATTAGTCACTGGATGTATGCACCGTACAACGAGTATCTAACTACAATATTTTGTTTTGTTTAGCTTCTCGTTATTCAACAGTTGTTTAATAACAGTTTTCTATCTACTGTCTAACTATAACATGAACATGTCTGTTTTAGCCAAACACATCCCTGATCAACATAATTGTTGTTTATAAAAAAAGACAGCAATTCGTCTTGGTATCGTTAAGTGATGGCGCCACTGTTGAGTAATTAGCCATGGTAAACCATGTTCAAAACCGGTGTAAAGTGGTAAGTGGTGATTTTTGAATGTAGTGCTATTTTTCAACCTAAATTTCACGTAATTTATTAATATGACTTCAGTTTTTAAGATATCGTTAAGAGGAATATATAACTAGGTCCTTTGAAACCTATTGGTAAACAAATGCATTACATTTCAAAAAGTAGCTCTAAAAGCGTTTGATAGATAATTTTTAGTTGGTAATTGAAATAATTAAACAAATATTTTCCCATTACATCGTAAGACGGAACAAGGCAGAGCTTCTCACAATCAGTGAGCTGTGCGCTTTCTACTATAACACTGACTGGTTGGGACCAAAAGTTTTATACCGGTTCCGAACGGCGTTTTGAGAAGCTTGTTAGCTTGTCATTGTTAGTTGCTCGATAGTGTTGCCGTCACTAAGCGAGATGACCGTCGCCAAAAGAAATGTGAGGTGTTCAAAGCAGGGATCGAAACCCAGTTCTGATTCACAAGGGTGAAGTGACGTCATAATTCAGAGCAGGGCTGGAGAAATTTGAAAGAATTGTGAAAGGGAAATGTATTGTCCTACAAATTTCAACTTGGTGGATGTTTTTCAATTACAAATTCATAATTACTATCACAAAATAAAGTTTTCTTTAACAGCAGACAGTATACTGCCGTAACAGGAAACTGTTTGTAAAATACTGGACAAAATGTTTGCTAAATGCCGTAACAGGAAACTGTTTGTAAAATACTGGACAAAATGTTTGCTAAAATAACATATGTACATATGCTGGCTGAAAGAACAATAATCATATCCCATACTAACTACAAAAGTGTAACAATTTTATATTTTCATATTTTGTTTCAAAACTATAAAATATAAATCTGCCATCCTTTTCTCTTCGTTTTCATTAAAAAAATGCACTATGCATGTGACAACTATTGAGAATTTTCACAAATTTTTTAACTTAACACAACCAGTCTCTTGCCTTCACTGAAAATGTTTAAATTTTGAGCTGTTTCGCTTTTTTAGTCAGATATATTTGTTGATATGACAAACATGTTTGCTATCCCATTTTCAGCATTTTTTTCTGCTGTATTTACTAACACATATTTTTAGTGTGAGAGTTTTCTTTTGACTCTTTCGTAATAGATATAGACTAATGTTCTAAAGGTCTAATCTTTTGAATAAGTGATGATTTATCCGACCTTTCATATTGTATCCAAAAATTAAATTGTCTGAGCGTTTGTTTTTCATTTCTAATTAATAATATATCTTCCTGACGATGCTATCCAAAGGGTAGCGAAATATGGAAAAATATAATTAATTGATAAACACGACCAAACGCTCGGACAATTAATTTTTGGGTCTAATCTTTTCTAGATACGACTTTCACTTCGGAACAGTTTGTCTTATAGAATCTTTGGAATGTAAATCAAAATGTTTGTTCTCCACCGACCGACGGTGTTTGTTTTATCTTTTGGGGATTTTTTCTTTTTTTTTTAGTAACTTACCCTTGAAGGAAATGGACGTTGTCCTCTCAATGCCTCATGCAAACCGGAAGCAGCCTCCGATAATACGACCAATGCTTGTGACGGTAAATGACTGCTTCCAAAGGCGTTACTTTCCATAATACACCAACGGAATGTTCCAAAGATGAAAGCGGAACAAACTTCAAAATCACTGCACCAATCACGTAACTTCAAATTAACTCAGGTAACACATTTGTTTAGATTTGTTGTAATGAAATGTTTTATTTTTAATCTCGAATACGTTTTAATTAGATCTGTTTGTTAATTAACTGACACTTTCACTAGTACGATGCTTTAATTTGTAATAATTTTCAAAGTAGTTTTTTGTTTTGTAATTCAAATGATGTATTTTTTAGTACTACTACTATTTTTTTGTTTGTGGTGAATTTAGTAATTTATATATTGTGAATATCACGTGACCTGTCACAATTGTCGCCACATACAATTCCCACCATGTGAATGCATATAATTACTGCTTAACTATGTATCGTGGTGTGTGGTGTCGTGCAACTGCCACTGCATTCACACACTGAACACTGCGGAACACCGCCGAACTGAACTGAATTGAACTGAAATTGCAGTACTGACTGGAGCTGCAACACTGTCACTGCCCGCTGCTGCATACGTTACGTTACGTTACGTCTGTCGCTTGTCGACGACTAAGTTAATTAAATTTGCAATTACTTTAATCGCTGTTCAGTTGCAATTATGACTACACTAGATTGTTGTTGTTTTTTTCTCTTCTCTTCCTTTGCTGCCGCGTGATTAATTTTTCATTGACTCCGTGGCCAGTGTGAAACACCCGCACGTACGTAAAATCTGCTGGAAACTAAAGTGACTTTTGTATTTTGCTGCCTGCCCAAAGAAAAAGCTTGTGTGTGGCACGAGGACTTGTGTTATTGAGTTGACTGGGAGAGTCAGTCAGTCGTCGTCAGTACATAAAAAACCAGTTCCATTTTTAGATACTTGCGCACAAGGTGCCCCAGTCAGTTCCTGCCACAACTAACACCCATGCAACCCATGGTACATACTACGTGTATAATAACACCAAATCCGTTCTCGTTGTTGCTTGCAAAGTGTTGTGGGCTTTAGTACCCGCCTCCCTTGATGTGTACGCACATCTGATTGGTGCGCAGTGAACCGATTTATTGTGAACACATGGTCGGTGTGCCAGAGTGTGTTAGAGTGAGAGTCTTTGTACGGCTGGTCGTGGTATGAGAGTTCGAGAGTATATAGACTGACTGAGTGCCACCAGCAAGCAAGCAGTTGAAGTAGTTAGTTACTCTCACTCACACCCATTTGCATTATGGACTCTACTGGTGCAAGCGAACACATGTACACACACCTTCATATTCGTGGCTACTGCTGGTGCTGGCGCAGTAGTTGTTGTAGACGGTGTGTCTGTTTGTTTCATCTCTCAAATGTTGTTGCTGTTTTTTTTCCAGCAACCCAAAGACAGTTGTAACCATATTGTATTGTAAGTGTTGTTGCTGTTGTCGTTGTTGCCGTAGCTTCTGTTGCTGCCGTTGTTGTTGCTGTAGCTTACCGAGTGAGTTAAGTAGACTTTAGTAATTTACAAGATGTTCACAACTAACTCTTTGTGTCCTATTCCAAAATGGTTGCACACAGATGTTTGTTGTTTTCTCTTTTAGCTGCTGGTTCGCTCCTCTTGCTGCTGCTGTTGAAGAACTATGTGCAACAGTTTGGGTAATTCATATTCGTACACCGTAAACATGGAAGGGTAAATACAAAAAATAAATAAAAGGGTTAAATTCAAAATATGTGTACTAAAAATCACTTTTTAGTGTGGTTCAGCGTTTAAACAACGCTATTGATTTAACGGCAACAAATGGCGTGGAGAAAAAAATCTACAAAAAACCTTTTTCATTTGCCAGAAATCGAAATTAAAGTGTGAATTTGATTTACTACAACACATTTGTTTTCTATTCATTGTTGGGTTTGCTATAAGTACAAATCTGGATGGAATAGAAAACACAGGCTGTCTCAAAATTCTCGCAAGGCAATTACCTTTATTTAATTTGCCTATTATTTGTTATTGTTAAAAAATTGTTATCTTTTTTGTTATCCGCTATATCTCTCAAAGACTTTTTATGCTTCACAAACGCGCCGACGTCCGATATACATACAAACGTACAAATTTCGTTAACCGAAAATTTCGCTCACTTTTCAGTTAAGTCCCGTTCAATTCAGTTCTTATGGAATTTTCATTCCCATTCATTCCCAATGTTGCTCACGACACATTTGTTTGATACTCAGCTCTTCGCGAGAATTTTGTTAGAAAAATCAATTACCGAGTTGTTATGCCAAAGTTATTTTGTATGAAAACAATTGTTTGTGACCGGAATTGTGACATTTCACTTATTTTAACAAAAAAAAAAGCATCAGCTCAAGCATTAACAATAGAATGGAGTGTTAAGTGCAAAATATTTATGAAATATTTGCAAGGTAAATCAAAGAGGGGTGGTAACTCTCTGCAACAAAGATTTCCGCTTAGAGATAAATGAAACAATTGCTTACTAAAACTTCGGAAGAACTGAATACAGGGGTAATTTCGTTAACAAAATCATCTACAGGGTTGTTATGACAAAGTTATTTCGTACGAAAGTTATTTTGGCATCTAAATCAGAGATAGGTGTTAACTCTCGGCAACAACATTTAATTTTGTGCAGCAAAACATATGTTTGGTGGGTTGAAATCTGGAACATGAAACTGCTTTACGAAAGTTTCTTATGAAAATTCCCCAGTGGTTAAAATAATAGATATGTGTAATGCTATCAGATTTGTATGCTGAAAAAGCGAGATTCCTTTGTAAAAATCAGGATTGAAATTTATGGCGGGATGCGACACCGAAAATCGGAATGGTTCGTCCGGTTAGGCATGTAGCACCGTCTTGTTGAAACCACATTTCGTCCACATCCATATCATGAAATGTAGGAACAACAAAACTAGAACAACAGAACTAGATTATCTTGTCGCGACAGAGCACCAATACGAGAGTTCCTATTAATATTTCGGGTTCAGCAATATAAAAACAATAACTTATCATTGGAAATGGTTCTATTGTTTTTAAGAATATTCTCCGTGAAGATCAATACACTTTTGCATACGCTCAAACCAATTTTCGAAGCACTTTTTCCACTCCGATTGAGACCAAAGATCCAAAATAATGGGTTTTGAACGTTTCAACAGCTGCTTCGGGCTTCGAAAAACGTTGACCACACAGTAAAACTAAGTCATTTTGTGCCAAATCAGGGCTGTACGGCGGATGACCCACCAAATCGACATGTTGAGTGCTCAAATAGCCAATTGTTTCAGTTTATAAGTGGGAGCTCGCATTGTTCTGATGTAAAATAATCAGTCTTCTCTTGTTGTTTTTCCTTATTTCTTCGAACACTGTAGGCAAAAAGATGGTGGTATACCACTCAGAATTGACCGTCCTATGTTCCACTAAATACACTGTGGCCACATGACCGGTTATATCAAAAAAACACGATCATTTGCTTCGATGTGCTTCTTCCACGAACAACTTTTGTTGTGACGATGTTATACACAGCATTTGAGTTACCGCGGTTGTATTTTTTCAACATTTCTTTGCTAAAATCGACACGAGCCTTTCTTTGAGCATCCGTCAAATTATGTGGGATCCAACGAGAACAAATGACGATGCAATATCTTATTGATGCTTGTCATACTAATACTTGCCATACTCACGGTATGTCACATGTCGGTCTTGCTTTATCAGTTCACGTACAGCATCGATGGTTTCCGGCAAAACGACAGCAGTTGGACGAACTTCACGAAATACATCGTGGAGCGGACGGCGTCCGAGAGTGAACTCTTTGTACCAGCGATTTACACTGGTTTTGGATGGTGCTTCATCACCAAAATTCGAAACAAGTTAATTGAGACACTCTAGCCTCGATAATCCACGCCGAAAATTGAAAAAAATCATCGCACGAAAATTTTCACTCGATTATTCAAGTAATTTTCACTTGATTATTCGAGTATTCGGCATTTTTTCTTTTTTTTTTGTAAAATATTTAAATGTCTAAGTTTATAACCATTTTTTTAAAACATCAAATACCGCCATTTCAAGAAGTAAACGAGATATGGAACAATTTAATTTATTTTTTTATTTCTATGATTCGATCTGAAATTATTTCTTAGAAGAATATTTGTCGATTTACAGATCAGGTTTTTTTTCTGTAATTAGAAAAATTGAAAACAGACAGAACCAGGATTGGAATTCACGTTGGCGGACGGTAGTTTCGAAATTTTGACTCTTTTGATCAGCGCCTTAGCGTTCTAGACCAGTGACCGTCGTGTTCACATTGTCACTAATTGCAGTTGCCGTCTTTGGGGGTTCTCTCCTTTTTCTATCTGTCGTTAATTTATTTTTATTTTAATCGAAGTCTCATATAGCCGAAATTTAGATTTAAATTTGTAACATAAAAATATTATTTGTCTCTCTCTAGCCACATTCGCTATTAATTTTGGTGAATAACTGAAAAATTTCTATATGTTTATGTTGTCTTTAACAAATATCTCTTCCATTCCTTTAAGGACTCTGGTTTTAAAAATATAATCAAACATGTACAAGATGGTGTACGAATACATATTTCTCGTACTGTATGTAGCCGCTACCATAAACATGTTCATGTCCATCGCCATATCTCTGTTTTGCTGGTTTGGTTGTTTGTTGTTTTTGTACCATTCTGTATCCTTTGTGCAAGACAGTTGGTCTGTCTGTTTGAATCAGCTATATTGTCTATGTATACACAAACTCCCATATGAATGTATTATATGCCATCTGGTGCGCAGTTTTGGTAATCACAGCAATTTTTTTTTACTTTAAAGCTCGTAATTTTATTCCTAGGTACATTATGAACTTTATATTATTTTATTTTGAGTTTTTGCATCTGTGAACGTTTTATGAAAAAAGCGCCATAAATTCTTTAAGGAAAAGTTTACGGAATGTTAACACATCCTGTAATTTTCTTGAATACATTTTAACTTTTTGTCTCGAAAATGTTTTGAGTAAAAATAGTCACTTTGGAGGACATTGTGTAGTAAAATAAATCTTGGAACAGGATACAAGAAACTACAACTTGGAATTGAAGTATTTTTTGCAAGGAAGAGCTTTATAATGACATTTTTCTTTTCAATCGAATAACTTTTCGTAAGCCTAATCTAACCTTAATTATTAATGCTTTGACAGCATTATGCTGAATATATGTAAAGGGTGTCCCAAAACTCAGACAAGATTGAATGTAATTGAATTGTTTCTCGGAATATATGACATGTGGCTCCGTCTTGATTAAATCACAGCCCAAAATCTACACCAAACAGTGCACTTTGTTGATGCGTTTGATTCTCAACAATCATTCGTGTATATTCGGAACCCCGAATGCGACAATTTTGACGATCAGCGAAGCCATCAAGATGAAATTGAACCTCATGGCAGAAGATGCGTTTGATCGAAACCCCTTCATTATTTTAAAAAAATTTCTGAGCAATGAAACCGTGATGTTCTTTAATTTAGAGTTAAATTTTTAGTTACCCTGAAATGTCAGCAGACACGCTGCCTTTTTTCCTTGAACAACAATAGTTTACCGCACACATACTACGAAATTAAAATCTTGCATGCATTATTAATTGTTAATACAATTTTTGATCTTGACATAAAAGGATTTGCCTTTGTTGAAGATAATTAATGTTGAAAAAATCCTCTATTTTGGACAAAAAATCCTCTATTTTGGACAAACCAAAAGAATGGTTTCATCGATCATTTCAATCATCAGACATGGTTTCATTGTCCTCAAGTCATAATTTAGTTAATAGGTGTATCAAGAAATTAAAAATATACACTCACAAAAATGCGTTAGTAATTTTGTTATTTCAGTAAACATATGTTTGTCATTTCAGTAAACATATGTTTATTATTTCAGTAAACATTTTGTCCGATGGTTTATCAGAAACCAATTAGAAATTATCCTGCTGATAAGTAGCAAACATGGGTTGCTGTTAATTTTTTTTTATCAGCAACAGTAAAAGAAAATTCACAAATGAAACTCTAGCGCTAAGACACTTGAGCTCCTTGTTGAGACTCGCATCCCGAACTGTAGATATATCGGAACCTATACCGGGAGTTAGGCCAGTTTTTTTCTAATTCTGATACCACATCCATGTTTATTAAAAAACATAAAAATTGCTTTGAGCCCTTTAAATCACCATGTCCGGTTGGGATAATGTCGGGTTTGATGCAGAAGTGCAGCAGCTTTACCACACCTTATCTTTTGGATATTTATAGGCCTTACCACAGACTATCCTTTGTTCCAGATAAGTGAAAGGAGGTACTGCTAGTGTTATACCCAAATCGGTAAAAATAGTGATGAATGATGAATCTCCTAAGGACTACAGGCCAATTAGTCTTCATCCTTGTTGCTGAAGTTCTTGTAGAGTTCGATTGAATATCAGCACACCTACCTGTAGTTGAAGTCTGTGTAAAGTGCACGATGTAGTTGGCTATATTGAGCAAAGTTTGGCAGCCTCATTGGCCATAGAAGCTGCGTTTAGTAATGTAACGACTGGAGATATTAGGAACTCACTTCAGGCATCATGCGATCGTCCCCTGCTAGGCGACTGGATTAACCACTTGCTTGGCAACCGTATTATCAATTCAGTATTGTATATACGCTCGATGCGGAAGCTGGCCAGGCATGGCACCCCGCAAGGAGGAGTGTTAACCCCCTTTCTCTGAGTATTAGTAATAAATGGCATGCGTGAAATTTAGAGTATTAGAGTTGCGGGCCTACGCGAATGATGTTGACATTTTGGTCGCACGGGCATCGCTGTCTACTACTAGAAACTTGGTATACTTGGGCTAGAAACTGTGATTTAGGAATAAACTCCTTGAAGATGGAGTTGGTACTACTCACATTTAAGTGGAGGACTGAGGAGTTTAGGATGCTTAAGCTAGACGGTGTAGTGCTAATATTTTTTCTGCACTTAACAAACAGTTTGACATTAACATCAACCAATGTTTCTTTACTTTCTTTCTTCCTATTACAGCAAACGTACTGTCATTACAACAAACTGGTTGCAGTGTTGATAAAATACTAAACAAAATGTGGTTAAAATAGCAAAGATATGTTTGCTGAATTAGCTAAACTTTCACCAAATTTTTTCGCTGTATTTGCTAACGTATTGTTTTGAGTATGAGACCAGGTACTCGGTATTGTTCTTAGCCTGAAGTTAAGATGGAAAATGAGTATTGAGGAACGGATGAGAAAAGATATAAAGGTTCTATATTCCTGTCGAAAGTCTAGAGGCAGAAGCTGGAAACATAGACCAAAATACATTTTAGTCTTGTTTTGTACGACAATAGTTTGCCCATGCCTTGAATATAAGCAATCAATTGAAACTGCTGAGCAAGGTTCAAAGGACTGGCCGTGTGCATTTGCGGAACCAGGAGGGGTATTCCTCAAGCGGCGCTGGATATAAATATTGGTCTCACTGCTGTGGATTTTTACGATAAACTTTACGCTGCGAGAAGCCGATCCAGATGAATACTTGAGTCTATCTATACTATACTAAGCTGATGGTGGAATTCCAGACGATTTCGGAGATAGCAATACTGAACAGGAGCGATTGGACCGCTAGGATACCCCCTCACTTTCGGGAAATTCCATATTTTCTGATGGCTATAAGATTAATATTAGGATTGGGGCTAGGATATTAGGATTAGCGATGACTTCCAACTCAACTTATCTTTAATAGCGTATGACAACAGTTAGAGTCTTCCAAGCTGAAAACCTTTCAATTTTGAGGAATGTAGAGAACCTATTTCAGTTGGGCAATCATATCAAACTCGTATAAATCGAAACATGATAGCACTCTATAAGCTGAGACTTTGCTGGGCTTATATAGTAGGGAACGAGGCAGCTGACTCTCTTGCTACATTAGGTTGTGCTGGTGCCAGACGTGATTTTTATGCCGTTGTTAGACCACCGATGTATGATCCAATTTTTACCGATGCTGGACGTGAATAGCACCCAGTCGCTGCTTCAATTGGATAAAGCCGATCAGCATATTCCCGTTGGTGGCAATCACGGACCACAGTAATATGAGATGCCTAACCAGTAAGTTATTGTCGTATTTGTCAGAATGGAGTGCAACTTAAAGACCATTGGATACACTCTCTTTCCAATTCTGCAACACAGTAGCTTGGACTGTTTTTGTCAGATTGCAGTGGAAGGTTTGTATTATCTTAGTGCTATTGATACTAGAAACGACTACCGGATGCTCGTCTTGCCTTTTCAAATGGAGTGAAGTTTATTTCGGATCTTAACTACATTAAAAATTAAATATTTACAGCCTGTTCCTCGATTTTGAACGAAAGCTTTCGTTCGTGTTCTAGGCGAAAGAAGAAAGTTGATTCCACAATCTTGTCATTTCAAGTCGAACGAAAATATAATCTTGTTGAAAACTTTTCAGTACACATTTGGGTTCCTCTATTTCGAGAATGTGCTGTCATTTGGGAACAAATGTAGAGGCAGTCGAACGAAAATTTCGACTTGAGGAGGAACCCAATTTGAATCGAATGCGAGACTTTCGCTCGTTTAGCTGTTCGTTCGAGATCGAGGAACAGGGTCTTAGATTTTTTTCCACTGCAATACAAAATTATGAATTGCGTCGCATCTATGACAAATCTGTGTTAAATTCATTGCTTTCTAATCAAATTGGAACCATTTCTGAATCGTAAAAGTGATTACAATGAACTTTTTCAAAAAATTCTCTACTTAAAATCAAGCACCCACCGAATTTGTCTACTGCGCCCGTGACGTCTATTTCATCTTACAATGGATAGGGGAATAACTGCCCTTAAACTTGAAAGTTATCAAAAATAGGTAGGAGGCAACATCCTTTATCTCATATAAAGGCGATCGATCCGTATTCATCAGTACGTGGGTGTGTATGTGTGATTTTGCAGTTCTCTCTTATGAATTCTATTCAGTTGTTTGTTACTTCTTATGATTAACTTTAAGCTTTTTTGCTGTTGTTGCGCTGTTGATGATAATGGCAAATGCGAGTAACTAAACTCTATGCTAGTATACTAGTTTGTTAACAAGTCCACTCAGTCCATGGGCTAAAAGTAAATAAAGCATTATTCTGGTGGCAACAACAAACCCAGCAACACCAAATGATACCAAACTGATATGGATGGTAAAATGGAAAAAAGTCAGAGGCACAAAAAAAATATAATGTAACAAAAAGAGTTGTAACTTGTCAAGACACCATAAATGATGGCCATCTTGAAATGTGGAGCCAAGATATGAAATGAAACAAAAAAGCTGCAACAACAACAACATAAAATCACATACTCCTGCCCGACCAAAAGAAGTGAATAAAGTCTCATCACCGCACTAGCTCCATCATCACCAAGAGTCAGGAGCAGAGACTGAAAGTCGCTGCTTACGGGTGCTCGCGGCATTTAATTGGTTTGTTAGTAAATTTTACAACAATGTACAACAACATTTTTCCAAAGTTTTTGCTCATTAGAACTCGACATTCTCGCAAAGATTTATAATGTTTCGGATTTTTTCTAAATTGAAGTGAAGATTTTCATTTTCACTTTGTTGCTCCTACTGATGATGGCTGGCTGGCTGGCTGTTCCTTCTCTATATCTACAAATGTAGTGTCGGATTCCACTGCGCATGATTTCAGTCAGGCAGTCGCCTAACAGCTTCTAGGAGTATTCTGTGTTTTTTTTGTTCTACCATGGCATTAGAAGGAAATGGTGATGGTTTGTTTGTGCTGCCCTGCCAGTCGTCGTATATAAACTCATAATCATTTTCAAGTTACGCCCTTTCTAACTCGGGAAGGGAGTTTTGGATGATGGTGGTAGGGTGTGGTGGGCTGTAGGTGTTTATTTACTTTGGAGTACATAAGTAAAATGTAAATAGTCAAACTGCCAGCAATAAGGACAAATCGTTATGGCAGCAGAGATGTTGGGGCGAAATGAACGACTACAACTTGCAGGAGTAGTAACTATATTTACCAGTCATATTGTATGACGACTGACTGAACTTCAACTCAACTGAAAACAGAAAACTAAACTGAGTTGAGCTAAGCTGAGCAGGCGATATAGTAGATTTGCCTTATTTATAATCTATGTTGTAAATTTGATTGCCGTTATTGTTGTTGGTTTGACAACAACGACAAACAAACATAAAGTTAGCTACAACTTGTATTCAAAAGATTTTATTTCATGTTGTTGCTGCTCTCGTTTATGATTTTGCAACAAAATTAAATTCTTGTTTCTTTGTCTTCTCTATGTTATCAAATAGATTCAGGTTATGCCTTAGGTTAGGGATCTCGCTACTAGAAATAAAATTATATATGCATAATTTATTCCAGGAAATATTGAAAAAGTTGTACTCAAAATTGTATATCCATAGAATTATGAGAAAAATGCTCATATCAGTAATCGGATGATAGAGGTTTGAAAATAATAAATCGAATGTCTAATTGTTTACCTTGCCATGCCATAAAACGACAACAAACAATTCTTATAGATGAGAAAACTTTGTCATTCGAAAGGTGTCTATCCTCAAAACAAAACATAATAGTAAACACAGACGAAAAGACTGCTGAATAGTGGAAAGCAAATATGTTTGTTATTATTGTAATGTAAGGTTGTTATTTTAGCAACCACTTTGTAGGGTATTGTATCAACAGTTCAAGTTGTTTGTTGGTATGACAGTATATTAGCTGCAATAACAGACACTGTTCCTGCTGATAACACTGTGTGTAATTTTTTAAGTCATGGCAAAATAACCTTATACGGACACCAATAGGTGATAAAAGAGCAAAAAAAAGAAGACCCCTGTCTCCCAGTTTTGCCCAAAGTCCTCCAGGTTTTTCTTATGGGCCCCCAAAGAAGTGGGTCCTCGGTGTCACTTTTGCAAAAAGTGATCATTTTCTCAAGCTCATATCTTGCAAACCGTTCGGAATTTTGATTTACTCTCTGAGGCAAAGTTGTAGCTCTTGTCATAAAGAACAAAAATTGTAAATATACAAAATCAAAAAAAAAAACTTCATCTTCAAAGTCAAAATCGCAAAAAACTTTAAAAAATTCAATTTTTTTTACCTTTTTTCCCCTGTTCAGGTCCATAGGTAGCAAACCGTTCAAAATTCAAGGAAATAATAAACTACAAGAATGATCCTAAGATCTCAATAAACAACTTTCTAGAACATATGCACTTCCTAGGAATGATTCTTAACACCGTTTAGGTAGCCCTTAGATAGCCGCAAAAGTGAAAAATTTCCCAAAAATTTTGTAATATAACTTTCACTTTCACTTTATAACTTTCACCGCTGAGCTCTCGTTGACGTCGCGCTGTGTAATGCCTCGATGTGAGCGTTGTGTTGCTTTTATATTGTGTGCTGCGTCCCTTGTGAATTCAATGCAGATATTTGCTTCCAGGTAGTTTTTTGATAGAATTTTTTTGGATTTTATATGTTCACAATTTCATCTTTATAACAAGAGCTATAATGTGTTTCCAGGTATTTTTTTTATATTTTGGGTTGTTTTTATGTGAATTCAATGCAGATCTTTGCTTCCAGGTAGTTGTTTGATAGTTTGGGCACGGGAACTCACCCACCAGCTTGAGAGTTTTTATTTGAATGCACTTACTATCAGTGAAGGTACAGTGCACTCACACACTCGGCCTCCTCACTGACAATTATTTACGTTTAAAGGTTTGGAAATCAAACATTTTTTTAAGAAATCGCTTATTTTCTTACACTTCAATTGTTTTTAAGCGAAATTTTGGCTCCCAGAAAGTACTTTTGTTAGAAAAACCTCACTATCTCCGCTCTTAGAAGGGTTAATGCGGAGTATTATACCTTAAAAAACAAGCTTGAAGTGTTGTGTTTTACTAAGTCTAGGAAGAAATAAGTTTACTAGTGCTGTTTTTTGAGAAAACCAGATTTTTATTAAAAAAGTGAGGTTAAAAAATCTTTTTTTTTTTTTTTTTTTAATTTGCCCCAGTGAGTTAATAAAAATTAACATATTTATATACAGATTTATAGCGTTCAAAGGTCTTCTCAATGATACCCATCTCAACCAGATCGGATAAGAAATGGGTGAGATATAAGCGATTATATACTCAAGCTATAAAGGCCTATATTTCAAAAAGTTGGATCGGCCTCCTTAAAAAAACTTTCGGGTTTTAATCAGCGCTGTAATCCCTACCAGGCCAAAGAAAATTGGCGCATTTCTCATAAAGTAAATTTGTTCGTAAAAGCAATTTTTCGCTTTTGGGCGATTTTTCGCTCATTTTTTTAAGTTTTTTCGCGATTTTGACCTTGAAGATGAAGTTTTTGATTTTATATGTTCACAATTTTTGTTCTTTATGACAAGAGCTACAACTTTACCTGAGAGAGTAAATCAAAACTCCGAACGGTTTGCAAGTTATGAGCTTGAGAAAATTATCACTTTTTTGCAGAAATGATACCGAGGCCCCACTTCTTTGGGGGCCCATAAAAAAAAACCTGGAGGACTTTGGGCAAAACTGGGAGACATGGGTCTTTTTTTTGGCATTTTATCACGTAGTGGTGTCCGTATATGGTTATATTTTTTCGAGTTGCACTGTGTAAGTAGCAAACGTTGTTTGCTGTTAAATGCAAACTTTACTTTTCGAGTGCTTGGAAACTGCGTTGTTCATATGCGTGGTTTCTCCCAATAAAATTAAAATCTGCTGCTCTTTTGTTTTGAGAAGCTTTCAACGTTGCCAAACGCTACAACAGAAACAATATAGACTTATACTTATACAAAACTAGTTAATGCAAACCAAGTGCATTTTAAATAATGTTGTTGTTTTTTTTTTATTAAATTTCGGTAAATGCTCACAAATGGTCAGCTGCTCAGATAAAAACCGTGACGTTATTTTGTTCTTTTGAGTTTCTTTCCTCAAAATCATCTCGCACTTTGGTAGCACACCCATGTATAGTATACGAATGCCATGCGCAAAAACCAAAGCAAGATCACAAATCGTTTTAACCGCCCGAGCCTTTATTTGTTAATTTTTTCACTGATCACAAGGATTTTCTACTAATATTACTTTTTTCACGGCATACACAATCGTCCAATCGCTTTTGAAAACGCAATACATCAGCCAAAATAGGAAACACTCAGAAACAAACCGTTTCCCATTACATCCCATAAAGGGATTGGGGAGAACTTCTCACAACCCACTGGCTCACTAGCTTTCTAATTTTTCACTCACTGATTGGGACCAACAGTTTCACACCGGTTCCGAACGGTATTTTGAGAAGCTGTTTCATGGCTAAGTACTCGAGAGTATCGCCATCACTAAGCGAGGTGGCCGTCGTCGAAGGAAATGTAATGAGGTCAGAACAGAGATCGAACCCACGTTCTCATGCACAAGAGCCGCGCACACTAGCCATTGCACCACCGACACAGCTGTATTTGTATCACAAACTTGTTATATTTGGGTGACAAACACATATATTTTAACATTTTAATGAATGTGTCTCCAACATATAATATTGAATACCAAACACGGTGTGTATACTATATTTGCAAACTGCAATCACACGTTATATTTGAATCCCAAAAGAAAAAAGGTAGATATTTCAGCCTGTTCAACAAAATATGTGAAGATATTGAATAAAATATTTCCATAATTTTCTCAATTATCGGAATTTAATTTTTTTACGATGGAGCTGAACTTCCGATAGCGATGATTAAACAAATCCATCTGTGTATTAACAATAAAATAAAAGAAATTTTCATGAAAATGCGACGATAAAAACTTGATTATCACAATCGTTGTCTTTACTCTCACATCCAAATTCCGTTCGGTAGTTTCTTAAGGAATTTTTATTAATACTCTACAATGTATAACAAAAAATATCCCCTTAAATCTTTGTGCGAAATCCCTACCGTCAGCAATGGAATGCGAATGTCTTCATATATGACTACAAATGCTATTTGGAAGTGGGTGTTGGCTACTTGAAGAAACAAAGAATACAAAACAAAAATATATATGAATGAATGTACTTGTGGATGTGTTACTTATATGGTTTTTGGCCAAGTGTGTTATATTTCTTATAGCAAATATACAACACTAGAATTTATATCAAAATAAAACTAATTTATAGAGTGGTTACGACCAGAGTACAGATAATTCTTTTCAAATGTCGAGATATTATACAACAAAAATATAATAAAAGATACATACGTACAAACATTCTATATTATCTGATATACATAGATACATATAAACACATTCACATAGTTTAGCATGATGAGGAGCTGTCATAAAATTGGATGGCAGATTTGATGTGATTTAGATAAAAACTGGGTTAACCCATATGCTGTGTGTATAGTAGAGAAACAGAATCATTCATATGTGTGGAAGCCACCCACCACAAATGTGGTGAATACAATAAATAAATAACGCGAAATGGATTTGTGTATTGTTTTCTAACACACGGTTATAAATGATCATACGTTGCCAGCAGCGTAAACACCGAGGTTTGTTCAAATTGTGCCTGCAAATTTGCCGTCTGAGGCAGTTTGTTTTTGGCATTTAACTATGCCTTCTCATAGCAGGCATACATACAGGAACTCCTTATGCCTTCTCCAAGCCCCACGAAAAATTCGATAAATGTTCATATCTCGCTTCTAGAAGGAGGCCTAGCCACCGTAACCGCATAATTTTAATTCCCGTAACTCTTCGAATACGGGATACAGTTAATACAGCTCGTGGTTCCTACGACGTCGATACTCACCGTTGTCTATATCATTATCCGGTCCATATATTATCGGGAGCATTTTTCTGTTGAAGGTTCCCATTACTGTTTCGTCTGCATGCGATATGACCCAAGATTCTGCACAATAAAGCAAGACAGGTTGTTTGAGAGTGTGACAGAGCTGGAACTTTATTTCTCAAGATAGGGTTTTATATCTGAAGTGCTGTCTTAGTATAAAATATCACCTATTAGCAATCACAATTCTCCACTCGATATCAAGGCTGACATTATTGGGTTATACAAATTTTGTCCGATATCTCCAAATTTTAATGGTTATCAACGTTCAGGTGGCGCTTCAAATGAGTGGAATATCTCATCGTTGAAACCAGTACTCAATTACTGTCAATTCCAATTTTGCAAATTCTTTCGTTATCTGGTCAGTTGTGGATTTTCCAGGTCTAAAGCGACACTTATAAGGTCCCATCAGGTCTGTAACAATTGCATTTAGGCTTTCACACATTATTTTGTATGCAATGGATTATAGACTTTTCCACGGTAGTTGATCGGTTCACCGCTTTCAAATACAGGACGTAGTACGCTGAGACTTCTCAACAATGCTCGCTATCGTTTGATGATTTGAGTATTTTTTGCGAGCTGATTCCGGTCGAATGAAAAATCTGTCGCTTTTGGTTGTTTGGCTGCAAATATAACGTGTTTGTAGCTCGTAGCAAATATAGTATACTTGTGCCCAAATATATTGTGTTGGCTATTCAATATTACATGTTGGAGGCACAATGATTACTAGGCTATAATATATGTTTTTGTGGCCCAAATGCTGACAACAAAAACGTGACAGACAACAAAGGGACAAAAAGCAGCAGATCTTCAATTCATGAAAACAATGCTTGCAAATGTATACATGGTTCCTGCAATATGTTGCTGGGGCAATTTTTTAAGCGTGTACAGTCTACATGCAACAGAGCCTTTGAACCAATTTACCAATTGAGAGATGAGTTTGTTGCGCAATTTGTCGCACGTTTAGAACCAGTGAGCTGGCGGCCTAGATCGTGCGATTTAACGCTTCCAGATTATTTTGTGTGGCGTTACGTGGAGTCAGTCGAGGCGAGATACCAACCATTACGCTCGAAAAAGTTGTTAAAAGGAGAGAGCAGTAATATTGACTTTTTTCACTGAGTTATCACGAGTGTTTCCTCTTGCAAAAGAAGCGTATTGAACAGCTAATTACGGGGATGTCTTTTTCGATTAAACTTTTGGTCTCCTACTGGCGGTTAAAGTGTCCAAGTTTTTTTCAAAAGTTAATAAAAAAATAGTTAAATCAAAATATATATGCTTTTCATACGACATCAAAACTCTTAAGTTTCTTGTCATTTTAAACCGTGACAAATCTTAAACCTTACCGGGTTCATAAGGCGTTGGGTTCACTTAAACTTACACGCTTCTTTATATAAAAGTAAAATCTTGTAAATTGTTGGCTTATAAACCTTAGCTTAAGCCTTGCTGTATTCACAGAAAAATTCAGTTGAGACAGCCGAATTAGCCGTAACCGAATTTAGAGGTTGTCACAACCTCATTGGAGGTTGCCTGAACCTCATTGAAGGTTGCCAGAATCTCATTAGATGTTGTCACAACCTCATTAAAGGTTGGCATATCCTAATTAGAGGTTGGCACAACCTCATTAGATGTTGACACAAATGAATATTGAAAGCATATTTATTATTAAGTAATACACAAAAGAATCTTGCTATCACGGCGACAGGGACAATTAAACATTCTTTAATTTCTCTTAATATAATATTTGTTTTTATAATTTTAAACGTCAAGTTGTACCTACAGAATTCATGAGTAATTCGGTTACAGCAACCGAATTGACGCCGGATTCGGTCGTTGCAAGTCGGTTACTGCGGCCGAATTGATACCAAATTCGGTAGTTACAACCGAATTGATACCAAAATCGGTAGTTACAACCGAATTGAGACCAAATTCGGTTGTGACAACCGAATTAATGCCATATTCGGTTGCTGCACCCGAATTGATGCCACATTTGGTTACTCCAAATCAAATTTGATAGCAACTTCGGTTGTTGTATCCGAATTATTTCCAAATTCGGTTTTACCAACCAAAATTATGAACAATTTGGTTGACAGAACGAATATAATTCAAGATTCGGTTAACGCAACCGAATCGATTAAGAAACGAGGTTGCTTCAACCGAATTTCAGTTGTGAAGACTAAATTCGGTCGTGACAACCTCAATTCGGTTGTGGCAACCCCAATTCGGTGATAACAGCCGAATTCACGGTTACTACAACCTCTTTTCAACAAATTAGTTCTCTGGGTGTGCGCGTCTCAAATTCAAATCATTATTAAATTACATTACTCGAAATTTTACTGTAACTTCTAGGAGCTCATGTCATATATAAGTAGTTAGTTATCCTTCTGACAATATGTTGCCAAATTACAAATAGCATTTCGTTCTATTTCGTTTGCAACAAATTGCAAAATTTGTTTTTATTTTGGCTCTTCAATTGTGTTATAAAATGCACCCGCCTGTCCTTTTGTGCGAAATACACTCGACAATAATCAAAAACTGCAACAGCAGACATGGGTGGCTAATAGCATTTTGGCCAGCAATAATATTAACATTAATGCATTCCAGTGACATTAGTAGTAGCAACATGCGATGATACTCAGGTCTCTCTTTGACGTAACTAAAGTATGCGCAACATGTGATGCCACAGGCTATACAATTTTAGCATTTTTTTCATTGTAGTCCTCATGATGACTAGTAAAAGTTTTTCATTCTGTTGATATTGGTGGGCGGTGGGCGGTGGTCGATGGAGATGGCGTTTCAAATGTAAAACATCAGTTCAATTAGCAAAATGTTAACTTGTTCTGTTTACGGTATATAAACATTTATACGAGCGTATTTTTATATATTTTTGTAGACTTTTTCACAGACTCATCATGAGATGCGATGTTTGGGTAGAAGCGCATAGCACAGTGGTGTGAATGAGTATGTTGTGTGACAAGAATGAAATTAGCTAAGTCACTTTGTAGATTGTGTTACTCAGCGAAAAACGTAATTTAATCAAGTAAAAACGGCGGTAAGTTTGGCCGGGCCGAATTTTATAAACATATTAGTAAAGCACAATACAATTAAAACGGTTTTAAATAATTAGTCTTATGTTGATAATAATTTTGAATTTTTTGAAAAGGGGAGTGACAGCGCTTTTTTCGTGTAAATCAAATTGTGTTCTTTAATAACATAGTGATGAAGTAGAAACATCTGGGAGTGATACTATTTTGGATCTGATGTTGGACGCCTAAAAATATTACCTATCCAAGGCCACTTCCTTCTACGTACATCCAATTCTATAGGGCTGGAGCTTGTGCATTGCCAGTGGTTTTCTATTTGGGGATCGTTTGGACTTTTTTTATTGTCATCTTTGTCGAGCTCTAAGTAGTGTAAACGTACATCATTACAGATTTCACAGCAGCAGCTGAATATGCAATTTCGTCTTTTGTGAGATCTTATAACACCAGATTTGGTGCAGGTTTAGGAGTGCAACATTGTCTTGAATCCCAAAGAGTTTATAGATACCACGTCTTCAGATTTACCCTTGCCTGAATATTTATTCCCAAACCAATTTTATTTTCGCCTTTTCGGAGAGTCTAACGCCATCAAACATATGTCATCTGTGTATTCGATATCATGTAGTTGTTCATACATATTCCTCTGAATGCCGAACAGCAATTCTGCTTTGGTTGTTTCCATTATTTCCGCCATAAGTAGAAGAAATAATGTGGGGGACAAGACGCATAGTGGTCTAACATCCGAAGATTTGATGGAACGTAGGTTTGTATGTATGTTGAACTCTTGTAGTATCGATATTTAGAATTTACGTCCAGTATGGACGTAATACATAAACAAAATACATGGTGAATTTGATTAAATGTTTGACCATTATGTTAAATTAGAAAATAGATCATTTTCGATAGTAAACCTCTATATTAATGCCAAAGAAGAAGCGTCGCGAAGCCGGTGTTGGTTCCATCACAGCGGAAGTTCGAAGTCTAGACACACGTGAAGCTTTTCTTTTGGAAGCTCCAATTGATGCCAGCGAAAAAATTACGAATTCAATCCAGTTGCAACAACTGTTGTGGAGTTAATATTTTATGTAAAAAATAACTTTAAAATACAGGTTGACTCTACGTTTTTTATTTCCTCGACTATGTTTGGGGAGCTGCTGGAAATCGCTTAATATCGCTTAGTCCTCCATACAAAGTGGTCTAAAAATTAATTCAGCAAGGAATACAAATAGGCCTAATATGGCAATATGCAAATTTGAATGCTGTTGCGTTATCACTTAGCCATAATATTGATAATACGGCAACATCATGGAATTTGCATACAACCATATCTATCTTGTTTTCAGACACAGATTTGGGTATGTTTTTATATCTCTTAAAGAAATATTTCGACTTTTTTTCGAATATTTCATACTAAATGTTCGAAAATTTAGTTTAGCAGGGCTTATTGTATAAGCTACATCCTGAGAAGAGTTTTTAATTCATAGAGTTACCATGTGTTTACCACAAAAAAGTGGATTCAGATTTGTATGAAAACAAAGAAGCAGGTGTTGATTGGCTACTGCGAAATCATTCGAGTTTCCTACGAAATCGAGTTTCCTACAAAATCTGTAACTAATTGAGTTACGAGATTTTTTTATATTTAGCTTATTTTAAGGTTTTCTATTTTGTGGTATTTTCCGAATGTTATTCTCTTGTTCGAATAAATGTTATTTTTGGCTAAAACAGTAAGTAGGGCCACAAAGCGAAGCCAGCCCTAGCATTCTGACCAAAATAATAGTTTTCAAACCACTGTTGTTTGTGTTAATCGATTGTGCTGAGGGGGTTTCCTGCTAAATGTAAACAACATTTTACTCGCTTGTTGTAATAATAAAAATATATCACAGTCATTATAAACATCATTACGGTTTAAATGAAATCGAAACTAAGTGGCTGGCAACATATGGCAACACCTTGTTCCAAACACCAAAATCACAACCATAAACAACGGAGAAAGAGAAAGAGTCACCCCACTTTGATATCCGCCCGGGTTGCCTTGAGGTGACGTGTAAATATCGCACATGCCACACGCGGGCACTCCAAAAGCTAAATGTTAGAATAACATTTTCAACATATCACAACACATCAGCCAATACGAGCATCTTTTCCCACCCTCCTTTCAAAAACTGAAGTCAGAAGAAAGATTAAGATGCCAACGAAATGCACAAGACAGGCGGACGGACGGATGGCTAGAGAGAGAGACGAGCAAAAGTGTGGCGAAGGGGGGCTAACCGAGCGAGGTAGTCGGCCTGTCTGTCAGTTGGCTTAACCCCTTAATCATCCATTATTTCTCATTTTGAAAGGAGGAAGTTGAGAGGGAACTTATGAGTTTGAATGGCTCTTCACACTCGGAATAAACAAATTGATTTTGTCTTTCATTGGGCATAACATGTTGAAATTTATAATCATGGAGAAGAATTTCCAAAATAGGCATTGGGGTTAAAAACAATAAAACGTTTTAATTTCGACGTAAATGTTGTATCTATAAACACGCGTTTCGGATATCTCCAACAACCAAAAAAAGGGGAGACAAAAGATACATTCCATTGCACGGCTGGGAAGGGGGATTTGTATCCAAAATATTTATGTGACATTTACTACGCCAATTGGTTTGGTTGAGATCAAGGTACTATAACTCCGACGTACCTCGAGCATATGGCACAATGCTATTTGGATAACCCTTTTTTGTTATACACATCGATAGGAACCCAAAGTACTATCTATACAACTTGGAAGCGTCATCTCTGACTTCAGAGTGGAGTGGAGGGCGAAGTTGCTACAGATGTAATTTAACCTAATTTAAAACGATATCACTTAATTACGGCCATTAAAATGTTAGCATTTTAAGTACTGAATGTACATAACTGTTCATGTTTGACACGGCATCCTGTGTGTCAAATTGGTTTGGTTAAACTCATCCACACGGGACAATTTTACACTTTTCCATTTAACCGAGTGTGGTAAATGTTTATTGGCTATCTATGAACGTTTGTCTAAGCGGTGATGTTTGCAAAATATTTAACCCTTTAATTAAAAAAAGGAACGAATGCAGAGGAAGTCGGAAGAGTAGAATGGTGGTGGTGTAAAATATGAGTTCTCTACAGGCATATTTGTTAAGGATATAAAAGAGTTTGTTAACAGAGAAGTGCTTTGAAGTGTAACAAGTCCAAATTTAATTATTCTATAATTGGCATAGAGACTTCGAAATCAAATAAGCTATAATAAAAAAGTTTTTGAATTCGACCACCAGCTTGACTCATATGAAAAAATTTGGAGTTTAATCTGCATTTTATATGTTTCACAACTTTCAGTTGCCACTCGTTAAGTTAAAAAATCAGATATTCAAATGAAGAAAATTTTTACAATTTCGACTATAGTATTATGTGTTAAAGGGTGATTTTTATGAGATTAAAATAAAAAAATAAATGGTTTCCCATTACATCCCATGAAGGGACTGGGGAGAACTTCTCACAATCACTGAACTGTGCGCTTTCCAGTTTTCACTCACTGATTGGAACCTACAGTTTTACACCGATTCCGAACGGTAATTTGAGAAGCTTTTTCATGGCTAGATACTCGATAGTGTCGCCGTCACTATGCGGGGTGACCGCCGCCGAAAAAAAATTTGAAGGTGGTCAGAACCGGGTTCGAACCCAGGATCTCATGTACAAGAGCCGCGCACACTAACCATTGCACCACCGACGGCCAGATTAGTAATTTTAAATTACAATAAAATTCCAAAATTACTTTTCGGTAGATAGTTTGGAATGGATATAATTGGGGGCATATATAGATTAGGAAGTGCTCCTATACAGCTTCTTCAGAAACTACTACCTGAAAATCTTATTTTGACCTATCCACATCGCAAGATTTCATCGTCCCAGTTTCGTTTCTGGAGATATCGTTCTCTCCAAATTTGTCCTTTAATAGGTTAGGTAAACTCGCAGAAAGACAGCCGAATTAGCCGTAACCGAATTTAGAGGATGTCACAACCTTATTAGAAGTTGTCACAACGTCATTAGAGGTTGATGCAACCTCATTGGAGGTAGACACAACCTCATTAGAGGTTGTCATAACTGAATTTAGATAGTGTCACAAATGAATTTTGAAAATTATGTTTATTATTAAGTAATGATTTATTTGCATGTATTCTTATAAAAACATTAGAAGGAGGGAAAATAAAGTAATTTATATAGGGTAATCTTTAGCGTAACACATTATGTTTACATGTCTTTACTGACCTTTTTTGAAGTGCCGGACATCATGGGTCACCGCACCAATTCTGAAGTGTTGTATCTGTTGATGTAGGTCCTGTCTCAAACGACCGATCTTGAAAATCTTCAAAACTGTTGATATCTGCTTGGAAATTTTCTGCAAAATTAGATCCCATAATTACAATGTGTTTACTTACCTGTCGTAATAACCACAATAAAATCTTGATATCGCCGCGACAGGAACAATAACTTAGTATAACTTATCTTGGTATAATATATGTTTTTAGAGTTTTAAACATCAAGTTTTAAATATCGTACATAGAATTATGTTATGGTAAGTGAGTTGAAAATGAAATTCAGTTGTACCTACAGAATTCATGAGAAATTCGGTTACAACAATCGAACTGACGCCGAATTCAGTCGTTGAATTGTTGACCGAATTGTTACCAAATTCGGTAGTGACAATCGAATTTGGGACCAATTTCGGTTGCTGCATCCGAGTTAATTCCAAATTCGATTGTTCCAACATAAATTTTAGACAATTTGGTTGACATAACGAATATAATTCAAGATTCAGTTGTGAGGGACTAAATTCGGTCGTGACAACTTCAATGGTAACAGCCGAATTTACGGTTGCTACAACCTCTTCTCAACCAATTAGTTCTCTGGGTGTAAAAGTAGAGGCCACTATTGACAAACTTAGTTCAATGAAGGACCGGGATGTCATACGAAGGTTGCTAAAATTATATTTCTGGCGTAAGCAAATTTTTAGTGTTACCAGGTGCAATCTGGCGGTGATGACGTTTTGTTTGTGCGAAAGGCACCCGTGATGCACACCATTGCCTGTTTCTGGACTTTTGTCAACAGGATATTTCCAGTACCGACCACTAAACGACAATTCAGTAGATTATTCTTTTATAAATCGATTGTTTTAACCACATATCCGATCCTGTTGAAAATAAATTTATCTGGAGCCAATACCACCCTTTTTGGGAAACAACATGTCGTTCATCACAGCTCTGTGCCGAACTCCATGGTTGGTGACATTTCGGATTATATTATTTGGAACAAATACAACCCGTTAATGCATTCGTGTGTATTTTTCGAAAGGTATCGGTAGTTTATCGATCTATTCTAGATTGGAGTCACTCCATTTTCAATCATTTTAGACGAAGCCTCAAAGACAGAAATGATCTCCATCGGTGACCATAGTTTTTCAATAAAATAGTGAATTGATTTCCAACTGTCCCAGCGTCTAATCATTGATGTCGTGACGCAATAAAATTAAACTTCTAACCCTGAAAACCTAAATTCAGCTAAATCTTCCACCAATTGTATGAACATAGCCCAAGATGTTGTGATTAGTGGTGAGTGGATAAACTCGGGGCTAAAGTCACTATCGCCTCATCAGCAAAAATATTATCATATGCACAAAAAAATGTTTAATAAGTACTGTTTATAAAATCAATAGTTTGACGAAGTTAATGGCCAAATTCATAAAAAATCAGACAGTCGAATTTGACGAACCGAATTTACAAGTTGTCACAACCAAATTATTTCAGTTGCTAACTTCGTTTGCTGCAACGGAATTCCTTGGAAAAAGGTTGTAGCAACCGAAAATTCGTTCGTTACACATTTGATGCCGCCTTTGCCCGAATCAATTGATAAAAAGGTTGTTTTAACCGGACAAATTTGGTTCTCTTAAACGGATGTGTTTTTAAAATGGGACTGTGCCAACAGAGTTTTGACATTTGACTTTTAATTTCCTAGACGAGGTGATAACAAAATTAATCATGTATTAAGGGTGGTTGTTAGACATACAGAAGTTTATGTTGGCAACACTGTTTTCAGTGTCAGCCATTTTGACTACTGTCACGTGATTTATGTTTGTTCTTTTTTTTGCCATAATGCACTATAACCACTATATCGTATATCATCAACAATATTAAATTCGGTTGCAGTAACATACATTTACAAAAAAATCGCCAGCTGCAGCCGAATTAGAACCGACATGTTGAAATATACTTGAATATAATTCGGTTGTCGTAATCGAGTCAATTATGAAATGAGGCACAATCAAATTTCAGTTGTCGCAACCGAATCAGTTATGAAACGAAATTGTTACAACAAAATTTCAAATGTAGCGACCGAATCCAGTTTATATAGGTTGAGGAAAATATGATGCGGTTGTACCAAACGCATTAATAGTTGCGACAACATATTTTCAAACAAATAGTTCAGCTCACTTGTAGTATGAAAAATAAGTTTGGGCAGATTTCTTCATGGACGAATTTCGTGCGCTATGTTTCATTGCAAGTTTCCTTCTACTGGAGCTTTTATTATTTTTGTGGAATTTCTCACATACGTATGGGGATTTTACATATTATTCCGAATTTGCCGGATGATTTTAGCTTGTTAAATATTCATCGATGTACGACTCATACATGCATTTTATTAACATAATAACCCATTTACGAACCGAAAAACTGTATGATTTCAAATTGTGTATGTAAAGTTACAGAATTATTGGTTGTTTACCACCAATTAATCAGCGGCTTCGGCTTTAACGCCAACAAATTAAGGCAACATATTGTTTTTAATCGCTTTTCTGCTTACGCAGGAGTTAAATGGGTGCTTGGAAAATTTGTCTCCTCACCGTGAGTAATCGAAAACTAGTTCTCTTGTCTCACTCCAGTTCACTGTACAAATTGGTAACATTTGGTGCAGGATTAATTGCTGCTCTCTGTAAATGTGAATAATCACAATATAATTAGCTTTGAAATGTACAGACTACAGAGTTAGACCTTGTAGGTAGTAAGATTTGAAGAGGGGGGTTGTGGCCAGGGGGGAAGGATTCCAAATAATGAGGGAGATGGTTGGAGTTGTACATTTATGTGAAGCCTATGTCTGTTTCATGTCGTCATAATTGGATATGAGTTCGTAGATCATGCCTTAGATATATGATAAATTTGTTATAAATAGAAGACCTGGCAAACATTGGTCTGTCCAACAATTATTTATCCCTTGATCAGTACTAAATTTGCATTAAGAAGTCTTCATTTGTATAGAAGATAAATTCGCTGTCGATATTCCCGATTAAAATTAAAGTTTTGTCCTTCTTATGAATATTGCTAAAATATTTCGCCTTTATCAATGGCCGCTCGTGAGCTCGACACTTTCACAATAACCTCCAAGAATCAGGGGGTTCTTAAAAGAATTCAGTTAGACATAAACATTTGATGAAGACCTAATCCTGCGGTATCAGCAAATTGCAACACATGATTTTAGTGGACATTTTGAATAATTTTCATATTTTCAGTCAGATTTTTGTTCTTTGGGGTTTATTGTGGCCGTCGGTGGTGCAATGCTGGGTTCTTGTACTTGAGATGCTGGATTCGATCCCTGCTCTGACCACCTTAAATTTCTATCGGCGGCGGTCACTTCGCGTAGTGACGGCAACACTATTGAGTATTTAGTCATGAAAAAGCTTCTCAAAAAATACCGTTCGGAATCGATGTAAAAACTGTAGGTCCCAATCAGAGAGTATAAAACTAGAAAGCGCACAGCTCACTGGCTGTGAGAAGTTCTCCCCAATTCCTTCATGGAATGTAATGGGACACCATTTATTTATTTATTTTTATGGGGTTTATTAAACAAGTACTGCTGGTTAATTCTGATATTTCAAATCAATTTAACACATTCAGAGCTGTAAGGTTTGCCTTCAGTTAAAAGTAAAATATTTTCTGGATCTGTTGAGTGATACCAAACTGGTGTAACGTCGTTTTATGGAGGGCTTAAGGAAACTCAGTATTTGATTATGATCCACGGCACCTTTCGAAATCAGAAGAGAAAGGTTGATCCTTTTCTTGAGGCTGAATTCAGAGTCTATTGATTTTCTTAAGATACAAAATAATTTAATTTATAGAAACAACATAAATATATTCACTATATATTGGCCATTCGTTAGCCCTTGACTGGGCCTAACAATACACTTCTTGAAACCCTTGTCTTGGGCTGAAAACACTCGTCGTGGGCTGGGAATTTTACCTTGGTTTGAAATACTCTCTAGATACTTCGCAGACTGGTCGATTTAAGATAATCGGGAACTTAGTGTGTTGCATACGCGATGATTCGGATTCGGTGGGGCAGATCAGGATCGTATTACTGACTCGGTATAAACTTTACAGATCCGGCTAGAGATCGGTTGTCGAAGAATAGGTAACTACATGGGAATAGTCAGCCAAAACCGCTATTATATATTGGATTAGCCAGCCGAAGCCGCTGTGTTGCGATAGCCGGGCGAAGCCGCTATGAAGGAATAGTCAGCCGGAGTCGCTATGTGGAAATCACCAGCCGAATATATATTCTATCTTCAAACAGGCTTAAAAATCTCTTTGTTTTTTTCAGAAGTATAGCTCAGAACTCGAACACAATGAGCGTCCAAGCGCATCAGAAGCTGAGAAGCAACAGGGGGTTTCTATGGCACAGCTACTAAAACGTACTAGGAAAATGATGTAGAATGAGAGACCAAAGAAGACAGGATCTAATTTTAAATACTGTTTATTGCTACTAATGACAGCCAAATTATATTTAATGTTGTTTGCATTAAACGGAAATACGCATTCCCTTTGATTTCTGTCCGTTTTATATCCAACGAAAGTGTAAAATTGGTAAAATACAGCAGCAAATAAAACTCGATGAAATGGCCTACTACCTCGTCGTCGTCATGAAGAGGCATCGAAGAGAGTAATGGAAACTCTTCAGTATTACTCTATGGAAGCAACTGATCATAAGGCTAGTCATACTCATCATTATGTACTCTGGCTACATTGATATGAATGAGAATTGCATAGAAGCACTTATTCTTGTGTGGTCGTTGTCGTCACTGAACGTCAGTTTTCCTTAAGATCGGTATTGTTTACAGGAGTTGTATGGAAGTTACCAGTATAGGCGTGGAAAATTAGCCAATTTTTTCTAGTTAAGTAAATATTTATACCATATTTACCAATATCTTGGAAGGAGTTAATTAAATATATTTGAAAAATCAAATCAAATATATTTGAAACACGTTGTAAAAGATACAATATATCATAAATTTTTATGGGGGTACCAATAGGTAATCGCTGCAATATAGATATCGCCATAACCTAATTGGTATGGGATTCGATCTGAATAGGTTTAGTAGAAGATTTGACAACAAAGTTGTCTAATAGAAACCTTTGACAAACACGCTAGAGTATTGATACGTTGCTCTTCAAATTATATAAATACTTGCCGAAATTTGGTCTGGTCAAATTCTGAAAACAACGCCTTCGATCAGCTTTGAAACCTGCTCTTAATTTGTCAATGTCGGTTCCCTGCTCGCGAGGCTGCTTGCAAATTTGCAAACCCTGGTTCTAACCAAGACTTGTGGAATGCGACATATTGTGTTGACGGGAAGTTAAGAAGAAGGATGGAGAAACGAGGAGATAGATTTGTTGATATTACATTTAAATATGTGTAAATTGTAAGTGTAGGAAAGACCTCAGTGGGGCCAAAATTCCACATACGAGTTTTTCTGCTTAAGAATGAGATGTGTTGTTCGAATTCTCGACAATTCTATATAAAATGGATGAGTGCTTCTGGACATTAGAGTATTTCGGACAAATATTCTATCCAAAGAACAATGACCCTGAAAATGTC
Organism: Phaonia tiefii; assembly: GCA_963931995.1. Classification (NCBI taxonomy): domain Eukaryota; kingdom Metazoa; phylum Arthropoda; class Insecta; order Diptera; family Muscidae; genus Phaonia; species Phaonia tiefii. The sequence continues at coordinate 294,439,721 of OZ008369.1, read as the reverse complement.
CATAAAGTACACAAGTCACATTACGACTATGTTCAAGGGAAGCAACTCAACAATATTGACCTCACTCATATTTTTAATTTTATAAAAATTGCATCAAGAATGTCACTAAAATCTTCAAAGAAATACCTTAACAAAATGAAAATTTTTGATATTGTTTAATAAGGAACTGACCAGACTTTAGTTTCTGATTGTTGTTTCCTCCAAAGCTCAAATTGAATACATTTAGTTCACGAACGGGAATTGACAAAGCCGAAAAGTTTTGGGAATATTCATAAAATTAGCCAACCATACTTTGATTTTAGATAGGAAAAAACGACAAATTATTTTGAAGTCACCTTTATATACTTTACAAACATTCACAAAAATCTTGCTCTTCAGGACAAAAAAAAATACCACACCCCGAAATTCGAAACGGCAATATGCCTGCCTGTGTTTCTACGGACTATTATCGAATAGTTGGACGTTATCTCATAGTGTTGTGACCATAACTTACACACTATATTTTAATTTTCTCTATTATTCCTTTTAAACTATCTTCTTGATTTTGATGTCCGCTTTAAGACCAGCATTTGGATTCAAACCTTCCGAATGTACGTACATCTTAAGAATCTGAACCCTGAAAAAGTGTCACTTACACTTAACTTTTTGCCACTATTGCTAATACTATTTAAGATTCTTTCGTTGTCCTTTCGACCACACAACCACATAATTTTGTAAAACTACTCCCACTCCAAGGACATGAGATATTTAAGATGATGATAATGATGATGATAGTGTTAACCAAAATTGTAAAGATACTGGGCGGCAGAAGGAAGAGTGGGTCCAGCTTAGTTCATAGTTGTAGTTGTTGTGTTGAACATTGTTTGCATTTTGAGTCAGTTTATTGAGGTCGAACTAATCGAGATGACTTCGATAAATACTTTTGTCTGGCCACAAAATCATTGTAAATTGTTAACCAAAGTCAGGATAAAAGATAATTTAGCGTTAAATTGCCAAAACAAAGAATGATATATGTGAGTAGAACCAACCAACATTCAATACCCAGTGAGTGGATGGTGGAAGGATGGTTAAATGCCAGGGAATGACAATGACTGGAATTAGGTGTGAGTTAGCCTAGACAACATGCAAAGGATATTGCCCAAGGATAACATCATGTCAATTAGTAAGTCATTTAGTTAATATTAAAGGATTTACGGCACATGAATCATATCGCACATATAAGGACACCAAGGACTACCAATGGCTTTGTAAGGACTAATGCAAAAAAGTTGGACGACAAAAAAAAAGAAACAAAACTGGAAAAATCTCATCAATGCCATGTGTGTTGGTGTAGTTTGAGGAATTATGAAGTATTAGCACTGTTTAACATACAGAGCATGTGCGTTGTTGGGCAACAATTTGTTGGGCAATATCCAAGCTCTACAGCCGAAACTTCTGGATGAGCATATTGCACAATATAGTGGCAAACGTGCGGTATTGATTGAGGAAGAAAACTTTTATAATAAAGTGTAAATGAGTGATATATAAAACATCATGTGACAAAATCCAAAAATGTGATGTGATGATATAAGACGGCGTCTGGTTTTTCGTTAGTAGTAAAGGGTCTTTCAGTTATAGGGCACCCTGCAACATTTTTTAATTGCCATTGCGAACACTGGTAATTCTCTTGAATTTGCATTAGATACAGTAATGCAAATTAAAATCCAATGCAAATTTAAAAATCCCAACACTGTCTCATACAAAGTCAACATTATGTTTTAGGAACGAAATGACTATTAGTTTAGTTAAATAGCGACATTTTGACGTTCCAAATGTGTAACCCTATATTTTAAGTAGCATACACACATGTGTTCTCTGCAACTTTTATGGGCGCCTGCCAAACTAGCATGGAAAACATTTTGCACTGAACAAGCTCTATTTTAGACCCAGTAAAACTGGCATTAGAATAACATATTCCTTTTTGTAACAACAGCAACATGTGTTAAAAATGGCTGATGTGGGTGGCAAGTAGTGTGTCACTTTGTCAACTGTATTTATTAATATATTTTTAATAGATCTTCAAACCTATGACAAAATCTTGGCTACACTGAACGATGAGTGACGATTATTTTGAGTGACCTTATGTCTTGTTGACAGATTATCATCAGACTGACTTCATTGCCAAAACGACCATGAGGTTATCATTATGATAAACACATCCGTTTCTAATTGGTATGCTACTTTCCACGCAAAGAAGATCCATTATTAATATGCCACTGCAACAAACACCCTGGTGAATGTCAAACTGACCACAAAGTTAAATAGTTGGATGCGAAGAAGGCATAACAAAAACAAAAATTACCATGGATAGATAGATAGCAAGTGTGACCAAACTGAAAATCTTAAATATTATGCATGACAATATAAGCCATTTAAGTCCGCAACAACAGAGAGTTTACATCGAATGCCTCTCCCTTACCACCACCAGTTCGAGCATGTCAAGGAGAAAGTTATGCCATAAGACTCGACTTTGTGCCAGGACATTGTATAGCAAGGATGAGGGTTGCTGGCGTGGCAACTGAAACAGAAACAGAAGCTGAAATGAAATGCTTAAATTCACCACATTCGATTGCGTTCTATGTCGACCCTCCCTCCGATGTGGCGAGAACAGAACTCATCAGTGTTAAAAAGTGTGTAAATCCCGTTAAAATTGCATTTTGTATAACTTGTCATACATCTTGTCATATGTGTTGAAACACCGCCAACAAAACAGCAACAACAACAACACCAACAAGGATCATAACCAATTTCTCTGAAGTCCTTTTTTTTACTGTCACCGCAAAAAATCATCGATGGTTTCGTGGGTTTCCAAACATTCAGCAGCAGCAATTTCTTCTTTGTGGCAATTTGCACTTCGTCGCCGTCGTCGTCGTCGTCATCGTTGAGTTTAATGGTAATTCATATTATTTCAGTTCAATTCTGGTGCGGATTGGTTTGGTTTATTGTCCTTGTTTTGTGTCCATCCATTTGTCGGTGGTTTTATCCATTTGTTGTGGATTATGTGGGTATTTTGTTTTTTAGCACAAAATTTCCTATCTATTGTTTGGCAATTATTCATATTATTGGCACTCAAACAACTAATAACCAGGATCACAACGATACTATGTGGTTTAGGAGGGGAGGGAAGAATGGTATTGCTTAAAGTTGGGTGTATCCGAAAGGTTTACCAAACACATGATGTTACTTGTTCTACAGGGGCGTTACAAGTGTATTTCGAAATTGTTTTTTCTACCCGAATCTTCTATCAATCATATGCTGGAAAGGAATTAAAAACATAAATTATTATTGCCATGAGACTTTGTCAGGAGTAAACTATGTCCTAGGAGTAGCATTTGATTTGAACATATTGGGCGAAGGATCTATATTAAGGTATCAGCCTCGGGTCCATATTAGGCCGCTGTTCTGTAACTTGATTCTGGATGCAAATTTTAAAGCTGTCTAGACCATATCTGCCATCTGAAGATGCGTAAAAAAATAATCAAAAAGAATTCAAATAATAAAATGATAACATGATAATAAAATTACATGTTTACGACATGATAAGCATGAGAAGCAGCTGGAATGTCAGAAAAATATTTCAAGATTCAATAAGCAGTGTCTTTAGATAATTCAGACAGGTGTATTCGCTATCCAGAAGACAGGACTTTTTACTAAACAACTGTAACGAAATCTTTCATTAATATTACGAGTTTTTACATACATTTGCAGCATAGAAATTAGCATTTCATTGGATCAATGGAGATTTTATAGAGTCCATACAATCAATTCTTTAAAATATTTTATAACTTTTAAACTGATTTTATGAAACCACTCACAGAAGTAATGAAATAATATCACAGCATTTGTGAAGAGTATTCATTAATTGGCCGTTGGTGGTGCAATCGTTAGTGTTCACGACCCTTGTACATGAGAACGTGGGTTCGATCCCTGCTCCCGTTCGGAATCGGTGGAACACTGTGGGCCCCATTCATTCACTGATTGTGAGAAACTCTACGCTGGTAAAGTATTTATTTATTTGTTTTACTCATTCCGGTTTGTGATGAAAATCGATCCAGTCAAAATCGAATACGATTGGACAATTTGAACGAATTTTATTGACATAATTCCTAATATTGGGGAACAACTATTTTATATATACATTATTTAATAGCAGGAAAAGAGAATTGAATTAATTGATATCCATTACTTGCAAAAAACATCATTATTATGTCAAATCGAATACGGTTCAAATCGATCGATTTGCATGACATACCGGATTGATTAAATTAGGAAACAATAAAAATACATGAACAGCATTTTAGAAAATTATTAATTTTCTTTGCGAAACCTGTTCAGTCGTTCAAACTGTGAAGCACTTTCGTATCTAGAAGAAGTCTTTATTTGCGGTTAGTCGGTATGATGTCAATGAAAAATTCTAATAGCTTTATACAACGAAAACTCTAAATGCAATGAGAAGTTTTAAGTATTCAAATTCTTATCACAAGCCACCAAAATAGCAAAAATTCACAAAGGTTCTATGTACATTTTTCATAAATCGTCAAAAAATACTTTATGAAAATAATGTAATTTTTTAATAAATTCATGAAAGCGTTGGCTGAAATCTTCAATGAAGATTTTTCGTTGAATTAATAAAAAATATTTATAAAACCATTATTTGTTGTTTATAAAACCATTTCCAACTTTTACTTGGTTACAACAAAGAACATTTGAAAACTGCCCTCGCATCGTACTGCCCTCTGTATCTATAGAAGAAGTAGGGTACCACAGTTCCCAATGATTTACATTCCTCTGCCAGTGATTGATTTTCAGTCATGTTTTTGTCTTCTGGAATACACAAATGTTCGTAGTGTTTGGCGTTTTAAAATAATTAATTCCCCATGGTCAACACTTTTTGAACTACCATCCTCACACCACCAACCAACCGCCTTAAGGAAACTGAACTTCCTTCCTTAACCAACTGGGAGTCTGGTCGAAGGCGAGCCATACACCGCATATGGGGACAAACAGGAGGATAACAAATATTTTCACATGTTCAATAACAAAGAAAATCTTAATAATTTTTACATTTCACACACACACATACACACAGAAAGGGGAGGAGGCCCCATTCCAAACTCCGGCGAAAAAGGAATAGTTTGGTGTGTTTAGACATGTTACCACTGTCACTTTGTACTTCCATTGTATGTAAAATATCGCTGGGTTGACTATGGTCAGTTTCGAAGTACGACCAGGAAAAAACACGATAAACTTCTAGTCCACAAGGAAAAAGTGACAACGTTTATGCTCTTCCACAGAACAAGAAGCAGATGAAGAAGAAAGAAAATTCCTTTAACAGTAAAATATATTGTAGTCGTATTTTGTTGTAACTTCCACCACGTACTGAAGGGGAGTTGTATGAGTATATTCTTTGGATTTGTCGGTTTTGTGGATATTGTATGTATTTTTTTTTATTATACGATATCATATGTCTTAAGCATCAAAAGCTATTTATATGCAAATCCATTTGAATTATTCTTGGAAATGTTCTTTGAGATCTGGAGACAGTTTGTTGTAGCTGCTGTTGCTGCTGCTAGTGCTTTCATGTTCTACGATCTGGCCTTAAGCAGAAGATGAAGCAGCAGTAAAAGACGGTCGTCCTCGATCGCTTTTGGCTGTAGACCACTTGTACTGGGTTGGTCATATGATCATATACAGGTGTTCGATAATAATTTTTCAAAAAACCATTGAGTAAAAAAAAAAATTATAAAGGAAAAAACGAAGAAGTACTAACTTAAAGATCAACATCATGTTCGTTGCCACGTCTGAGGAAAGATATTTTGTAAATAAATACATATCTGTGCAAAATAATAAACACTTGAGACTGTGACACATACAAAAACACACTGCAGTTATATTGCATCCTTTAAAAGGGCTCGGGAATTTTCTAAATTCGTTCAATATTTCGTTAAATAATAGTTTTTCATATCATTTCTATTTCAGCCACGATCAGTGATTGCCAACAAGTAGTAAATATGTTACAGATGTGTAGTTCGTGATTAAGAACTTCAATTAGTGTGTCCACACATGACCCTCACGAACATTATCTTAATTTTGCGTGAGTATGATCGGACATAACAATCACGAACATAATCTCCCTATCGAACAAGCTACATGTTATGACGTGCACGCACACACTGTGTATGAGGAAAGTAAGTTTTGCATGTAAACTAACTCTATGTGTTGAGTGTCCGAAAACGGTATTGCTCCATTTACAAACTTTCAAAGTGTTCGTATTACGTTACGAGCGATACGTTCCCGCGGCAAAAACAAATATATTTTCTAAAGGGCGGGCCATGTAAAATTTGGAGTTTGAACCACCCATTATTTCGTAGCAGATGACCAATTTGACATTTATGATGTGACAGGTTATTAGTTAAAAGTTAGAAATTTTCGGAATAGGTCGCTTTACGCTTCAACTCAACTGTAAGAAATCTACGAAACAAATTCGATAGAAATAGAGTGACATCAACGCAGTTTGTGGATCAAGGTATGAAGCCAGTTCTTCAATCCGGGTCCTTATTAGATAAAAGAACTCAGGTACGTGCTCGTCCAGTGCATTCAGTAGAAACTATTGCCGCTGTATGATGTGTGTATAATCGAACAGCCATCAACATCAACGTGCCAATTGAACAAGTCTCGCACTTCTTTGCGCAAAACTTTGCATAAAAACTTTGGTATAAAGGCTTTAGTTCAAGAATAAAGGCTTTAGTTCGCTGAATGGGCTGAAGATCGCTGAAGATGAGAATTTTTACCGACAAATATTATTTTTTTTACTACGAAACTCATTTTCACCTTACAAACAAAATTGTCGCATTTGGGGCTCGGACAATGCACATGTCGTCGAGGAAAAGCCGATGCATCCACCACGAGTGAGTGTTTGTTGTGGTGTTTGGCATGGCGGCATTATAGGTGCATTTTATTTCGAAAATGAGCAAGAAGGCGCCGTTACCGTCAATGGTGAGCGTTACCGTGTCATGCTCAGCGTTTTTTTTCCCCAAAAGTTGACGAGGGCGTATGGTTTCAATAGGACGGCGCTACGTCCAATCGATCTTTTTCACACTGTGTTCGAAATCCGAATAATCAGCCCAAACTCGGAAGTCCATTGTGGCGCCGTGAAAGATAAGTATTACGGCAATAATGCGGTGTCCATTGAGGCCTTAAAACACGAAATCGATGTTGTGGTTCACGAGATAAAGGCACAATCGAAATGTGTTGAAAATTGGGTGGATCGCATGATGTACTGTAAAGCAACTCATGGTAGCCATTGAACCATGTTGTTTGTTTGAATGTCAATGATGGGAGTTACAAATAAAATAATAATTTTGAAAAAATATCTGTTAGTATTTTTTTTAAAGCGAAATTAAATTCCAAATGTTACATGGCCCACCCTTCATTTGGGAGCAGAGAATTGGTATTCATACCAACAAATTGTATTGGGAGCCAAAATTGAATCTAAATTTCAACCTGTCAGTTCTCATCTCTCAAGCCGGCAGGTTAAACTTTAGCCCCCTGCCCAATTTGTTATTATGAAAAGAAATGATCCTTTCCCAATCTTTTTTTTAAATCGGTGTTATGTTGAATGCACAATTCAAAAATACCGTATTTTGGCGACTGGATGCTACTTTTTCAAGTTATGGCTATGTTTGTACTTTACCGTGTTTAATTTTTTGTGTTTTTAATTTTTCAATCTTCTTAGTTTGATCCGCTCCTGCGCAAAAAATCTGGCGGCTCTCAGCTCGAGGCATTCGAGTAGCGGCAAGTTGAACTTTGCGAGGCGGTAGCCGACATGTTGAACTTTGACTCCTATGCGAGCCCTACTCTCAACACGATTGCAGCTATGGGGACCAAAATTCTCATATTTTTTTCTTTTTTTTGCTGCTTGACGCAGAAATCGATCTTGATTCTTGTCTCTTCGTTTACCTAACTCTTGTTTTTTCTGGCAACATCCAACTTAATTTAGATGAGCCTGGACCTTCGTTATATGTTTCGTACAATCAAAAAACTAATTGTTTGAAAAGAAGATATCGAAACCGTAAATTCAGCTGTTGCCACCGAAATGCAGTTGCCACAACCGAATTGAGGTTGTCACGACAGAATTTAGACCGCTCAACTGAAAATCGGTTCAGTCAACCTCTAATTCGGTTGTGATGAAATCTAATGTGGTTGTGACGACCTCTAAATTCGGTTGCGGCGAATTCGGTCATTTTTTCTGTGGCTGTAGTTTCTTTGTTTGTGTTTACAATAAGATACAATTGCTATGAATATATTGTGTTTGTTAGGTAATTCGATAGCTAACAGTTGTTAGTCATACTTGTTTGGTAATACTTTCAAAGTACTCAAAGTGACAAACATTACTATTTGTGGGCAGGATTCAAATTGCACTCTTGGTCTTTCCAATAGTGCATATAGAAGCCACGATTGGAAAAATTCCTCATAAGCCGACGATCCAGTTTCCTGGCTCCATGGATTATTAGAGTGTGCTCCATGGTTTTAATTTTGCTCTTCGACTAATACCTGTATCAGCCACTATATATCAAGTACGATAGTGAGCATTTCATCGTCCATCAATTAAACATTGAGGAAGAAACGAATTAAATTGTACTGATGATATTATTTTACCCATAAGTGTGTTCAACTCAAGTATCTAGTGTCATAGTATGATCTTACGTGTATTACTCGTCCTCATACAGTAGCCAATGCCGCCGTTGCGCCTCAGCCTAAAGGAGTTCGTCCATTCTATAGAAAAAGACAGTGTTGTATTGAGTGCACATCTTTTTTCCTCATTGTTCTAAGGAAGATAATATTGTATATTGCTGATGGTCGAGATGCAGTTGTTCGCTTGAGTGTTTACAGGGAGGATGAGAGGATTGTGCTCCAGTTTGTCTGGTTTCATGTACTATGTTATTTATGCAAACAATTCCTTTTCCTTCAACCATCCTTTTGGCTTGAGCTTCATTGAGCAAATTCACGAAGGTTGGTCGAATGGATTGAAGTAAAGAAAGAAACAAAAAGACGAAGGCATTTTAGTCAAATACTTCAACAATGACAATAAAAATATTTGCATTTTAACATTTTTTTATGCAAATTTACGTTAACAAAAAAGCAACAACAGTAACACCAACAACTTGGTAATATAAAGTATTGATTCATAAGTTACCAACCACTTTATACCAAGAACAGTTAAAGATAGTCAAATCCCTTAGTAATGGGGTGTTGCTGTAATCTATTTTAAACCCCAAATGCCACCCTCGCAATCATGTTACAGATTTTTTTGTATCAAATAATTTTAAAGCTTAAGGATTTTTTTATAAAACAAACACCCTTTTCCCTCTCTCCCGGCTTCTTTATTATCTGTTAAATTTTATTTTCTTTTAAGTTTTGTTTCCTTTTTTTTTCAAGCCTAAAATGTTTCAAATTCTATTTTTTTATTTGACTTTTTTCTTCTTTTCAATTACATTTTATTCTTAATTTTCGTTGTTGTTTTATTCTACATCTTGTCGTTGGGGTCCCTTTTTCCAGCTCCAGTAGATTAACAACATTCTTGTTTATTTCACACTTTGAAGTTTGATCCGTAAAATAATTTCCGTTTCCGTTGTGTAATGGTGATTCGCATAATGTGTCAAAAAAGCAACAACACCCAAACCGACAGGTGTTGCCACGTCGAACGTTGCTAATTGCATACGAACTGTGAGGAGCGGAAGCAAAACTTACGGGGAGAAGTTTTATAAAAAAATTTAACATTTTGGGTTGAATTCTAATGGAATTTGATGGGTATTATTTATTCTTCCATGAAATGTATAGCAGAAAATCTGAGTGGAAGTATAGACACTTTTAGGCATTATGTTTCTCTTCTCGGGTATGGTGCGGATGAGACGATATTAATAAAATTTTCGCGTCGCTCCAGTCTTGCAGCGGATTCATTATCAAAATAGATTCCCAATATATCCCATCAAGAGACTGAGGAGAGCTTCTCGCAATCAGTGAGCTGTGGTCTTTCTAGTTTAACAGTCACTGATTGAAACCTTTTTTTTCAGACCCTTTCCGTGGATAATTACTCGATAATGTCGCCGTCACTATGCGAGGTGACCATCGTCGAAGGAAAGGAAAAAAAGAAAAAAGCAAATCAAATGCATTATTTTCAAAAATTTAATGAATCACAATTTAAGAAATATTTTTTAATGCCTCAGGGAAACCATTGTAATATTTCGCGCTCGGTTTTGCTCTACCTCGCCAAAATATGTTTTAGTGGCAAATATATTCAATGTCTGTATAAGAGATACTTCCACGTCCATATTTCCTAAACCTCTATATATTTTGCATCACAGTCTTAGACATTATTATAGGTCCTAGAAACTTTGGACACTATTATAGGTATTATAAACTTTGATAACTCTAACAGAGAAACAAATTAAAAAACCTACACAATAAATGGAAAATCAATGGAACTTTAAAAATAAAATATTTGTTTGCGGTTTTACCCTAAATGCCTCGTGGCCGAAAACGCACAACCCCCGATATTCAATGTCGCAGTCCGAAATATTGTTGACAACTCTGTAAAATACACTAAGAACCAAAAGTGGCATTAAAGGGCAAAAACTCGTGTAATATTCAACAAAAAATATGTTTCTCGGTTTTTATGCTATGTGATTTTATAGCTGTTTAAATTTACAGTGTATAATTTTTGACAGTTCTCTTGTGTTTCACTGACATGTGCCAATAACAAACAGTGTTCTGACCTTCATATTGCTTCAAGACCAGTCACGAATTGATCCCCAAAATCTAAACAACATTAAACAGTAAATTTTCCTGGATGCATTCGAAGTTCAGGTACTGCTTTTGGTTTCTTAATAGATCAATGGCGACAGTTTTGCTTATTAACATCAACCAGCAATAAGATTCGTCTCTGAGCATAATATTTCGGTAAAAACAGATCGCCTCAAGTTTCCCTCATGCCAATTCATCTACTCCCTAATCACCTTTGTATTAGAAACAAATCGAGGAACATATTTTTTGTTCAAATTGGTTTCTTAGAAATGTCCCCAAATATTTTGTCTACTGGCAGCGAAATTTGTCGGAATGACTCATATCCTTAACATTCGGCCTTGAAGATACGTGATTCTGAAATACAATTTCGTTACAAACCACACGAAAGTTGTACAATACAGTAAACTTTAATGTAGGGTGTTGTACTTAAACAGATAATAAGTTACCAAGTAAGTGGATGATGATGACGACGATGATGGTAATGATGAGCAGAGCAGGACATATTTTTTCGCCTTCTTCTACTTCGCACATTAAGTGGCGCTTTGTGTTGTTGGCCTTCTTATTAAGTTTTATCAAGTGAATTGCGTTCAGTTTCCGTTTGAGAAATTATTAAAAAATTAAAAGAAATAAAAAACCATACAACAGTTCAAAAGCTTACAGGCAATTAGCTATTCTACGCTTACTTAATTAGTAATACCAAATGCGTTGCGCTTTTTTGAGAGGTTTTTCTGCTTCTTTATTGTTTTTTGTTTCGTTTCCGAATTTCTTCTTGAGACTAAAATTTAATTTAAATTTGAATTTGGGATACAATTTACCTACTCGTATGTACTCGTACCGAGTATTTGCATTTCAAATCGGACATTGAAGAACCAACAAGAAAAAAATCATTTGAAATTCTTTGGTCAAATTAGCAAAGCTAACAAGCTAAATTTCAAATTACACAATCACGAGCGGTGTCGATGGTTAGAACGAGGACACGGAACAGACAGAGAAGGAATATACCTGAAACCCCAACAGTTACAAAACTGCATTTTATTACAAATCTGTGGTGTCGCGGGTAAAACATTTCAAATTCACACTTTTCTGTGGGAAGGAAGAGAAGGGAGTTGTTTGATTTTGTTGATATCTCCTCAGTTGGAGTTAAGGATTGCGCACGAAATAATTAAGTACATTTTGGTAATCTTATTACTCCTAGGAAAGGTTTCGAAAAATATAACCATGAAGAAGGTGAATCCATCTTAAGAGCACCATGTGGCCAATCCAATATGTTTTGATGAGTTTACTTCTTGTTCTTCTCAGAACTGTAGGGTTCTTTGCCAATATTAAATAGTCAATACTTTGCTGATATGCCTTGTTAATGCCGATGGTTTCAATACTTTTTAACACATACGTATTCTCTCGAGCAGGATTGGTAAGGGCGGGTTAGTTCAATGTCGTTCAGTTAAACCTGCAATTAAGTGAATTAAGAGATTGTCGGAACCGAAGTTCGAGGCTGCCGAAACCGAAGTTTATATTTGATATAGCCGAATTAGTTCTAAAAACGGACAGTATAAATAACAATCACCCTAGTGAAATTACCTATTCAATTAACCAGCAGTTATTTCCAAATGAGCTGTTGTTTATTAATTCGTCATATGAAAGCTTTCAAACGCACAAATACTGCACCTATGCTATATTTCAGTGCCTTAGAAAACGAAACTCTATAGACAACGATATAAAAATAACTAAATTAATACTACTAGTTTAATAATACGATTAAAAACATCACATCGCAAGTGTTAATCATATCGTGGCATGATTTATAGTTATCTTAATACTGTAAAATATTAACCATAATATGGTTGTAGCATCTACGTGTTTTACTATGTTTGTAGAGAACATTATTGATTAACAATGGGCTCTAATCAAATTGTACCTTATTCTTGTACATTCGAAAGCATTCTAAAGGCATAACCACAAACACAGGATCATCTGTTTGTCGTGTGATAGTTCTAACATTTTATAGTAATTCTAGCAATAAAATCAATAGAAATTTCTGAGAAATATTTTGAATTATTTTTCAACGAATGCTTCAAATTGTGCTTAAAATCGCGTAGGACTTAAAACACAAAAAATGGGTTTGCATTACATCCCATGAAGGGATTGGGTAGAGCTTCTCACAACCAGTGAGCTGTGCGCGTTCCAGTTTTACACTCACTGATTGGGACCTAGCAGTACCGATAAAGTATATCTTTCATTCTCTAGAGTACCTTGTAGACTTTGGGCTGATCAGCTTTTGAAAATGGACGGGGTGTAAGCCCAGCTAAAACTGAGCTTGTCCTTTTTATCCGAAGTTATAAAATACCCACCCACCGTGGAACATATCATTTTGAATGATCGTTGACAGTGTTCCAAATACCTGGGTGTTGCTTTTGTTAGCAAGTTTAGTTTCAGACCCAATATAGTGGAAAGGGTAAAGAAGGCCACGATAGCTTAATACACCTGAGGACTTTAGGTTGCAAATGGGTACCTTTCTCCAGGAATTGTTCACTCGAACTATACAGCTGTGGTGGGTGAGACCGATAATATTTTGTGGTATTATTGTGTGATGGCTGATGCTTGAGAAACCCACCCTATTATGCTCTACTGACTACGGTTCAGAGAACGGCGATGATGTGCACCATGGTGCGCACTACTCTTACTGTTGTATTGTTACATTGTAGGTGGACAATATAGGTAAGCAGATTGCTTCTATGTCTGCCATCATTTTAAGGCAACTGCCCTAATGTAACATTAGAAAGAACAGGCATGGTAAGGAGAGTATTATAGAGTATTATTCAATCTACCTGATCATTATAGCGTTTAGTAGACAGAAATTTTGGCGATTGGTGAAGTGCCTTGCTGACTGAGGGATAATAGTCCAGTAGTCCCTACAATCAGTATTCCTAAACACAAACAGTCTAGTGCATATTTCTTAAGGCCATGCTAGACTAGCAGTGAAAACATAAATGATTCGCGAAGAGAGAAATGGAATGAAACTCTCTTCCATTTGAAAGAAATCGTACGATCATTCTGCTTTTGATTTACACTACCCATCTTGGAGAATGCATCTGTCGGTAAAGTGACAAAGAAAGTACAATATCTAGTTACAAAATAAAAATAAAATAAATAACAAGAAAAATGTGAACAAAGAATATGTATTTGAAGAAGCCTGGCAATACAATTGTTTTACCATTTTTCCGTTTCATTCCAAACGCAACCCTAATCACACAATTGTTCGGAGAACATCAAAAAAAATTTGAGAAATCTAACATATCTGTCAACATTTTCTCTAGTTTACACTATTCCATTTGCAAATTTTGACATATCCAACGATTTCTCTAATAGTCTAACTCAGCTCTTAACGAGATGTATCAGCGGTACAATATGAACCATGGATGCCAGGGCACAGGGACATTCCAGGGAACTGCAAATCGGAAGAGCTGGCAAGTCTAGGAACTACCTTACTGGTACAGGCATTGGAACGTGAATTGACCAGCAGGAGGATGTCTCCTATGGGGTCCTACTTCTTTAGGGACCTGTCAGGATTGTCTTGTTTAGCCGTTGGCAAGATCTTGAGCTTCTTGAAGTGGATGGTACTCCGGCGAAGCTAGCGTTTAATATCAATATCATTAGCACATGGCATCGCAGTGTACTAAAAAGTCTACTTAAATCCTTTATCGAGAACCACCTGCACCTGACCTAACTAATTCAATGACTACCTTAACTTTCAATATATGCCTGAGCAACAAAACCAATTATTTTATCTGTCTTGCGGTAAATGAATCTTCCCTCTCGATCAATCACATCAAGCACCTCTGAGTAATTTCATAAAATGTATCTATAAAGTATAATATCCCTTTACAGTGTAAATCAAAATTGAGCTATCCTGTGCCGTCGATGGTGCAATGGTTAGTGTGCACGACTCTTGTACCTGAGATCGTGACTTTGAACCCTGCTAAGATGTTTAGTGACGGCGACACTATCGAGTACTTAGCCCTGAAAAAGCTTCTCAAAAAACCCGTTCGGAAGCAGTGTACGATAAATCTGTAGGTCCCAATCAGTGAGTGTAAGTCTAGAAAGCACACAGCACACTGATAGTGAGAAGCTCTCCCCTGTCTCTTCAGGAGATGTAATGGCAAAATATTTATCTACTTAATTATGTCATGTGCGAAGGGGTTTGGGGATGTACCCGGAAGGACAGGATATTAACTTTACTAACTGAAAAATAAGGACGCTGAAAATCATAATGTTGAGAAACGATTAATATTTGCTCACCACCAACCCAGATTGACAATGTACATCAAGTAGTACCTTTGTAGAACTCTTCAAAGTAGTATAAAATATATCTATTGTTGTTCGATCCATGTACCAAATTTTTCTTGCGCAAACCTTTTCAAGCCAATGGTGTTTTTGTACAGTTGCATGGTGTGGCATTATGTATTCTGAAAGTTAACGAACTAAAAATAATGCGTTTGATATTTTGCATAATCCTCCCACCGAAACATGCAAATCTTCCTCCTACTTCCAGTGGTAACGCCAACGAAACCAGTGAACAACCAATAACATTCATCATTCATCCATTGAATTCATTCGCCTGCTTTTGTTTGCTTCCTTTGCCTACAATGTCCAGTGAGTGAGATGGGGGGGGGGGGGGGGGAAAGTCTTTTGAGGCTTCTGTGGTTGGTGTTGATGGTGATGTTAATGAAAAATGCATTAAGTTTTTAATACGACCAATCCATTGATATGCCATAATTTTCTTCAGTTGATAAAAATTTCACCAAAATGTCCTTACAATCCGTGCTTGTTTTAACTCATAAAAAAATGTTTCCAAAAAATCTCATTTATATTTTTCGGTATATTAATAACCATTAACGTTAAGTTGCAGCTGTTCCACAACCCAATCATATTCGTAGTCATATGTACTCGTATGAACGAACACTCACAGTAACTTGTTCGTTGGCATTCAATACTCAATATTGACCAACTTCGATTCCAATCCAATCTGGCCAGGCTTGGCCGTCTTAATTGTTCTGTACATACAGAGTTGTCTGGTAGTGCTGGTTTTTTGAGCTGCTGCTGCTGCTGCTGCTGATAATGTTGTTGTTTTCTGTAAGACCAAATAAAAAAACATAGTGTTGTTGTTGGTGTTGTTTTAAATCATCATCAATGTATGTATATGCGTAGGTATTGACATAAATTAAAAATGGCTTAAAAACATCAACATGGCTAACCAAATATGGTGTTTATTAAACGTCAACAACGACAACTGTTCGCTGCTGATTTATGATGTTTGCAATTTATTTTTGTTTCTCTCTGCGAGGTTTAAATTGAAGCAACAACAAAAACATTGCAACATTTTTACAAGCAACAAAGTGTGATTTACTCATGTGGGTGAAGGAGTGAGAGGGGGTTTGCCGGGAATCAGGAGACATGAAGAGAGACGTTTCAATAAATGCTGTTTTTATTTCTGTGAGAATGTTATTGATACCAATCAATTTATGAAAATTTAATTAAATTAATCTTTTTTGGTAAGTTTACAGGTGGAGTTGATGAGGGGTACACATTTCATAGCTTTAAAAGTGACAAAATGCTGGTTGGACGTGAAGGAATTAGTAAACTTCTGTTTATATACAACGAGTATTTTGCATTTCAAGTTAAAGTTTACAAGTTTTTTTTTACAATAAAAATATTTAATACTTTTATTCAAACTCATTAGGAGTCCCGACGGAGACTTATGAGGAGACTTATAATATTATGATATTAATACACTTATAATATTATGAGAAGGATACAACTTCGAGAGTCCCACTGTATAGATTCTTGCCATCCCTTTACTGGATCCTTACAATGCAATCGTCCATCAACTAATCCTAAAGTCACCTTTACAATATCAATGGGAATAGGAATCTGAACTTTTCTCAAAAACAATTATTCAGGGCAGTTTCATATCTTTGCCAGAGTACTAATTCCAATCAGCAAGTATTAAACATAACATGTTTGTCAGTGTGTGGACAAAACACATCTATTATTTTGTCTTAGCTAGGACTGAAATTTCACCGTCGAATGCAACTAAACTTGGGGTCTCACATCACATCACTTTCATATCACTTCCATATCACTTTCACTTCATTTTCAATTTTTAAATCACATAAAACGTAGAAGTTGTGAAACGCAATTCCGTTCGGATCACCGTATCAAGTTATAAGGCAACTATGACTACATCGTCACACGCCTGTCACAGTTATGTTCCGGCTGCCCTCTTTCTTTGAAGAAATATGGACAGATGATTTCACCAGGCCATAAACCGAAAATCAAACCGTTGATTTTTTTGGATATAATGGAAGCTTCTGAACCTTTTCGGATAGCCCCTCAAGTCAAATACGGCAGTTTTGCATTTAACGGAGCTAGAAATGGGCCTAATCACTGAACAAAATGTTGGTCGTAAGTGGAGAAATTTGTAGACACTGTACCGGGCTAAGTCTTTCCATGATGAACTGTCAGACAGTACTAAACACAAATCCCATGAAAGTTTCACAGTTTGATCCATCATAAAATGCCTACTGGAAAAAGGATATCTAGATTAAACACCCAATATTTAATCACAACAAACTACGAATTACATCTGCCATGCTTGATATTTAGTTCGAAAAATACCACTAAATTCAAAAATCACCTATTAAAGGAATAATTTCGGGGGGAGCCCGAGCCCATGCCTCAACAGAAAATATGATTTTTCGGCCAAATTCGATTTCCAATTGGAGCTTCTGTAAGGTCCATATTTCCCAACGTTGTTCAAGCATAAAGCGACTCATTTTGGTCCGCTGAGATATTTCGAACAGAATATTCCATCAGTGTCAAAATAACATATGATTTACAAAGATACCCGCATTTCGACTATACGCTACAAAAAGCCAGTGCATTGTTCATCGATTTCGAACGAAACGCAGTCAGTCTAATTCGACTGAAATTGGGTTCCTCTAAGTCAAAAGGCTACATTAGATCGCAAACGACAGCACATTTGAAGATGGTCGAACCCAGATCACATTTATTTCGACTAGATTTGGAACGAAATCTTTCGACATTGGGGACAGTTACTTACTTTGATCAATTGTACATTTGTAAGGAAGAACACTATTAAATTATGATACAAATGATCAATTGTCATTCCACGAAGTCTACTCTATTCTTCTAGATTTATTCCGGATATGGGAAATGATGGATACAATTTGTGTAGCCGGGTTTTGTAGGAGGTAAATAAATTATTCTTTTCAAATATTATCTAAGCTCAGCTTCAATTTCTTCTTGTTAAATAATAGTACTCACTCACTCACGTTCAGGCACTCTTAAAACCCCGTATTCAGTTCTTTCGAAATTTTCATAAGAAATTTTGTCATTTATCTCTAAACGGAAAATGTTGTTGTGGAGAGTTACCATCTATCTTTGATTTACCTTGCAAACATTTCATTCATTTTTTCTCTACGCAGTCCATTTTAAGATAGTTGGAACTTTAGTATTGAAAGGTAGCGAATGTCACAAGAGAAGGTTTAAGACTTCGCTAATAATACAAAATAAATAAATAAACCGATTCCCATTACATCCCATGAAATTTTGACTCACTGATTGGGACCTTCAGTTGTACACCGGTTCCAAACGGTATTTTGAGAAGCTTTTTCATGGCTAAGTACTCGATAGTGTTGCCATCACTAAGCTAAAAAGTACTACATTCTGGAATGGAAAATCTTCAAAATTTTGATGGAATCCCATGACTTTGATCAAATTGTACAGAGCTTTTCATCCGGAACGATTTGATAGTTGTCGAAGATCCTCGGCAGACCAAATATTCCGAAAATTATTCTGTTATCAGGAAGTTCTGAGCAATGCCTGACTCTTTCGCCAATTCTTACCTAATTCGTTACGATGTCTGTTGTTGACTTGTTTGAGTGTTTTATTTATCTAAACTTAATGAAGTACCAAAAGATGAAGTTCGGAAAGTTGTCAGCGATATAACATTCGAAAATATCGGAGTAATTAAACCAAAATTTGGGCCGGCATTACTTTTGATACAGGATATACTCATGATTCTCTGATCATTATTTTACCCCTAAGAGCTCATAAGGTATTTTTCTTTGTTGACACCTAATTTATCTAATTAAAAATTGCATTTACTTAAGTAGTAAACATCATAATTTATCAAGCCAATACGTTAGAATTCAGTACGGCCTGTTGGCATAATCATCAGACATGAGATTGGAATGAGGTCCGAATTCGGTATTATACAGCGGTTCACTCCAGAATTTCCCACGAGTACAGTTTATAGTCGGTGCGACATGTTGGAAAAAATATTAGAACTTCGTCAGACGTGTTTAAAAGTCCGAACTATTTGCAAAATTTCGGACATATTTCTAACCAAACTCTGAACGTTTGGTTTGTTGGAGTGTAGCAAACAGAATGACATTATAAAAACAACGATGGAGAAAAGAAATATTTTTTTGATTGAGTTTCTTTGCATTTTCCAAATTTGATGTTGAAAACTCTACCATATCGTAGTCTCGAAAAATATATTATGTACGCAGTCGCAACAAATACATTAAGACAATTACGTAAACAATTTCCCCTAATTTTTGATGAATTCTGCCTGAGTCGATAAGATATTTTGGAATCTATAGAAAATTGTTCATGTTTATCGTATCTTTAGTATCTTTTTGAGCATATTGATAAATTACTTTTCGCCGGATTTGGCACCAATGGCACTGTGTGTTGGGTTCCTTAAATCTCTCCGATTTTTTACAAAAGAGAAAATAATTTTTTTTTGTTTGCAACTCTATAACAAACAACATAAATTTACATTGTGTGTTGTATGTTTGGAATGGAAGATGTATGGGGATGTTGGTCTTTTTCGTATTTTTTCTTCTTCTTTCAGTTAGTTGTAAAGTCCAAACATGTTGACATCATTCAAAACCATTCAAAAGCCAAAAACAATTACAATATCAACACAAGTAGTCAACAACAATAACCGGGTAGAGCAATAACAAAACAACTGCTGCCGGTGTTGAAGCTACAACTGCTGGGGCTGCTGTTGGGATCTAAACCGAGTACTAGCAACCCAGGAACATGGCGAGGCACTTTGCCTTCGTTCCCTCTTCCACAGTACTTAAGTTGAGAACAATGACAGACAAACCGACGACAAAATAAAAATCTAAATACAATGAATCGCTTTTAAAAGACATACAAGACGGCGACGGAACGAGCAAATGTTGGCTAGTACGAGTACTAGTGGTGGCGGTGGTGGTGCTGGTGACTGAATGGATGGATGGATGGACGTATGGATGGTTACTCAATGCTCTTATATGCGTCTGAAGAAAAAACGGCCAACACGATTACCAACCATAGACACAAACGTATGGGGAACATCGATACAAACGTCCATTTATAGCGGCTTTCAATGTTTTATTGGAATGTTAAACACTCCTATATAAACAAATAATGATAAATGCTTAAACACTAAAACGCTGTAGCTGTAGCTGTGGCTGTGTTGAGTTGTGCTGTGACTTTGTTCACAGCCACGGACATTCAACGTCCACCAAGAGAACCGGCAACTGACCCAGGGTGATGAGGATGGATGTTGAAGCTGATGCTGGTGATATGTCGTATGTTGTAGAGCGGCGACCACGACAATCCATAAAACTCCAAAGACTAAAGGAAAATATTAGTGATTTCGCTGCTGTTGCTCTCATGAAACTGTCAAAATTTTGGGCGATTTATTAGCGCAAATTGAGTTTAAAAAGACGCTACTTCAGCCACCACAAAACCGTTGACTGAAAAATATCACCGACTAAAAGTCATGGCTCAAAAACATCGGACACAACAATCCTGGCAAAAAATATGATTTGGTTTTTTGGAAGTGAAATCAACACAAAATTTATAACATTCTCATGTTGGTTGGTGGAACAAAACGCATCGCATTGTACACCCATTGCCACATATGCATGTATGTACAACTGTATGAATATAGAGCAGAGTTATATGAGAATGATGACTTCCAAAGAAAAATATCATCATCGTCATCATACACTTTAAAAATCTAAAAATTTATGATCGAACTCTGTCATAAACTATCGAACCCTGGTCCTCTCCGGTCCTCTATTTCATTTTCTCCCATCGTTGGTGATATTCTTGTGGTGCTGGGTTGGCTCCTCCATTGATTTTTAGCGAGATTGGTTTTGGACGACTGGCTGCGGCTTTGGTAACATTCCCTTTTTCTACAGGAAGAGGTAAATGACAAGTGTTTTGATTTCCCGAACAAAATCAACTCATACGCAAGTGTTAGGTGGTCTCAAAAGTAAGTGACTGAGTGCTAGTATTGTTTAATATGAATCTAAATTAAACGAAAACATTTTGTACCACCTAATAATGGTCTATGAATGTTAAAAGTTGTGTTTGCTTTCTTTCTCGATTGTTGCAGTGTCCGGTATTTAACTGACCGTCTCTCCGTTTGTCTTTCTGTCTGTCCATCTATCAATTCACTGTCACCCATGTAAAATTGTTATGCTAGTGATATCCTGTCTTACGGACGGTCATGTCTTTTACATCATTGACATTCAGAGGATACAAACGAATGTTTCCGCGTGTGATAGAAAGAGAGGTTAACTCCAGTTAACATGCAAAGAGAGAAGAAACAAACAAAAAAATAAAACACACAATAACATGTTGTTTGAATGCTGTGCTTACAACATTGATTGTCAACATCAACATAAATCCAGGTTGTTTGGTTCGATTGAATGCCTGTACGAGTACTCGTATGTACAAATGTTCCACAATAAAATGATTGCTTTTGAAATTGTTTGTGACACTTTGGCCACTGAAGTTTCACCTCGTGCCAATACCCAAACTGCTGCTCCAGCACTTAGCAAACGCATTTATCAAGCTTAACTAAACGTTCACAGAAAACAAACTGTTTCCAAGGAAAAAATTAACTTTCCTTTTCCAGCCACAAAGGAAGAGCCACCAAAAGGAAAACTTTCTTAATGAAATTACCACCCACTAATCAGAGTATAAATTTTCCACAAAAATACTTCATCTTAATTGTATTGCAGTTTCTTTTGCCCACACACTAGTCGACTGTTTTTCGCAAGGTGAAGGCAAGACTACGTCGAGTCGAGGCATTATTAAAAACTCTCCACCGTGAATATTACACATATGAAGGAAGAAAGCCAGCAAGGACATCGAATGGAGCAACAAAAGCTTATATGTTATTAATAACCATAAGTTGTTTTACGCTCGTAAACAAACTCCCGGTTTTATTTTTATTTTTTTTTGCACAACCAACCCACAAAAGAGTGTCAGCCACACCAAGGACCATAATTGTAGGTACATTTAACCAAGTTTACCTTGTCGCAAGTGTAGACGACTGTTAGGGTGACATTTATTTGATTGTTGTGCACAATTTTCACAAATATAATTCAATATAAGGAGAATGGCGGTAACAGTTTATGCTTAATGCAAGAAATGTATTATTCACCAAAACAATACACAGGACGACACCCTAATACAAGTGAACAACACACATAGTATATCATATATACGCATATATCTTGTTGTTCTCTTCTTATTCGTTGTCCTTTTATTGTCGTCCTTTTTGTTTTGTTGTTAAGACGTCTCTACATACATACATGCACTCTATGTATGCTCGGCATGCGTTGCTAAAATGCTAAATTATTACAATGAATTATTATTTTAATTTTACTGTTATAACTTGTACTTGTGGTTATTAATGTGACATTTCACATAATAAGCTGGCGAATGAATACTCCGCCTATTAAGGCACGGAATGTGCCGGAGTGCATGTAACCTTTGTCTTATGCTGTAGATGGTGGGTGGCTGCGAGGATGCGTGTTAAGGAACACTGGTGATTTATCTTGTTTAACCAAGTGTGCTTGCAAATATGCATGTAAAACTACCCACCCACTGTCGCTGTCAAATATGACAGTATGTATATCAAAATTGCAATACAATTGATTTGAATATTTGTGTACTATCGATTGAGCAACGAATTTAGAAATTTACGATTTACAGTAGCTCCAAGCGAAACTCGTACAGCTAGAGAAAATTCTTCAACTTGGACAAAATAATAGTTTAAAAAAAAATTATTATACATTTTGTTAGTTAATGTTAAAGTAAATTTAACATAACAGGCAAACCTAACTTTTTAATTCATTTAAACTTATTAAATAATAAAATATTAAAATACTACGTATTTCAATGCCATCGCCAAACTCGTACACTATGCATAAAGGTAAAGTATTCTTCAATATTAATGCTTTTGTATGCATGCCTGTGCTTTTTATTACCATCTGTAATATATTTGGAATATTTTTAACCAGTTTTTTGACAAAAGTTGGGATACATTTTTTGCCATTCGCCCTGAAGTGCTATCTTCAAATCGTCCTTGGAGGATATGATGTGTTGGCGAATTTTCCTATCGACATAGCTTAACAAATTCTCTATAGGATATATATCAACACTCTGGGTTGGTGAATCCATGGCATGTGGAAAGTCATACAACAACCACGATCGCACAGTGTAAGAATTATGCGTTGGGTCATTGTCTTGGTAAAAATGATAGCCTTCATCTTGACCAAATTTGTCTTTGCAACGTGGCAAATTTTCTTTTGGCAATACCCCTCAAATACCCTCAACAAAATGCTATACCCCAGGCTCGGATGCAGAAACTGATGCCTACCCTATTACATACCCACCACCGTGCTTTCCAGTGGGCATCAAATTGTTGGCATGGAACGCTTCATTTGGCTTCATAGGGTCTACCATGTGAACCAAAGAAGTTAAACTTGCATTCATCTGTCAATTTCACGTTCTTCCAAAATTAAAAATCTTTCGAATGATGTTTGTTTGATAATCGCAGACTTGCTTTTTGATTCCGTTTGTTGATTAGAGGTTTACTCCTTGCTCTTCTGCCATGGTAATCAAACTTATGCAATATATTTCTTATTGTTTGTGAGCAACATCTTTTCCCCAAATCATTTTCAACAATTACTATGAGTTACAGCGCACTTAAGAATGAATCCTTTTTGACCTGTCGTAGAATATACTGTACATCACTCACGGACAAAATTTGATTATTTGCTGATTTAGAGATATTTTCAACTCTTTTTTCAGTTCTGTACCGTTGTATTTCATAGTGAACGGTTGATTGACTTTGATTTACAATTTCGGATATCTCCTGAAACGGTTTTTTTGTTTTTGAAATGTTGAATAACTAATTTTCTCTCTTCATCGCCGGTTTGACCTCTTTGTCTTCACATTTTCTACTTCTTTTATCTTTTTTGTAACAAATAACACAATATTCAAAATTCGGCAAACAAATTTAATTTTAGGGACTTCTCTAAATACTTTTACCCATATAATATGAAGTTAACTTCAAATATGTAAAGGGTTGCCTAAAAAATTGGAACTGTACGAGTTTGGCTTTTGCGTTGAAAGTTGTTACTTCATAGAATATATGTTTTTATTCTAATAAATAAAGTTAATTTTGAAACTTTTCGTCTGCGGTTAAATGTAGTACCTAGTATTTTAACAAAATAAATTATATTTGCTTTGGTAGCAGAGTTAGTAAGAAATATATTTTATAAAACAAAATATTTCCCTGGGTGTACGAGTTTCGTTTGGTGCTACTGTATATAGAAATGATTGGTTGCAATGTTCAATTTGGTGGAACAACAGTAATGCCAGTACTTTCATACGTAGCGTTATATGTTCCGTTTGGAAAAACAGGAGAAGACAGTCTTTGTTCAAACTGTGATGACATCTGTTTTTTAGTTTTAGTACACACTGCCAAATAACATTCGAACTGGTTAATCGCAAAAAAAACTTGTTCTATCTGGCACGATATTAAAAAAATCTAATATATTTACAAAAAATTGTGTGTACTTTGTAATACATTTTGAATACTTAGTAGTGCATGTTGTGTGCATTTTGTGTACTATTTAGTACATTCTATGTATTTTTTAGTACATATTTTGTTTATTTTCTAGTACAGTATCTGATCTAAGTAAGCAAAGAAACTTTGTTGACTTTGACATAAAAAATATACCGAAATATACATACAATAGACACACAGGGTGCCCATGTAGTCCATATACTTTATATATAAAGCCCAGAAGCACAGATTTACCATACCCGAGTAACAGTGGTAATTGAGGCCAGAGTTTAATGACAAATTTATCGGACCATGGTCCCCCTATACGAGTACTGGAGCAGTATTAAACTTCGTGTAAAATCCAAAAACTCCACACTATCTACCAGCGATTCCTCCTCGCCTCCACTTAGCCAACAGTAGTTAATCCCATTAGTAACTTAATTGCAAGTGAAATCTCCAACATTTTAATGTGAAATCTCCAACATCCAATGAGAAGCCGCATGGTAGTCTTTTTCAAGTGCCGTAGCGATTGAGTTCTATTTGAATACATTGTAGGTCATAAATCCCTTGAAATTCTGCAGTCCGTCCTCATCACCCATGTGCCGTTTATCCTGCCACGCGTCTAGCGATCAACCGAACCATACGGGCCGCAACTCAGTGGATCAACAGAAGCGAAACAACTATGACTAATAGTAGTAGCAGTTTTTTCTTAGATCGGCTGAAATGCATACGTTGATCATTTTTTGGTCGACATAGAATTAATCGTATTGTTAAGTGTTTCTTCCAAATCGTATTTTACGTTGCAATTAAGCTGCGGTCGTCGTGACTTTTAAAAGAGGGGAAAGCGAAGCCGGCAGTGTTGGCGGATTTCAGACAGCGCGCACCTGCCTCCGTCGTTGACGTAATGTAATACGATGTCCATGCCCCTCAATCAGATAACTTCTTTTTGTAGAATATCTTCAAATCAGCATTAAATCTAAAAGTTATCAATAACTTCCTTTATTATTAAGATATCTGGGGTTGAAATTTAAAAAATAGATCTTTTTTTTATAATTTTGTTTGACTAGATACATTTTGTATAACTCGCCAAAATAAGCCAAAAACAAAAAATAAAAGTTATCGCTACCTCTATTTGTTATCGGGGTATCTGGGGATGAAATTTTAAAATTCGTTATTTTTTTGGAAATAGTTCTGCTAGGATTCCTGGAGAGTCCTTGCTGCCAGGTCATAAAGTCTGTCGTAAAGTGAGTTGTACTGCGTTCAAAGATGTAGTACGCATGTGGAATCTTCCAGTCATTGGCAAGCTAGTATAGTAGTTCCAGTCATTTCACTATTTTTAGTATAAGCGACTTGTGCAATCTGTCTAAGAAATTCCATGCAATGGATCACGAGGACATTTGGTCATTGGACTATTTTAAGAGGCCTGCGGCGATCCATAATAGAAGTGGATTACAAGACACAAACTTCTACCTGTGAGATTAACTTCACTCATATCCCGGATAGGTATCTAGGGTACTACTCTGATGGTTCTAAAATAGATGTCAATGTAGGGACTTTCCACAAAGGCTACCACGCTATTTTAGTGTCATTCAGGCAGAAGTCATGGCAATCCGGAGAAGTTGACCTTTGGCTGGGACGAAACGTCATCCCCGCCGGGGTATCAACATCTACTCTGCCAGTCAGTCTGCTATAAAATTCCTGAATCCCGTATTCTTGACTTCAAGAGTCTTGCATTTTATATAGTTGCCGGGGAATAGGAACATTCCAGTCGTCGGGATGAGCTGATGTGATTAGGGACTACTTTACCTGTTCCTCTGGATACAGAGCATGCGGATATGTCAGACATGCGAATTATAGAAGGTATGAAGCACAATATACAAGATCAACCGGCAAGTATGGCCAAGTTATATCCTGATTCATACACTAAACTAAACATACACTTGATGTGGAGATGGGGATCTGGTACCATAATCTTTGAACGCCTCTTAACCAAACTCGGGCAATTTACAGGTTCGACCATGGGAATGGAATATGACATCCCGTGGTATCACAACGGTCCTCACTGGACTAAGTGTTTAAATAGTGACAAAATCTTTAACCTAACTTCGCCTACTGAAACATTTTTGAAACCGTTTCGAGTAGGATTCGGACTCACATCCGCTGGACGATTGTTTAGTGAATACGTTTTAATTACTCGTTACCAATTTTGTGTACAATTTAGTGGAATTTATGAACTGTTTTAGCATATTGTGTATACACTTTGTATACTTTTTATATAATTTCAATGCTATTTATTAATTTTTGTGTACATTTTTTTGGTTCATATTCTTTTATTCTTTGTGTAATTGTAAGAAGATTTTGTGTTATTCTAAGTACATGCGGTATATGTTTGTACACTTAAGAAAATGTTGTCTTTTTCTGTTTCTGCACTTATAAATACATTTTGTTTACTCATTAGGATATTTTGTGTACTGCTTAGTTCAAATGTTGTACTTTTTTTCTTTACCATTTTGTACATTTAAGAACATTTTGTGTACATTT
Source organism: Phaonia tiefii (assembly GCA_963931995.1). Classification (NCBI taxonomy): domain Eukaryota; kingdom Metazoa; phylum Arthropoda; class Insecta; order Diptera; family Muscidae; genus Phaonia; species Phaonia tiefii. The sequence continues at coordinate 294,412,384 of OZ008369.1, read as the reverse complement.
TTGTCTGTGTTTACTTAGTAAATTTGTTACTTACTAGACATTTGGTGTATTTTGAGCACGATTTTTGTACTTTGTAGTACACTTTGTGTACTTCTGACTCATTAATAGTTTTTATTTGTCTTTAAAACATTTTTTTACTATTTAGTACAATTTTGTCTTTTTGGTACCCTTTGTGTACTCTTTGGTACATTTGGTGTACTTTTTACTTAATAAGGCTGTTTTTTTATTCCCTTAAGCTATAACCACTTACGACTTTCCAAATAAAACGATCCACACTTACTACTACGCAATGTGGCAACATTTGCTGTAATGGGTGAACAAAATGCGATACGGCAACTAGTTCGTAGCCAGTGCCAACAAACTCATGGTAGCAGCAGATGTTGTTGTAATTGTAAGCAGCAACAACACAAATTTTATTTGAGTTCATTCTTTTCAGTTGTTAAACTCTACACATATATATAACAACAATACAAGAATACAAAAAAGGAAATACAATGAAACGAAAAATGATATGGAAAAAATTTCATCACCTGTTAAAACAAGTGTACCTGGTAGATAATTCTACCATGATCAATATGTATAACATTTACCGAGCGTTGTTGTGAACAATTTATTTCCAATTTTGTTTTCTATCGGAAATAAAGGCTATCCTTTAAACTTAGAGATGTAAAAGTATACGTAGTCTTTGATTAAACAAAATAATTTTAATGAACTTAAAATGTGTAAGTCATTTTGCAAATTTCTGCTTTTGGGTCTCTCCTTGATGGCATTTTCATTCGCAAGAAATGATAATAAAATTTATCTAAGGTAACTTTTTGCCATTTCTTGAAATTTAGCATGTGGCCATTGCACAAGTCGGATTTGGCCTAGTGGCCAATTAGAGATAAATTACAATATTCTTCAAAAAAATAGTTAAACAAAATTAAATAAGATAGATAAACTACTACAATGAGGACTACTACCCACAAATGTGGCATTCTTAGGTATGTGTAAGTCTAAACAAATTTCAATGATTACTAAAATTAATAAAAGCAGAGAATAATAAATAAATAAGTAAAATATATAAGTGTATATAAAAACGTCGATAGGACCGTCGCATAATGTTTCCAACAATGGATAGTATAGTCGCATATCGTCCCCAATAATGGAGGATAAACAGGCTAAAATTTAATTAAAATATATGTAATTATATAACGTTAATATTAAAGTCACAAAGTTCGGAAGTGCTGCATAAGATGTTTTCGAAAAGTTAAAACTGACATATTAAAGTCTTTAACACTACTAGGAAGTATATTATAAGACCGGGCTACTCGAACAAGAAAAGATTTGTCCATGTGGCATGTTATTTGAGGTATAACCAAAGTTCTAACTCTTGAGGAGTGTGTGATTGAGAATGTTTCAGCTAAAAATAATGGGCACTTATTTTTATAAATTTTATAAAAAAATAGGAGAGACCTGAACTCTACGAACTTGCTAAAGTACATCCCAGAAAATCTATTACGAAGGAAGTAACATGCTTATAACGATTAAGTGAATACAAATAACGAATAACTGCATTAAAAGCCACCTGTACTTTTTTTATATTACGACTACAAGTTCCAGCATATACCTCTAGACAGTATAAAAGATTAGGCATGACTAGAGCATGCGCCAATACATTCTTTACAGCTCGAGGTACAATGAGATCAGTATTATACAAACTACGAAGACAATTATAGATACATTTAACTACCAAGTTCACGTGAAGGTCAAATTTTAACTTGTTATCAATAATAACCCCTAAACATTTAATATTATCAACGAATTCTATAGCCACACCATTATAAACCAAATTTAATTTATTGTCGCCGTGCTGCGAGAAAAAAATAGCTTTCGGTTTGGAGGGATTAATACTCAAGCTGTTATTAGAGATCCATAAGCTTAGTTTATGTAATGTGTAATCAACTTTGGCCTGCATGACGTCCAAATAATCTCGATCGCCATTGAATACAATTTGAACATCATCAGCGTAAGAGTACATTGTATAAAACTCACCTAAACTACTAAAAAGGTCATTAACAAACATAATGAAAAGGAGTGGGCCAAGAACTGAGCCTTGAGGGACTCCACTTTTAACAGGTAAAACATTTGACGACATTCCATTTACCGATACAAACTGACTCCTTCCACATATATATGATGAAATCAAATTACAAGCACAAATTACAAATCAAATTACAAGCACAAACAAGCAAATTGAAATGCCACTTAATATCGCTTAGCTGTCCCGTACAAATTAAGCTATAATTAACTTTAGCGGGGTAAAAAAACACTTATTATTCTTGTTCAACTTTAAGTACAATTTGTATACTATTCAGGACATATAAGACCATTTTGGGTAACATTTTATTTAAAAGGATTCTTTCATCTATTAGTACATTTTGTGTACCTTTTAGTAAAATTGCACTTTGTAGTACTCTTTGTACATCAGTAAGTATCGTTTGTGTACTTTTTGGTACACTTTGTGTTATTTATTAAACATTAAACAGTCATCTTAACCATTAAGTACAATTTGGTTACTATTTAGTATCTTTAAGAGAATATATAATTTTGCTTCTAAGTAAATTTTTTACCTATTAATACATTTTGTATACTTCTGAGCAAAATTGTTGCGAATTCTGCTGCGCACTGTGTACGTTTTAGTACATTTTGTGTACTTTTTGGTACACGTTGTGTACTTATAATTAAATAAAAATTTGTATTTACCTTTTAGAACAGTGTGTGTAAATTTTTCTCTTTGGGTACACTTTTGTTTACTTATTAATATACATTGTGTACTTTTTGGTATCTTCGTTTATTTAGGAAATTTATTTACTCTTTAGCTTTATTTCTGTACCATTTAATACAATTTGTTAATTTTTTAGTACAATTTGTATTATTTTTGAAAAGCGATTAAGTTCGTTGAACTTACGATAGTTTCTGTTATCCAACAGGGTTTTAGGAAGCGTGTAAACCTATTTGTGTCATCTCCCTAACATCTCGATAAAGGCAACAGATCAGTGTAAAGGATGAAGGTAATACAATAGCCACCCTACTTATGTAATTGTATGCCCAGTTTTTATTTCGTTCCTTAGGATAAAAATTACCTAGATGATTGATAGAGTACATATATATTTTTCATCACATATTAGTTAGTTAGATTTCCTTAGAACGTACAAATTTTAGTCATAATACACCCTCTAAACCCAATATCAAAACTTTCCATAAGCCTTGTCTTCAATCCACTTTAATTTGATATTTGTGTGCTTACACCTTCTTATGTGATCCGAAAGAATTTCATATGAATTCTGATCAATATTTTTTTCCACATACTACATTCCCTTAAATGATCTACTTAAGGAAAGCCATAATACCTCTAAACTTGCTACCTGCTGCAGTCGACAACATCTCATCTTCCACAAGCAGAGATAGACCGACCGGCCCATTTGGCGTTTCTTTTTCGTCTGGCTGGCTGTGTCGTTCGCGTTTGAAAGTCTTATAAAATGACAACTTTATTAAATTAAATTAAATCTTGGAATTTAGTAGCTACATACTAAGCGGCAAACGATGTGCGGAAAAAACTGCTTCAAAAATTCCATGATCACACATCATTAAGTTAGCAAAAAATCTTGAAAGTGTATAACCTCGAATACGAGTAGAAAAGATGAAGCCATCACAGGATCACCAAATCATCACAAGCAAACACACAAGAACTACGTAGATATAGAAGATGAAAGATGCTGGATGGACATACTCGTACTTTGACTCATTACAATTATCAGTCGTTGGACTTTTTGGTCGTCAGTCGGTGGTAAGAATAATCACAAGGACTTGGACGACAATCCATATTATAGTTTTCAAAGTCGATTGAAACAAAAAAAAGTCATGATTAAATCGTGTTTGAAAACGCGACTGTTGTTGCACCTTCTGGTATGACAAACACGACAAAACATGTCCATACAGACGACGACTCTAGAGACATGAGATGACGATGATATTGCTTCAGAAGTGACGAAAAAACCCCTAAGAGATTGACATACCAACTGTTTTGGGCCTTTGATAAGAACTGTTGTTTAGTAGAAGGAGCAGTGAGGAGGATAATTTTGACGACGTTATTTTTATGTTGTCATGAAAATTTAATTGAAATTCCAAAAAAGGATACAGTCAGTCGTCAGTACTCGCGCTCCTTGGCATCATCATCAACATCATCATCGTCATCGCCATCGTCTTGTTAAGGTTTCATCAAAGACTAACAAGAGTAAGCGACCGACATGAAGAAGACGTCAAAATGTCTGCTTCAACGGAAAGTGGAGTTTTTCTGTAACTTCGCTGGGCAATGCTGCAGTTGCTTTTATTGCTGCTCTTGTTGTGTTGCAGTTGTGTAGAAGTACCTTTTTCGGCCATAATTTCAGAAATTGGTTTTTATTGACTTCCCGTCATTTAAGAAGCGATCAATTTTCACAACAACAAAAAATCTCACACATATATCGTACATATACATTAACAAACACAGGTTTGGATTCTGGCCAACAATACCTGGAAAACAACAGCAACTACAACATTGGTAGTGGAAGAAGAAGATGTCATGTGTCAACCCAAAGCTGCTATGTTTTGGTAATTTAACGAATCATCCATCGTCTTGGTCGGCAATAAAAAATTATGAATCTCTTGAATCGAGAAGAAGGCGGCAGAATCACAGAAGTGTTTTTTTGCAGTCCATGGGTTATTGGAGGTGATATTTTTAGTTTTTAAACGGTTTTTATGTTAACTTTTAAGGTGGACATGGACACCCGAAAAGGATGCTACTCTATAGTAGGTATGAAGGCTTCTTGGTGAGGAAAATTAAAAAGCAAACCCTAAATTATATCTTCCAAACAGGATGGTCAACATTCTGCGACATGTTCGTGAGAGTTTGACTCGGTTTTCCTGGGTTTATAAAATGGCACTGAATCTTAGGATCTGTTCAAGTAAATCTCTTTCTGCGTTATATCTTCCATCATTCTGCGTTATCTCCTGATCAGATTAAAAACCTACCGAATGATTTTTGTTAAAATAGTTATGGTTGGTGTTCAGTTCTACATAAATGTTGACAAAAACCATGCAAGTATTTTGTTTGTTTACTATGTGATGAGGAAAAAGTCAAGTCAAATGAACTTGACTTGTGCACGCTGAAAAAAACGGCCCAGCAACATTTTGCATGAACCATGTATACGTTTGCAAGCATTGTTTTCATGAACTGTAGATCTGCGGCTTTTTTGTTTCTTATATATATTATAACCTATTAATCATTGTGTGTCCAATATGTAATATTGAATAGCAAACACAATGTGTTTGGACACAAGTATACTATGTTTGAGACAAGCTATAAACACGTTATATTGGCATCCAAACAACAAAATAACACAGATTCGTCAGCCTGTGTAATATGCCGTTAATTATGCTGTTAATTTTGCTGTCAAAAACAGCAGATTGTGTTAGGGATGTAGGCAGGGTCTTTTTCACTAGGATATAACCTACAGAAAACAAACCCGAATTTACCGTAACCGAATTTAGAGGTTGTCACAACCACATTAGATGTCATCACATCTGAATTAGAAGTTGTCACATCCGAATTAGAGCTTTTCACAGCCTATTAGAAGTTGCTTCAACCGAATTTCAGTTGTGAGACTAAATTCAGTAGAGACAACCTCAATTCGGTTGTGGCAACTGCAATTCGGCAGTAACAGCCGAATTTACAGTTGTTACAACCTCTGTGAATGTCTTTCCCTAAAAATGTAGTATAAGCCATAAGTCGACCATACCATTAAAGGTATTGTAACAAGAATCTTTCAGCACATCATATCTTTATTATAAAGGGGGGCTGTTTGCTTCTTTTCCTTTTTTTGCTTTGAAAATGATGAAGATGTCGTCTTTTCGAAGATATGACTACATGCGACGCGACGACTTCCAGCGTCCTGGTCTCTCATTTCCACTCCGCTTCGTTTACATGAAAGTTTAAACAACGTCTGGGCATATGAATCTTTTCCACTCATATAATAAAGACTTAGAAGCGCTACTCGCACTTTATCAAATGCGTGTAACGTCAGTGGCAATTTTCACGCGTTCTTCACAGCAAGTAGTCTCGTCACAAAGCGCACACAGCCTGGGTGTACACGCTGCGATACATGCACCGAAACCACAGGAGCTCTTGACATCTTTAAAGCGTTTAGCACATAGCGCGGTACATGAAATATTTGTAGAAATACTTTAAAGTCTTCTTCTATAAACCAACTCTCATCATACCTTAAGGTGTGATAAGGACATTAAACGTAGTGTTGTTAAGTGTTTAATTTGTCCATTGACCAACCGAGCGTATGATTAAAACTAATACAAGAAAATGGCATTGATTAAACGATTATGTTTGTTAAGGGGGAAGGGGGGCAGGGCAGGCACATGTGTTGCAAGTGTGTAATCCTTCTTTAAAAGTGGGCCATAATGGGGGGTTCTAGTTAAGATGGTATACTCTCTGACCCTCAGGCATAAGTAACTTCATTATCGAGAATGTTAATGCCAACTCATCCTGATCGCCAACAAATTGCCAACAACAATAACCTAACAATGCACATTTAACACCGCACAGTATTTGGAAACCGGAAATTTAGACATACATGAGTAAATTCCTGGTAAACTGTCTTCAAAAACTGTTTTATAGAATTCTAACAGAAACAATTGGTAAATATCTTTTCAAACAAAGCGTTATGTTAGACTTTGTGTAGTTTTTAGTGTAATTTATATACTTATTCGGGCATTTGATGTACTTTGTAGTACACTTTATTACTTATATGTACTTTGTCGAGTAGTTCTTGAAGTGAATATTCATATTGGAGAGTACTGGAATCCGATCGGCAACATTTTCAGTGACGGAAATAGAGCGGAGGTATCATACGCTTTACTGGAAACAGAATAGAGGGTAAAGGGTCGCGTTACACAAAAGTTGAACAGGTGTGCAAAAACGTATAAGAGAAAAAAAGGGCAAACAATGTACAAATTGTATGCACACAACTATAAATAATGTACACAAAAGTAAAAAAGTGTACACAAAAAACAAGAAGTGTACACAAAAGCAAAAAAGTGTACACAAAAGTGAAAAATGTGTACAAAAGGAACAAAAAGTGTACACAAAATTACAAAAATTTAACACGAAAGTACAAAAATGTAACACAGAAGTATAAAATGTCTTTACAGACGTACTTCATGCCAAAAATATTCTAGCCCATTAAACATATTCATGTAAATATGGAAACACACTGACATTAAACCATCTCAAAATTCCGTTCGGAACTGGTGCTTAACCGTAGGTCCCAATCAATGAGTGTACAACTAGAAAGCGTACAGCTCACTGACTCGGAGAAACTCACCCCAATTACTTCATGGAATGTAATGGAAAACCATTTTATTTAATTTTTAATTTTTTTTCCGTAAACTAATACACTCCAACATAGTCACTGCCTACATACATACACAATCACTCACTGTACAAGACGAACGGAAACAATTGCATGACAATATCAATGGATAAAACGATAGACTAACACAATAAGGTAAAATGAAACCGCATAGACGAAGAATGCAAAGCGAACGTAAGTAAACACATATTTAAACATCAATGCACACACACATACGAACTAATATTCTCAGTCATCACGCAAAAAACGAAATGCAAATATATTTTAAGCTACACACTTAACAAGTTTCGCTTCTTTCGAGTGGCTTCGTGACACACTTATAAATTATTGTACATTTTGTGTACTTTTAAGTGTATATAATGTAATTTTTTAGTACATTTTGTGTACTCTTTAGCGCACTTTTTGTACTCTTTAACGATTTTTTATACCATTTAGTACACAATGTTTAAACTTAAGTACATTTTACTGTACCTTTTAGAATAATTGGTGTAATAAAATATTGTTAAAGTTGTTATGTACACAATACATTTTAGTGCACTTTTTGCACAAATTTAACAAAGCAAACGTGTACTTTTTAGTACAAAAGTTTGGCTTTCTTTCGTATTCGTTTAGAAACCGGACAGAAATGTTGATGCCGGTATTCGTAACGAATACTATTTGTGTTTTTAACAAGAAAGAATTCTGAACTATTTGTATAAGAAAATTCGAAAGGCTGTAGAGATATATATCTGCTAATCTTCGGGGGGAAGTTCTGACTCCGGTTTCTGACAAAACCCTGACAAAGTAGCCGAAGATTGACCGACTTGTCTGACAATAGTCTGCATTTGTTAAAGACAATTTCCGACAAAACTTTGACAAAATAGATAAAAATCAATAGTCTGACTTATTTTACGGCAGTTTTACACTGATTTCTGAGCTAATTCAGTGGGTCATTGGGTTTTATTTCATATCGATTGAGTGTTAGTTCATTGGGGCATATGTCGTGGTGACATTAGCAGGATAAATTTAAAAAAGAAAATCTTTTTTTTTTAATTTTAAAAATAATAATATGTTGAGCTAATAAACTAAGAATATGGTGAAGGAAAGAAAACAATAAAAAATAAAATTATCCTTTGACTCTCGTATAAAACATTTGAAAATTACCTTTAGATAACACTGTGACAAATGGGGAGTTTTTGTTTAGGGCGTCCAAAAAAACTAAACACATTATGATTGTACATGGACTTGGTATCGAAAATCCAATATCTTCGAAGGTTGGAACGCTAAATTTCAAACTGCTTATGATATATTGAAATTAAATCGAAAATCCCTGAAATCGAAAAGCCCCGATCCTCAGACGAATTCTTCTTTAATATGTACTTTATAAATTGTGATGATCAGGGACAGAACCGTGCGGGTTTTTCTGATACCACGATCATATACTTTCTTATTTGTTTGGTTTGTTGCGGTCCTAAATCCACCGCCGTACAGTGTAATTTGTGGAGTATGTCACATGATCCCCGCGTGTGAAAACAATGCAAGGATTTATTTTACGTAATGTGAATTTGAATTTGAGACAATGGACTATGGCCGACTGATAGTTCAGGCAATTTGCAGAATAATCTTTAATATTTGTGAAGGCATTTTGTCTGATAAAATTTCAGAACATTTCCAGACGTTCAACATGGGCGAAACAGATGTTCGCTGGGCAATGAATTCTGTTTATATTAATTTTTAATTGAGTGATAATAAATCAAATATCCGTGAAGTGATATCAGAACAGACCTAATTATTATGTTATAATTTTGATTCAATACACTGTGCCTTCCCTCAATGCAGTGGTTTTTAGGTCCACATGTGTTTGTACTTGCGTGATTTGTGGCAAGAGTTGAAATGTCATCAGTCGTCAATGCAGCATGACGAATTGTTTGCTGTTTGTGTTGCCGTTTTATAAAATTAATCGCATTTTAATGATAAAATTTGTCTGGTTATTCTTGTTGTAATGCCCCGCATTTAAGCCAAAACCCAAAGTACGCTACAACCCACATGAGGAAGGGGGGAAGGGTAGAGGAATGGGGATGGTTGCCCGTACTTTGCTACGTAGTTTAAGGATTTTATTAGAATTGATGTTAACGAATTTGAGAGGACAAAAAAAATTCAAATCATTACATGAAAGGAATTTGAAATTTGTTTTTATCTTCCTAGTCATATGTTAAAGTCACGTGTGTGCAAATTCCTCATAAGTTGTTTCCGTATGTTTTGGGGTTTACTACGTTTTCCGGATTCTGGTGAAGATTTATGCTTTTGTTTAACTTTTTCTTCGGCGTTTTTTTTTTTTTTGTTTTTCTCGTTTATCGTATTTTAAAATCTTTGCTGTAGAAGTTTTACAATCGAAATCATTGCGAAATACTTCCATATCGCATATGTCTTCTAGTTCCTCTCTGTGGGAAATTTCTTGCTGATTTTTATGTAGTTGGGAAAATTACCTTAAAAATCATTGAAGCATTGAGCAATAAAGATATTTTCCATTGCAACCACATCATTATGGTGTATTTTGTTTTTGTTGTGGGTTAGTTCCGAAAGCTGTTAACAAGCGTTACACCACATTTGACCAAAATTCCTCTCTCCGTTAACACTCTGTAAATCCTTTACTTTTCCCCTTTTTCGTATCTTCATGGACTTTATCTCGTTACAATGAAAAACGAGAACAAAAAAAATCGCACATATTTTAGATACTAAGCTCTAAAATGTGTTCAGTGAAAAGTACTTAACACATGTGGGTTGTCGCACATAAATATCACAAGTTTCGCCGGCCAATGTGGCTGGGCCTGTGCATTCTCCTTTCGTCCTGCGGCAGGCATCCTTTACGATTGTTGATGTTGTTGTTGTTGTGACATCAAACAACTTTGTCATGGTGGAACAAGTACAAAGTGTGAATTTTCACTTTACAACATTGTAAGTAACAACTATTTTCGTCACACTCACAACAACCCACCCTGTCATTTTCAGCAGTTCCGCAATCTCCGTTGCAGTGCATGGAACTGATATCGTTAGACCAAATGTATTTTTGCCATCGCACATAGTAGATAGATATAAAAAGTAAATTTTTCAAATATTTTCTTGCTCATTTTTCAGATATTTTCATTGGCATTGGGTACACTTAGAGAAAAAAATTCTAACATCAATTTCCCGTTGCCGAAAATATCCTGACAATCAGATAACTGGTGGGTGTTTGACAACGTCTGTTTCCAAGAGAGCGGGGCGGATTGGCTAGTTATGTTGTATGTTGTTCTGGATTCCTTTAATCTTTCGATATCCGAAACAAATGTACACATTTTTATACTTGACCCTAGTGTTCTTAAAAGTTCTGAAACAGACTTAAATTTTTGGAGATATTTTAAACAAACCGTTTTGATTTTAGTTCGAGTACTTATTTTTCTGTGGTAATGGCAACTCTGGAATTTGACAGCTATCGTCTACGATTATTCCGATTATTAAACATGTTGCGTTGCACGAAGGAAAATGGGTTGTTCCGCCGAGACCGCTCGCAAACTTCCCCGCATTTTTAGTCGTGGTAGTGCACCTAATATGTCAACAATCCGAAAAGTGATCAAAAATTTGTAGAAGACAGTGTGGATGGTGGACAGCAAGTCTCCTGTTCCTTGACGTACCTGCCAGTCTCTCGAAAATACTGCTAAACAAGAGTGTCGCCGAAACCCCGGGAACATCAATTCGTTGACAACAATTTCGCGAGGCACTGTGCTGCGAATTTTAATGATAGATCTCTACCTTCACCCGTACAATATTCGGAAATCAAAAATCATCTTCACAGATGAGGCGCATTTTCATCTGTACAACAAACGAAATTGCCGAATTGTTCAGAAAATCAGCACGTGATCCATGGGAAACAAATGCATCCACAACGAGCAACTGTCTGATGCGGCTTTGAAACTATGAAACATTACTTCTTTGAAAATGAGACCGCAAATACAGTGACTTGGAATGGCATGCGATGCAAGAACATGTAACGGAGTTTTAGTGTCCTCAACTGGACGCTATGGATCTGGACTACATATGATTTTAGCAGGACGGCGCTATCTCTAACACTGCGCAGGAATCATTCGATTTATTGGAACAACGACTTCCAGACCAAATTTTCTATCCAAATTCCGATGTCAACTGGCCATCCAGATCGTGTATTTTAACGCCGCGTGATTTCTTTCTTTGGGGGTTTGTGAAATCTCAGGAATATGCGAATACACCACAAACAATTCCATCTTCGGTGGGATAGAGCCATATTTACTTACTTAGGTGGCCCGCAAACCACCCAGACCTCACAAAATGAGGATAACGTGTTTCTCCAACCTTCTCGATCTTCAGGTTTTCTCCTCCCGTTTGTAACACCAAGCTTTCGCAGGGGATCTTACGTCTTCAAATACCTTTCGCAGTGTTTCATTCTGATCCATTCTCGCCGTTTTCTCTTATAGGACCATATACTTTTCGGAGCATTTTTCTCTCGAAGTCTCCCAGTTATGTTTCATTAGCTTGAGATATGAATCAAGATTCTGCGCCATAAAGTACGACAGGTTGTATGAGAGTCTGACTCTCTCTTCATTTCTCGGTAGAGGGTTTTATCATCTGTTTGCAAGCACAATCTTCCGTTTGATTTCTAGACGACGTTATAGCTTCTGCTCACGGCAGATCCGAGGTAAATACAGTTGTCCACTACCTGGAAAGTATAACGATTACATTACTTCCATCGAGTGGATGTTGAAGAGATCGCATGAGAGGGTGTCACCCTGTCTGAGGCCTCGCCTCGTATTAAATGGATCATTGAGATCTTTACTATTCTTTACTGACGATTTCGTGTCGATCAGTGTCATTCTACAAAGGCGTGTCAGCTTAGCAGGAATACCAAGCTCCGACGTAACTTGATACGATAGCCCCGTATCGGGCTATCGAATGATTTACAGAAAGGTATCGGGCTATCGAATGATCTACAGAAAGGTGGTAGGTGTCGATTTGTTTTTCGTGGGGTTTCTCCACGATTTGTCGTAATGTGAATATCTAGTCGACACTTTAGTTTCCAGCCCTAAAGCCACACTGATGAGGTCCGATCAGGTCCTCAACAAAAGGCTTTAGTCTTTCGCACATTAACCTTGAGAGGGCCTGGCAAAACGCCATTGAAAATTTCATGAAAAATTGCCGTGGGGCCTGAATTATGGGGCCATATAATACCATAAACTGAAATCAATTAATTTTCGTCGTCAAAAAGGTTAGTTTAGAAGGTATACAATTTTATTAATTGAGTTAATACCTATTGTTTTCTCCCAACAGATTAATGCATTTTATAATGAAAGCAGAATGTATGTCAACATAAGCGTACCTAATCAAAAACAATGTTTTCGCTTCCAAAAATGTAACTTGTTTAACACAAAACATATAATTTTTGATAAGAATTTTAAAGTATCCAGTGCCAAGTACTAAATTTTTGCTTGCAAAGATATAATCATAAACGTATTAAATTTGAAAACTATTGGAAGTTTATTAAAGTTCTCAATTGTAATTATGGTAAAATTATAATTTGAAATATATATTTTTTAATAATTAAATATACAGCAACATTAAATATACAACAACATTCTGGGAAAATATCTTTAACAAATATATATCGAAAGTAATATGAACTTTATTCCAAACATATATATGGTAGTTTTTAAACATATTATAACTAAGTATAAACAACAGCATGGGATTTACCCCCATTTTCTCCATCTTCAATTATCATACAGTTAAAGCTAACTACAAATTTTAGCTGTCAGTTTGTATGGAATTTAAAACTTATAATTATTAAATTGGCCGTCGGTGGTGCAATGGTTAGTGTGCGCGGCTCTTGTACATGAGAACGAGGATTCGATCCCTGCTCAGACAACCTTTCATTTCTTTCGACGGCGGTCACCTCGCTTAGTGATGGCGACACTATCGAGTACTTAGCCACGAAAATGCTTCTCAAAATACGGTTCGGAACCGGTGTCAAACTGAGGTCCCAATCAGTGAGTGTAAAACTAGGAAGCGCACATCTCACTGATTGTGAGAAGCTCTCCCCAATCCCTTCATTGGATGTTATGGGACACCATTTTTTTTTCAATTATTAAATTGTAACTGCTCTAACTGCATACTTTACTTTTATTGACTATATTACAACCTCATGAGGTCAGACGTCTTGCACATATTAATTAACAAACAAATTAAGCAAATTTCAACATATTCTTCCAGCTGGCTCTATCATTCACCTTTTCCCGCCAGTTGGTAACACCAAGGATACGGAGGGATTCTTCTGCCTGGTCTTTCCAGCGGAGTCTTGGTCGTCCTCTTTTCCTGCTTCCATCGGGTACGTTATCAAAAATCTTTCGCGCTGGCTCATCTTCATCCATTCTGATAACATGGCCTAGCCAACGCAATTGGCACACTTTGAATCGTCTAGCTATGTCCACGTCAGAATAGAGATTATATAGCTCTGCGTTCCAGCGACGTCGGTACTCGCCGTTTTCCCTAACAGGACCATATATTTTACGGAGAATTTTTCTCTCGAAAACTCTCAGGTGTTTTTCATCCGCTTGCGATATGACCCAAGTTTCGGAGCCATATGTCAAGACAGGTAAAATGAGAGTCTGATATAGCTGGACTTTTGTCCGTCGAGAGAGGGCTTTGTTCCTAAACTGCTTGCTGAGCCCAAAATAACATCTATTTGCAAGGACAATTCTCCTATCTATCTCCAGGCTGACGTTGTTGTCCTTGTTCACGGCGGATCCAAGGTAGACAAATTCATCTACCACTTCAAAATTAAATCGGTTGTCAACGTTCAAGTGCGGACCAAGTCGAGAGGTTTCTCTAGTCGTTGACACCATCAATTTTGTCTTGCCCTCATTAACAGCAAGACCCACCTTCGCTGATTCCTTTTCGATTCTTGAAAATACTGCAGTAACCTCTCGCAAATTTCGCCCAATGATGTCTATGTCGTCAGCATACGCCAGCAACATATGGCTTTTCGTGTTAATGGTCTTGTTCGTATTTACTGCAGCCTTTCTCATTATTATCTCCATCAAGATGTTGTGGTTTAAAGTTTAACCTGACTTTAAAAGCAAATACAACCAAACAACGCAACTGTCACGTTTGATCATAGTAATAGGTTTAAAGTACAATCCACAAGAATTTTTTTAAGTGTATGTGAGGGCTTTTTTTTGGGGGGTTTCGGAACGAAACATTGTTAGATGTTGTTAGTTTTGTAACTATTGTTTTGTCACAGTTCTCCACCCGCCATCATCAACATCACCATCATCTCCACCATCACTACAAAGCTGAAACATTCAGAGCTCTTGGAGTTTGTACCAGAGTACGTTTTGCTTTTCTGCACCATTTGCGATTTTGTTAAAGCGTAACCATATTTTGTAAATTGAGCGATTAACATCCCTTTTTTATTTTCTCAAATGATGTCCTTTTCCAGTATTTTTGTTTCTTGTCATGTTGCTATATTTGTTTGTATATACAAATTTTGGTTGAATTGTCATAAAATGTTTCGATTTGAGCAGAAATCAAAGGACGAATATTTGAAAAGGAAAACAACAGTGATGTTTTTGAAAACAAAAATCCTTTGTTAAACTCACGTTTTAAGGGACATCAAAAAATCCATAAAGTGGAAATAGATGTTAGTTGTACTAAAATGAATGATATATTTTCTACATTAAATATTAAAAAATATTGAGAACTTTAACGTATCAGACGTTGAACAGGTAGTAAGCACCTGTTATACAATTTTAATGGTTTTCGGTTATGCGTTCAGGAAGAATTTATAAATTGAAATACATAGAATTTACATAGTTTTTTCACATCCACAACACCACATCAACACTTTACAGGACACATTTCTACTGACTTCATTTTGGTAGACATCCACAAACATCATTTGCGACAGTTGTAAATTTGGTGTAACAAATTTAGAAAAAGTAACACAACCATCTTCCACCCTGGTACCCCTTAGGGCTTATAAAAATTATATAAATATAAATAGATAGAAAAATATTTCTGCAGATAATTGCACATTTACCCGTAGCTGTGGGCCATTACTACACATTTTTCCGTAAACTCAATGTAAAGAAGAAGAAAATGATAAAAACTGTCATCATTTCCATTTGTGTCACACTTTTTTGCCTTCTTACGTGGAGGAGTATTGCCATGATGTGATGTGCTCATAAGTAAGTCGTACGTCTGGGGTTGTCAATTTGGGTACATTGGATTATGTGAATTCTGTCATATTTTCCCTTATAATATTGAATTAGTTAAGCCAGGCGAGAAAATAGTTTCCGTTCTACGTAGATTGATTTAAAAGGATAATGAAATGTTTGGATGGAGTTAAAAAACTTAATACAAAGTTGAGGTTATCGGGTTAGGTTGTTTACCCCAGAATGGAATTTAAAATTGGTAATAAAAATGTATATACAATGTTCTGTTATAGCCGGCCAGTATACTGTAAACACCAGCAGTAAATCTAAGACGATGCCACTTATACGAGCGCAGTTTGGCAACTCAGTGACTTTTTGACTAAAATATACTTTTTTCATCATGTAAGGTGGTCAGAGCAGGAATCGAATCCACGTTAAGAATAATTTTGTTATTCTTTCCAAATAATAGGTTTTCTCAAGGTCCTCAAAATAGGCATTCGACCCAAATCTCTAACCGATGACTCATTTCTTCTGGTTTGGCAATGTAAAATAGTTTCTTAAGGATGAGGTAGAAATTGGGAGTGCGCCAGTGGGTTGTCATGTTGGAAAACACTTTTTTCTTCGACAAATTCTGTCCTTTTGCTTCAAATCAATATCGAATCTGTCCAACAGCTGTGAATAATATTTGCAGGTGATCATTTTACCCTTTGCAAGGTAATAAATGTGAATGATACTCCATGCATCCCGAAAAACTGTCGCCATGACCTAGTTGGCCGACAGACGTCCACTGCTTCGTTCTGTTGTCTCTGCTGTATTGTGATCGATCCATGTTTCGTCCACGGTTACGACATAGTTAGTGCAAAAACTCCTTCGGATTGCGGTTTGAAGTGGTGACTTTGAAGTGGCCACACGGCTCTGCTTATGGTCGAGTGTGAGTACTCGCGGCACCCATTGAGCGGAAAATTTTTTTTTATATCCAAATATTCATGAAAATGTGATGTAAATGCCTACAGCATGAGCCACCTCACGCACTTTCACTCTCTCATTCCAATGATTTTATCGCCAATTTCTGGCGCGACGACCCGAACGTTCGGCGTCACTTGTGCAGGTTAGGTTAGGTAGAAGTGGCTGTCACTATTGACACACTTAGTCCCATGAGGAATGTTGTGATACCACGGGACGTCATATTCCGTCTCCATCGTTCAATTTGTAAATTGACCTGGTATGGCTATGGGTCGTTCAAACCATATGATACCTCATCCCGATTGCGTTTGAAGAAGAGACATTCATTGGTCTCTGGCGAACCAATTAGTACTCTGCAGAAAGGCCCTAAGATCATTTAATTTAATAATATATTTCCTCACAATTAGACAAAAGGCCTCTTCATCTCCACAGTTTCTGCAGTAACCATGAGCAGGGACTCCAAGTCTAGACGCGTGTCTGCCTATTCAACAGTGTACAGGGATAACAGCTACCAGCTACTAGATTAGCGTACGATTCAGGTCATAAGTTGGCCATACTTGCCTGGTAATTCTGCAATTCTTGCCACGTGACCATCTATCATTCGCGTGTCTGAGAGCTTCGGTTTTAAGCATGAGCCGGCCTACAGAAAGAGGCAAACCCAAATGCTTCATATCCCGGGGTAAGGTAGTCCCTAATATTGCCCGCTCATCTGTTCTATGGTTCCCTGAAATGTTCTTGTGCCCCGGCACCTATATAAGGTGAGATGCGCGGCAGTTGTGGACAGTTATTGAAGTCAGGAATACAGATTGCAGAGATTTTATAGCTGCCTGACTATCAAAGTAGAACTTCATAATCCAGGCGGGAATGTCGTGTTTATCCCAGACTGTCTGAAATACTCTACAATGGTCTGGTAGCCTTTTTGCAAGTTCTGGTCCTAGCTCTTCGGAATAGACTCAAAACCTAACTTTGCCATCTAGTTTGGAGCCATCAGTGTATAAGCCTAAATACCTTCAGAAACCTGGTATGCGTCCCATACAGTCCTGCCTGTCCGGGATATGAGTGGAGAAGTTTCTCTCAAAATTTAATTTGGGTGTCATATAGTCGGCTTTTATTGTGGATTGGCGCATATCCCTTAAAATCAACCCATGGTCCATTACGAGGAATGCCTCAGGCGAATTGCTGGCATTGCAGCCATTTTCCTTTCGAGCAAATTTAGTGGTTACAGGTTGATGATAACCCCCAAACTCTCGGTAGGATTTTTGCGTAGGGCACCCATGATACACACCATTGCCATTCTCTGGACTTTTGTCACCAGACTTAGGTGAGTGGATTTTTCCAGTATTGGTCACCAAACAACAATTCCGTAGAACAATATCGGTCGAACAACTGCTGGTTTATATCGAGTAAACTATTTTCGAGGATAGGCCTTATCGACCCCCTCGATGGCCCTTTTATATGAATATTGGACCACTGTGCCTCCATAGTGTTTGACTTCAAAGTAAGCTTTCTGTCGAGAATCTCACCTAGATGTTTCGCACTATCCTTTAAGCAGTTTTATCTACCACATAGAGACAAGGGATGAATTTATTGAACCTTCTGTTTCCTGGTAAAGAGTACGAGCTCGGTTTTCTCTGGATTTACACCCAGCCCATTCTTTGTGGGCCACTTTGAGAGTTTCCTGATTGTGTTCTGGAGCACATCTCTGCATGTGGAGGGGGTTTTTCCTACACTGCATTTGTCAGATCGTCAGCATATGCTACTACCGTGCAATGTAATCCCTCCAGCTCTAGCAACACACTGTTCAGTGGGAAATTGCAGAGAAGTGGAGATCAGAATTCCACTTGGGGTGTTCCTCTATTCACATTTCGAGTTAAGGTCGTGTGTTCCAGGGACGAGGTTATGCGCCTTCTCGTAAGCAATTCATATATCATATTTATGATCCCCTGGTCAACACAAAGTGCCAAAAACCCGATTTTGTCGACCTGGTAAGACGTTGTTAAACTCAAGATAAAGCCGGTTTTATCGACCTGGTAAGACATTTTTAAACTCAATCTTTATATCGACAATTTCGACAAGACTGTATTCCTTTATGTAAATAGATTTCTCCATTAAGTCCACTAGAGCGTGCATAGCGGTTTCCGTTGATTTGCACTTGTTGTAAGTGTGCTGGCATGTGGACAGGTGAGAAGTACCTATGGTCGTTCGCAGATATGAGTCAATCATCATTTACAATACCAGCAGAAGTAAAGATGAGAGACTGATTGGTCTAAAGTCCTTTGACCTTCTAAATGAATACCACCTTGGATTCTCTCCATTTAACGGGAATAAAGGATAGCTTTATTAAACTCATATAAAGTTTCAGTAGCCAAGGAGCCACAATTTTTAGCCCACTTTGTAACTTCACTGGAGATATGCTGTCTGGGGCTTACAATTTCCTATTGCCCAGTGTAGGTTTTCTTCTGTCACGATGTTTCCCGTAACGTGGGAGATCACGTGGTTGTTCGGTGAGTTCGACCCTATGCCTTCGGACCAGTTTCCTGGAAAGTGTGTTATAAGCAGGAGGTCTAACGATTCATCACTCGATGTCGTCCATCCGCGTTTTCCTCTTTCTGATATCCCAGAGAGTTGGGGGGTTTCGAGAGGACTTTGCGCAGTCTTAAAGTCTCAGACGTGTTTTCAATGCCTTCGCAGAAATGTCTCTAAGACCTCCTCTTTGAAGATCTTAACTCTTTCTTATATTCTTTATTTCTTTCTTTCTATTTCTTTCTTATATTCACTTCTGCTGGTAGGACCACAATGGAATTCAGGAAATCATAGTATATAGTGTTTATGAAGCCTTTCCTTGGTTTCACGTAAAAAATAATGCTTGATGAGCACGCGAATTCACTTTTTCCACTTTCATCGAAATTCACGGAGTTGTCTACTTCTCCTTGTTCTGACCACCTTACTTTTATATCGACGACAATCACTTCGCTTAGTGAGGCGACGACGGTCACTACCGACAAAGCTTCTCAAACAATCGTTCGGTACCAGTGTACAACTGAAGCTCCCAATCAATGGGTGTACAACTAGACCGCTCACATATCACTGTAAGAAGCTATCACTAGTCATGGGCTATAATAGGAAAATACTTATTTATGTATTTTTATACTTCGTTTGAGGAATTTATTTGTGGCAAACCAACACTTATGTTTATCAGGAACGAAGAGGGTATCATTGCGAGGTCACATCTGACTTTAATATGGGAACTGCTGATTGGCCTAGGTTCAAATCCGCGTCGACAATTTAATTTCTTTATTAATTTTTCTGTTGTATTGATTTTCTTGTTTGTATTTTGTTGAAATAAAAAAAAATTCAAGTGATAACGTAAAAGCAAACGTAAATTTTAAAGTTTCTGGGGACTTTTACGATACACGATTTATATTTGGAGAAATCGTTTCTATTGCTGTAGTCAGTATTCTTATCAAAATAAATATATATGTGGGGAAATATTTTTGATGTGAAACATCTATACGTTGGGGGTAAAAATCTTTTTCACAATACAATCACAAATTTAGAGTAATACCCTTTTCACATTTACCGCGTTTCAGCTGAAACGCGGTAAATGTGAATAAGCTATAAGATGTGCGATGTAATCGTTAACCAATCGTAAAGCGTTATCAAATCGGTGTGAGCTATGTATGACTGTATTAGTGTAATCATACGCTGCATACAATATACTCAACACCATCTAGTGTGCAATAGTAGCTACTAATTTTCACTAATTGTCGTACATTATGTTATCGTAGGCAAATGAAAACAAATAAATAAAATGAATACAAAACATTTAATTTTAATAACTTTTAAAAAGATTTTTTGCACTTTTAATAAGAAATGTACTAAAACAAAGCAACATAAGGAAAACTAAAAACTAAACTTGTCAAACTATAAGTCTTCTTCGTCTTTGAGATTGTCATTCATACTTAACAGCTGCATATAAGCACCATCTAGAGTGCAATAGTAGCTACTAATTTTCGAAAACCATTGCTGTAAAATAACTACGTGCATTACATTTCAGTAAACCGCTGATTAATAACTTGTCAACCGCAACAAATACACAATAATAAAATATTTTACAAAACACCAAAAAAATTATAACTCAGAACATAAAACAACACAAAGTGTATCAAAGCTGAATGGAGGTAATGTTAATTCTAACAAAATTTCTATTAGATTCCAATATAAATTAAGATTATAACATATTTTCATTACGTAATGTTGCCTTACACTGAAGCTGGTCCACGACAATTGGGTAAAAATCTCCATCTCATGCCAATTATTATGGGTGGAGATTTTAATACAAATTTTACAAACCCACAGTCGCAAGCTTTATCAAAATTTTTATTTGACGTTTTCCACTTGCATATGAGCAATTCTCCACAAACCCCCACAACTAACAATTCCACTACTATAGATGCAGTTTTCCAAAGATTTTTAAATACAATCGAGTCAAAAATTTAAATATGTATCTTATTTTAGTTACCATAAGCCAATATTAACTATTTGTACTTAAGGCATTTACCATAGATGGGCAGTTTGCAGTACTACTAAAATTTCAGTAAAAATAATTCTTTAACTAGTAAATTTTTCCTGATTACTAAAATTTTTTAATTTTTAATGCAGTACATATATACTGCAGTGTGCCCATTTAGTAACCAAATAAGTTAAATAAAACAAACAAAAACCAGCAAATTCCTATGTATTTACAATATTGAAAGTTTTGATACTTTTAATTGATTAATTAAAAAAATATACTAAAAGCATAAGTACTTCCAACTTAAAAAAAAATTTTCATTACTAGATGTTTACACATCTCCCCTGTGATCGGACTCACATTAATTTTTTTGTTTTGCGTCAAGCGACCTCTGGTTGATTTTTGTTTTGCGTATATGAAGTAGGTTGAAAGGTCATCTAACGGTTAAGAACATTAGTTAATAAGAACAGCGGTTAATAAGAACTTCTAACGGTTAATAGGAACAGATGATAAACGAGCTCAATGCGTTAAAATATGAATTTATCACTACGAAACAGAAAACACCATCTAAATCAGTTATAAAATTTGGCAGACATATCCAACTTTTATCTACTTATACCGACAAATGTCATTAATTCGTTTTCTGTTTCTGTAGATCATAATTCCTTACATTCAGACTAACACATTTTTTGATCGATCCTTTGTTCCACACTATATACGATATCTATCTCCCCGAAATTATATATGTATCATTTATTGATATTTGAAAAATAATCAACCAATAACCAAACAAACCTTCATCAACAATCAACAATCGTCAACCACAACATCATAACATTTTATGCAATTTCCTTTAAATCTGATTATAAAGTGAAATTGTTGTACATAATCTTAAGATTTGTTATAGTCCTCACGACTTTTATAGCTCTCCAGTGGCGGCAAAAACAATATGTTTAGCAGCATGTTTTCAATCTTTAAAAGACAAATGCCGACCAACCGAAAGATCGACCTACCGTTGTTTGCCTACTACTACTCGTTCATGGACATGCTGATGATGATGATATACTACGGCAAGAAGTTCGCTCCATGGCATCTTAACCAGAGAGAGATTTGAATGTCCCGATAGTAGGCAGGGAAAACAGCCTCAGAGTGATGACATTGCGGAGGAGACACGAAAGGGAAGACGGTGCAACACCACAAAATTAGCATAGGGAACAAGTCAAGCGAGCGAGCGCAAAAAATCATGAATAAAACATTTATTGCTGCAACATCATCAGCCTCCAAAGTAGCAACAGAACAAGATGATGATGAAGTAGAAGCAGAAGTAGAGGAGGAAACAACAGCAGGCCTCATATTCAGTTCCAGTAGCAACAATATTCGTGGGGCGGGATGGGGCATGTCGGGAGTTATTTGTATTGGTTTGGTATGGTGATTTACAGTCAGTCATTGCCGCCAAAATGGCCAAATAGGAAGCTGTGAAGCTTACCCAGATGAAGATGAGGAAATCCAAAACAGTAGCTGTGTACTTTTGGCAGATTGTGGTTCACAATTTCTGTTGTAACAGATGCCTTGCCACTTACTTTGCTGCTTTAGAGTATGAAGATGAGGAAAAGAAGATCATGATGATGCCGATGTTGACCATGAGGACAACAATAATACAATTTTACAAGTTGCACTATTTTCTGGTCCATATCAAAGATGATGTTTGTCGGTTCAATCTCCATCGTGTATGGTTGCCAATTGTTCGTTCTCCTACCATGGCAACCAACAATAACAATTCGTTAGATTATATATAGAGGAGTATTTGTATGTTCATGTATTTCCTGGAAACAATTCACTGTAAGAAATACTTAGATCTCTTACATTGTTTGGAGGCTGATATCCCTTCCTAATATGTATGAACGCAATGAATTGACGGCTTGTGATTGGAAGTAGTTTGGAAAATGCCACCATATAGTGTTGCAAGGTTTGTTAATAATCATAAATCGTATACACAAAGAAAAATCCTTAGGGGTCGTTTGGCGCAAAATTATTTGTTTATCACGGTTGAACTCAAAAGTTGATAACTTTCCCGCAAATAAAAGGCTTTCATCATAACAGTTGTTTCTATTGTTATAAACTAATATTCGTTTACTCCAAAATCTTCGTAGTTTACTTTTGCGGCAAATAAAGAAATATGTTTCTTATAAACGAAAAAGGGCATTCACTCAAATATAATCACTCTCATGAGTGGCTTCTCTTCTCGTTGAGATAAAACAAGTTTATACACACACATAAACTATAATGTATTTTACATTGATTCCGTCTTCTTTGAATTTAAATAAACAAACAAGTCTTCATGTTAAGGTTCGGATCGTCTTCGTGTTTCGTGCGATGGCTCAGTTGATAGACGAACGGACTTGTAATGATGGTGCTTTGGTTCATACATACATTTATATTAAAATTCAATAAAAAAAAACAATTTCCCATTCCATTCCACGAAGGGATTGGGAGAGAGCTTCTCACAACCAGTAGGCTGTGCGCTACTAATTTTTCACTCACTAATTGGGACCTACAGTTTTACACCGGTTCCGAACGGTATTTTGATAAGTTTTTTCATGGCTAAGTACTCGATAGTGTCGCCATCACTAACCGAGGTGGCCATCGTGGAAGGAAATGTAAGGTGGGCAGAGCAGGGATCTCTTGCACAAGAGCCACGCGTAATAACGCGAAATACGAAACTGGTTGTCGCAAAAACTTTTCGGTTTTGGCAAACGTTTTTTTTTTTTTTGAGTTTGAAGTTAGATTTGGTTAGGTAGAAGTGACTGTCACTTTATACACGCTTAGGCTAATGAGGACCGTTGTTATACCAACCTGGTATGATTAAGGGGCGTTCACGCCATACGATACTCCATCCCGATATTCAGAATATGGCCTAAGAAGAGACGACCATTAGTCCCTGGCAAATCCGTCAGTACTCTGAAAAAATATCCTAAGATCATTCAGTTTAACTCTCTGAATGTATGTTAAATCCAACATGAAGTAAGATCCCAGATATTGTATCCTGCGCAAATAAAAGGCCACGCAGTAGCATAATAGATGTTCGACGCACTCGTCCTCCTCTTCATCGCCACAACTTCTGCACTAATCATGATGTGAGATTCTATTATGGACGCGTGTCTGCCTATTGAACTGGTGTTAGTGATGACAGCTACTAGCATATAGATATCTTGTCTGAGAATGGATATCAAGTTAAGCGTACGATTTCAGTCACATATTGACCATACTTGTGTGCCCCAGAGCATCTGTCATTCGAATATCTAAGAGTTTGGGTTTTAAGCATAAGCTTGAATGCAGAAAGTGGCATACCAAAAATGTCCATATTCAATGGACCAGGAACGTAGTCCCCAATCTAGCCAGCTGATCGGCTTCCTAGAATATTTCTGTGCGCCATATAAGGTGAATGGCGAATTGACTGACCATGCAATTAAGAAATACGATTCAGTTGTGAGCATTTTTTGAAGTCAAGAATACAGATTGTATTTAGCAGCCTGACTGTCAGAGTAGATGTTGAGGTGGTGATGACTTTTGTCTGAAAGACACCACAATGGTCTGGTAGGCTTTTTGCAGTATCTGGACCCACCTCTTTAGAATAGACTCCAATTCATACTTTGTCATTTAGTTTGGAGTCATTAGTTTTGGATCATAAATGCCCTCTATAGTACAACTTGGTATGGGTCCATTCCGAGATATGAGTGGAGAATTGCCGCAGATCCTTTAAAATCGTCCCATGACCATATGGGTTGGTTATCCAACGCGGCGGATTTCCGACGTAGCAGCAAACCTGTTGTGCGGTTAGACAGTCTCCTGATTAAGCTCTGAAACACATGTCTGCGTATGGAAGGTTATTTTCCCTGTACGACAATTGACAGATAATTATCATATACTACGACTGTGCAACCTGATCCCTCCAGCTCAAGCAAAACACTATCCAGTGCTAAATTCCTGAGAAGTGAAGATAATACTGTCTCTTGGCGGGTTACTCTATTCACATTTCGTGTGACCCCGGGACGAGGTTGTGCGCCTTCGCGTAAGTAATCCATAGATTATAGATTAAAGGGCCGACAGAGCCGAATTTATCGATCCAGGTAAGACGTTAAAAGCAGCCTCAATGTCGAGTGTATTCCTTCAGATAAATAGATTTCGTTATAAAGCTTGAAACTACTACAACTCGTTTGCGGTAAACGGTAGAACAGTTAATGGGAATGGGTTTCATTTCTCATCAACTTTTTGTTTACATTACCATAGATTGTTTGTTGTAAACTATTTCTGGTCCTCGTAAACATATTTATTTAATTATAACAAAGAAAATGATATGACTGATGCAACAAATACTCGTTATATTCCCAAAACGAAGTTAGTTTTTCTAGATTTCGTTTGGGCATTTATTTAAAGGATCGGCGTTCAACTGTGGCTGTATGTTTTGTGGAACCGTTCTTCAAGTAATTAGAAACACTATCGATTTATTTTAATAACCAAATAACTGATTTAGAGGCTTAATCGGTTTATCGGCTTTGAGCAATACATTGAAAAGGTACAGAATTCCCGAAATGTTGTATCTCCAAAATACACACCTATTTGTATTTGTATACATAAATTCTATATTGTCTCTTGATATTTATAAAATTTCAGTTAAAATGTAGGTAACTTGTTATTAAAATTCGACAAATTTTTTCGACAATACTTTCAATTTTAGAAAATCTTTGAAAATTTACAATTAAAACAACAATTTTCAATTATAATAATTAATTTGCATTTAAATCCTTTCGATTTGCACTTCATAGTTTAAATTTAGTTAACATTAAGATAAAACAGCAGCAAACATCAATTAGAATTTTCAACGATTATTTGTTTTGGGTAAAGATTAAAAGACACTTGTTTGAAAGTCTGGAAAACAATTTTGAAATTTATTATTTTTATTTAAAATTTAAAAATCAATTGAGGTAATTCCTATTTCAACCATACAAGTTGTACCACAAGTTGCATAGTGTGAACATCGTATAGCAAATAGTTTTTTGTTAATTTTGCCGATAGTTTTTTTTCTGTTCTATGATTTTCGACACTTGTTTTGTTCTAAAGTTATTCTCAAAAATAATCCAAATCTGATTAGCATAACTTTTGTTTTTTCTTTTCAAAATAAGTAGTTGAATGGAAACATAATCATTTGCATTTTTAACGAAAATCGTGTTTAGCAAATTTTTGTAGCAAAAACTATTAATTTTAATGTTTAATTGTTTATTTTCAGATATTGCACGTATTCAATGCATTATTATTAGCCGTAAGGATTAACTTAAAAAACACGGAGAGGTGAACAATATTCATTGAAAGGTGTCACAAATGTATTTTGCAAGACAATGGAATTGCATATCAGTAGTTGGGGGTAAGTCAGAGTTGTGTTTGGATTCGGAATAACAGTTGTATAGAGTACAAAAGTAACTATTGATTACGGAATGTCTCCGTGGTAATTTACATTTCAACAATCTCTTATCTAACTTTGGCAAAAAGTGCCAGGAAATTATTTAAAAACACAATAATATACACAGAAAAAAGTGAATACTCAAATCAAACGCGATATTCAATTACATACTTTTATATTTGGATTTTAGCTAACGAAGAAAATTGTTAACTCAAGTACACAAATTATAGGTCGGTAATTAAATATATTGCAATTAAATAAACAAACAGCTTGAGTAGAAAGTTAATCAATCGTTTATAATATTTTCGATTAAATATTTAATATTTTATTTCAGTTACACGCGTAATCAACTTGAATACGAAATTAATCAACATTTTATATATGGGCTAAAACGCCAACAAGGGGATATTTCCTCGGCGTAAATATTGGAAATAAAAAATGTGTCTGGCATGGGGTAAGCCGACTTATTCGGTAGATAGCGCCAGAACCCATCTATTTTCATGGACGGGACTACATACAGACGCTATTTTGAGTTACCGCGACAAATTTTGTGTTTTTCTGCTACCACGGTGTGGACACATGTTTTATAAAATTGAATGTTGCATGGCAGCAGGACAAATTCTGCGCAGTTTTTATAATTAGTGAAAAAATATAATAGTGAAAAGGAAGCTTCAAAGCACGTGAAAATATATCTATTTTTAAATTCTTGACCTGTCTGTATGTATGTATGTATGTCATCCAAATTTTGGATTGATTTTTAACCCTTTTCCCGTCAACCAATCGAGCTGAAACTTCGCAGGCAAACTAATGGCGACGATAAAAATATGGGCGGCATTGGGCAAAGGGGCGTGGTACCTCCCATACATATGTATAGAAGTTATAGTCAAAAAATATGTTTTTTACGGGTTGGTTTTTTATTGTGTTAAGAATGATTTTTTCTTTTTTTTAAGTGAACAGTAATGTACAGGTAAATCTTAATTTGTCTCTTCGTAACTCAGCTGGCCCAGTGAAAAGTGTTTACAAACCGACCCTGGGGCACACTGAAAGCAACTCAGAGAGCTGAAATATAGGGTTCTGGCATGATTGCGACTCCAGGTCCATTGCTGAACTTGCATCGTCCCAACAAATGGTTTCAATGTCGCCTTTGCTAGAATATCTCCCATTTTTTTTATTTCTTCTTGGCTTACTGAGGAAATATTAATTTGTAAACCTTTTTGTAGCAACGCAGAGTGAAACATTTCGAAATTGTTTATATCTCGTCCAAATTTCACCTGATCATCTGCAGTTCTCTTCAGAACGGCC
This sequence comes from Phaonia tiefii, assembly GCA_963931995.1. NCBI lineage: Eukaryota > Metazoa > Arthropoda > Insecta > Diptera > Muscidae > Phaonia > Phaonia tiefii. Next base: position 294,384,490 of record OZ008369.1, on the reverse strand, counting down.
TTTGCCATGGCCCGCCACACTGAAGTTATGTATATGTTAACGCTTGAACCTGGGGAAGCCAATTCATCAGATCATGGGAAATAAGGTAAAAGAGAGATTTATTTCTATATTGGCTAGTCGGTCCATCAGAAAGAAAATGTATTGTCGTAACTGCGTCAAGTATAGGTGAGAAAGATTTTAGCGCTTCTTTCAAATGAGTGATTATTGCTGATGGGTCATGATCAAGCGATGGCGAGATGGTACAGAACCCCTTTTTAGCTGTGAGTGACAGAAATATCCAGTGTGGATTGTTATTTGTTGGCGACTAGCGCCGAAGTGAACCGCTTGCACCTCAGTAGTATATTTGCACAAGTAGTTTTCACTAAAATCCATCGTAATGAAAACTTCTGAATCCTTTAATTGTTGTTTTAACTGACTGAATTGATTATACTGGTGAAAAATTCTGAATTCATGTTGGATAAAATTGAAAAGATCATTTTTAAAAATCTTGATGATGTTCGCCTTCGGCTCTGAATACTCTTCGGTTTTAGTCACAGCGGGATTGATTTCCAGACCGGTTTTTGCGCTAATTCTTTTTCCTTCTTGGTGACCCACTTTTTAAAAAGAATTGGAGAGTCTGCTTTCACGTTTTTATCAATATTTCCCTTCATTTATTTATATTATATTTTCCCTTCATTCACCCTTTGGGCCCAGCGCACACGTTCTTTTTCCAGATACTTTTGGTGTTTTTCTGGGTCGTAAACGCTCTTCTTTATCTGCTTTTGTTTCTACCTTCAAAGTTCAAAAAAGATAGAGAAGGTATTGCACAAGTCTTGAATAAATTAAAAAACTAAATTGAAAAACATCAATAATATCAAAAATTACTTTTCTCATCTTGTCAACGACTTTTTCGCGTAGCTTAAAAATACTCACTCAAACTGAAAACCAAAACTTCATTTTCTTATGAGCCCTTGACAGTCCCCATGAAGCTTTACCGCCATGTAAAAACACGAAAGTGGAGAGAGAGAAATATCAAAAATATTTGATGTCAATACCAGTAAAAGAGAGAGAGAGAGAGAGAGTGGAGAGAGAGAAATGTGAAAAATCCCCTCGAAGTTCTGATTCGTGACTCTTTTTGCTTTCCCGTCGCATTTTTATTAAAGACCCCAATACCATAAACGTTTAATCAAATGTTAATGTAAATAACAAATGTCGGTACCACGGTGGGGACATCCACGGTGGGGACATATCGACTTCACCATGGATTTGCAATTAAAGGAAAAATAGTGACGAATATTCCGCTTACCAGTTCTTTATCCTCGATAAAAACAATGTAAATTTTCACTTTTCTGGGCATTTTCACTCAACTGATGCGCGATCCTGCACTGCCACGGTGGGGACGTTTTCTGATATGCCTCACAAAATCCACTGGAAAAGTGGGTGGAAATTTGAGGGAGGACTTTCAATCGAACGTGAAAACTCAAACTTTTGAATTTTGACACTTCGAAGCATAGTTCCCGCCTGGAGAGGGAGCCACAAAGTCCAGTTCTTTTATGTCCACGCTGGGGGGTTCTATAACCGTCGGTTTTTTTAAAAAATATAGGACAAACTTTGATCGCGGGGGAGTAAGGTATTTTATCATCACGGACCGTCTCATGGTGGAAAAGTTCATGGTTTGAATCCTAAAAATGCATTGTGATGATGCAGGATTGCTCGAGGATTGCCCCGGTCTACGGGTTGGCCAAAATATATAAGAATTTATGATTTGGACAAGCCACGGTGGGGACATTTCACGTAGTTTCTGGCCGCTCAGATTCCCAAGAGTGCCTCATATTTAAGTTTCTTTGTAAAAATTACTTGTCTGTAAACACTTTTAACAAATCCGCTTCATATCAACCTTAATTTTTCCTTGGTTGGGGCTGAAAAGAACCTGGACGTGGATTCGCCCCTTATTGGCGTTTTTGCCCATATATTTTCAATTACATGCGTACTCATCACAATTACGATGTTAATTACAATTAAATATTTGTTTCATCAGCTGCCTTATACGTACCAAGAAAACTAAACGTAATGAGAATTGTTTCAACTCATACTACATAGTACGAAAAGTTGCAAAACAATATTTTGCTACTAAAATTTAATTTAAAGTCTAAAGTATTATCAACAACTTTCTAATTTCAAGTGCACAAATAGTTGACCCAAGACAAACAGTAATTGGTGTCAATTGTATTTATTTATTTCCTGATTTTTGCGTAAATTTGTTCAGTCAAGTAATCGAGTAATTGACTCAATTAAAAAGCAATTGGAACGGATTTTTGTGATTAAAGAAAGTGTAATTGATATTTTTGAGCAACAGTGTTTTTCGGTTGGGACTACCGTATTAGCAGTACTCGATTTGAATGACTGTTACTACGATATCGAGTTTAGAGGTTGTCACAACTGGAACATGAAGTTGTCGCAATCGTAATTTCGGTTGCTTCAGTCAACGCACAAGTTAAAATAACACTTTAATTTCGTACAAGCTAACAGATCAGTTTTTTCCGCAATTACTGAACAAATCGCAACAGTCGAATTAGGATTTGAACTCACATTGCACAGTGGATGGCTTTCATTTTGATGATGGCTTTCTCTAAAAATTGGAAATAATTCAGCCGTTTGTCCGATGAAGATGAAATTTCCCACAGAGTGGGAGCTCAAAGTTGACAATCTCGGTTGTTAAACTTTGAATTTTTATTCTACTGGAAATGTTTTGTAGTGCTAGTAAAAATTTACAAAAAACGTGCTGATAGAAATTTAACAGAAATCAATTGATCAATTTAAAACATATCAAATTAAATTTAACATACATAAATTGAAATTTCAAAATTCAACGGATTTTCAACCGATTTTATATATAGGTTTGTACATTTCAATTGATGTCTTTTTATTTTCATTGATGTGTATTAAATTTTTAAGTTTTAAGTTTCAATTTACATCTTGTAACTTTAAATTGTGTCTTTTAAATTTCAATTGTTGTTTTTTAAATAAAAAAAAATGGTTTGCCATTACATCCCATGACGGGATAGGAGAGGGAGCTTCTCACAGCCAGTTAGTTAGCTGTGCGCTTTCTACTTTTTATTACAGTCACTGATTGAGACCTACAAGTAGATACCGGTTCCGAGCTGTATCTTGAGAAACTTTTTCATGGCTTAGTACTCGATAGTGTCGCCATCACTAAGCGAGGTGACCGTCGTCGAAAGCAATATTAGGTGATCAGAACAGGGATAGAATCCACTTTCTCATGTACAAGAGTCGCGCACACTACCCATTGCACCACCGACGGCTGCTAATGGAATTTTTAAATTTCAATTGTTTATATTTAAATCTTAATTGGAAACGTTTTCGATCAACCAATGGATAAAATCAATTTAATGTACATGTATATTCCTCAGATGGAAGTTGAAGTAATTTTTTTATTAAATAGAATATAAGTCTGAGATAAATTCCAAAATTTTGAAATGCCTTTTAAAAGTAAATTTGTTTTCCTTAACATTTCTTCTCGGGCCCATTTTTTTCTTTTATAATAAAAACCGGGAATGGGTTGTCAGATATAGTTTTCATAAAGAACAGGATATGTCCGAATTTAAAATCTGCAGTGTAGCAAAAAAAGGAATGTTTTGTAATTGTATTTTGCATTATTGAATTCATGTCGAATGTACACAAATTTGGAAACATTTTAGGGCATGTATTAAGAGCCTAAATAGATTAATTAACCAATTGGACCATTAAAATATGTAAAGTGTGTCCGAAAATTTACGCAAGATTTGAATTTCGTAACATTTAACATTTCGTGCATTAAAGTGTTCGTGTTGGAGAAAGAAATACAGCGGGGTAGCTGAGAGTGCAGTGGTTTTAAAAATGGACTTCAAAATGAGAGAACAACGTGTTTTCATCGTTGAGATATATTTTAAATATAATCATTATCTTCAGCGATGAGGCTGATTTTCATTTTGATGGCTTCGTTAATAGTCAAAATTTTCACATTTGGGTTTCAAAAATTCACGAGTGATTGTTACGAAACAAATGTATCAGAAACAAACTGTCACACAGTTTGGTGTGATTTTAGCGCTGGAGCCATCAGCGAACATTTCTTCATCGAAAATGCGTCTTGTCGGGCAATAACAGTTAATGGTGCTCTGTAGGGAAATTAGAATCTAGTTTTCTTTTTTCAAAATTGCATGATATGGATGTGGGGGACATGTGGTTTCAATGCAATCCCGAGAACAATGCAATCACAATTCAATTTTGCGTGACTGTTGGGACATTGTTTTACTCCAATTTTATAGTTGACAAATTACTTTTTTGAAAACTTGACCGTATGGGAAAGTGCATCTTACAAAGTGTATGTCAGTTTCCTATTTTGTTTGTCTCACTGCCCGAAGCCTACCTACACTTGTTCGCTGAGTGGAAACACTGATCGATTTGAGAATCCTTTGTTCTTAAGCCTGCGACAATTACATGACTGTGTGATACATTATTGTAATTATGCATTTTTTTTTATAAACAATGAATTTGCTGCATAGCCTTTTTTTTGTCAGATTTTCGTTTGATTTGCGTTAGTTTGTTAGTTTTCATAGGATTTATTGTGAATCGTTAATTTCCATTTAGATTTGCATTATAAATTACACGATTCCAATTGATCGATTGCAATGAATTAGACGACTGGCTGGACTCGCACTGGCACTGCGTGTTTGGGTATTTGTTGGTGCAACACAATTCGTATTTAGTTTTTAGCACAAAGCACATGAAGCGACGCAACAAAACAAACGCAATTTATGTGCCACAGGAAAAGGAACCGACCAGAGCCACACCTAAACCCAGGCACGCCATCATCGCAATTATCTCCAACCACTATAGGGCACAGCAAACGTACAGAGGTACTAGAGTATTCTACATGGGCAAATAGTTTAGGTTTATGGAGTATAGGATCCATACAAGGTGTGTATATGGGTGTGCACTCGTTTAATGGAAAATCAATCAAGCGCTAAAATGTGATGCATCACTACACACGGCAAATAAAATCACAAAATGCTAAATACGACGAATGACTACAATGAAACTTTGCAAAGAAATAAAATTCTATGAAATTTAAAAATATTTGTTTTCCAAATCGTTACAAAATTTTGCACCAGAATTAAAGAGAATCAAATTGAACAAACAATTTGTTATATACCTCTCTACTCTTATAAAAACGTTAAATTCCATATACTACATGGCCTTATGTACAAATATCGTTGAAGAGCAACAGAGCTGACTATAACAGTGTGACAGATGTATTATCTCGTTCTCTCTTTATGTGCTTCACTGTGATTGGTTGCTGCTTTCATCACCAATAATGGGAAATCTAGACATTTTCACTCTCTCTCTCTGTCTCGCCTGAATTTTCGCACAGTGATATGTGTTGTTGGGATACTTGCACATCAGTTAGTTTGTAGTCTGTCCGTCCGTCTTCAAATTGGGTGCGTTCTGTGTAAGTTGCGAGAGTCGAGTCGACTTGTCCTGCAGGTTGAGTTAAGTATACACACATCGATAGTTATTTATTTCATTTATAACTCCAGTGTTTTATATAGTATTCGTGAGATAAGTTGTTTTTCCATTTGCTTATTTTTTATTCGTTTTTGCCTTTTTGATCCTGACAAGTATTTTTTTTTAAGTTTTTCTGTTTAGAACTTGAAGATTACTAGCTGAACTGCAGAGGAGAGGCGGGCTGGGCTGGCCTATCAACCAGATTGTTGTCCTATTATTTCATACCACTGGCAAATGTGCACTGTGGTTTGTTGGAAATAATTTTGATTTCATTAATAATATAATTTTAATAGAAATATTTCTAAAAATGTCCAATTTAGATATCGAATAAACATATGAAAACGGAGGCACAGTGCACAGTGGGGGATTTTTCATAACCATTTCAAATAAGTCAGCTTTTTCTAAACGGTTGGATCGATAAATATGAAATTTCATATAGAAATAGCTGAGGTGTTGTGCTATTGAATTGTCATATTGGGACTCCTCAGATCCAACTGTAGCCGCACAGTGGGAACCCATCAGAAATGTTTTAACAGTTGTCAAACTTTGGCAGCAACTTCCTCGATCTTGAACGGAAGCTTTCGTTGGGGTCCCAATCGAAACCAAGTTGATTTGGGTTCCATAATATTTAAATTTCAAGTCGAACGAAAACATAAAACTTTTCGAAATTGAATGCGTGCGACTGGCTTTTACTCGCTTAGCTTTTCGTTCGAGATTGGGGAACAATTGTCAGTCAATTGTCAATTGTCAGTTAATGTATGGGAAGTTCATACTAGTTCAAAAATGTTTAGTTTTTGTTGGAATAATAGAAAATTCAGTTAAACACACTCACTGGCATGACTAGTTTCGAACTCCGTGACAAGTTCATCAATAGATGTCTAACTAACTACGCGATGGCGGCGGCTTGGTTCGGCGGCATATAACTGATTTAGAACACACGTTGCAACCACATCAAGCAACAAACTACGTTCTATAAACTACACACAAACGACAATTTTAATTTTGCATAACAACAGCCAGGTGAAATTCCATATGCTACAACACTAACAGGCAGCAGTTCAAATTTCATAAGAATTGAACTCTGCATAGCAGCAGCCTGGTCAATTTCCTAATAATTAGGAATAGCCGCCGCCGCCAGGTTAGCTGACCAAGCCGCCAACGCCGGTTTTCACAGATCCCTACGCCGCCGCCGAGGCAGAAACAATCGGCGTAAACGTCTACCGTGAAGAAGGACAACAACTTCAGCCTGAAAATACGGATAATTGTGCTTGAAAATATATGCTATTTTGGGCTCAGCAAGCAGTTTAAGAACAAAGCCCTCTCTCGACAGACAAAACTGCAGCTATACCAGAGTCTCATTTTACCTGGCTTGGTATACATATATGTAGTTCCGAAAGTTGGGTCATATCGTAAGGGATGAAAACACCTGGAAGTATTCGAGAGAACAATTCTCCATAAAATATATTATCCTGTTATATATATTGCCCTGTCCCGTCGTTGAAACCAAGAGCTATATAAATTGTATTCTGACGTGGACATAGCTAGGCGAATCAAATTACGCCCACTGCGTTGGTTAGGCCATGTTGATGAACCAGCGCGAAAGATTTTCCATAACGTACCCGATGGAAGCAGGAAAAGAGGACACAATAATAATAAGATTTACGTGTTTTTAAAGAATATATTTTCTATTAAAAGAATTTAATGTACAACCGAATAATGACAGAAAAACAAAAAAGTATGTCATTAAAAATATGATGTGATATTAATTTCGTTCCAATTAATCATTAGAATTACTTTTTATACGCTGCTAGTTTCACTACTCGCTTTAGCGACCAACTTTATAATTATAGTGAGCGTTTCTTTTTCTTTCTCGCCAAACTAATTTTTCGACGATTTTGTATGGGGAGCCGCGTAAAATCTCTTAGTTCAGCATACATAGTGGCCAACAAATTTGTTTAGCAGGGACTAAAAAACAGGACTAATAATTTTTGGCATCATCATCATCATCATCAATACGTCACAATGAAACATATGCGCCATCGGCTTGTGATTAATTGAGGGAGGTAAGTCTTAAATCAGTCGGAACTAGGATTTCAACTCACATTGGTGGTCGATCGTATCGACCTCTATTAATAGAGATATAGTTTTTTAAAAAAGAAGCTTTGCAAAATGCATCCTCCTGATTGCTGGCAAACCGTATAGCTATTTTAGATCTAGCCACAGATCATCATCATCAGCGGTTGTTTTCAATGATGCTATTGACAAATTTATCAATCTAAATGGAAACGAAAACTCATTTCAATTGAGAATTTTCCACTATGCAAGTGTTCGAAAAATATCGCAAGCAAAACACGCAAGAAAACATTTGCAAAACACTTCTTTCCATCTCCAGAGAACCATCGGTCCCCATTAGAAATGATATATTTTGTTGTCTAAAAGACAACAGAATTCTTAGTACACGCAATAACAATTGCCTGCAGTTTCGTCGTGCTCTACTTTCATCAGGGATTATTTTATTTATTCGACCTTTTTATTGACACTTTTTTACATTATTATTCAAGCTCAAGACAGAATGGTCTAATAGAGATATAGTTTTTTAAAAGAGAAGTTTTGCAAAATGCATCGTCATGATTCCTGGCAAACCGTATAGCTATCTTGATGGATACATGTTGGTTGCACTTTACTGGCGGAAATATTTCGTCGATATTTAGCAGGCATTTTTTGTTGGAGTTTTGTAAAATTTTAAGTGAAATGTTGGTCTTAGTACGGGACTTAAGAGCTGAATACGGAGCTTCACGAATCGACGAAAAATTTGCTATTTCTATTTTTACGTATTGATTGGGATCTTCACTTTGAAACCGTCTACGAACTGGGTTTTAAGTAGCTTTTTCTTAACGAATCGACCAGTATGGTAGGGTGTTCAAGATTTAAATTTCGTGTAATGTGTGCGGCAAAGTATTGTTGTTGAAGAAAAACAGACATCTGACAGCTCAGAGTTATTAAAAATGTAGCTCTAATTTAAAGGGCAACACGTTTTCATTGTTGAGAAATATTTTAAAAATAATGACGGGTTTCGAACAAAATCATCTTCAGTGAGAAGGCTAATTTTCATCTAATGCTTCGTTAATCGTTAAATTTTTCGCATTTGGGGTTCAGAAAATAAACGAGTGATAGTTGAGAAAAAAAAACTATAAAATAAAGAGTATTTTATTTTAAAACTCATTTTTCACAGCTTATCTGAAGAACTTGGAGTTCTAAGATTTTGTAGATATGTGTATATTGCAGCCTGGTGAATTACAATCAAAAACAATTTTGATTGTTTGACGGTTTAGTCCTTGGGCATTTCAGGTGACGATAGATTGTTATATTTGTATGGCATAGCCATACATACGATAAATTTGCAGCCTTTGGTGTCATGAAATCCTTTTACTACAGGGTTCAAATTACATGGAAATAATTTAACTGCAATTTTTTTCGAAAAAAAATTAAGAATTCAAACAAATGGACGTAACCCACGGATGATTTTCCAAATGAGTTCCTAGCATTCATAACCGAAAGGTAGTTACCTACTGTAAACTCATAAAACGAATGTTTAACTAAATCATTTTTAACCTTAAGCACTCGTTAATCAACAGTGGATAACATGAACATCTCTGTTTCAGCCAAAGCAACCCTTATATTTTTGATTGTTATTAGTACACTGGCAGCTGTTCTTCAAAAGTTAGTATGTACTTGTTCGCTACGTAGTCACTGGTTGAATAAAAATATCAGATGATAACCGATAGCTAACTTTCCGTTTTGAATAGGGAGGATACTGAGTAAGCGTATCATTTACGAAAAGTAATTTATATCTTATACAAACTTCTCTCACAAAAATAACAGTGCAACACGAAAAAAAATAACCATATACGGACACCACTACGTGATAAGACTAAAAAAAAAGACCCGTGTCTCCCAATTTTTCCCAAAGTCATGCACTTTTTTTTTATGGGCCGCCAAAGATTTGGGGCCTCGGTATCATTTTCGTAAAAATGTGATCATTTTCTCAGGCTCATATCTTGCAAACCGTTCAGAATTTCGATTTACTCTCTGAGGCAAATTTTCGGCAAATTTTTCACTTTTGCGTGCTACCTAAACAGTGTTAAGAATCATCTCTAGGAAGTTTATATGTTCTAGAAATTTGTTTATTGAGATCTTAGGTAAATTTTTGTAGTTGATTGTTTCCTTGAATTTTGAACGGTTTGCTACCTATGAACCTGAACACGGGAAAAAAGGTAAAAAAAATCGCATTTTTTAAGTTTTTTGCGATTTTGATCTGGAAGGTGAAGTTTTTTGATTTTATATGTTCGCAATTTTTGTTCTTTATGACAAGATCTACAACTTTGCCTCAGAGAGTAAATCGAAATTCTGAACGGTTTGCAAGATATGAGCCTGAGAAAATGATCACATTTTTACGAAAATGATACCGAGGCCCCAAATCTTTGGCCCATAAAAAAAAGTGCATGACTTTGGGAAAAATTGGGAAACACGGGTCTTTTTTTTTTAGTCTTTTATCACGTAGTGGTGTCCGTATATGGTTATTTTGCCATGACTTAAAAAATTACACACAGTGTAATTAAACATGATTACCAATGTCAACATAAAATAATGTCATTGGACCAATGTGTTCCTCGATAAATCCCTTCTTAGACAAAACAAACACTATTCAAAAAAGAAATGTACTAAACTCAATTGGTCTTTATTTACAAAATATGAATGTGTGTATATAACATTCTCTAAAGGTAGATGATGTACACACTTTTGTGTATACATATCTACATACATATGTAAAACAATGTGTGTCTTCTTCTACTCTCCTTGCTGTTTCTTTCCATGCTACTTTTGTGCTTCAATAATGTCACACATATGTACATATGAGGACGATAATGATGTTGATGATTTCAAATGTAATTTCTTTATGAGGAAAATAACAAAACGAATCTTGTATAGCCAATGAACAAACATTGAAATATTGGCATCGACTTGCTTTGTTTTAAAAATTTAATATTAATAAATAAAATAAAATAAAAAACGATTCTAAAAAATAAAGATAATAATAATTATGTAAATTATAAATGTAATAATAATTAACATGGTTAAATTGTAACAAGTATGTACCCCCAAGAGCAGGGGCGTGTTCTGATGAATTGATATTGTGTTTACTTATGCCAATAATTCAAACAAAAACTATAGTCTTATTTAACAATAATTGATCCCAAAAGTTGTCGATTTTTGTTTCTTCAAAAGTCCTGAATCTCTCCTTTTGCTTTTGTTTGTATTGTTGTGGTGGTGGTGAGAAAAAAATTCTAATTATTACGCAAAGATCCATTGATAACTTTTAAAATGTCTATTTGAAGATCAGTAAAAACTACGGGGGCCAATTTTGCATTACGTATTTTCATGGCAACCGCTTTAAAGAAAGCACCTACTTCGTCATCTTCACTATTCACAGAGTTGTTACTGCTGCAACTGGGTACAGGCTGGGGAGTATTTGTTGAAGCCTCTGAAGTTGAGGGGGCGCTTGAGGGCAGGGAGGCAACAGCAGCACATATATCCAAGGTTGGAGCTAAATTGATATTAGCACCATTTGTTAAGGTTGTGGTGTGAAATGTTTGGTTCCCAGTCGAAGAGGACTTTAAACTATCGGTATTCAGTAAATGTGAATTGTCGGACAAGTCAAGTGAAGGCATATTGATATGTTGTGATTGTTGGCTCTGGTGATGATGTTGATCATTTCCCGTGGCTGATTGTAAAGTTTGAGGACTTGCTGACGCTCTAAATGCCTGTTGATTTGATGTATCTAAGCCTGTGGAATTTGTGACCACATCGTTCGCATTGTGATTGGTGTAAACCGAGAAATTATGTTGGGAATTGTGTTCATCTCCTGTTTCCTGTTCCTGTTCATCGTGATCATTGTGCTCATCCACCACACTGCCACTGTCGCCAATGATATAGTTGTCGATATCCATATCATCATAGCCACCCACACTTCCCGAGGCAACACACAGGTTATCGGGATGGTCACTTTGTTGCTGATGCATAGATTGATTGTTGGTCACTGAGTCGAGGTCGGGTATTTGTAGCTGTGATTGACTTATTTCGCATTTTATATTGTCCAGAGGAGATCGCAATGGAGAACTGCCGCTAATGTTCATGTTATCGTCGTCATCATCCATATCCGCATCGATTTCAGTTTTGGGAATTTGCATGTGGTTTTTATTATCGAAATCACTTGAAGAAGAAACAGAGAAGAAGTGAAAATTAAATTGTACATAACAAATAATTGTTGCGGAAATTAAATTAAAGCAATTTTCCTGCTCAATGAAATGTAATTTAAATCCTTAAGATGATCACTTATCGCCGTACTCATAACGAAAAGTTAGTCACTGGATGTTCTTCGTTCCGTACATAGTGTGTCTAACTGGAATGTTTTTAGGCTTAGTCATTCGTTAGTCGAGAGTTGATTCATAACAATTTTATATCAACTCTCTAAGCAACATATGAATATATGTTTACGCCAGAATGTGGCATACTCTATCCCATAACCTAACCGATTTACCGTCGGTTGGTAACCCTTTTGCCCGCTTTATTTCCATTAGAAACTGTCTCCTTTCTTGGACTAACTTCTAGAGAGTAGCTGGATTTGCTGAATTCAAGCCACCTACCTTCATCTTAGCTCGGGTTATTTACTTACATTGTCTTATTATTATTAACTTAGGTAATTTCGTTACCTCCAACAAAACCTAAATCCCAATAAAACCTAAATATATTTGGAAATACCAACCGCCTTTTGTTTTCCTTACATAAAAATCCTTTCTGGTCATCCTTGTTGCCTACGCAAACAATATGTTTTAGCCAAATGCAAAATTGATAATCATAATTATAGTTAGTAAAAAGACAGATGTACATCAAAAGTTATTATCGTTTCGTAGCCATGCGTTGGACACAGTTTAGTTTGAACATTTGATCTATAACGTATTGCATATTCTCTAAACCAGGGGGCTATCAGGGCAATAGTGATCGAGAACGCAATCGCGGCTTCCGACCAAGGGTTTTTTTCTTGCTATTCATTGCTATTCACATGGGTAGTGTGCGCGCCTCTTGTACAGGAGATCCTGGGTTCGATTCCTGCTCCAACCACCTTAAAAAAAAAAATTTCTTTCGACGACGGTCACCTCGCTTAGTGACGGCGACACTATCGAGTATATAGCCATGAAAAAGCTTCTCAAAATACCGTTCGGAATCGGTGTAAAACTGTAGGTCCCAATCAGTGAGTGAAAACTGGAAAGCGCACAGCTCAGTGATTGTGAGAAGTTCTCCCCGGTCCCTTCATGGGATGTAATGGGAAACCATTTATTTATTTTTTTTTTTATTCACTGCAATTTCTGATAATTTATGAAAGCGAACAAGTGAAGGAACTATCTAAAGAAAAAATGCAACAATATTAATAAAACAAATATAAAATGTAAATTCAAATATTTAATTTCGTGGATTAACGACGTCAGAATCAGAAGAGAAACTTAACATACATATAATTCATTCTGCATCTACAAGAATTTCCGATGTATATTTTTTTTGCCAGAAATTGTGAAGTTTATTCTCGCTAAGGATTATTTTGTTTATGCATTTTAAGATCTAAAATTATTAATTAAAACTCGAAAGTGGTTTTGTTAACAAAAGTTAACCAAATTACAATTTGTGTGTTATGCATTTTTTCAGTGAAAATGTGTATACAATTGGCTTCTCGACAACTGCAGAGCTGAGCTAACGACTCACATTTCCAGTATTTTTGATTAGATAACGACTGATTAGGCCCCAGGCCTTCTCAACTGTTTTGGGTCCGCGGCTTCCTTGGGTTTTTGTTCAACTTCTGATGGCCCCTTCAAATGATTTGACAAATCATCGCTGAAAAAGGTAATCGACATAAACTTGAATGACATCCCACCTTAAACTCGTCCGTATATTTAAATAAATAATAATTGAAGTCTGTCTTTCGGGTGTACGGCTGTTATTTTAGTGGGACGGGTATGTACGAACGTCCTCAAAAGGGGCTTTGAGGGAAACGAAGTCGAAGTAATGTAAACATTATTTGGAATTATTTTATTTATTTTGTACGTTTTATAGAACATGCCACATCCTAACTTCAAAAGAGTCGTAACTCTTTTTTTCAACATTTTCATTTTGTTGGCTTAAAAATAATAACCAATAACCATTTCGATCCTCTGTAAGAATCTAGCGCCATTTTCTCTTCCCTTGCATCAAAAAATTCCCTATGCATGGACGTCTATTATTGAGAATTTGCAATATTTTTTAACTAAGCAGACAGAACCATGTTTTTTTGCTTCTACTGCACGTTCGTACATTTTGTGGTACGACGCTTTTGTAGCTAGGGTGCGATATCGTTTTAAACATACGCGCTTTAATTTTTTATTGTTAGTGGTATAACTATTGAATCTTGGGCTGAAATTGTTAACTTACCCCGCTTTATGTTTAATAAACTTTTGCAGAAAACTTAGAGCATCATAGTGTTTCCACCTCGGTAGCGACTCCACGTTGTCTCTATTTTTTAAACGTTTATGCTCTCTTATAAATTGATCCCTTAAAGCTTTCCACTTGAGACGGCATTGTTTTACGGTCTTTTTCAATTTGCGGGCAATTTCATCCCATACCTCCAGCTTCAGCTTGACATTCCGATAGTTAGGATGAAAACTATTGTATAATACATCTTCGTGCTGTATTAAGCCGATCAACTCCTTCTCAAAATAACTTTCAATATTGAGAAACGTATGAATGGGATCGTCATCTTCCTCATCATTGTTGCTGGCATTAGATGGCTGCTGTTGTTGCTGATGCTGATTGGAGTTCGACTGTTGGTGGCACAATTGTTGTTCCTGATGCTGGTGTTGATGTTGTTGGTGTTGCTGCTGCTGCTGCTGTTGTATTTGACCAACACAATCTACTAAGGCATTGTACAAGGCTTCATCCGTATGTTGCTGGTGGTGGTGATGTGTAGTGAGCAGATGGGTTGTATCGCTTAATGGATGATTGTCCAATCTTGAATTGTTATTGGAGGATGTTGAGGAGCCGGTGATATACGTCCAATTGTTGTCATCCGTTTGCTGTTGTAACACTGTACTCAGGTGGTCTTCTGTGAGATTATTTGAGCCACCCGTTTTAACGCTGGAAAAGTCGCAGGTAGTGAAATTTGCTGTGGGGGTACTTTCGATTTTGATGGTAGTAAATTTAGCGGTGCTATTTTCAGGGTGATGGTGATTATTAATATCACCAGATGAGGGAACGGATGATGAACAATTAAAGGAATTGTTGTTATTGTTGCTAATGTTAGTGTTGTTATTGTTGCTGTTGGCGGGAATGGGATTACGTGGTCGGTAGCTGAAGAAATGGATAAATAATTTTAAACAAATTGTGTATACACATTTGGTATTGTTATACTCACTTCCTTGCTAGCGCATATGGCCGTAAGAAATCCAGTTCCTTGAAATATTTCCATTTAACATTGGCTTTAGCATTAAATTTGGATCTCTTTAGTTCTCGGCAATACTGATCTCTCATGGCTTTCCATTTGGCTTTGCATTGCATTTCTAAAAATAACGATATGTTTAAGAATATAATTGTACTAGATAGTCTATTTTATTGTTCCATATAATTGTTTTATTTGTTAGGATCGCCAAGATTATAACTATTATAATTATATTGGTAAGCTCTAAATAAAAAACCGGAGAGTGTGATAATGGCGTTAAGAATTCTCGATTAAAATACATTACATTGTCATTATTGCAGATTAATTCACATATAAAAATTAAATAAAGTAGGCCAACAGAGAAGAACTTGTCTAAGTTGACGTAGTTTTTAATTTCTACTGGTTTTATAAGGAAAAATGTGCAGCTGAAGCTTTGGAGTATTCAAATTTAGCTTTCCGACCCACCCATGCAAAACTTCAAAAACACATTTACATATCTTAGAAGGCAAAAGGAGTATTTGCACTATATTTGGTTTTCTGCAGCTGGCAGTTTAGTGTATCACATCAACGTGTTGGTCATCTTCGGTTCAACTTCAATCCTATTAAACCTTGCGCTTGTCCTCACGTAGAAATAGAGAGGAACTACCTTACCTTCTTTAATAGCCTTAAGTTTAACCATTAACCCTCAACACTTCTACACACACTCACCCGTCCATCCCATATGCTCCGCAATCTCCATCCATTTCATATCTTTTCGATGCGTGTTACGATAATTCTCATGCTTGGGATTGTACAAGGCCTGTTCCTGGGAAACCAATGAAATCAAAATTACTTCCTTGGGTATAGCCACAAGGCCCCCCTGCATTTCTTGTGACAAATCAGCCATATCAGAGAGGTGCATCATTTGTTCCTCATCCACTGGGGAGTGCTGATGTTGATGGTCATCTAAACCTGTGTATCAAAAAACAAGTATTCGAAAATATCTTTTGTATTCCAATGCTATTTCGAAACTTTTACCTCCAGCTGCTGCTACGTGGAGTGTTTGATTGTTTGGATTGTCTGCTGTGGTCAATGTAATTGTTTCCATCATTATTTCTCTTGTTCCTTTAAACTCCTTACAGTGTAAACAACATTTTCTTGCTTAGGATTCTAATAATTCTCTGGCACGACACATACAAATCCTTGGAGTTTTATCAAATCGTATAACAAAATAAGTAGAAAAACAAAAATTTTCCAAGTTTTTTTTACAAAGTGATAAAAATAAGCTAAATTGTCATTATTTGACGTTTAGCCAAATGTCAAAACAGTCGAGTCGATAAGGCAGTGTTCTGTAGTATTACTTAAGAATGCGAACAAATTACAGTTTGACGTTTATTGATTAACATTCTTCTTATTCTCCTTCGTCAGTTTTAACTAAAATACGTGTTTTTGTTGAAAATTAAAAGAAAATTAAATTGTTTACAATGACCTTGTATAAAATCAGTGAACGCGCTTATGCAAAAATGATTTTCCATGCCGCCAAATATCCCCACTTGGCAGTGAACGGAGTACTATTGGCTTCCAAGTCAGAGGGTGAGATTGTAGATGCCATTCCCTTGTTTCATCAGTGTTTGTATGTCACCCCCATGGTGGAGATAGCCCTAATGCAGGTACATAGATACGATAGCAACATCACATAATACACTTTCAGTTAAATTACAACTTCCTGCTGTGTATTCCACAGATTGATTCTTATGCAGATCGTGAAAACTTGCAAGTGGCCGGGTACTACTGTGCCGCCGAGAACTTCCACGAAAACACCTTGGACAAGGCGCCGGCTGCCAAAATAGCTGATAAAATTCAGGAAAACTATAAAAATGCCTGCTTCGTACTCATCGATAATAAATTGATGACTTTGGGTCAAGAAGTTCCGCCACTCAAAGTTTTCTCATGCTCTTCAGAGTCTGGTCGCTGGTCAGTGGCTGAGTTTAAACTGTTGCAATCGGAGGATACCTTACAGTCGGTATCAGCTTTGTTGAAACGTGGTGCCATGAAGGATGTTGTTGATTTTGATAATCATCTAGATAATCCTGAGAACGATTGGACCAATGATTTTTTAAATCGTGATTTAAAGCAGCTCATGACAATGTATTGAATGAAGCCAGGTGAAGCAACTTCGTTTGATTTGGGTAGATTGATACTACCCTACGATAGATAGATAACAACAATCACGTATTTGTTTTAGCTATAAGGGTGCAATTTTGTAGAATACATTTTGAACAAACATATTTATTAATTTGTATATTTTTTCTATTGGGAGATCTTTCGTTTGGGAGGTGAGGACATAAAGTCTATATTCTGTAGTTTTATTGGATTATAATATCTTTCGGGTAGTTGAACAGTTTTTGCAAATATGTGCAATATTGTGTTATATCTGATATTATTCGTTAGCTCACTTAAAAAATATCGAAAATTATAAATTACAATAAATTCAAATTTTTCGATAACTCGCTTGGTTATCGCGATTTCAAGGGCTGAATATAGAAAATCTTTTTCTTTTATAATACCGGAGATATTAAGAAACGCAAACTAGGCCAAAGTGTTAGGCACACCACAGGGAAGAAACTCCCAAATTCCGGGCCACCCAGAAATCTTTATGCGAACCACAGACTTGAACATGAACATCAGCTCTCGTTGATGTTTTTCCCTACACTTTTTTGATCTAAATAAGAAATTAATCGAAGTAGTTCGCATCACTATTATGTTTACACCATTTTTGGAATACTTTTTAAAATTCATCAGGCTGATAAAAAGTTATCGACCAATCTCATGCTCATGAATGACAAGTCTGTGGTCCGCTTTATTGCACAAACGACTACCGAAGCCGGTGGTGGATTTTCCTAAGAGGAGAAAATCCTTAATACCGTCCTTGAACCGCAAAACGTGTAATGCGTCAAGAAAAATGGTAAAAAAGTTATCGAAAATTTTTCGATAACTGAGCGAGTTATCGATAATTTTTATTTGTAGTCGAAATTTTGTATCGACAGACTGTTCCCAAATGACAGTACGTTCGAAATATAGGAACCAAACTTTGTACTAAAAAGTTTTGAATAATTTTGCCTTTTCATGACAAGATTGTGGAAATCAATTGAACTTTGTTTCGACTAGAACACGAACAAAAGCTTAGAGATCTAGGAACAGGATGTTAATTTTTCAACTTGGTTCCACAAAAAGGGGGCCTCGGATAACATACTCCTGTCAGTTGCTGTCTACCTTATTTGTTCTCGTGAGGCATTTCGTTACCTTAGTATAGAAAGGCCGTAACTATACATTTTTTTGAAATAGTGTTTGTTTCATATTCGTTAGAAATACATAGACTACAACGTTACTGAAAGAATTAGTGTGCTGTGCACACAAAATTTGTCTCCCTTCCTTAATTAAACAGCTTTAAAACATTTTTAAAATTTCTGAAATTATGACATTATTTAGTTTTTTCCACCTTTCTAAATTAAAGTAAAGATTTGTTTGTTCCCAAGAAGTTGTGAAGAACACAACAATTTTCTTTAATTTTTATTTGTATTACGTCCAAATTCTGACAGACGTACTTTCAGTACTTTCGACGAGATTTTGGTGGAACTGAAACACACATGCACACTCTTTATATTTTTCTCTATGGATGTGCCAATTTCCACTTTTGCTATAAAATTGGCGAATATGTCCGCTTGCAAATGCTGGGGAAAAATAAGTGATTTCTTTTACATTACTAAATAAGTACATACTAGGGTAACCATTCAATTAATCATTATTCGGTTAATCGATTAATCGTGCTATAAAATTAACCGAACATTTTAATAATTAAATTTTTGGATTAACGATTAAATCGAACAAATCAGTGCGATTAATCGATTAATAAAATATAAGTACGTGTTTATGGCAAGCAGTCCATCTTGAAACACTCCTACGATTTGCGAACAAACTGTACACACATTTCGAACAGGAACAGGCATAGACATAAATAAAAAAAAATTGTCTCAAAATTGGTCCATTAAATTGGGTGTACAATAAAGATAATAGTCAGAAAATTATGATTCGCAAAATTTGGTGAAAATTAATCAATCCAATAGGGTGTTATAGGGTGACATAGTTTCAGAGCGGCCCTACCCTTTGTCTGGGAGGTACCCGAAGTCGTGGCACTTTTGGGTCCAAACTTTGAGATATTCTTAATTTTGGCTTGGTGCCAAAGGTCACTAATTTCCATGTTGCAACTACGATTTGTGAATTGTATCTATATATATTTTATATAATGAAGTTGCTTTTGTTACGTTTTGTTTTGTTTTAATAAATATGTCTAGTACAATATTTGAACACTGTTTTCTTTTTTTTGTTGTTTTATTTTATTCGAATAATCGATTCATCGAATAATTTGAATGCGTTTTGTTCGGTTAATTGTCAGATTCAAATTTACGACTAACGATTAACCGATTAATCAAAAAACCCGATTAAATGGGTACCCTAGTACATACTATACATTTCACTTATGTATGTTTTTGCCATTTTAAAAAGACAATGCGAAACTTCAATCAATTTTATTACAATTAAATAATTTCAGACATTGTCAAAGTACACGACAGTGTGAACTGATGTACATACAAAGGTAATACTATTTAATAAAAAAATTAAGGTTGCCCTAAATTATAACAAATTTTCGATTACATTTCATAGACAAACATAGTCACATCGGATATTTCAATGCAGGAATGTTGTTATAACTACGAAACACAAGAGTAATAAATCTAAGAAGGCTTCCCGTTAATGCTATAATCACACATCTGACCTAATGCCAGATTCTCTATTATAAGCGAAATGTTCTATCTACCACGGTGAATATGATTCACTTGACATATTCATTTCACTCAGGTGGATCCACCATGTTCTACATTCCACGTCGAATATTTTTGTCGAAGTTGTTTTGGAATATGAACATATTTTTTTAAACGTTTAAATTCGATGACATATCTAACATTCATGGTTTATTTCACTGAAGACGAACAAACAAAATCACCTGTTGCGCATAATTAAACCAAAGTGGGATGAACAAGAAGAAGAACAAAAGTCTGGGCAGTATAAACGAAAACGGTTACAAAAAATAAATTTTTTGAAATCATTTGTTCTTGTAAACAAAATTCCTGGAAATAATTTAAGTAATGTTTAACTCAAGAGAAAACTCCTAAAATTATCATCCAGTAAATGAAATTTTTCATTAAAATAATTTTAATATATACACAAAGTGTTTCCATTTTGCTTCCACTCAGTCATAGGAAGTGAAACGCTTGCACGAGATTTACCATGAAAGCGAAAGTTGGAACATGGTCTCGTGAAGAAGATTTTTTTGGCAGTCACCACAGATGAGAACTCATTGTAATTATAGCTTCAGTAAGGAAACCCATTTTATCTTAGAACCGGAGATCGTCACTATTATGATTTATGTACAACTGTTATTTTGATTAGGATTTGTGGTAAAAATGTAGGCATATGAGCCACAGTATTCTCAGTTCTCAGTCCGAAATTGTATCACCCTCATCATATTGTTATTATTCATATTATTCGAAATACCATATGAGTTTATTGCTACAAATTTTATTTTCATAAAGTCAAACATTTTGATTAAATTCATAATAAATTTCAATTAATATAAATGTAATTAGTTTTTGTTTTTTTTTTTTGCAAATAGGGGAAATTCAAGTTGTTCCTTCTTCGAGAGCTATCATTTACAGCCACAAACGTACTTGCTGATCCCAACTGGTGGAGGCCAAACACATTCCATTGGGCGTCAAGCTTATGCATGTTATACGATTTTCATGGCCGGCCAACATTCCTGAGAAAATCGATAAAAAAAAGACAACATAAACAAGATTTTACGCATCACACAACTTGATAAGACTCATACCATTATGGGCCACTTTCATTGTATCAAACGAATGTATATTGCCCTCAATGCCGGAGCATAGAAGATAACGACCACTGGTAGATAAGGCTGTGGGAGTAAACATTAGTATTTGTATAGGTATTACATTTATTCTCAAAAAATAAACTACATACCACATGATGTGAAACCAGTATTCTTCTGTGGCGGCTCATACAGAGCAATCTGCTGATCTGCGCGTATATCGTACATCCGTGCTGTCTGGTCTTCAGAGGCCGATGCGAATGAATAACCATTTGGGTGATACTACAAGTATCCAAATATTTTTAAAATTAATATATTTTTATTATGTTGTTGTGGTATCAACAAATTGTAATACGGTATTCTCACAAATATTTCCAGAGTTATATCTAATGTTCGAGATATAGTGTATGTTCCTCGAATTCGAACGAAATCTTTCGTATCTTGGTTCCACAACCTTGTAATTTGAATTCTAACTCTATCGTAAAATGTCTCTATTTCTAATGTGCTGTCATTTTCGGTCAAAGATAAAGTCATTCCACGAATGAGGAACCAAATATCCGTCGAATTCGAGTGATTCGTTTTCGTTCGAGATGAAGGAACATAAACATATTCATTTCTCTGTGCTAACTTTTGTTTACAAGATATTAAGTAATCAGATCAAAAAGATCGTGTCCCACACAACATCTCCTTATATTTATTACTTTGACATCAATACAAATGGCTTAATATATAGTCCTTCATAATTATACAAGTATACATACATATATTGTTTTTATAAATGATTTGGAATTGACGTAATAATAATTTTGTTTTTAAACGTACTTACACAAACTGAGTTAACATCCATCTCATGACCAAAGAACATTTGCTTGTGTACATCTTCCCTAACATCCCATAGCTTTGCAGTCTTGTCCACTGAACCCGTTATGTAGGTTTTCATATCGGCCGACAAGGATAAGCCGGCAATATCACCGGCATGACCATTGTAATCCATAGTTTTAACACCCTTTTCTAAATCCCAATGACATCTAAATAAAATAGAATATAGAAACTTACAAAAATCTCTTTCCATTGGCTTGCGACTCCAATCCAAAAGTTTTTACAGAATATATAGAATTTATATTATTTCTATACTAATTTAGCGATAATTCTATACCTATATTAACCTATTCTCTCGGTAAATTTATGACATTGAGCTTGGTTGCATATGGACGTTGCACGTGATATAGGCATTAGTTGAAAACAACCAACAAGAAAACAACAACGGAATTTCGTTTTGTGTGTTAAATTTGTTGTGTGAAATAAAACACAAATGTATACTAACAATAAAAGATAAGAAATGGTCCAAAATGCGTTTAAATTTTACAGCCAAGACTATATACCAAATTTAAGTAAACAGTTATTGTAGCTCCACCTGGTGTAAGCCAATTACGTCGAAAATCTCTCTATCGTAAAGACCTCACCACGAAGAGTGTGTAATGAAACCCGAGATGAGATAGATGTCATCTATCTCCTGGTGTAAGCCAATTACGTCGAAAATCTCTCTATCGTAAAGACCTCACCACGAAGAGTGTGTAATGAAACCCCAGATGAGATAGATGTTACCCCTAGGTATAGAATTACTCCATGGGTAAGAAGTTCTGAACACCATATTTGCCTATAATATTTCATTACTGCTTGAACGAAAGATCAGGATTGGGACATACAATCTTTTGAAATATGAGTCAGACTATTCCACAAAATTGTTCAATTTAAAGTGCAACATTAATGGCGTAAAATTGCCAAAACATGTAGGAAGTTTAAGAAAAAAAAAAAAATATAAATTTTTAACTTCTCTAATCTGATCTTCGGTCAGGCTTTACAAATGTTTGAGTTATTCTCTCATACATTTTTTAATTCATACACCGTAGGACGTTTATGATTTTTGTAATTTTCCAATTTCTCTCACAAATCATATGATTCGGTTAAATAGTCTAACGTCTGTTCCGATAGTACCCACATTTTCATATCACCCGAACCCGTAATCAAGTGTGTATCGTCCAGGAAACGACAAGAACTTAGGAAACCTTCATAACCCAACAACTCTCTGGTCATTTTGGCAACACCCGAGGCATCACGATTATTGACATCATATATCGTACATTGATTGTCCATTCCGCCGCATGCCACAAAGTTTCCAGATGGTGAAAACGCCACTGTCATTACCCAGGCTGATCTTAGAGGAATAATCTTGATTGGAAAAGAAAGAAAAACAATTTTTAAATTTAAAATTATAAAATAAAATTTATCGAATGCTGCGAAAAATATATGCAACTCACTTGAACTTTATTCGCCGTCCATGTGTCCCATATAATCAATTTTCCATCCAGAGATCCGGTAACACAGTGTCTCGAGTCTCCGGCAAAATGTACCGAATTTACTTTGTTAATGTGTCCTTTGAGAATTTTCTTTGGTGCTAAACGTACTTTGGGTATATCGGACATATCACCGCATTTTTCCTGCATTGTACAATCGGCCTTTGATTTTTGATCATCCTAAAGAGAAGAAGTGATTAAGTGTTAAAGTGTAATTTCTTAAACCATGAGGTAATAAAAGATGCTTTTGTAAATTAAGAAAAGGTGTATTCGAGAAATAGATTTCGAGATGCCTGCCTATAAAACAGCTGGTTTTTGTTCGGATTAACATTTTGTCAAAAACAAGTTACCAAGTTCGGTTAGGAGTTGGAGGCAGTCAATGAACCACTCACTTAGACTTTTAAGCCCATTTTTATACCACGTCTTAACGAGATTAAGCCCTAGCCATGCCGATTAATCATTTTGTCTTCTCCAAAAAGCTTAAAATCTTGTAGAAGCATAAATGAGTCAATTCTCCAAAGGTTCCTAGAGAATACGATCCCATGTTAGACACCCTCATGTTTGCTAGTGCTGGGAATGTGCACATACGATTTTCAGTAGACTCTTCCTTATCGTTACAGTTTCTTCAGTCTCGCTACCAATCAGACAGTTTCTCAACAAGACATACACAAGCATCGAGACCTAGAGACAGAAGGTTAACTGATCTCGTCATATTCAAGGTTGACTAGATGTATCTTGTGCGTGCGCATTCTATTCAAATTGCCTGTTCCTTTTTTAAATTTCACGGAGTGAGATTGGAGAGGAAGAACTTTCACTCCCCTTTCTATAAGAATGTATATTGCAATGTATTTTTCTACAATCTCCCATTTCACGAGGCATTCAAACAAAATGGAAAGGCAATGCCTAGGAAACACTAATACATTATACGTTGACTTCTATAATCAAGCGGTTTCCCCTGCATTGCGGAAGATCATAGAAAGAATGCTCAAGGCCATCTGGAAGACCTTTTTATATAATGCTTGCAGCATGGTTAGGCGGATTTATTATAAGGTATTCTAGAATGCATTCTCTAAGTAAGGCCTTGCCAATTCTTTAAGAGCTATGGGGTATTCGTGGGCAGATGAAGAGGTCGGGTAGACTGATTTCTGGGACTTGATAGCTACCTGCTTATCAGAGAAGGCATTGACACCCTATAACTGCAGGACTATTTTCCCTCAGCTAACCGGTTATTTCCTTAACCGCCAAGATGTCTGCGTGATAAAATAATCAGGTGTTCTACATGAGAGACACAACCGTAGTTCTCTAGAATATACCCAATACCCTAACTGATCATTCAATTTAGAGTCATTCGTGTAGAAATGCCCTATTTCAGAATTTCTGCGTTCTAAAGTTTTCATCAAAACATTGTCAAACTTATATGTAGGTAGGATTTACCTGGGAGCTGTGCGCCAGGGTTTCCTCGCTTCGAGAATAAACACCACTCTTGTGTCTCTCCATCATATCTAAAGTTTATACATGCGATGTATAACCTTATGTACCAGGGTATCAGTTTTTCGGTCATTGCCTGCAGTTCCGCTGGTGATACCTTATTGGACCCGAGATTATTATGATATGTGAGTATTACTTACACAGGTCTTCTCGTTAAGTGAATTACCAGTGAAATGATCATTCATAAAACGATTAAGCAAGTCCCCACTACAGGTATTTCAGTACCCAGAAGGGTCCATTAGGTATTGACGCCAGTTTTTTCTGTGAAGCCTAGCTTTATTTTGCATCGAGTTGCAGAAGAGCACTTTGTACATATCACAGTTTTCCCTATCTCTCAAATACTACTAATGTGATGTATTATGATTTGAGCAATAACTTAACCGAATTAAAACGTGGACCAAAATACCACATTTTCAAAAGTTATCATCTTGGCCTAATTTTATGTACCAAATTTCGTTGAAATCTGTTAGTATTTGTGAACTCCGGGGTCGATAGTACCAATCGTAGTTGATACAATTTATGTGGGGGCTTGTATCAAAACGTGCATGTGCCATTTTATTAGCTTGTGTACAATTTTACTGAATTCCTAGATAAAACATGTCTCTAAAAACCTAAGGACCCAGCTTCGCAGGTGCATCTTTGTGGGGACTATATTACAACGTGGTCCGATATAACAATTAAGACGTAAACGGGATTTCAAAATAATATATTAAGTAACTTCCTTGAAATCTCTAGCATCGTAGCAATAGCATGCTTTTTATGCTTTTTTTACGCGGCTCTTGTACAGGCGAGAGGGAGTTCGACGCCTGTTCCGACCATCTTACATTTCTTTCGAATACGTTCACCTAGCTGTGTAATTACACATGAAAAACTTATCAAAAACCATTCGGAAACTGTAGTTCCCAAGCAGCGAGTTTAGAAGTAGACACAATTTCGCATGTATAGTTGAACTTAATACCAGCCTTTAGGAAGGAAAGCCAATAGGTTCCAAAACAAAGACAGCCTTTATTATAGAAAGCTTGGTCAAAGAGTTAGGGTCAGGGCGAGTAATTAATTGAAGGTTTATGGGAATTTTCGTCGTATAATTATCCAGGAAGGCTATGGAGTCAGCAAATATGAAAATAATTGTATCATATAGAATCTGTGTCATGTTGGACTTATGGTAGTTTCTCGGAAACATTTGGATTAGAAATAGCAGCAGTGGTTTAACGATTAAGCTCTTAATTGGATTTGATGTACAAGTATTTCACAAAGTTCAGTTTTTTTAAGAATTCATTAGTCCAGTTAGACTCGATTCCTTTGTTTATCTTATGATGAAAACAATACACATCTTTATAGTTCAGTGTTTTATAATCACCTGGAATTTTTGTATCATTCCATTGATTTCATCGTATAATTTTTGTATTTCTGGATCAACTTTGGGCATTTTGTATTATTTCTTTGACGTTATTTTAGTGACAAATGTCGGAGTCTTTTTTAATTTGGACAATTTTATGAATTTTTGTATGTTAATTTCAAATCCCGTATGATTTTATTTTTCGTAGCGTAAATATGCGGACGAATAGACAGTTCGTAACTAACTGGCCCCATACATCAGGGCTAATAGTTGTGCATTGGCTGTGTGTTAATTGCATTAGTGATAACTTAATTGGATTTGTTGTGGGTCCCTTATGACCGAACTTTGCATAGCGACTGGTTGGTTAGTTGGCGGATGATATTGATTGTGGAAACCACGAGTACAAATGTATTGAAATTGTAACAGTTTTCTTTGTCACTTTGTCGTCTTTAAGGAAATTAAACGAGAATTATGTCATGTCTTGAAGCATTGAAAATTTGTAGAGGTTTTGCAATTATTTCAATGACAACTGGACAAAAATGCCAAAATTGTAAAACTAAATTTAATAAAACCTTTGTGCATACGAAATTACACGTGATAAGAGGAAAACCAGCAGATTTGTTAAGAAATTTGCTTGGCAGGATCGTCGATATGATAGATGTTAAAGAACCACATTATACTTCTTTCCGCACCGACCACAATAGGTAATATGATGTTTCTGCCACTACATTTTCTCAATGCATAAACGTTCGGATACGGTGTAGAACTGTAGTTCCTACTCTGTATGTCCGCAAATTAGAAAACCCACAGCTCACTAATTGTCTCTCTTCTATCCGTTTAATGGGTTGAAATGGAAAATTAAGTTTCAGATTCAAAAGTCACTGAACTATTTAAGTTCAATTGGCGTCTTATTGGCTCCTATAAAAGATTAGGACTGATACACAGGGGGTGATAGTAATTTATTCGGCCTTTCAATTAGAATGATTTTATTTATTGAAGTTCTAGAGATATAGTTTTTTAATAAAGCAGTTTTGCAAAATTCGTCTTATGAT
The DNA here is from genome assembly GCA_963931995.1 of Phaonia tiefii. Classification (NCBI taxonomy): domain Eukaryota; kingdom Metazoa; phylum Arthropoda; class Insecta; order Diptera; family Muscidae; genus Phaonia; species Phaonia tiefii. The sequence goes on along the minus strand of OZ008369.1, from coordinate 294,357,270 downwards.
TCCTGGCAAACCATATTGCAATTTCACATCTAGCAACAGATCTTCACCAGCGGTTGTTTGGAATGATGCTATTGAAAAATTCATCGAACTAAGTGCAAACTCATTTGAATTGAAATGAAAATAAGTTTTTGAAAATGTTTTCTTAAATATTTTGTTGGCGATGTTTTTCTAATACATACTTGCATAGTGTGGAATTCTCAAATCAATTGAGTTTTCGTTTGCATTTATAAGTAGTTAAATACGTGCGAACCAGGGTAGGGGTTATGCGCCTTCACGTAAGTAATGTATAGAAGAAATTAGTGATACCCTGGTGAATTCAAAGTGCCGATAGAGCCGTTTTTATTGATTCCGATAAGACGTTGTTACAGCACCCTCTACGTCTACAAATGCTTTCCCTATTTGTAACTATGCTGCCATGCGGACAGCTGAGAAGTAGCTACGGTTGTTCGCAGATATGAGTCAATCATCCTCTGCAATGCCTTCAGAAGGAAAGGTGAGAGACTGATTGGTCTCAAGCCTTTGGGAATGAATTCGGAATGAATACTACATTGGATTGTCCCCATTTAACGGGAATAAGGATATCGTGACGCAGCTCGCATAAAGGACTTGAAACTTCCTATTGCCTGTGTAGTGTTTATTTTGTCATGATATTTCCCGCAACATACGAGAAGACGTGGTTGTTCAGTGAGTCCGACCTTATGGCTTCGGACCAGATTACAGTTTAGGTGGTCTAACGATACATCACTTTAGAGTATTAAGCTAATAAAGCCTAAGAAGAAAATGAACAATTCCGGAATCATTATTCAAACATGAATGCGCCGTTGTAAAAAAAATGTTTTTAAAAAATCACGCAAAATCGGCGAAACATTAATATTTAATTGTAAAACGTTTAAGACGAATTTTCTGGTAGTGTCTGCCTCTCGTTTTCTTCGTTGATCTCGTAATGGAATCGTTGACGTTCGTCTTGTGCAGTGAGTGATTGCGTATGTGTGTAGGCAGCTTCTATGTTGGAGTTTATTGGTGTACGTATGGTTGCTTTTATATAAGTGGGGTTTGGTTTTTGTCAATGTGTTTAATGGGCTTGGTATATTTTTGTCATAAATTATATTTCGGCCTATTTTTAGTGTACTTCTTTGTACTTTTGTGTAAACTTTTTGTAATTGTAGGCATAATAACGTACGTAAAATTTTTGACGGATCTAATAAAAAAAGTTCCAAATTTATTTATTATTTACTTCCAAATATATATTATGTCACGGCACCAAATGGGATGCGAAAATTCTTAACCCGATACGCCATATAAATTATCATCCCTTTCCCTTGCGTTAAAACTCCATTTTGTTTTTGTTTTTAATTTTTTTTTTAATTTTCTTTTCTTTTTTTTAGTTTAGTTTTTATTTTTTACAAATTTTTGGGTATTTCTTAAAAAATACTAAAATAATTAAAAAAAATTATTGTTGCAGCTGCAATTGAGAAACATATTTTTGGTCTTTACAAAAAAATTATAAAACAACAGATGCAGCTTTCCTTTCAAAAAGGGAGGAGGAAAACACAAAAACGGCTTTACTTAATTTAAAAAAAAAAACAGGAAATTTTTTACAAATGTATAGTAACAACAGAGGGGAATAGATTAAGAGGAAGAAGAAAGGAGGAAGGTATCGCATAGGAAAGTGTGACAGTGTGGTGAGTTTTAAAATGAAACGGAAATGCAGAAGACAGTTGAGTATTCTGTAGATTAGACTCTGAAGATTGTAGATAGAAGGTAATCTTCGTCTGTAGATTTGAGAATTGGTTTCATTATTGGTTTTCTTTTTTCCTTTCTAATCAGACTCTAGTTGGAACTACTTTAATAACGTAATTCTCGGCTTGCTCCTTAGTTAATAAAGAACTTTTGTGAAAAACACTCACAATAGAGTTGTGCTGGCCGAGGAGGAGAGAACATCCACCTCCGTGGCCAAATAGACTTCTAACAAAACTTAAATATTAGATAAATTAACTGCCCTCGGTGTCAGGAAGACTTATACTGAGAAACCATCACCAGTGGGATCCAAGATCCAGGGATAGTTGTTGGGGCATTCCATGCAGGTGAAGAGACGCAAAGTTTCTCCGGGCAATTCTCTTGTGTTCAAGGGGCAGGCATTGGGCAGGGAGCAGTAGGGTTGTCCCTTGACATCACACTTTTCTTTCCATTCTTGGAAGTCGCGCAAAGCGTTCAGTTCGACGGGGTTTTGCATCCATTGGATGACTTGCAAGTTGGTGACGAAGAAGACATCGTTGCGGCCCAACATTTCTTCGATGAACTTGATCAATTCATCGCGGTATTCCTTCTTCGATTTCAACCAGGAGGCGTGGAAGTGGAGACCCAAAGGAGCGCGGTTGCTATTGTAGTGGCGGTTGAAATTGTGGCGCAAAAGACGTGCGAACTGATCACCAGAGGCAACGTTAGAGCAAGAGTCTACCATGTGACAACCGGGCAGAGATTCGTCGAAGGTTGGGTCATCACGACGATCCAATTCATTCATGACCATTTCCCACACAGGGTGGCTACGGGACGGGCAGTTGTGGGCATTACCGTTACACTTGTGTGGCATGCGGAAGTACAATGTGTAGGGCCAGATGGGGACGCGGCCCAACGACGCGGTGATGGAGGCATCGTAGACGAAGAACTGATCGGACATCATTTCAAATTGTTTGTTGCCACCCACACGCAAGTAAGGAGCACGCATACCAATGATGGAGCCATCGGTGATGTTGGCGAAACGTTCAATGATCAAACGAGCACCGGCCATCTCAGCCAACCAATCGTCATAGGTGCCACCGGACCAGTAGTTGGGGTCATCCTTGTGGGTCAAAGAGAAGACTGAGATTTCATGACCGCGACGGTGTAAATCTTGGACAGCTGAGTAGTTGGTGTATTTGTGGGAGACGAAGAATGTACCCTTGATGGAGCAGCCGTTGGGATTCTGGCGTTGGCCATTGAAGATATCTTCGTACAAGTCAATGTTGTCAACATTGACGGCACCGTTGAAGGTGATGGTGATCATCTGAGGAACTTGTTGGGGTTCAATGGCACCGGGGATACGAGTACCATCTGCGGAACAGAAACAATCGGGCAAAGCACACTGGGTGGGATCACATTCGGGGGCGCGGTTGGGATCCTCATCAACAGCTATAAATGAGAATAATATACATCGATTAAGAATTGGAAATCACCAAAGATCTTCAATAACTTACAGCAAGCATTTTCATCAGATTCATCCTTGCAATCGGGTTTGCCGTTACAGAACAATTCCTTGTCCAAACATTCACCATCACCGCAAGACAATTTACCCTCAGGGCAAATGGGCTCATCGGTTTTCAAGATGGGTTTAACCTTGCGAGGCTCTAAACAAAGAAGAAGAAAGAAATCGAAAATTAGTTTGGTTAGTCAAACGAGGCGCTAGTTACTATGATAGTTTGTTAAAGTGAGATTGGTTAAGGTATTGAGTTTAAAAGCGTTAGTCACAATAGAATTCCATACAGAGGACAAAGTTGTTAGGGGAGCTCGGGAGTTTGAGAATTAGTAGTTCAGTGTTTTAACCAAAACCAAAGTTCATTCGTTATTTGTGGTTATTTGGAGGCGTGTGGGGTGTTGCTCTTGAACTCATGTTGACTAAATGGGGTTGTTGTATATGTATATGTACATCCTGGGTCCGTTGCCAAATTGTGTAGAGATTTTTGCATTTGTTTGTAATTTGTTAAAGCTTTTGGGTCGACTTACTTTCTTTCTCATTGCAGTTAGTTACTTTAGCCTTCCAGTCACAAGTTTGTTTCATAATATCGAAGGCCAAACCGGAGGGACATTGGATTTCTTTCAAACCTGACTTGGTACATCTAAAACACACAAAAAATTGGGAAATTTTCATGGGTATTTTTAGGGGCCAACCAAACGCACAAGAATTCCTAATGCCTCAACAAGAAAATCTTTACCAATTTAGTTACAAATTTCACAAATCTCTCAATAACTTTTCGTATTTATTTTTTGCATTTTGTCAGTGGAGAACTTTGGTTTACGGAGAAACGGAAAGGGGTAATTGTAGTACACAGACACAGGCACAGAGAAACATATTTATGTATGTATAGAGTTAGTTAAAGAGGACATTCCAAGACATTAGATACATATGTATATAAGAGGAATGTATATAACCGTGTAAAATTCCATAAGGACTATAGCAAGTCAGTCACAGTCTTATTTAATGGTATCCGTTCCAATCTGTTCGGATACAAACTGATTAACTGCGATTCTGTTTTACACGATTATATATATTCTATTGCTCAAGGACTTGACAGAGGACAGTCCTTTAGGAGATAAAGAAAGATAAATACACACAGAAAGATGATTGTTTCAATGTTATGTTGTTTTATGAAATGATTTTAAATTTTGAGTTCTTTAGAGTAACCGATTACACAAATCACCAAAAAAAATCCATAGATATATACGAGGAATGACTCGAGATAACACATAGGTCGATACAAATTTGGACACCTTTGCTGTTTGTCTAAATGCCAAAAGTTAACATGGAAACACATCGTGAGACAGATGCAGAAACAGCAAGTAGTTTACTTATGTGTTGTTGTTTTTTTTTTGTTGGGTGGGGAAACAGAAAAGGAGTTGGTGGAGATGAAGAAAGTTAAGTTTCATTTTACTCCTTAGTCACTTACTTTCCAATTGATCGCAGTTCTTAACATTTGTTTTCCAATCACATGTTTGTTTGATGACATCAAATGCCAAACCGCCGGAGCATTTTATCGTTGCAAGGCGTGTAACACCATTTTCACCGGCATTATCACATCTTTAATTTGATTTGGATTTAAAATAAGAATTTTTTAATTTTAAATTTCTGTCTTTTTTCGAGTAACCAATAGAGAAATGTTTGAAATTTTGTGCAAATATTTGAAAAAAATTTAAATCTCTTGTTGGTTGAAAAAAAAACAATTCACAATCAGTATAAATTTTGAAAGATTTTCATTGAGTTGTTGAAAATATTTTAAAAAAGATCTTGAAAATTTCTTGATTGCACTAATGGCAATTGGTTGTATGAGTCTTACCTGTACACTTCACGGCAATCACCCTCAGCATCCAAACGGAAATATTCATCTCCGGGTCTGTCCTGGCAAACTTCTTCGATATCGACACCTTCGAATTTGTCATGGGTTTCTTGAGCCGCGACTGCAAAAAACACGGTAAAATTTAAATATATAAAATATGTGATCTCTGTAGACCAGTGAAGTCTTAAATGGTTTTGTAGTATCTGGTTAAGTACCGGCTTATTTTTTACATACTTGTTGCTTTGTTATTAACTCTACTTGAACGAAAACGAAAGGTAATCTGTAAACTAAGACCAGAAAAGACGAGACCACACCAGACTAATTTAAACTGAGGCTTCAAGCATTTTTTTGTATCTATTACCAGTTTCCGTACCTGATCTTACGCAGACATTCCAATGGCCATAAAGAGTAAAAGTAATGTAAGCGAATACTACTTTACACTTTAGCGAGCCAAAAATGTTCGCCTCTCACTCTCTCTCACTGTCTGTCGAAGCCTTGTCGTCTGACTGGCATTAAAGCCATGGCTAAGTGGCTTAACCAGTTTTTGTGCGATGCAGTGCACCACTGATGGTGGTGGTGGTAAGTTAATATTGCATAAACAATTGAGGATATTATGACAGATGTAAAAGATACGAGATATCGAAAAAAGTGCAGCGAAAACGACAACAACATTATGTAAATATATACACAACAACGTCATGTATATTTGTATGCATGTATGTATGTGAGTCTGTCTAAAGGTGTTTCGGTTAAACAATCCCCAGCTGGGAAAAGTAACACACAAGGAAAACGACTGCACCTTAGATCAAAATCGATAGTTGGCTTAAATGACCAGCAGCTACTAAGGCGTAGTACAACTTGATATTATATTTGTTGGTGGCGTTGATGTTTTTGTTGCTGCATTGATCGCAGGGGAATAAACTTCAGTTGTAGTTTTCTTAAGGTTGCTTTAGCACAACAACTCACGTTAACCTTGGCTTAAACTAATCAACAATAATTATTGGCTATTGTATGGACAACATCGTAGAAAAAACAACAAATTCTGAGAACTTTAGCTATAGCTGGCGAAATTATGAATTAATTAAAAACACACACACATCACGTGAGTCTAAACTAGGTTTAAGCTGCGACTATAATGAAATACTGGTATTTAAGAAACAAATTACATAATGTTTTTTTTGTTTTCAGTAGACGTGGCACTTTTTAATTTATGTTTTAAAAACTTGTTTCATATTCAAGATGGCGGGCGCACTTGATGAACACTTCCTTTGTTTGAATGCCGGCCATTTAGGAAATTTGAATTTACGTTAAACACTTTGTTTGGTTCACGAGAGAAACAGCTTTCTATTTCAAAATTGTATAAACTTTGTTCACGACAGGCATTTCTTTTTGTTGGGCAAAACTTACCTAAAGCACAGCAGCACAGCACGAATAAACTTAAAACGGGCAACACACGCGCCATCTTGCGTATGTGCTTCTAACTGATATTCTTAATCAGGGGTGGGGGAAGAAAAACCTTTGAAAGGAAAGGAAGAAATTTGTAGAGAATTTCAAAATTAGCACTTCGATTGTCACCACAAAGAAATAAAAAACAAAACAATATTACAAATCGCTGTTGAAGTACTAACTTCTTTGTCTTAACTTATAAACGTTAGCTGGCGTACTTGCTCAATACACAGCTACGCTTGCACTAGGTGTTGGCTGATAGCAGCAAGTTCTATTTATTAAGATGCACAAAAGACTGACTAAAAAGTTTTAAAAGTGGAATTTGCAGAATGGTGAATATAATCCCTAAACCAAACCACAAACCACTTGAACACAAGAAAAAGAGCTAAAGAGAGACTTCTTGAAACTTCATGAATACAGGCTACAAGCTGACTCATTCTCTTGCGCTCTCTTGGCCCTGGCATTTCAACACTTTATCGTCTCCCGCGGTCTGGTGAATTTCTTTGCCTGCTGTTCGAAGGGGAAAACTAGTTTACGCTTAGCTCAAAAGAGCAAACAGCCAAAGCTTTTTGGTTGATCAACAACTTGGCGATTAAATATACATTACAAATTTGTTGGATGCAGTTGGAATTTCAATAAAAATCCAGTTTCTTAAGGATCTCATCATCTTAAGCTAAATTGAAGTAAATACATTTATATAACATAACAGCAGCTAAAAATAATCAACACTAACAAAAAAAGCGTTAATCAAATGAAATAGAGGGGAATTTAATGTCATTCTTACCACCAGCAAGTTCGTTACTTAAGTCTTTTGTTTCAATTAAGACATTTCATCGATTTTCCAAAACCACCACAAAGAAGAGGGGAATAGCAAAAGTTTTATGATGTGTTCAAATTCACCACGATCAGGTTCGTTGCTTAAGTCTTTTGTTTCAATTTGCATATTTTTGTCAAAATCGAGTTTTTTCCTCTCCTTAGTTTTGGTTTATAATAATGTAGGTATTAAAATTGAATTGCGCAAATTACTGGATTGAAATAAATGATGGTTTTAACCAAATTTAGTAATCGTTTGGAATCGTCTTCAGCCCCATCATCATCATCATCATCATTATTTTCTGTTTGCATTTCATGAAACACATTATGAAGTTTTTTTTTATATTACCAAAATTTAAGGAGTGTATGGTTTTCAATACTCACCTTAAAACAAAACACACAAATATTCAATTGAATCTTCTAAGTAATGATGAAATTGGCATTTAAACTCGTGCAGGCGTTTCAAATAAAGCTGAGATTAAAACAATTTTTAAAACAAACAAAAAATCAATTTAAATGTCAAAATGAAACATAGTCGCAGTTAATAAGTAAACATTTTGTATAACAGAATTAACTTAAATTTATTCTCCGAATATTGTAGACCGCAATAATAATTCTCTATATTTTGTTGATTTTTTTAAATGGTATTTTTTTCAAAAGCCGGCTTGTAGTTTTTTGTCTTACCTTATGACTGTTATTTTCACCACCGCCTGAGGTGAATACTAATTTGCGTAGTTATTTTTATCGTTCATATCTTTCGCTTCGTTAGTTTAGTTTGTTGTAGTTCTTTCGAGTACTTTTCTGTTTTTTGTTGTTTGCACACTTGTTTCCATTGTACGAAATTCAAAATCTTTATTTTATAGTCAGTCCACGTTCATAGTTCTCATAACGTGGCAGCAGCGATTTCAGTTTTGTGGTTGACTGACTGGCTGCCTTGTGTCTCTAGACGTTTGTAGATTCGTCGGCCACCCCCATTCCGTTGGTGGAACTCGTGAATATAATAATAAATTTTGAATTAAGATTTCTATGTTTTGTGTACACACGATTTGTCGTCTTGTTGCTTCCCAAACGGTTTTGATAGGAAAAAAATCAATTATATTATAGATTTCAATTAAAAGGTTATTGCACCTTCTTTATATTAACATACGTACAGCATTGTAATGATCAGCTGTACGTTGGTATAGAAATTTGACTTTTTCAGAATTTAAATTATAATATTATAATATAAAGACAAAAGAAAGATTAAACTTTCGAAGTCAATGAAAAAACGATTCCTACGATAAAATATTATCGAGTCCTTGGATTCAGTGGCCATCGGTAGTGCAATGGTAGTAAGCGCGTTGCTTGTAACTGAGATCCCTGCTCTGACCACCTTAAATTTCTTTCGATGGCGGTCACCTCGCTTAGTGACGGCGACGCAATCGAGTATTTAGCCATGATAAATCTTCGCAAAATGCCGTTCGGAACCGGTTTAAAACTGTAGGTTCCAATCAGTGAGTATAAAACTAGAAAGCGCACAGCTCACTGGTTGGAATGGGGAACCATTTTTCCCCCTTGAAGTTATTTTGGACAGTACACTTTTCAATTAGCTTTCCTATATGTAGAAAAATATGTGTCGTTTAGCAAACGTAATTATCTGCTGTTGCAATTGTATCAGAAAAGTAACCCAATCTTCAGAATTTTAGAAATTCTTTATTACAATTATAGATTTTTATAAAACATTAGACGCATTTGGTTCTATTTTGGCTCAACCACAAAACATTGCAGCATCCCTAATTCATTCCTGCTGCAATAGTCCCTTAACAATCTTTTTGTGGAAGCTTGATAAGGTTTGTTTATTTGCCAACCACCTGAACACCGTCGAAGATTGTAAGGTGTTCTGCAAACAACTCAGTTACCTTTAATTCGTGCCTGCTGCAGTAGTCCCTTACCGCTTCTTTTATGGAAGTTTGATAATGATTTCTTATTTGCCAGCCAGTTTCATATTAGGCTGAACAATGCCGGATATGCCGAATTTATTCCAGCTGCAGTAGTCACTTACCGCTCCTTTAGTGGAAGCTAGGCGATGCTTCTTTTTGCCAGCCAGTGTTATATTGGACTGAACACCGCCGAAGTTGTTAATATACAAACTTCAAATCGATTATCCAAAGTCTATATTGTTAGTTTCCAAGGAATCGCCTTCATCACTTGCAGAGTACGTAGAGAACAAAAATCTGTTCCTCAATAATCTTAAAACACCAGAACACAATTAATCAACGAAAAGTATTCCACCACCACACATTCGAATGGGTAATTACTTCCTGATTTCGATTGCTTCATTAAATTAATTTAAATTGTGTGCTAATATTAGGAATTTATAGCAGCAACCAAATAGAATTAATTCATATAATTAAATTGCAAAATACTATGGAATTTTCTAAGAAATACAAATTCAAATAAAATTTTATAGAATGTTGCTGCAATAATATAAAATTACTATAATTATAAAATGAAATATTGGAAAACTAATTTAAAGAACATATTATGTTTCATAGAAGTATCGGAAATTGTAGTTTTAAATTTCGAATATTTGTGTGAAATATAAATATTTTTAAATTAATTTATTTTTTCCTTCTACCGAACAATGCTGTAAGTCCTATTAATTATAACTAATTAATAAGTTATTATGATAATGTATAATACATTTTGGAAGATTTGCCGCTGACAAGTTGGAGTTTAACATTACAGCATCTTTAAGTACTGAATTTTTGATAAAATTTATTTATTTTGCTCTTTTGTTGTGTTCATTTAACGGCTAAATACGTATCCAATTTTATATATTTCTGTTGTCATTATCATTGATTGTGATTTGGATTTTTTTTTGCGAAGCGTATCAGAAAAGTCGGTTGGAGTGAGCACTCAAACACCACAACAACAGACCTGTATGATCCATACCATACCACAGCGTATGGTAACGTAACGCAGCGTATGTGTGCATGTCTGAATAACTTTTATCACTGCTCAAGGTGAGCGGCTTCGCTACGACGACGACAACAACGACAAGAAACAAGTCTGGACTTAAACTGCAGAGTGCACGACATGGCACCGAGCGGCATCACTCATAGCCCCAGCCTCAGCCATAGCCTCAACCGCAGCCCCAGGCCCCAGCTACCATGCTAGCTATGAATACTACATGCGACTACATATGTTTTGTGAAATGTAAAAAACAAAAAACAAATCAGTAAATGGCAAGAAAAAATACAAAAACAGCCAAACACACAAAAAGTTAATAAATATTAGGAAAAATAAATAAAACCCATCAAAGTTGAATTGAGGGGTAGCATACGAAGTAGTTAGCTGTGGTGTCGGCGGTTATGGAAGGTCTTCACTATGTAGTTTAAGCGAACTAATATATTGTATATTGGTAGTACCGCATTTGATGCATTACTCATTCATTCCCATTCACTCTCTAAGTCCCGCATATCAATCTTGTTTTGTTTCAAACTTTAATTCGTCCCCCCTGTAAAAATGTATCCTACAACTGCATATAGTTTCGCTTGAGTGTTTCACTAAAGACACGAAACAAATTTTAATAAAACGATAAGAAACTTCTACAGGGATGATAAACTGCACCACGTTTGTAAGTTTTCTAGTGTAGATCAAGATTACTGATCGTTTACTCATGGTTCATACTATCAACCCGTAATATACTCTATTGTCTTTGAGAGAGTAAGTATGGGTGGTAGTAAATTAGTACGAATGTGTATTTATGTGTTCTTGAGTATGTACGAATGAGTATTTTCGCACTATTGAGTGTGTATGAATGGGTATTTATGTTGTGCCAACAGTTGATCTACATTTAATTATATTGCATTAAATCTTAAATTCCTAATCGTCTGTCTGCCCCTTAAAATTGTTTACAATTTGTATTGTATTGTGGGGAAAAAAGTGTTTTTTGTCCACCCCTCCAAATGTACTCGTACCTTGGTTTTTTTATGATGATTCCCAAAATATTTCGTGTCTGGCATTAAGATCCCGTGAGCTGGACCGTTTTTGAAAAAGGTATTTTGGTTCGAGTAATCGTGGTACCAATCGCACGGTTAGCTTTTTCATGTCCAAATATTCATGTGAAATGTGATGTACCCGATAAGTTGAGATGCTTGCAGCCTCAGCCACCTCACGCACTTTCTTTCATAGGTCATCCAATATCATTCCATAACAATGGAAGTCTTTGTAATTGTAATTGTAAAATATTTATCAAGCCTTTCTTTGGTTTTTTTACATCCCATAGACTCACTGGTTGGAACCTTCAGTTTTACAACGGTTCCGAAAGGGGTTTGGAAAGCTCTTTTATCGCTCAAAGTAATGCCAGTGTAGCCTATGTGACAAACAAATTTCCTACCAGTGATTGGTGGATTTGTTGGCTTTTCAAAGGCAGCGATCGTGATATGTTAGAGAAGATGATACTATTTTATTTGCCTCACGAAGTTGGACAAATAAAGCGAACAGAGATCACTTAAAGGGTGGACGGGTAGACTCAAGTATTGGGGCAATACTTGATGTTGCTTGAGTTTTTAAATAAAGCAAAAACAAGGAATTTAAATTTCAAACTGCACTGAAATTGGAGCACAAAAAACAAGAGAAGCAATACAATTTTGTCTCCTTCCCGATTAGTTCGTCCAAATTATATTGTTCTTACTATAGATAAAAGAAATAACTAGATATCGCACATACATTGTCAAGTACTGCCACTAGGTGCTGGCCTGTCGTTTTCTAACTTTCTTTGAAGTTTCTCTTAACATTCATTGACGTTTATTCAACACCATGGGAAACTTTTTATATACAAAACAGTATCATTTTCCAGGTTGTGTTATTAGAACAACTAATTTAATTTTTTTCATGACGTTGTTTTTCCCAGTTTCAAATTCACATGTATTTTAATTATGTGCAGTTATAGTTGGTTCGTGTTGAATTTGACAGCATCTGCCCTCCAAACAAAAACAAATGTTAGCCTGTTGGTGTGGGCTACAATTCATCTTGTAATGTACATTTTTTTGGATCAAGGGTTATAATTATAATTATGATTATCTATGGTCCTTATTATTACAGATCTTTTTCGAAAAATATTTGGAAATTTAAGTACATTTACGTCCCAAAACTGTACATTTTTAATTCACTTTCCAACCATGGCACGTAACAAAGGACCACCGCACTATGGAATCATGTTATCATTTAGTTCTTCCTGATTTGCTTTTATACCAGATGTGAGAATGTAGTTTCACTTTCGCTCGAAACAAATCATTATTATTGTTCTGGTTTTAATGAATTTTGTAATAAATTACTTAAGAGTTGCTCCACTTACTTTTTGTTAGAATTTTATTATACAAAAGTTGTTTACAAATATCTGGTTATTCAATATAATTTAATACAAATTTGTTAATTTTTTTCTCTGGCCATGGCCATTATACGTACATGCAGTCTAATCAAACATTGTTGTTCTTGATTTTCCCTTAGAAATACTGGTTCAAAGATATTCAAAATTTGTTGATTGTTGATATTATGATGGTGTTTGTCCACCTAATCAAAGAATATCATTTGGAAACGCTTGTCAAATCAAGAATTACTTTATATTTTGTAATAATTTTAATTAACATTTCCATATGAATACAACGGATTTGCCACTGTTGCTCACGTTGATGTTGTTAGAAGGTCTACAGTATCTACAACATGTAGACGTCATTTCATAGCAGTCGTGTTAAATGGATTAAAAGAATTAAAACCGTAATTCAAATGGACAGCTTTGTACTGCTAATAAATAGTAATTCTACACTTGAGAATTTTATTATGTAATCAAAGTACATAAACGTACATTGTACGTATGTGTATCTGTAAATATGTATAATTTGGTTAAAAATATTTTTGTTTTTATGCGATGTTATGACTAAATCATCATGACAAATCGGTAGTGAGTTCAGTTGTCTTTAATAAACTAACAGATTATTATTTTTAATTTATTCTTGAAAAAAAAATTACGTAAAAGTTTGTCCCAACTCGGAAGTTGTGTGTAGGTAAACATGAATAATAACTAATATAATCTTAAAATGAATGGAGGAGGGAATTTGGTTGGCAATATTAATTTAATAATTATAAATAATATTGTATATGTTTATTTTCATCATAAACATTACACTCCACTTCAGAAGAATAAGTCTAGACGAAATGGTGAGTGATAAAGGGACAAAAGAGTAAATAAATAAAACTACGCAAAATGAAATGTTTCGTTCCGCACTGACCAACCTTCAGTTCCTTCGGCGACAGTATTCTTTGGAAGTGTATTTATGTTAAACGGGCTGCATGCTTAAAAATTGTCTACTTAAGAAATAACTATCGTCAATTTCTCTTAATAATAAACAGTTTACATTTATAGGTTTTCATCAGTATAAGTAACACTAATGTTCTTAGCATTTATTTACCAAAGACCTTGCGCAATTTCCTGACTTCTCTAAATATTTCTTTACTTTACAGTCGTCTGCTTCACTTGGGTTTCTTGCCAAACAGTATTGACATTGTTATTTGAATTTTTTTTTCAAACCTACATCTGATAGCATGACATTCCCCGAATTAATTGTTGATAAATGACTGTGCGTCACGTCACGTCAGGCACATTTATTCATTATGTTACAAGTCCAAAACACTTCACTGCCGTACACACCCAAAATCTTTGCATCTGCATTCAAATGTTTTGTTAATTTTATTATTTTAATAGTAGGTTCCTCGTAATAATCATTAAACAATAATCAATGAAAATAAAATAAAAATTATATGATTTTAGGTATAATACAGAATGCAGAAATCATATTCGTACGTAACAATTGCAATTTCACATATCGTTGATTCTAAAAATCAGTCGTTTATCGACTACAAACAAATCATCTATTTTTAGAAGATAATAATAATGACGGTGACATTGGCCACTACCAAAATATTGGAGCTGTATGCGAGAAATTGGTATGGCGGTAAACGAGACCAGAATGCGAACGATATTGAAATTATTGGACCTTCTTTCTCAAGGTATCAATGCTTGTTTCAGTTTTAACAGGACATGTTTGATTGGAGACTGAAGATCGGGGCAATTAGATTCTGGAGAAGCTATAACGATGAGGAAGAGGAAGAATTGAACATATTCTCTGCATATGTTCAGCACTAGCCTGAAATATGTCTATGAGCCTAAGAGAATTATCTTAGATAGTCCGAGACGACCGTCATTGGTGCAATGGTTAGTGTGCGCGTCTTGTACATGAGAACGTGGGTTCGATCCCTGCTAAGATCATATTACATTTCGTTCGACGACGGTCGCCATGAAAAAGCTTTTCAAAATACCGGTGCAAAACTATATGTCTCAATCAGTGAGTCTGAAACTAGAAAGCGCACATCTCACTGATTGTGAATGAACTTTTGTGTTTTAATTATTAAATGGTTTATTTAAAATTTAAATTTAATTTTTAAATTCCATTTGTAATTATTTCAATTTCAATTCAAAATTTTGTAAAATTTGGTCTAACTTCGGTATTACAAAATCTTTTTTGAGCAATATACGTTTTGTAACGTACGTGATTTGAGCATGATAGTGAGCAACGTTTCATCAATCGCGTGATTCTATTTCTAATTAATTCAGAATTTTTTTATGAATTCATTTATATGTTTAATATTTTTTGAGTCCAAACGATTTCTTGATAATTCTATTTCCCAGATTGTCGGTTGTACTATGATTAGCGTACGCGAATCTTGTACATAAAAGCGTGGGTTCAGTCCTCGCCATGACCACCTTTTACGTTTTTCGATGACGGTCACCTTGGTGAATAATCGAATAATTAACTATGAAAAAGTTTTTATAAACCTTCGGACTCGGTGTAAAAGTTTAGGTCACAATCAATAAGTCCCTGATTGTGGGAGGCCTCTTCATGGTAAGCAATGGAAAAATAATTAGATTATTTTTTTATTGCTTTGATTTGCGCGGACCCAATAGCTAAAGGGGACAAAGACGCGTGCCCTCTCTCTGCACCCCCTTAAAATACGCCTCTGACAATAACAGTTATAACCTCTAAATTAAGTAATTAAGCACGCATTTATCTGGCTGATATCGCTATAAACAAGACTATAAAATAAAAGCTGTAGAGTCGGGGTCTTGGAATCGGTTAAGTTTATACGGAGTCGGAGTTGAAGTCGCAACATTTTAATAGCTAGAGCCGGAGTCAAAGAAAACGGTTAAAATTTTGCAAAATGTTCGAATTTATTGTTATTAGAGTCATTCTCAACGATTAAACACCCATAAAATTCATTAACTGCGTAGTGGAACAAATACGTAGTTGATTTAAAAATAAATTAAATTTCGTCCGATCATCTGTAGTTATCATTTTTTCAGTTGTTAGTAATTGTTGTGATTTGCACTAAAACGAAGTAATACGCAATTATATTTGTCAAAATAAACAATTGCCACGAATAGTAAAATAAAACAAAAACAAATATTCAAAACCAAAACGCATACTTGTGAAAGATGCAATAAAAAATATTTAAATTCCAAATATATATTAAGTAATTTGAAATATGTATATTCATGGCTTTCAAGGTGAGATGTTTATAAGTGTTGATGGGTAAAATGCCAAGCAAAATTCCGTCGCCATTTGGATTCAGATAAAATAACAAATTCTTTGAGTATTTATTACATTTATAAATCATATTTTAAAGCAGACAATTGTAAATTAGTTCATAATTACTTGGGTGAATTGAAATAAAACAGATGCAGAAATATGTGCAAACTGCTGCATAACTGATTCTAAACTGTCCAGTCAATACTCATCACCTCAGAAAACTATAAAATGGGTCACCGGATATGAACGATTGGAAAATAACTGAAGCGCTTGGTGGAAGAAGGTGTTAACTCACTTTTTTTTCCAAAACAATATTTTCCTTCTTTTAATGTTTTCATGGTCTCTGATTTTGTTTTAGATAAGAAAAATATGTATTATTAAAATTATTAAAATTAAATTTTACAATTTTTTTTTTAGTGAGTTAACACCTTCTTCCACCAAGGGCTTCAACTGTAAATAAAACAACAACGGTGTGAGATATCAAATTGATGTTGGCTTTATTTTGAAGCTACATGTATGCCATTATATATGGAATAGTACATCATTCAAGTGCAGGTACCCTGGCAGTGCTTCAATAGGCTGGCCAAATTTTAATGACTCGGTCCAATATGTGCTGCGTTATGCCACCCATAGCGTATCGAATGTTGATCTCGCACTGGCACAAAGTGACAAAGTAGACTAAGGACTTGACTTAGTCGCATGATGGTGGCGGCCAATTGTTTAACGCTCGTCGTGAGATGACCCAATTTTTCCTTCACAACTTCGAGCGTTGCGTCGCTTGTATGGCCGTCTTATTAGAACCAGAGGATATAGGATATATCCACTTTGTCGAGCTCTGGCCACAGGAACACTGTTAACATCGCTCGATGGCTCGAAAGAAATAAGGACCGATGATAAGGTCAAAATTGTGGTTTTGATGGATTGCGATATATTTGGCTAAAATACACGATTTTTCACTTCTACTGTCAAAAATATCTATTTTTTTTATAGAGATGCAATAAATCAAGTTATACATAAGATATTTATAAATTTGGGAGCGAAACGATTCCCGCATGACAATTGCACTCATTTGGGCCGAGCTTAAATCGGTTTAAATTGAAGATTTTGAGTCGGCTATATGATAAAAAATAAATGGTTTCCCATTACATCCCATGAAGGAATCGGGGAGAGCTTCTCACAATCACTGAGCTATGCGCTTTCTAGTTTTATACTCACTGATGGGGACCTACAGTTTTACACCGGTTCCGAACGGTATTTTTGAGAAGCATTTTCATGGCTAAATACTCGATAGTATCGCCGTCACTATGCGAGGTGACAGCCGTCGAAAGAAATTTTAAAGTGGTCAGAGCAGAGATCGAACCCAGGATCTCAAGTACACGGGGCGCGCACACTGCCCATTGCACCACTGACGGCTATATGATAATGGATGTAAATTTACCAGCTCGTATTTCAAGAATGTTACAGACTTTAACTACCACGACTCTGTTGAAAAATTAAGGTAAATAAAGAATATAAGCTAACATTAATTGCAACTCGGTTCAACTGTTTTCATTAAATTTAGTTTACTATAACAATTACTAGTTTAAAGAGGAGTACTTGTACGAATATGAGGTTTGCATACTGTACGTAGAGAAATCATAAATACATCTGTTCATGCATACCCATTTATGTACATGTTTAACACTTGCAGATCATCTTTCACTCCCACTGTTTAATTAAGAAATTTAATTTGAATCCATCTACTAGAGATGGGCAAGTGAGTTAGTTTTGGTTCACGCTCAAAACGTTCCTCACTCCCAAATGTAGGGTTTTTATTCTACTCACTGTCACGTACGCTTACGTGAGCAAATTTTGATCTTGCTCATGTTCACGCTTGGATAACACGTGATTCACGTAATCACGTAAAAATTTGTAGCGAATGTGAAAAAATTTAATTACAAAATAAATTTAATAATAAATTAAATTAAATTAAGTTTTCTACAGAGGTATTTCATATGTTAAATTGGATCTAATTTGTCTTAAATTCTTCTCAAGAAATGTTGTTTTTTTTCCGAAAAACGAAATATGTTTATAAACGAACAACATTTCATCAACTTTATTCTAAGAAGTCCAAGTTTTCCTTCTAAGATTTTCACGCACGCGAAGTTTTTTCACTATATCACGTTTGCGCTCAGTCACGTGAACAATTTTTGATCTTTATCACGTCCACGAGTGACTCTCGCATAATTCACGGCAATTGCAAGACTAGCGCACATCTCTACCACCCAGCCCTTCGTGAATGAAGCAATCTATAGAAGAAGTAACTGAGCAGCTAAGGTGTTTCAACAGACATAAGGTGTGTTGGTCGCCTAAAAACTGTTTAACATTTGATAGCAAATCCTCCTCATAATAATTCATCTGTCTTGCAATCACTTAAGCAATCAAACGTATTGGAAGTAGAAAATAAATCATGTGTATAACTTTGAACTTTTGGTTGGAACTCGTACTTTAAACGGGAGAGAACAACAAAATCTGTTATGCATTTGGAGCGTCTGTCTACCTTTCTCTATAATGCCATTCCCAATGGGTTACCATAATCACGGGCAACGTCAATACCATCACCATCATATGTGGAGCCTTTTACATTGAGTTCAATTCGAGCTGCTGCTGATGATGATGATGGAGATTGCTGGAGGGATGGTGTTCATGATGATGGTACACATCCGCCTGAATGTATGAATGTCTGCACGTCTTGTGGCGTTTTGTTTCTTCATTCAGTTGTTGCCTGTTCGTAGTAAAGTTTGAGGTTGCAGTTAATGATTTTTTTTTTGCATATAATAAACATTTTGTGTTTTATTGTTTAATTCGTAAAATAATATTAAAATTCAAAGTTGCATAATTATGCTGAAGGAAACACAACAAAGTGAGCCAGAAATATTAAAAGTAAAATGAAAATAGCACACAAGTCTTTTGGCGAAACTAAAAACAAAAACGAAACCAAACGTGATATAACGATGTAACCAATATCAACCAACAACCAGCTACAGGCCAAAGCAGCATCAACGATTACTAACCACTCGAGCCATTTCGACTTACTTCTTCAGCTACAACAGCTATCAGTTGTGGTGGTGACGGCAATGTATGCTACCAGCTGTTTGTTGTTGTTGTTGTTGTTGCTATAATTGGTATATAGTTCAATATTGAATTCCCTCAAAAACGGGTTCCATCCGAAATTTCAAGAGAAAATTGCTACAAACCACAACCTTACACCGAAATTGATTATAACATGTAAATCTAAATACATAAAATACCATTTCACTTGAAAAACAAAAATTATACAAAACGAAAAGAAACCAGAAATCGATTTAAAGAAACATATGTAAAAAATACTTAAAATGCGATAAACAGCTTCATTGGAAAGCAAGTAAAATTACCAAAAACCTACATCAACCCAGTGTCGGCGATAAGGGATATCGAGTTCGAGTTGCGTTGGCCAGCACTTCAGTGTGTCATCGTTTAAAGGCCGTCCGTGAATAGTTTCCAATTAAAAACAAGTGTTAATGAAATTTACATAATTTTGTAACACTCGACATTAAATTTCTTCTTTATATACTTTATAGTAATGTAAATTATCAAATATCGTAATATCTGTAGTATTTTATACAATTTTGAAGATGACATTTTCTTTTCCATGACACCCCCGCTTTAAGGTTATTGTAGAACAGCCGAACAAACAACTGTAGCAGTCTACGCTACCTAGTAACTTTTGCAAGAGCTAACCACAGTTGGGGCCGGCATCACCTTAGCCAGTCAGTCAGCCAACCAGACAGCCAGCGACAAGATGACGACATGATTTCTCATTGTATAATTTATTGTATTTCATCTTGGATTGATAATATCAAGTCAAAGTTTATCGCCTCGAAGGCATCACGATGTTGTTGTATTCTCGCGAAATGTGGGTTTTTGGCACAACAACCGCATTTAAGATCTTTTGGATGTCGGACAAATCCTATGCGAATCAGATGTAGCATTGAGTACTTACACAGTAGATTCAAATTCTTTATAAAACTTGTATAACTCTGTTTGTTGGTTAATTAACTAAAGTTTTGCACTTAATTTCAATTTCAAACTAGTAAATAACAAGATTTTAATTTACATTTCATGATGCGATTGAGCAGAACTTCTAACAATTAGTTAGTTGTGAATTTCGTAAACACCTTTCGATAAAACGTTATATAGTGAAGGTGTTTGGGACAAACATAAAAGACTCAGAGGACTTTTAAATTTCCTCCAAAAATTGAATGTAAACCAGTATAGAAGAAGTATCAGAAATTCAAGCATACAGTCTTAGATTCTTATCACACTCACAGAAAAATTCACAGCATTTGATAAGAAATTTCAAAAGAATTTAAAGGTTGTCAAAAAACAAAAGAAATCCGTTGAAATAACCATGTAGCCTATGTAGTCAAATATTAAGACAGGACGAAGGCCTGCAACGTAGAATTTTTTTTAATAGAAAAAATTTAAAAACTATTCCAATTCGGTAAGAGAATCCGCAAGCAACGCATAAAGCTTTATTAAACAGAAAACAGGCATTATACCTACCCCAGAGTTAAAAACTGTCGTAGCCTCGAAATTGATCAGTACATAAATATAGAACAAGGGACCATTGGAAACATGAGACAATTCCTGTCACTTGCAATTTTAAGATTTCAAGATTTCAGTTTTTAAAAAAGGACTAAAAGGACATATGCAAATTCAAGATGAACGATTCTCGTCTGCGAAATCCTCTAGTAAAATCTATTGCACAATAAATTGGCAGAACAGTTGGATATTTTGCCGGTTATTTTGGTGCAGTTTTCTTGACCTTGTTTCAAAAAAGGACAAACCGGACGTCTGGAAATAAAGATAGAGAATTTTTGTCTATGACGACCCATAATGAAATTTAATGAGGATTAAATTCGTTTAACGTTCTGAATCCGTAGCTGGTCATTTTAGTGTAAATTTTTGGTACTTTTTGAACAAAGGACGAAAAGGATCCTTTAAGCTTTGAAATAGAGCATTTGAATATTGTACAAAAACAAGCCCTGTCAAATTACGCTGAAGACATGTTATCACAAGAATTCGCTCAATTAAATATTTATACTCGATTTTTAAATTTAACAGTATCGGATAAGAAAGTTCAAACCCATAAATAAACAGTGTAGCTACACAGCAGTCTAAATTTTGGGGGTTTGACTATACTACCCAATGTGATCATTTGGCGTAGGAATCGTCCACCCCCAAAATTGGTGTTGCACAGTGTTATTGGTGAAAAATTATTCCGCACTCTTGGGGAGTATAGCGCTCCATTGCGTGTCTGTTTGTATACTGCAGCTGTCTAGTTAACAAATGTCAAATTTCATTGACTTACGACGTCAGTGGCTAAAATTATAACATCTTCCGATAGGGTGATAAACTTTGCGCTACCTTTTAGTACACATTGATACATTTTTCTAAGATAAAAGTGGTTGGTTTTCGTTGGAATAATAGATAATTCAGGAAAGCACACTCACTGGCATAACTAGTTTCGAACTCCGTAACAAGTTCATCATCAGATGAAATGTTGTTGATCATCAGATGAACTTTAGTTATCCCAACCAAAACAATTTTGAACTGAGGTTGTTCCACCCAAATTTCAGTTGTAGCGACTGAATTCAGTCGTGACAAACTAATTTCGGTTGTGGCAACCGCAGAACCGAAGTTATGAATAGAGATTTGGAATTATAAAGAAAGTCCTTTTCATGAAATGAATACAAATA
Organism: Phaonia tiefii; assembly: GCA_963931995.1. NCBI lineage: Eukaryota > Metazoa > Arthropoda > Insecta > Diptera > Muscidae > Phaonia > Phaonia tiefii. The sequence continues at coordinate 294,335,517 of OZ008369.1, read as the reverse complement.
CAGGGGATTGGGGAGAGCTTCTCACACCCAGTAGCTGTACGCTTTCTATTTTTTCTCTCACTGATTGGGACCTACAATTTTACATAATTTGAGAAGCATTTTCATGGCTAAGTACTCGACAGTATCGCCATCACTAAGCGAGGTATCCGTCAACGAAGAAAATGTAAAATAGTAAGCAGGGATCGAACTCACAGTTTCGAGTACAAGAGCCGCGCACACTTCCCATTGCACCACCGAAAATGAAGCTTGTCAAGAAGATACTGTTACTGGTGCTCGATATCGTGATATCATAACCGATTTATTTGTATCATAACCGATTATTGATGTAAACGACATGCCATACAGCTAGTGAAACAATTCAATTCTGCATGATACATTTCCTGGTTGTTTGCTCTCGTGTTTCGGTGATAAAAATTAGTCTCCTAGATCATGTGATTTAACATCAGTTAATTTCTTTCTATGGGGTTATTTGACGTTAACGTTCTATCTCAACAATCCCACATCCACTCGTGCATTAAAGGAGGAGATTCGATGCATTGGAGATGTGATGCCACTTTTATGAGAAAAGTTCATGGAAAACTATGTAAAGCCGTGGAAGTTATTTGCCTGATGTGCTATTCCGTACGTCCACCAAGCCTATCGTCGTCTGAATCTTGATTTGCCGCATACGCCAAATTGTCTGTCTGTCGAGTACCTTGTTAACTATATCAAGGAATAGAAACTTGAAAATATTATTATCTAAAGCGACCTTTAGCAGAGAATAAGCCTGCAACGCAATAGCTTCAACAACATCTTTCAAATTGTTGATGAAAAGTAATAGATATCAAAATTTCTATATCAGTGATCGATCGCTAAAAAAAAAAATTTACCAAATTTTTTCCACGGTAAAAAATGCTGTTTGAAAAACAACCTAAGTTCTCACTAAATAATGCGAATATTTGTTGAAATTTGTACTACATAGTTGCATGTACAAAGCACAAAATCTAGGTGGTGCAAATATCTTGGTAGCCAATATGCATTCATTCTTCATATTATTGTTGTTACTACATATTTATTATTGTAGCCTAATTACATTGGACACCGCACCTCTTCTACCCTCTGGGCAACTTCTTCGTGTAAAACTTCCCAGCCATCCTCCATAGACGACGATTAATGAGCTCATTATAATTCCAAGAATTTTATGTTAGTTCAACTTCTTCTTCTTCTTCTATTTTGCTTCTCCACTGACTACGGCGTTGCAGTTTATCTATCTGTCGATTGTGTACTTGTTGCTTGATAGGCGCGGGCAGCGTTGTTAGTACGAGAGTAGCAGACATTTTTTGCCACTGTTGTTTGGCATTTTAGATACTTCCATAGCTAGTAGAGTCGAGCGCAGCATTGTTTCTCTTCTTGCATTCTTCTAAAGGCAACTGCTACAAACATTTGTATAATATTTCCCTGTTTGAGACTTTGAAAGACACATTACTCAGCAAAATATTTGGCAGTGCATTCAAGCCTCTTCAGTATCAGTATGATATTGGCACATGAATACCTTTAGCTTAAAAATGCGGAGAGCCAGTTATTAGTTAGATAATAAAGTAGTTTGTAGAGACAAATTGTATGGAAAAATGTTAGTAAGTAAGAAACTAATAAAGTGGATAATCTCATTTTGAAAAAAATTCAAAAATATTTTTTTAAGATCCTGCGCATTTTGTCCTTGATCAATATTCATGGGGAGCTGTAAAGTTGAAATCAAATCTCAAAAATTGTGGGTCTGTTAGGTCGGAGAAAACTTTTTGTGACACATTTAATGTCTACTGACATTAAAAAACATTTTTGTTTCGTTAAAAAAGCGTTTTACTTCTCAACATAGTCTGGTTTTAGGTCGATACATTTTTCTTCCAAGTAATAATGCCGGTGCGCTGTCATAGTGGAAGAGCACTGGTTTCATCCCCAGATTCGCTAATTTTTACTTCAAATCAATGTAAAATCTGCCCAATAGCTGTGAATAATATTCGCCGGTGATCGTCATATCCCATTCAAAGTAATCGTTGTGAAAGACTTCGAATGCATTCCAAAAACAGTCGCCATAGCTTTATTGGCTGACAGACCCACCTTGATCTTGGTACATGTTCTCCCAAAGAAGTACAGTTCTCCCAAAGTTTCCACCTGAAAGTTCGGCGTTAGTTGTTCTGGTCACAACAGATCACAACAGAATTCAATAAAGCCATTTCTAAATATGAGGCAGCCATAATATTTAGCAAGCCCCTCCTTGGTTTCGGTGATGCTTTGATAATGAATGATAAGCACACGAAATTCCCGTTTTATAATATTCGTCGAAATTCACAAGGTTCTCTGCTTTCAATGGCTGTCAAACACAATCTAACTAATGCATATTGTTTAATAATTTACAGTATTTTTGTTTGATTTTAAATTAACTATAGTACAAGGACATAGTACATGTTTTGAATTGGCCGACTTTAATTTATTGCCTACCGGAAACTATTCTCCTTTTTCATTTAAGGAGAAATTAGGAGCTGAAATATATTTAATATATTTCAAATATTATGATATGGGCTCACATGTCGTCCTTTTAATCATTCATATTGTGTATGTTGGTTATTATTTGGTTCATTTGAAGCAGCCGTTCTGGTAATCATTTCTAATACAAGTAAAAAGCTGTTAGTAAAATATCTTGCGCATTATATTTGTCAGCCGTTTCAAGCTGAAAATTGAGCATTTTGATGAATTTTTGATGTTTCCCTAAAAAGGATTTAAGATAGAGAATATTCGTGTTCGACAACTCTTAGTGAAATGTGTATCACATTGATATGGTAGACAATTTTGACCTGCTATCTGTGCAATTCTAAAATACACTCACTTAATTTTCAATAAAATCAAAGTTTATCTATCTATATATTTCTTTTCCGTATGTACAATCAAGTTGTGAAATTGAATTTTGTTTTGTCATTTTTGAATATTCATGTTTCTTTTTTATCTGTGTTGAATATACCAGCGGGTTTGACTGGTTTCCTTTAAGATTTATTAAATATTCCCAATTTAATGATTAGTACCGCTAACCATCCTCAGGATTCTATATAAAAAATATAACATTAATCACATATTGAGCACAAAACGATTGACAATAATTACATATAACTAGTACAACTTGTTTTCCCTGTGTTCGCCTATTGTGTGTCGATATATTTGAGTGCATCTGTCAATGTAGGTATTGTAATTTAGTATTTTCTGTGATTTAATTTAGCTTTTCCCCTTTCATCGGGCATTTAATTTTTCCGTTATATGTGTTAAGATCCTTAAGTGTGTTATCCACTTCTTTCCTCGTTATCACAACAAATAAGTCGTCCACAAACTTTGTCAAGATTTTGGGCTTTACTTCCGACCTCACCAAAGTTTCGTCCAGTTCCCACATCATGTCAGCTATCAGCCGTTGAAGCCGTTGATCCCATAGGCATACCTTTTCCCTGTTCATAAAATGTGTTCTTGTATTCGAAATATCCCGTCTTCAATGAATTCAATGAATTTCAATGTATTTGGGTGAATTTTTCCCGTATACTCCATTTCCTCTCTATCGTTCCAATGCCCAAATGTATCGGTATACTTGGAAGCAGAGAGCGCAGGTCGAATGATACTCATATCTCGCCATTCTCGAATTAAAATCAATTGGATCTTCAACATTATATCCGGAGTTCCCATATAATCCAAATTTTCCCCCATAATTTTTAAGCTCGGTCCGGATTAGTCGGACAAGTTGCAAATCTAAGTTTAGATAACAATTGTATCTAAAATTTTTTGATATATTTATACACAAAATCGGATATCTCGTTTTTGAGTTACGCTTAAATACTCGTATTTCAGAAAATTAAAAATGTACTTTAAACATCATAAAAAACCATTTTTCCCATAGATTTTTCCCATAATTTTTGAATTAGGGTACCAAAATTTAAAGTGCCTTGAAATTAAAAACAGCGTCTTGCTAAAAAAAAAGACTCGTTGTTTCATTTAGCAAGGAGCCTGAAAAACAGAATGCCAAATTTTCATAATACTTGTCAAATATTTGAGAAATTATTTTATGGAAATCAGTTTAGATCATATCGTAGTAAATCGAACTAAATAATAAATAGTTTCGCTGGGTAGCCATAACATATCGTGTCTTCAGGGTGGGTGTTGTGTACAGTATTACTTCAATATAATCATGATATTTTGTAGTTTATATATTTTTCTAATAACATTGAGAAAGAGAAATACGTCAAAGCACCTAAAACTACATAGTACCAGCATATTTCCATACATACCAGTACAAACTTAGTTTTTTTTTTGTCAGATGTCTAAACATGTTTCTTTCTTTGAATTTTTGTGCTGCTTTTTTTCTTCTAGTTATTGGTTTACAGGAAATACTGCATTTATTACACCATCAACTGATTTATTTTAGTGACACAATCTGAGCTCATATAAATGTGTATGTTCTTTATTATCAAAGCGTTTACGACAACATACCAGATTCGTTAAATAGATAGATAACCTTGTTGTTAGCTTTTGTTCCTGGCCATTAGCGAGGTTTACATACTTGCACTGGGGGTGCACTACATTCATGCAAGTGATGTGATTACGTACGTTACGTATCATTTACGATACTTGTACTTAGTACTAGAGGCAAAATTTAAATATTTCCTTGTTTCTAAGTCGTTTAAGAAATTATTTGACATTTACTTACGCAAAATGTCAAACATCACACACATGCTGCTGGGTGGGATTAATACAAGTAGCTACGTATGCAATTTGTTGTGTGTTTTTGCTTTGGAGTTTTTGAAAACCACCAAGTTTTGTGAGTGTGTGTTGCTTTATTTTGTTTTTCGAATCCAGTTTTCAATTTCTGTTTTGAATTTCGGTGCCAATTGACCAAAACTTGTTGTGGAACCACTAAATGTGTGGTTCCCTCCCTTTTTCATATTTTGCCAATTTTCTAAAGAACTTTAATTTAGATAAATTAATAAATAATTGTTAACACATTTGTAGAAAAGGCATAGTACAGCGTACAACTTGTTTTCAGTGAAATATAAAATGGCCAATATAGCAGCACAATTCCAAAAACTTCTGAATGAATTCGGGTTTGAAGCTGCCTTTTTATTGCGCTTGTTAGATATGGATCGATCCCTGTCCATTTAAAGACGGGGCGGGCGCCAGCTAAATCAAACGGCAAACTTGGATGTGGTTTCCCGTTTATTTTCAATATATAACTGTATGGACTGTACCAGTTTACGAGTATCTCTGTGTTTATTTATTCATTTAATTTTCGTTAAGTGAATAATTTTTTCATTAAATGAAATCTGCATATTTTAGTTTTATTGCTTAGCTGCAAGTCTTAAGTGTGAAATTTAGAAACAGCCACTAAAAAGTAAGACCACCTCTAAACAGGTTACTAAGTTAGTGAGTTGTGTGTGTTTTTTTGTTTTGTCTTTTTTTTTTGAGGTATAAATTTTGGCTAAATGTTAAACCCAAACCATGTCCAGACATATTGATTGGTTATACCCAATAGCTCTCATATAACATAAATTTCGACATTTTGATCGGGTTTATTAATGACGATGGATGCTCTAATGAATTATGCAAATTGTTTTGGCCAAATAACAAAGATGCTGTCGTCCACACACGTGTTTGTGTCCCATGCACGAGAAATATGTCGTCGTGGATGAGATAATTGGGAACATTGCCAGGCATTGAAATCCAACACTAAGGTTTTATTAATTTGCCAATAATAATAAATGTCAGTGGTGGGGTAATCAAATTGCTACATGTTCATAGGAAATTAATTAATTTTGTTGTAGTATTTTATTTTTTATTTTTGAATATCCTGACTGACGTAAGATTAGAGGCCTCAACCAAAATGCACACTTATCACCCTATCGGAATGTTTTGGTGGTATGAGTTCCATGCATAATTCCTTAAGGGCTAATTTTTAGGTAAGTGGTCATCTCGTTTCTAAGTTAAATTATGATTAATCTTTGAATTACGTTTTTCAGTATAATTAACAATGCTTTAACCATCCGTAATTTGCTGGTTAACCTTTGATCAGAAACATATGATATTGACAACAGCGTACTCATTGTCAACCAGAGAAATGTAAATTGGTATAAAATGCATCTTTGAATTTTCAATATTTGTTTGCGCCAACAAAGTTTTTTGTATGTGAAAAAAAATAAGTAAAGGGTGATTTTTTAGCTGCATGAGAACTATCGATATCGATAACTATGGTTTCACTGTTTCAAACTGTGTTGGCATTTCTGTTCAGTAAGGTTTAGCAAGTCATAATGAATTGTTTAACGCAGCAACAACGCTTCCAAATTGTTGAAATTTGCTTCGAAAAAAATAAATCTGTTCGCGAAGTTCATAAAGCACTTCGTCCATTTTTTTTCTGGTTAAGTATCTACGTAAATAAGCAAAATTTCCGTATTTGGAGCGAAGACATTCCTCAAGCCGTTAACGAATGACCGAAGGACCATCGGTCCTTATTTCTTTCGAGAAGCTGCCGTTACGGTGAATGGCCAATGCTATCGAGCCATGCTGACTGAATTTTTTTTCCAAAAATTAATCACCTAAACATCAACGACATTTGGTTGCAACAGACGGTGCAACTTGCCATGCAACGCGCTTAACAATCGATGTATTGCAAAATTGATTTGGTGACAACTTTATTTCTAGAAATGGTCCTATTCACTGGCCCCCTCATTCGTGCGCTTTAACGCATCTGGATTACTTTTTATGGGTCTATGTTTTATGGGTCTAGCATTGAAAGCCAATATTCAAGCCACCATTGACGCCATACGGCCAGATTTATTGAAAAAGTAGTCAAAAACTGAACTTACCCAATGGACCATGTAACAAGTAGCCGCGGCGGATATATGCCGGAATTCATATTAAAAAAATTAATGTTAGGAAATTATGTACCAGATTATAATAAAAAAAATTCCATTCCAACAATATTTCTGTCTTGTTTTATGATTTTAAGTTCTCATGCATCTAAAAAACACCCATTAGTTTCACATTACATCCCATGAAGAGACAAGGGCAGAGACTCTCACAATGAGTAAGCAGTGTGCATTTTTTTTACACTCACTGCTTGAGTCCTACGGTTTTACATCTGTTCCGAACGGTTATTGAGAACCTTTCGACAGAGAGGAATATACTTTAATGGTTTTTTCCAACTCTCACAAAGTCCTGGTTTCAGTTGAGGCCGGAATGATAAAGGTCATTTGTTATGGTTCTGAACATAATTTTACTGAACATTAGGTTCTGAACATAAATAAAATAAATAAATGGTTCCCCATTACATCCCATGAAGGGACCGGGGAGAACTTCTCACAGTCACTGAGCTGTGCGCTTTCCAGTTTTCACTCAATGATTGGGACCTACAGTTTTACACCGATTCCGAACGGTATTTTGAGAAGCTATTTCATGGCTATATACTATATACTATATACTATATATATAATTTACAACTATTGACATTCAGGCCTGTTCAGCCTTTCACCGCGATTTAAAATCAATTTTGGTTTGAAATTTGAGAGGGCGTTAAATTAATGGATATCAGTATTATTTCAGGAAAAAACTTTTGTATTCCATTTGCCAAAACATATACGGTTTGTTCCAGTTTTTTGGTTCATAATATTATGTTTATTTAATTATGTATAATTTTAATATTCATCGCTTTTATTTTTCATGCATCCACATCAAATTTTCCAGCGTTGAATCATGGCAATTCAAGTGACCGTTTGTCACGACTGCGTTATATGTATTTGATACCGTGATCCCAACGGAAATGCGTTTCTCAAGGCAGCTGACAACTTCTACGTTTTATGTGATTACAAAATTGGAAAATGAAGTAATAGTGACGTAATGTGTATTTTTTGATAAGGCCAGTAGTAAGAATTAATTAGAAAATCCAAAATCTTATTTGCAAATTGTAAGAAATGCACCCATTTTGAACTACCAAATGTAACAAAAAGTAAAGATTCAATCATGTTTTATAGTTTTACGTTTCGTTGCCACATTTAAGTCACTGCACCGTGGACTAAAAACGGGGGAAATTGTCCAAAATGTCAGGGTTTGAACCGTGACCACAGAAATGATAATACGAGATATGTTAATTAGCATGAATAGGTCTAGGCCAAAGTTAGAAAGTAACAAAAAATTGTCACGAACGACCCCTCACGATCACTCACGCAAACGAGACAGGAAAGAATATCACGCACGTTCTCTCACTACACTTTATTACCAAACGTTATTTTAGTCAGTCGTTTCTAGTTTAGAACATTGTCTATATTTATTGTTACTCTATTTTCAGGTTTACCTCAATTTCGATTTTTGTATCACAAAACTTATGTTTGGTAGGTTGAAATCCCGAAAATATCGAAATCGCAGTATACCTGAATGCCGTTTTAATCTCTGCGACTATATGCGTACGATCAAGTTCTGCTCACCTGAGTAGAATCAAATTTTGCTCACGTGAGCGTGTGTGAACGTGCGTGAGTAACCGTTTTCGTGAGCGTGCGTGAGCGTGAACCAAAACTTACTCTCGTGCCCTTCTCTAATACATACGTTTGCATGTGTGCCGTGGAAACAAATGTCTAGAAACAGAGCTAAATTTGATTTAAGGGATTGGTAGGTGTTTGTTGAAAACATGTTTATACTGGTGAATGTGATTCGTGAGCGGGAACACCAGAAATTTCAGTCTCGCACGCCATTTAAAGTTTGAATCACTTGCACTCACGATCACGTGATTGCATTCACTTTTAATCACGATCACCCCACAAATACATATCACGCGCACACCTCCAGAAGAAAGTCACCAAGATAAAGTAGACCGATGTGGGTCAGTTTCAAATCACTTATTATTGACCTAAATAAATTGTACCCAATTTCGTTGAAGCCAGTTTATACATTTGACTTCTGGACTCCTTATATAAAAGGAGTTGTCTGTCCTAAGCTTAGGGAAAGCTTATACACCAAATTCCAATGAACTTCGAGTTCCTCTAGTAACAGACTTAATAAGAACGTTTGTGTTAGAGCTAAATCAAAACCGTTATCATTATCGCCTTGGGTATTTCTGAGCTCTGGTCGCGCATTTGTAAAAGGAGCTCATTTTCGGCCTGAGAAATTCCAGTCAATATCCTCTTGAAAGCTTTCTTTATATTATTCAATTTACATGGAAATTCGAAATTAGCGACCCCAGAATTCCGCAAGTAACAAAATTCATCTTTTTATTTCGTTTTTTGTTTGGATCTCAGCCCCCAGTACATTAAGTGCAATGCCAGAATTCCGTTGTACTGAGAGTTTCTTTGTCTGCAGGGAGGTATATCGTTTAACCTTCATATTATCTTTTCTATTGTTACTGGGTGTAAAACTGTCAGTGGGTCTAAAACCACATAATGCACAGCTCACGGATTCCTTCTAATCTTCCTAGTATTTAATTGGAAACGGTAATTTCAAACACAGTACAACGACGCTAATCTTCACCTTTCGTTGCACCTCACTGCACAGTGTTGCCACCTTGTCGCAGCGGTGCACTGAGCCCCCATTGCCAACTTGGAAATATATAAAACAATTTTTTTTTTCAATTTTTTATTGATTTTATTTTTTGGGGGTTTTGTAATGTTTACAATTTATATATATATATATCGTGTCTTTCAACGCTTCTTTCATTTCATTCTTTTGTTTTTACACATAAATTGAACAATACAATATGTATGTAATATAAAAATATTTTAAATATACGTTACAAATAACATAATATTCTACAAAATTAATAAAAAAGAAAAACATTCAATGTCGCCTTTCTGTTCGTTTTCGTTTTCATCTTCTTCCTTTTTTTACTTTTCAATGTTTCGAGATACAAAATTTGTTTTCTTTTTACATTTTTTTCATTTTGTTATTGTTTATATAAAAATTAACACAGCAATGACCTTTGACCTACTCCCTAGAGGAAACAGTTCGAAAGGTCGAACGAAAAGTCTTTGCAAATTGAGAAATTAAAAAAAAATAATAATGTATATGCATATCGTTTGTAACAAAATAAAAACAAAAAAAAAACAAAAAACAAACTAAAAAATTGAGAATTTAAAAAGTTTTTCTAAAAGAAAATATTTACAAGCTTCAAATGTTGTTGTTTTTGCCTCTCTTACCCAAAGAGCGCGAGAGATATTCGAAATTGATTCATATTGGGATTGGAGCAAACTAAATGAGTTTAAGAAACAATTTTTTTTTGAAGAGGGTTGAGTTATTTAAATTAGAGAAATGTTTGTTGTGCTTAGTTTAAGGCTTTTGTGCTGACTTAGAAGAAACCATCACCAGTTGGATCGTTGACCCATGGGTAATTGTTGGGACACCTTACGCAGGTTTGCAAGTTAACGGTTTCTCCGGGAATTTCCTTGGAAGTCAGTTTGCAGGTGTTGGGTACCCAGCAGGATGGCTTGCCTTCGACAACACACTTCTCCCTCCAGGGTTCGAAGTTCTTGACTTCACTGACGGTACGTGGGTTCTGCATCCATTGTATAACTTGGGTCATGGTCACAAAGTAGACATCATTGTGGTTGGCCAGGATTTCATCGATCCAGTACAAGAAGGCATCCAAGAATTCAGGATTGTTCTTCAACCAGGCAGCATGGAAGTACAAACCAAGAGGAGCACGGTTTTGATCGTAATGGCGATCGAAGTTATGGTTCAAGAAGTTGTAGAACTGATCACCGGTCAAGATGTTGGAGCAAGAGTCAACCATGGCACAGCCAGGCAAGTATTCGTCATTGTTAGGATCCTCACGACGATCCAATTCATTCATGACCATTTCCCAGACAGCATGAGAACGGGTGGGACAGCTTTGCAAGTTTCCGTGACAACGGTGAGGCATACGGAAGTACATGGTGTAAGGCCACAATGGAGGGTTGGACAGGGGAGCAGTGATTGTGGAATCGTACAAGAAAGCTTGTTCTTCCATCATGGTGAATTGATTGTTACCACCGACGCGCAAGTAAGGAGCACGAACACCAACGACAGAGTTATCGGTAATATTGGAGAATTTCTCAACGATGATACGCATACCGGCCATTTCCTTAGCCCAATCATCGACGGTGGCGTTGGACCAGAAGCGTTCTTCGTCGTTGTGACTGTTGGAGAAAGAGGAAAAAGAAAAGGGAAGAAAAAATTAAATAGAAGAAAAGGAAAGAAAATAATTATAATGCGAGCACAGACTAGTGGTAGTGATAAGGCTAACTGCTAGGAAAGTGACCATAAGGCCACATTTCACAATTGCTTTGTTCCCTTACGTACTAGTTAGTGGATTTACTATTTTTCCATTATTGAAGGAAATTCGTGTCAGTTTGCATAGAAAAAATAAACAAAAAATTAAAAGTAGTAAAAATGGTGAGAATAGTATGTAAGGGAACAGAGCTAATGTTGATTAAGGTTAAAACGAAACAAGCTAATCTAAACGAAGCTTTTTTTTGAAGATTTGAACTTTAATTTTGACAATTATTAATGTTTAATATGCAACTTACGTGATGGAGTGGACAGCGATTTCATGACCTTTACGGGCGGTTTCTTGAACAGCCGAGTAATTGGTATATTTGTGCGAAACGAAGTAGGTCGCCTTGATGTCACAACCGTTGGGATTCTTGCGGCCCTTGAACATTTCCTTATATAATTCAATGTTGTTGTTATTGATGGCATCATCGAAAGTGATGGTAATCATCATAGGAACATCCTTGGCGGGCAAATCACCGGGAATGGCGGTACCATCCTCAGAGCAGAAACAATCGGGCAACACGCAAACAATGGGATCACAAGGAGGAGCGCGATTGGGATCGTTGTCAATATCTGCAAGTAAACGGAAGAAGAGAAAGGGAATTCCATTAAAATTCCTCTTAAATGTGTGAGTCATCACAATGAATGTCATAAATTGTGGTGGTTGGAAAAAAAATACTAATAAAAAAGGTCATTAAACTTGTAATTTGTCAACATTAATGAAAGAAGTCATTGTCTCTCACTCGCAGGCAGAGGTTTAACTAAAAATCAACCAAGAGGTAATCGGACAAAATGAACAAATGCATAATTGTAATGACGATGTAAAGTTAATGTTATTGGTTTTTGGAATTTTTACCGCTATAATGTTATGCGTCGCTGCTTTAACAGTTAAGTGTTAACCAACATTTTTGTTCCCCACTTAAATGCCAATGAACTTTTCGTATGGGTCGTGTGTATGTGTGAACGTAAACAATCCGAAATTCGTGGCATACCCATCCATTGCTGGACTGTCCAACATTCACAAAGAAAACTTGAGGAAAAATTAATTGGAAAAAATTCAAAAAAGCCATCGAATTCAATCAAACGTATACAGACCATGTGTGGCAGCAGTTGGTAGATACAATAGATTTTCCAAACAATTAATAATGACGTCATGCGCGGCAAGTCAGTGTTCGTGTGTTTGAGTGTGTGTGTGTGTGTAGGTAAATATACCACCACCTATGTAAATACGGATTTATGAAGTTTAATCACGTTTTTAGTGGCCCACAGTCGCTCGCCGCAATGTGCGATATATTCAATTTTCACCCGTTTGTTTGCTGAGTGTGAATGTGAGAGGTTTGCTAACGGTTCATTTGGAACGTATTGAGTTCAAAACGTTTTCAAATGTAGTCAGTGTAACCCTTTCTATCTTGATTATGATTGTCAAGTAAATATTGCACTTTTACTTGGATTTTTGTTTGATTTTAAATTTATTGCTTTTCTGCAAATCTTTTGTTTTTTTTTCGTTTTTGTTTGTTTTGTGGTTGCATGACTCTAATTTTGTATGTTTAACAGGTTTTTAATGGTGTATATCGTTCGTTTTTGCCGATTTATCGTTACTAAATATGAATTTCGAATGTTATTCACATTTTGCGAAAGTTCAAGTTTCTTTTGTTTGTTTGGTCGTCGGCAAATCAAAATAACCAATTATGTATGTGTGAATTTCCTTTGTTTTCTTCTTCTTTGTCTTATTATTGTGGCGGCCAGGTTGGCGATTTTTGTTCAAATTTGCGTGATTTGGAATTGTAATAGCATGTGCGATCGATAGTTATTTTGGAAAAAAGTGTACAGTTTTTTTGTGCAATAGTCGATGATTGATAAGTTGAAGTTGAAAACAATTTGTTTACGGTACAACAAGTAACGTTTTTCTAAAGTTGGACAAACTCAGAAGACGGTCATTATTTTGGTCAAATCGCATAAATGAGGCGGAACTCTATCTAATCTAGTTCAAACAATCAAGTAAATGCTTTTAACACGGCATCTCAGTTTTGAACCTGAGCTGGTTTATATTTATCGAACGCTCGAATCATACCAATTGCAATTAACTCTTCCCCTCAAAGAATGTAACCGGAGATTATGCCTACCCATGTTACTTCAAATTTATGATTATCATGGTTTATGACAATTTTTTTTTTGTTCTACATAATATTATATCTATCTTGCATCGGAGCGTATGATTAATAATTATTTCATAGATAATTGCTTGTAATGAAGCGTATGATTACCAATTATTTCATAGATCATTGGTTCTACTGAAGCGTATAATTAATAAGTGTTTCATATATCATTTACTGTTTTGCAGCATATATGATTAAATGTATTTCGTAGAATTAGTCAGATGTTATGTTTATTTATTCTTATTTTTTTTTACAATTTAACTTGTAAATACGTAGTTAACAATCAACTCAACTTTTGAATTTACAAAACGGTGATCAGTAAATATTTCGTTAATATTGTAAAACTAATGGTTAAAAATTATTAGGAACGAAAATAAATAATTGATATGTTAGTTATTATATTTTTATGGATAAAATAAATGTATTAGAATTTATGCTTTTATTACTTTTTTATTTAATTTTTTTTCAACACTTGTCAATACTTTATTCCTGACTTTTGATAATCTGATTTAAACCCGGCACGCGTTATTAACAGAGTATTTTATTTAACAAAGAATTTTATTTTGTCGTAAAAGTCATATTTAATTTCTGTTAACTCTTTAAGCTTTGTTTCGTTGAATTTGTGTATTCCATTCAGGTTTAACGTTATTCCGTATTCACAACTCCACTTTATCGTTAACGATCTTTATAATTTTGTTTCTGTTGTGGACCGGGTCCAATTCATTAAGTGCTCACTATCGCTGACACGCGTCTCAATTTTTTGTGTACATACGAGTACATAGTGTTGTTGTTTTAAGTTAAAGTTATTTATATTTATTTATATTTCGTGAAACTTTAATCAGTTTAGTGGTGTGGGTTTTTCTGCTTAAGATTATGTACGAATACATAAAAAACAAATTATATTGCATTGCACGCTTTCGAAGATGTTATGTCATCGTCGTGGTTAAATTACCAGTCGGATTATAAATGTTTCAAAAATTTGTCAAAAAGCGACAGAAACAAATTTAATTTTTCGATTTTATTTAGTTTATACTTATATATTAAAATAGGGTGGCATTTGATGAATTGCATCCATTTAGTATTTAAACAATCTGCTATCTTTGTTGGTTAATGAACCATTAATATGCGGTTTATTATTCCGGAAGATTTGAAATTCTAAGCATCGTCTTATTTTCAAACTTAATGGCAAAATAAATAAGTGTGACTTCTGCGAGTTCAGGGTTATTAAAAATGGAACTCTAAATGAAAGAATGACGCGTTTTTATTGTGGAGAAATATTTTAAAAATAATGAAGGATTTTCGAAGAAAATTACCGCCAGCGTTGGGCTCATTTCCATCTTGATGGCTTCGTTAATCATCAAAATTGTGGCATTTGCGGTTCTGAAAATACACGAGACACTGTTGAGAAACAAATGCATCTACAACGTGTCAACGGTTTAGTGTGAATTTTGGACTGGGAGCCTTACACTCCGAAAAGCAATGCCATTCCAATTCAATCTTGCTTGAATTTTGGGACACCCTATATAATGCTTACTAAAAAAAGGTTTTGCCAACAAATATTTACTAACAACTGCAATATAACATCTCAATAAAAAGGCACCAATCCATCAATTCAAACAAAAAAGATTCTGCAACTTTACTCAATATTTCAGCATATTTTTCAATTTTTTTTTGATATCGTCAAAATGTTCAATCAATTACATATATATGTATATGTTTTACAATTTCTTAGTGTTTTATGATATTTTATTTTCACGCTATTTACTTCAAATCAGTAACAATAAATTGATATTAATTGTTTATTTTCTTAATACGAGTATATATATACCCATTTTTGTTATGTATTTGGTTACTTTTTGTTATTTAATTGAGCATTTATGTTTCATTCCTTATTGCTAATTGTTAATTTTTTTTTGTGTTTGTGGTTTTTGGTTTTTTTTCGCAATTTCAATTATAAGCGCATTGGTAAGAATGGTGCCATAACAAAACAGGGTATTATTGAATCGAAGCGCAATAACCCGCAACAAACTACCCTCCCCATCTGCCATAAATTGTATGAAAAACGTATAAGGCAAAACTCACGGAACAGAAACACCTTGTAAATGGATTAATCATAAGCCAACGCTTTGGGCGATTCTTCTTTTATAATTACGTTTCAATAAATGAAAAGTGATTGAGTGAACGACCAAGTCTATTACAGAGACGTCGATGATAAATACAATGGTGGGGTTTCGGCAACTCTGCATTTATCATACTGTGGAAGAGAAAGAGTTATCTCAATGTAAATTTAAATTTCCGTCCACTGCGCTTAGTAATTGTTCCTCTCTTTAGAATATGTTTAAAAAAATGTTGACATATTTTTTTTGACATAAACATATTACCAAAGAGGCTGGCAGGTAGGTATTGAATCTTGAGGAAGCTTCACACTATCAGTGACGTGTGCACTTTCTATTTTTGGACTTACTACATACGCACTACAGTTTAACACCGGTTTCGAAAACGTTTTTTGCGAAGCTTTTCATGTCCCATTACATCCCATGAAGGAATTGGCATTCTAAATTTCACTCACTTATTGGGACCTACATTTTTACACCGGTTCCGAACGGTATTTTGATAAGTTTTTTCATGGCTAAGTACTCGATAGTGTCGCCATCTCAAGCGAGGTGGCCGTCGTGGAAGGAAATGTAAGGTGGTTACACCACCGACGGTTTATGTGAAGCTCTCCCTAATCCCTTCATGGGATGTAACGGGAACCCATGTATTTTTAAGTTATGCACTTATTGTACGTTTAGTGCATTTGTGTACACTTTTTTTACTTTTGTGTACACTTTTTGTACTTTTGCGTACACTTTTTGTACTTTTATGTAATTTTTTCTTTTGTGTATACGTTCTGGACTTTTGTGTACACTTTCCGTACTTTTATATAACGCGGCTTGTTGCCCCCAATCTATTTCTGTCGCAATAAAAGTTGGTGATCCGAATTTCAATATCCTCCCTAGGTTAGGTCAGTTGTTGGTGGCAGTTGATGAATGACTCACATAGACTATCGGAGAAGCAGATAGCTTGCTCCAAGAAGCTCGAGCTCCAATCTAATAATTCCAATCTGAGATAATTCTCCCAGACCCGTAAATAGGTATGCTCCCATAATAGACGTCCGCCTGCTGGCTAGTGCAGAGATGTTAAGTGGATTCTTGCTCTTCCTTGTCACTACAGCTTCTCCAGAAGTAATATCTCCTGACCTCGCCGCATATCTCCCAATAAAACAGTGCCCTCTCAAACTGAAACCAGCATTGATACCTTGGGCCTGGCTAGAGACAAAAGGGTCATTGATTTCCTTTTATCCACAATCGGTCAGATTTGTCTTACGCGTACACTATCTGTGCCCCTCATCCACCTCTCCTGCATCATTTTATAGGAGCGTTGTTGCAGAATTAATTTTGTCTTTTTAATTCTGACAAAATTAATTCTGCAACAACGCTCCTATATAATGATGCAGGAGAGGTGGATGATTTGGTTTTAATGGTTTCAACGAACAGGGCCTCCACGCGATTAGACCAAAGCGTGAACGTTGATAACCGTTATAACTTCGAGGTAGTGGACGAATTTATATACCTCGGATCTGCCGTGAACAAAAACAACAACGTCAGCCTTGAGATCAAGCGGAGAATTGTGCTTGCGAATAGATGTTATTTTGGGCTAAGCAAGCACTTTAGAGATAAAGCCCTCTCTCGAGTAACAAAAGTCCAGCTGTACCAGACTCTCATTCAACCTGTCTTGCTTTATGGAGCAGAATCCTGGGTCCTATCGCAAGCAGACGTAACATCTGTAGGAGTCTTTGAGAGAAAAATACTCCGAAAGATGTATGGCCCTATAGTGCACAACGGCGAGTATCGGCGACGCATGAATCATGAGCTGTATGAGCTTTATCCTGACATTGACATAGTTAAGCGGATCAAGATAACGCGATTGCGCTGGCTAGGCCATGTCAGTAGAATGGATGAAGATGAACCAGCGCGAAGGTTTTTCGAAACCGAACTCGAAGGAAGACGAAAAATAGGAAGACCAAGACTCCGCTGGAGCGATCAGGTTGACGAATCCCTGCGTACACTTGGTATTGCCAACTGGAGAAATAAAGCAAAAGATCGAACTGGTTGGCGAAATATGTTATCTTCGTTTTGTAAGGTCCCTGACCCCCCGGGGTTGTCCGAGACCGGTTAAGTAAGTAAGTAAGTAAGTTGTTGCAGAATATGCTTACAAATCGCTAGGGGCATACCAACACATTCCAGTTGCTGCAGAACCTGTAAAGCTGTCATTAGTCTGGCCAGCTCATCCGCTCTGTAGTTCCCAGGAATATCCGTGCGATTAAGCACCCATACACCCACCACAAAAATAACAACCGAATTAGGCGTAATCGAATTTATAGCTTTTCACAACCACATTATGTATCTTCACCTCCGAAGTAGAGGTTGCCATAACCGAATTATAAGTTGCTTCAAGCAAATATAAGTTGTCGGGACTAAATTCAGGCGGGACAACCTCGATTCGGTTGTGGTAACTGCAATTCGGTGGCAATGGCCGAATTTACGGTTGCTACAACTTATTTTCAAACAATTAGTTCTGTGAATGTATAAGGTGAATATCGTACTGCTGGGTCGGTCATCTCGTTAAAATATGTGCGGTAGACCTGAGCAGATGTTGAAATTTATTTATTTAGAATATTCGAATTTTATTATTTTTTTATTTATTTATTTTAATAGTATTTATGATCCCGACACGAGCTGGGAACTAAAATTCCTTGTTTGTTAAATAATGCAATCCACACACGATACTATGTGTCTAAGAAGCAATTTAACCCAGTTTAGAGTCTATATTCTCTTTTCCGTACATTACGTCTGTACTGTAGAAACATTGTTTGCTGTTCCATCTCCTACTTCGTTTTCCTTCAGTTTTCTGGGGTTCGACAAAAAAAAGCCATAGCTATAATTAGCTGAAAACATCAATATTTTGTTGGACATCGTTGTTTTTTTTTTTGGGTTGGGATATTATGTAATGTGTGTGTTGTATGTTCGAACGTTTGTGCAAATTGTGCTAATTTGTATTTTAAAGGTTTTGGGGGCAAGGTTAACTAGCTGCTGTTGGTGCTGACAGGCAGCTCGAAATAATACATTAAAACGAGGATGGTGATAATTTGTTATGGGCAAGTATTGGGGTTTTATGGGTTTTTTTTCAATGGAATGTGAAGATGATACGTTATTACTCAGAAAAATTCGCTTGTGTGTTGGGAACCGGTTTGATGCCTCGATTGCAGGCCAGGTTTTGGTAAAGTTTGCTTTGAAAGCCAAAATGTTAATCACACACATAATAGGCCAACTTGTTGCCGTTTATGCCTTTTCATACATAGGTCTATCTATATATGTGTAAATATGTACTTATGCAGTACATAACATAGATTGCATATCTTTTTCTCTTCTGTTGTTGGCAAAATTGCCACACTGCTGTTGTATGCAAACAACTTTTTCTTCGTATGCGTTTTGAAAACCGTGGTGTTTTTCTTTTTTTTTGTTTACGACTGTCTCATATTTACTGGATATTTAGGTTTCATGCTTGTTTGTTTCCACATTGCATTGTATACCGGTTTTTCATGTTGAATTTTTCAAATATTAAAACTCAAATAAGAAAATATTTTAAAAATTGTTACACATTTTTGAAGCTTTTGTGATGTTATTGGTTTACACTTATGACATATTTTTTCTTGCTTTTACACCTTTATCAATTACTATATTTTACAAATGTAGTTGTTCAAAAATTTGAAGTTTTCTTCTCTGGTACTTACCACAAGAGTTTTCATCAGAACCATCGGTACAGTCCTTTTCACCATTACAGAAGAGACCGCGCTCGATGCAGTTACCATCACCGCAAGCTAAGAAACCATCCTGGCACAAAGGCTCATCGGTGTGGAGCAAAGGCTTGATGCGACGTTCCTTATTCTTGGATTTGCAGTTCTTTACGGATTCTTTCCAATCACAAGTTTGCTTCTCAATATCGAAGTACAATCCAGCAGGGCAACGGATAGCTTGAAGACCCTAAAATGGAGGTAAATAGATAATAGTATTAATAATGGGGGATTACTAATAAACCGGGTTGACGGTTACTAGTTTGAAATTCATATAAAATATTGTTTGGATTCTTGTCTAAAAGGTCTGCAATACCACATACTCGTAGTTCATCAAAATTCCTTTTAGCCATATACTTATACAAAAAAAATATTCTTTGTAATATTTATGAAGCGTTTTTCATTAATCTTATGAAGTTTTTCGTAAAATTCCTAAATATTATGAAAACCGTACTGGGGTAATATTTATTTATTCGCAATTGTTTTTGTTTTTTTATACAATTTTACGAAACGTGTTCTAAAAAAGCTTCATAAAATATTCTTCATTAATTCAAGAGGCAATTGAAATTGTTGGTATCTTGTGTTGACGTGCCAGCACTATTTTTCAAGCAATTGTATTCTAAAGAATTCTCATCGTATTTTCAGATTTCGTTACACTTAGCATGATGCATTTTTTGCTAGCATCATTCCTCATCCCCGATCTGAGTCAAGATCTTAAATAGCCATTACGTATTATAAAGATGCATTCTAATTATGTGTCAGGTTTTACAAAATCTATGGAAATGTTTGTCATTAAGTTTGGTTTTATAGAATTTCTGAAAAAGTTCCATAGATGTTATGAACAAATTTCAGAGATTTCTGTTAATTCTACAATTTTTTAATTGGCATTGCGAACAATGGTAATTGGTTTGCATTTGTATTAGATAATGCAACTTAAAATCCAATGCAATTTAAAAAAATACCAACACTGATCTTAATTAACATCATGCAGTTGTAGGTAAATTATTATGCTAATTGATTCCATTCAAAGTATAGATAAAATCGTTGGATACAAATTTTTTTTCGATCATGAAGATACTTAGAAAATTTATTCAAATAAAAAAGTTGTTCTCCATCTGTTGAAACAGATGAACAGTGTTGTAAATAGTTCTGGCTGGATGATATGGCAGATTAATATTCTAGATTTTTTTGCTAAGATTTAAATGTTTACAAATATCAAGCTTTCATAAGTGAGAGCAGATATTGAATGGTTAAATTTGTTAAAATATATTAAGATTAGAAGAGTTAATTAATAATTATAATTAATCGATTCCCACTTTTTAGAAACTTTATATAACTAAATACTATAGTATCCACTTACCGATGAGGTACATTGAATAACATCACGGCAGTTATCACCTTCGCCGGCAACCAAACGGAACCATTCACCAGCATCCTTGTCCTTACACAGTTCCTTTTCGAAAGATTCCTCTTTCTTGGGCTCCTCAGTGGTGGCTTGACGCTTGACACGTTCAAAAGTATTGGCCGAAGCTGAAATATGGAAATGGGAAATAATATAATTAGAAAATTATAGGAATTATTTTTAGGTAATAGCTTAAGGAACATTAGGTAACTAAATATACAATTGAACTAGTAGTTAACCGGAAATTGATAACTCTTTGGTGTTGGATTCTTTAAAATGTATGCTATCTTATTTTTTTTTTTGCTAATTACAATGATTATTATAATTTTTGTTAGTGTTTTAAATGTAGGTTTCAAACCACAATCTAAACACTCTGATACATGTTAGTGGAGTCGCTTTTGAAATTGCAATGCTTACAGATAGTGACAAACCGCTTAAAAGTCTAGAGCAACAAGTGAAGCAAACAAGAAAATAAACAGCTACTTCCTGTTCCAAACGGCATTCATTTCAAGTGACTAAATTTGCCATAACCATAGATTGAGTAAAAAGGAATGAAAGACAACCCCCACCAGCCATTACGAAGTTGCAAAAATGTGTTACAATGTGCAACACAGCAATGGTTGGATGTGGATGGATGGAGTTGGCAACGGAATTTTTTACAGACAATTAAAAATCCAGTTATTAAATTAAAACATACGAGTATTAAAGCAAAATCTGAAAACAAAACACTTTGACATTTAAGATGATTTTATTAGAGTCTGTTAAATAATTTGAATTGCAGCTCAAGTCTTAGGTTGGCAACAGCTTAAATTCGTGATGAATTTTTTTTTAATGAAATGTTTCTGGTCTTATTTGTGAGTTGGGCATTTGCATATTTGTGTATTGTATTTTATTTATAAATAAGTTCAGTGTTTCACACATTTTAAGGCGACGTTTTTATTTTATTATTATCATACCGTTCGAACATGTGAATTGACTGTCTGAACGGTTTAGCCAAAGTCTGCACGCATTCTTATTTCAAAAAAAATATTAGAATTTCAACTCTGATTATCTTGACGTAAAACGCAAATCGTTATTGATTGATGAGGCAAGAAAATGTATCGAAAATGTACATATTTCCATTCGGCTCCATTGGGATGTGTTGACTCATAAGAAACAATATAGTGTAGTTTCATGAATCACAAGATAACGTGTTGACTGATACGGCCTTGTAGGGATTAATAAAATATTTAACTTTATTTTGTTTTTATAATTCACACCTAATTTTTAGCAACAACCTGTGAAACTCTTTAAATAGTCTGCGAATTGAATAAGAACACAATTGTAAAATCTCAGTAGTTGCAAGCTCTGTGACTAAGATTTGACGCCCGTGATCCAGACTTCGACAAAATATTGCTATTGTTTTGACAATATTTCAAACATTTAATTTCAGTTCAACCAGAAAGCTAGAAAATTTTCAATTAATAAAAAAAAAAAAAAAAATGGTGTCCCATAACATCCCATGAAGGGATTGAGGAGAACTTCTCACAATCAGTTTAATAGTATTATAATTTCAATTTATAGTATTATAAAATACAGCTGTGTGCTGTGAAAGTCTAAGAAGAAGACACAAACAGTTACGACATGTATTTCTTTAATACGGGTTACTATAAATGTAAGTTGGATGCTGTGAATTTCTTTATAAAATGTTTAAATCCATATAAATAATGGTTATTTGTTTATTTTCCAAAAATAAAATTCTTTGTTGTACTGCTGTCTGTCTATACACGCTAAGAAAAAAACTCGTTTAGAGCTCGTTTGGCGCAGAAATAATTATTTTGTTCTAAAAATATTTCGTTTGCTATTTTGTCTCATGGTTGGGCGCAAAATTTGATACTTTTCCCACCAATTTATAACTGCACTACCTTACAATGAAGCTTTCAATGACAATAAGTTGTGGGTATTGATATTTTCGCTAGACTATTGTTATTGGATGTATTTTTTACTAATAGATATTGAAATATATTTCATTCATTTGAGATTAGTTTATCCCTATAAGTTGTAATAATAAACCTATATTTGCGCGGAAGGGAGCTAATGAGAAGCCTTGACGAACATCGAAATATATATATATAGATTCCACCCATCCACCCAAATAATTAATTTCCCTAAACTATTTTCAATTTATATTTATTTGTAATAAAACAGAAAGATC
Organism: Phaonia tiefii; assembly: GCA_963931995.1. Classification (NCBI taxonomy): domain Eukaryota; kingdom Metazoa; phylum Arthropoda; class Insecta; order Diptera; family Muscidae; genus Phaonia; species Phaonia tiefii. Next base: position 294,312,580 of record OZ008369.1, on the reverse strand, counting down.
CTGAACCGCATTATGACTTAAAAACATACAATTTTAAAGATCTATAAGACAAATGAAAATCAGAGAATGAATACTTGTATCATAAAGGTAGTTACTGTTGTTGTGAACGAACTTTGATTTACCCCGAAGTTGTCAGAATTTACTACTCTTGCGGCAAATAAAGAAACCCGTTTATTATGAACAAAAGTAGAGTACACACATACGCATACACTCAAAGATGATCACAATCATAGAGTAATTCTTTAAAGAGAGAAAATTTGTCTCATCTGACGTTTCCTTTCACACTCTTCGTGGTGCGGCCGGTGTGGTTGGAACTGGTCGGCTTACACCAGGTGGAGTTGCAAGAACTATTGACTTAAATTTATCATGTCGTTTTGGTTGAGAACCGTGAAATTTAAACCTATTTTGAACTTTTTTGTTATCTTTTATTGTTTGTATACATTTGTGTTGTATTTAACACAATAATCTTAACATCCAAAACGAAATGCCGTGGTTGTTTCCTTGTTGGTTGGTTTGAACCATTACCTCTATCTGGAATTATTAAAGCAATTCTTTCCAACATCAAACGTTCATATAACAGCAGGCCAAAAGTCAGAAATTTTGCGGAGCGATATATTTTTTTACTCTGTACATGTATGTCTCTATGGTCACAATCATGAAGTGCTTCTCTCTTGTTTGAGAGAACATAACACACACAAACACTACACTATCTTTTGGATTGACTCTGCCTTCTCGAGACCTTAGAACAACAAGGTTCTAACTGACAATTTTTGATAAAATCACCTAGACATCATATTGAACTAAAGTGGGTATGCCAATTCGATTACTGGCATCACCATGAAAATATCTCTTACCGTTTACGAGATACCCAATGCAACAAACTGCTAACTTCGTATTTTTCCATACTAATTTGGTTAATCACAAACATTTAATCTTGTTTTTCTCAAAAAATACTTTGGTGCACTTAGAACCTTGTTGTTCTAAGGTCACGTTCTTTCAATAAATATAAACAAGCAAACCCTACTGTTAAAATTTTGATCGGCTTCGTGCGACGTATGTGATGGCTGAGAGGATACGCCTGCAGAATGGGGGTTATGATGCTGGGTTCAACTCACATTTCAGGAAAAGTGTAAGTGCTAAAACCGAATTGTATTTAAAACTCAATAAAATACTTCTATTATTAAAAAGGGTTCAATTCCATAAGGTTTTACTTCCAGTGCAATGCAATTCGTTAGCGTTAAACGAACAATTAGTTTGTCGCAAACATTTCCCGTCACTCGTAGAAGCTTATTTGAGTTTTAAGTTACTATAATTCATTTGCGGTAAACGAAAGAACAGTTAATGGAAATGTTTTGTTTCTGTTGTAAATGTGTTTTTGTTTTGTTTACTAAAACCATAACATATACTCTGGATGGCTGGACGTTCGTTTCGATATTCATGCCACATCATCTCCAGCAGCGTCTAGCCTGTAACGCCACCGAACTGCCCGTTCAAACTTATCACTAACTGAAGGTTTTTTTGATGTTAATGTATGGGAAGTTCATACTACAAGATTTCAATGTCTGTTGCATATTTCTAAATATTGGTTTTCGTGTAGAGTGATATTTATCACTATTTAGATTTCGTTTGGGCGTAGCGACATTTTTCTATGCTTACACTTTACAAAAATATGTATGTAAGTAGTAGTTGCCATTCCCAATTGAAATTTAAAAAATCTATTTAATTTTGAAAAATATCAATGGAACCTTGAAAATTACATCAATACAATACATCAATTGAAATTTGAAAAACATCAATTGAAATTTAAGCGACATCATCTGATATTTAAACGACATCAATTGACATCAATTAAAATTTGAAACCTATTAACTAAAATTTAAAAGACATTAATTGGAATTTAAAAGACATCAGTTGAAATGTAAAATTCGTCAATTGAAATTTAAAAATTATTAAACAATTTTATATATTACATTTTTAAATTGATGTGTTGTAAACTTCAATTGTAGTCTTTTCAATTTCAATTGATTGTTTTTAAATTTCATTTCGAAATGGTGCAGACAATTAACGAAAGATGTTCCTCAAAATCTCAGTATTTTTGTGAAATGGTTATGTTTATTTTTGAATGTTACACAGTGCACAATTTTTGAAAAAATTACGAAACATAAGCAGAACCACCACTTTACCCCGTTTGAGGTCCCAACCGCGTCATAAGTTTTTTGACCTACATATATTTATGGTTTTATAAAAAAGTGTTTGAGGTTTACAAGTTTTGGCCTTTTCCCCTCAAATTCGCCAGAATGTTTCAGGCTACAACTTCTGGCCCTTTTAGGTCAAAACGCCGAAAACCTTATAGATAACTGATAACTGTTTCGGAGGTCCAAACAAAAATGCCAAATTAAGCAGAAAAAGTTGCAATAAATTATAGATATAAAAACATTCAACTGCGTTCGAATACTTCTAGAACCCTTTTCATGCATTTGCTATTGACCACTTGGCTAACAGCCATTGAAATTGTTGCTGCTGCTACAAAATAATGTTTAATTACTTTAAACTATTTAAGGAATTCGTGTTGGTTTGAATGGCATGACTTGGCATTTTTCTGCTCTCTAGGTAGGTAATGGTAGTTAGAAATCGCTTTGACATTATTGGCACAGATGGTATGAAATCTAAGATTTATTTCCATTTAAACATTTCAATGGTGCATGACTTTATTGTTGTTGCTGCTGATGCTGCTGGTGTGGGTCTTATTGCTGTTGGTGGTGTAGCTGTTGCCATTGCTGGCTGTTGGCTGTTGACTGCTTGCTGCTGATGTAGCGATGGTGTTGCCGTTTAAGTCTGTCTCAAATGTCAAAGGTGTTTTTGTTAGTTTTTTTCTCCCTCTCTTAATTTATTTGAAATTACTTCATGTTACTTTTGTTTCTTATCGTTTTTTTCTTCGTCATACAAAAGATTATGTAAACAAAGATATATACATGCAAACATATAGTATACATATGTACACACATATATATAAATAATTTTGTGTATACACATGTGTAAACCTTTACATTTGTTTCCATATCCATTTGTCTGACTTCTTTTTTTTGTGTGTTGATCCATTTGCTTTCAAGCCTTTAGGTATAATAAAGTTATGGTTTACGTTACAGCCACACGTTTGTAGTACTTGTAGTTTCTTGGTCCAAAGCGTTGGCGATTACCGAAAATGAAAGTTGTTTTATAAACCACATTTCCTTTTTACAAAACTACAACTACTACTTTACATTAAACTCTGTAAATCTTCCAATCATGTGTTGTCCTTTTTGTTGTGGTTATCAAGGTTGTCGTCTACCTTATATTGCACTGCGGGATGGAAGATTCCATTCACCAATATATAATTTTTTTTGTATGACATTTCGATGAGACTAAGATTTTATTTTCCTGATTTATTAATTTAAAGTTATTATAAACTTTATAAAATATTTCAAATATCACTGAGATCCTGAAATCCGATTTAATAATTATATTGTTTTAGAACAGAATTTTTAAATAGATTAGGTGTCATTTTGCTAGAAATAATTCCAACACCTTTCCTATGAACGGAATGCTATAAAAAATGTTGATTTTCTGAATCCATAATTTTGAGCATTAAAATTAAAGTGTCGGCTGTTAAGTTCCATACTAACTCCGTTAGTTAATCTTGAACTTTAAAATCATTCGTTTAGAATATTTAATATCGACAATTACTTGTTGATACTTGTTGATAAAACAGCGGATTCCCGTAAAGTAAACAGCAGCTAAATATTTCTGGCTATACCCACAATAAATTAGAAACTTTCGAAACTAAACCAATATATAAGGGAATTAAAACAACAAAGTTGACAGGTTTCGAGTAGAATATCCATATATGCATTTTATGTAACCTTACATGTCTCTTAATGACAATGAGTAACGACTGTTGTCAAAATCATATGGTTTTGACCACAGGTTAACCATCCATTGACTGAAACCACAAATTAGTTAACCGCAATTTAACAAAGCAACGGAGATGACTACTCATGGAAAAACTGGTCATAATAGTCTTATGAGTTGTTTGTTTACATTAAATTCCTGAATAAAAAATATTAATAAAGCTGAAGACTGCTAAATTCCCAATAAAAAGTTGTATTTAAAAACTATGTTAGAAGTATAATTTGTATGTTATGATATCAAATTTGAAGAAATATTATTATACAAAGTCTAACAACTCTAAGAGCCATTATCACTACACTACAAACTGGCATATATACGGCGTCCCGATATTAGGAATTTTTCCCGTGTAAGTCTACGATTGTTCTGATTATTAACAACGGAGCGATATACAAAAGAAGAACGCATTATCATGAGAATCTTCGACCTAATGTGTCAACAATTTGAAGAGTGATTGCAGAAACTGGGTCGATTGTGGAGAGTAAGACACCACCTGTGCGTCGACATACCAGCTGGTCTCTCTTGTTGCTGCAGATGAGAGTAAAAGCCAGCGATCAGAGTCATTTGCCGGATATTTTAATCCATACTTAATTGGAACATGCCTTCTTTACAATGCAACAAAAACATCTTGGTGTGTTCTTGTGTTGGAATAATTGAGCTTTTCCGTAGGAATTGATACTTAGGGATTATCGACCGATACTACTTCGCATATGAAAAATTTCTCTTGCGAGTTTGTATATATCTTGTTGATGATCTACCGGTGGCATCTGATGACGAACTTATCACTGACTTCAAAACTAGTCATGCCAGTGAGTGCGCCCTCCTGAATGGTCTGTTATTCCAACAAAACCAACCATTTTTCATATAGAAACACGTTTCTGACCTTGTAAGCTTGTAGTATGAACTTCTCATGCATTACCACATAAACAAAACATATGCGTTTTATTTTGAAATTAAATCGTGCATATTTATTGAGAGATCCTAGATTTAATGATAACCAGAGATAGGGATAATGGGGGTTAACCGTATATTAACAAACATTAATATATATTTTCAGTTTCCCAAATTGATAACAAGCTACCATCAACATTCGCTCATGAAAAAGCATCTCGAAAAATCGTTACCTTTCGGAACCGGTACTACAGGTTTTCAAATTATAAATATGAATTTAATTTTACATAGACATAACGCAAGGCCAGATTAGAAAACAAACTGGAAATTTGCTCGCGAAACTGAGCAACATTGCTAGAAATAAGAGAGGGTAATTGAATGCGTTCTAAAATATTGGCAAGAGTCGCAAGTGGACGTACAAAAACTAATAATTTTAAAAGTATTTACCGGGGTATGATATGTGCTATAATAGATATGTATATGTTTTATAAATCTTGTTTGGTAAACCCCAAAAGTATTGACAAATCATTTGGTTTAGAGACTTCTACAAGGACGTATGAAAAATGTGGTGTTATCTTTATAATCTCGTTACCTAATTTAAATAGATAAATATCGTCCTAATACATTCCATGAACTGGCAGGTGAAAGCTTCTCAGATCAGCACGGTGCGCGCCTTCTAATTCTTCCCTCACCCTATAGTTTTACAACGGTTCGGAACGGTTTTTTAGAAGCTTTTTCATTGCTAATTACGTCACTACGCGAGGTGACCGTCGTCGAAAGAAATGTAACGTGGTCAGAGCAGGTATGGAACTGACGTTCTCAAGTACTAGAGTCACGCACTCTAACCATTGCACCACCCACAGTCACGATCTAACTGATGTAGGTCTAATTTACTGTAAATGCTAAGATATTCGTTACGATTACAGCAAAATATTTGAAATGTGAAATTTCAGAAAGTTCCAGAATTAATTTTTCTGCTACGCAATTTGAATATTTTCGAAAACGCTGACGTGGAACTTAAATTTGTCAATTTTAAAAGAACAATTCAATTTTTGATATTGTCTCTGTTGTCTAAATTAACACTTGTTGAAGGCCGGTATTTTGTTTTTTAATCATTATATTTTTTTCTTCAATTTTTGAATTTTGTAAATTTTTCAATAAACGATTAAGAATTTTTATAGACAATGCTAAATTTGACATCTCGTTTCAAATCGTTTTTTTTTTGTTAAACTTTTAAATATTTTCAAACGCTGCTTATAACAACTTTATATTAACTAAAAATTCCCTTCTAACTTCATTGTGCCAAATAGACCGTATCGGCCAACACACAGATTCAATCATGATTTTCCATTAAATTTCAACACCTTCCTTTAAAACTGCAAAAGAAGCCAACACTAAATCTATATCAATTTATGAGTCAGAAGAGAGAAGCAAAAAAAATAAGCTAATGACTTAAAAATTAGTGGTGCTATGTGATTAGGTTACGAAACTTTATAAAAAGGAAAAAACTATCAATAAAAATTACATTATTGAAACTGGTTTACGCTGACGTACGAGAATGCAAACACTTTAGGACTTGGAAAATTATTACATTTTAAATAAGTTATTATTATTTTAAAAAGGTGTGCAACACTTACCCGCTGTAACAGCCACAGCTAATACGGCACAAACTAGAAACAGTTTTGCCATTTTGTGTTGAGATTTAATGTGAAATTACACTTTGAAATGTATTTTCGTTTTGAGTTTTCAATATTTTCTTTAAAAGAACTTCACACTAAACGAATTGAATTCGTTTTCTGTTCTGTTGTTGCTTTATTGAAATTAACTTAATTTTATTTTTTTTAAGTTAAGTATGAAAACACTAAAAGATCTTCAGCACAAGCGCACCAGCTGCAATTTGTCCTTCCGATCGGTATCAATGTTTCATTTACACTGACACTTTCAAACGCAGCACTTTAAAATTTCTCGAACTTCTTTTAAAAGTTAAAGAGCCAGAAACGATTTTCTTCTTCTTTTATTACAAAAAGTCGTATGCAAAAACACCAGTTATACCCACCACTAGCAGTTCAACTATCGTCGGTGGTGAGTAACCTCCGGGTGGTGTGATTTTGTTGGAGTGGTAAAGCTTTCAACGAGAGCGCGCGTGAGCTGTCCGACGACTTAGCGTTAGAAAAATGCAAATTTAACCGAAAAAATACAAGAGTTTCTTGTTTGTGTAGCCTGGATGTTTTGTTGTTTCGCGTGTGGCTTTATAAGAAATTCAACTTGAAAAGGTTATAAAAATCGCTTTAATTGATTTGTTTTTTCTTTTGCATTTTATGTACAATAATAAAATAACAGCAGACACTTGTTTGCTAGGTTTGGGCGAAACAAAAAACTACATAACGCGAGGTGGCACAGAACACGAGAGAGCGCTTTGCGCACGTCAGCAGGGTTTTTATAATCAAATGCAAGCCTTGCTCAAAAGGGGCAAACAACAGCTCGGCATGAAAGCCATCAAGTGTGGTGAATCCATTTCCCCTTCCGAATGGGGAGTAGGTGAAATAAAACCAGTAGTAACCACATTGAGCTCTCTCCCTCTGACGATCTTTCTCACTCACGCTCATACGCCAGCAGTGGTGTGATGTTGCTGTTTCTGTGCAGTCCATGGTGTGGTGTGGGGAGTTGTTTGTAGTAGCCGTAGTGGTTATGTGGGTTGTTGTTGTTGGCGGCGTCGGTGGTGGTGGTGGTGGTGTTGGTGGTGATAATGGTAGGTTTGTGGTTGTAGTGGGGTGATTAAGTAACTTATTGTAAGGTTTGGGCCGTCTTTTGTTTTATAATTTCTTTTTTGTGTAATCAAAACTAAAGAGGGGTTTATTTTTTATAAACGTTTAACGTATGAAAGTTATACAAAGCTATGGACAAACCAATCAAATGAGGCGACAGTTTTTATTTTTTCTTCGACTGATCTTTAAATACATTTATGACACCAAAATTAACTTATATATTTAACCATAAAAACGATAAAATCTATTGAAATAATAAAATGTCAATTAATTTGCATTCAAGTACCATCTTCTGCTTGATATACAAAAAAAGTTGATTTTCTCTTTAAAAAAATAAATAAAACAAAAAAAAAACATCAACACTTTAATCATCGGCAGATCAGCATAAGCATGATCATTCCCAGCTTCAACGAGTCAACGGCAACATCATCAACATGTTTGTCATCATCAAATTAAAATGAAAGAAAAAATTAAGAAAAAAACTAGTTGGTTTTATAAGACGACCTTGATTTTTAAATAAATCCTCAACAATTTATGTATTTTTTCGCCATCATCTTCAGTCACTTGCTTAGTAGTGATTGCCGTTTGTCTTCGTTTTTTTTCTCATATTGTATATTTGGCTATAAAAGTGTGCCACACTTTTTGACACTTTATATCAAAATACAACTCAGGTTACAGCATCTCCCCCTGCCACCGCTTTGTATGTTTTTAACCCCCCAAATAACTAGGTGGCATCCATGGTGTTGGAGTTTTTGATTGTGTTGTGATGGCAGCATCAATTGTGTTACGAAGCAGTGATTTTGTAACCAAATTTCGGTTAAAACTGTAATATAATTTCCACAATGGCGATAAATTACCTACAGCCAAACGGCGCATTCATCTTTACATCGAATCATACCATCGCATCGCTAATATGGCACATATGGACATTAAATCGATAAAGTATCGGAGCCAACATTAGTGCAGTAAATAGCGAGTATCAGTTTAAAAGTGAAGTAAGTTACGAATATCAGTTGAAAAGTAATGCATAGAATATTTTGATCGTCAAGTAATAGAGAACAAATATCAAGTTATACAAAAAGTTCGTAAGACTGGCTTACTAGTGCACAACACTCATGGTTCCAGTCATTATATGGTGCGTTCGTATTTGCTGTGGAGTTTAGAGTGATACCATGATCCCAAAAATACTGCTGGAAACACAAGTTCGGTCGACAGTGAGTGCTACAAGGTCATGATTGCTGACTTTTTGTGGACTGAAATTTAATATATGAACTTGGACGAACCTTAATTTTAGCAAGATGGCACACCATGTCACACAGCACATCAAACAATCAAGCTTTTGCACACTAAGTTCGGTAATTGTGTTATCAGCCGTCTGGGTGCTGCCAATTGAACGCCTCGGAAATTAAATTTGGCGCCGTTAGATTTTTTTGTAGGATGTCGTTAAAGATCGGTGCTATACGGATACAATGAAGCTATACGAGGCAGCCACATAAATCGCTGTGCAATAAGTCCATTATCTACCAACATAAATTGAATTTTAATACTTGTATGTGGACGACACTGGACAGGAATCCAAGCGCAATAGCACAATGGGGAATTTTTCCAAAAAAAAAAAATTGGAAATAATTCAGCCGTTCAAAACGGCATATTCGATGAACATGACGCATAGATAGACATAGCTAAAGAGTTGCGGTAAACTTTTTAAATTGGGACACCACAGTTACAACACGAGCCGCACGGTGGGATCCCAAAGTCTGCAACTCCGGCAATCAGAAAAATTGTAACCGTTGTCAAATCCTAAATTATGATTCAACTGAAAACAATTTTTCTATGTTTATAGCTGTGATAAAAACTTACCAAAAATACATGTGAATATGTCCATTTCGGCTCTTATAGATCTCGAAATATTTGGGTAAACCCTTTTTGTTTGTTGTTTGCCGGTTATTTGAGAATATCGTCACTAACTGAAAATCAATTTTAATTCTGAAAAAAGTATTACGTTAACAATATCAACTGTTGTAAATCGAGAAAATAATTCGTTGAAATACATAAATTTTCGTAGCAGTAACATGTATTTGAAGTCAAAACAAAAATGGTTTCCCATTATATGCCATGAAGGATTTGGGGAGTGCTCTCCCCCATTTGTTTGAGAAGATGCAATTCCTTTATGTGTTTTATAAAAATATCTAAACGTATATTGAGCTTGTGAATACCATACATTCTCCAGAGATTTCGAAATTTAATAAATTTTTACAAAATATTCAGTTTTTGACCAAAAATATCTCGACGTCCTTTTGTTTTTTAAGACATTTTCTCAACTATGTCACTGTGAAATTTCATCTTGATCGGACAAGCCGTTGAGAAATAGTTGTATTATTTCCATTTTTTTTTTATGAAATCCCGCACTGTTCATAGGTGGCATCGAATATCAATGTTACCATTTGTATTCCTATTTCCATGATAAAATCTGTAACTTGTACGAGTAGACCTTACTGATTGGGACCTAGAGTTTTTGAGTAGTTTCTAATAGTAATGCATTTCAATGACAATGCATTGGAAAATTCTATGTATGAGTGATAACACTACAGTATTGATGTCATTCCGCCATAACGTCTTAGGCTGACTGCTTCACCATAGCGGCTTCGGCTAATTGTTCCTCCATAGCGGAAACAGCCGACTATTCCACCATAACAGATTCGTCTGACTATTCCACCACAGCGGCTAAGGCTGACTATTCTACCATAACGGATTCGTAATACTATTTCACCATAACGGCTCCGGCTAACTATTCCACCATAGCGGCTTCGGCTGACTATTCCACCATAGAGGGTTTCGTCTGACTTTTTCAACATAGTGGTTCCGGCTGACTTCTCGACCATAGCGGATTCCTCTGACTATTCCACGGTAGCGGCCCCGACTCGCAATTCGACCATAGCAGATTCGTTTGATTATTCCACCGTAGTGGCTTCCACTGACTATTCCACAATAGCGGCTACGGCTTCCTATTTACCATAGCGGATTCAGCTGATTATTCCACCATAGCGTCTTCAGCTGGTTATTCCACCATAGCGAATTCGTCAGACTATTATATGTGGAAAGTACCAAGAATTTGGAAAAGAATCTCATATTTGGAAACTTTCGAAATTATTTTGGGAATTCTGGGATTGCATTGGGGCGAATTTTTAAAATGTTAACTGTTTTGATCTCCAGAAAATGCGGTTAACCAAACTAATACATTTTATTTTCACATCTCATATCTTCTATATTTTTTAATTGTTCAAACTGCACTTATTATCAAAAATTATTAAATTTCAGAAATTTTCGACTTAATGTTAATTCATGAGTTGCCTTTATTATTAGTGTTTTATTAAATTGAAAACTATAGATAACACCGTGTTCAATGGTACGAAACACTTAACCATAAAATGTAAGAAATTACGTCTCAGAGGCGCTTCACAAAAGGGTTTTCCCAAAAATCTTGACACGTATCTGCATATTTTTTAAGGTGTTTGGTAACGTTACAAACATATAACAAAATATTTACAGTAAAACCAAAATTTAAAGTTTTACAACGATTCACATTTTTGTGATGTCCGATGTTGTCAACTTTGGGTCCCACTGTGCGGCTGGTCTGAGGTCTTTGGAGTTCCAATTTAAGAACTTTAATAGCACTATACATCAGCAAGGTCTGTGTGAAATTCCATCCTGATCTGTCAAACCGTTTAGAAACAGGCTGAATTATTTTTTGCAGAAAAAAACCCACGGTGGGAGGGTGGGTTATATTGTGTTTATTTTTCATGGAAATGTATCTTTAGAAAATTCTCACTGCAAATCGTCAGCTGAAATGCAAACGGCCCTAACATACATTTTCATTATTTCAGACACGCTAAGAAATCCGTCTTTTTGTTGTTGTTTTGATGCTAATATAACGTAGCTTGTAGCTTGTTGTAAATATAGAATACTTGTGTCCAAACACATTGTGTTTGCTATTCAATATTACTTGTTTCAGATGATTAATAGGTTCTAATATATATTTTGTGACCAAAATGTGGCTTTGTTTGTTGAAAACCAAAACCTGACAGACAAAAAAAAACAAAGAAGCACCAGTTCTTCTATTCATCAAAACATTGCTTGCAAAGATGTACATGGTTCCTGCAATATGTCACTGAAACCGTGCAGGAGAAGCAAAAGACTTTGTAATCTAATGAACACTCTTTTGATAATCACCTATTGAATTTTGTTAACAAAAACTCTGTTTTTGATCGCAGCTCTCAAAACTGTTGTGTGGACATGGAGCTTGATCAAAAACATCATAGTCAATCAAAACATCGATTTTGACTTTTCTGTTGGTTAGGGCCGATTGCATTTAAGCTAATGACATACTAGTTTGTCATCATTCTGACATGTGAGCTAGTCTGCCATTAAGAAAAATTATATTTGTTATTGGAACAAAAAAGAATATATATTAAGTTGGAAAAAAACATTGTTATTGCCTTCGTTTCGACACTAAATAAATATATACAGTGATACACATACTCATTGTAGTGACGATTGACACCACAAGTCTTGCTAGCTGTGTCGACGTTCGTCCATCGGCTGTTGATGACTGATGCGTCGTGATGTATCAATAGACCTTGGGCAATCAATCGTTTAACATATTATTTTGATATTTGTATAAATTTCTTTAAGTCTATTTACTATTTGATTTATTTATATAGTGTTATTTGATTTAATTTATATGTTTTTTCACGTTTTTCTGAGAAGAATCAATCGTAGTTTTGACCGAAAGAATAGAAAATGAGGCGACAAGACGACAACCGCCCAATCAACTCCAAACTTATGATTTGCAAAATCGTAAAACTGGACTAGCATAAATTATTTTCTCAAATTGTGTTATAATTAGTTTGCATTTGCATATATAATTTTTGATATTTTGTTATTTTTGTTTCGTTATCTCTGTTATTTAAATACTCGATCGCATCAGTTATGGAATCAATTTAAAACAATGCACATGAAATCATTAATTTTTAGAATTTTTTGTTTTTTTTGGTGATTAAAAGCTCGTAATTTATGTTTTTCAAAATATTAAAATGCGCCAACAACGAATATTTGGTTTGTTGTTGTCTGGCAAATTATACTGCGATTGATCTTCATTGCATCGACACGTTGTCGGTAACGGTGTCTTTTTTTAAATTATGAACATAAAAAAAATATGAACATAATAACTTTTAATTTTTTTTATTAAATTTTAAACAATGATAACGGAAAACTTTGAATATTCGGTTAGTTCATTAAAAATGTTGTGGCAAACCAGTTGGTATAATACTCGTATATTTATCGACAACACGGATAAAACATATCGCCATCCTAACTACAAAACAGTCATAATTCAAAATCTATAAATTTTCAATAGCGCAAAAAAAAATGATTTTGTTAAAGTAAAACAACCACAATATGCAAATTCTCAATAATAGGCATATCAAACGGGATTTTTTTGACGAAACGGAAGACAAAATGACGAAAGCTTTTTAACGATTCTTGGATATTGCAAGATATGAAAATCTGAAAATGATGAGTTGTGATGTTTGATATAATACATTGCTATAACAAAATTCAAAATCTTTTCAAGTGACCTAGTAGAGGAGGTAGGTATAATCGAGTGCATATTATAACCGTGATGATATTATAACCCCCAAAATCTTAGTTTGTCGTTAAAACTCTTTTTTGACGTAGAATACGTCTTACCTTACGGTATGAGGAGTCATGTCAGGTTTTTATTGTTGTAATCTTTATTTCATTGAATTTGAGGAAACGGCTAGATGAATTTTTTTAAAATTTGTTTTGTAGGTAAATGAAGATGTTATCTTTCGTTTGATATACATTTCATATTGGTTGATATATTTCTAGTATTTTAATTTCTCAAATGAAAATTGTTTAAACACATACACTCAAACATATGTGTGGTGTTTGGTTGAGTGTTTTTGGTTGCTCAACATTGCTTAGGAACATGTATCTAGTAAAAAGTGAGACGAACAGCAAGCTAATGTTGCTTGGCAACATGTATCTAGTAAAAAGTGAAAGAAACAGTAAGCTAACGTAATAAAGCTTTTTTGCGAAAGCTACAATAAAGCTGTTGTAACATTAATTTTGAACTGTAAAGCGTAAAGCTTTCACACAACGCTCGAATGCTAATGCGAAGACTCGATAAGGTAAACCTTTTTTAATATTAGGGCGGCCCTCTCAACATTCGCAGAACTTATTTCAATAAAAATATTAATTAAAATACATAAATTAAATTAAGTTTAAAAAAATTGAACATAATATTTTTTTTTTAAACGGACTTGAATCAAATGCCGTTGGTAAATATAAAAATTACAGCAGACAGTTGTCCGAGGCCTTCGGCCACGGACTGTCCCTGCAGGCTGTGTCAGAGACACGGCCATTAAGTTTAACGTAGAATACGCCATCCGATAAGACAGAAAACATATATAACAATAAATGATAAATAATATAAGCAAATGAATTTATTGTTATATATGTTTTCTGTCTTATCGGATGGCGTATTCTACGTTAAACTTAATGGCCGTGTCTCTGACACAGCCTGCAGGGACAGTCCGTGGCCGAAGGCCTCGGACAACTGTCTGCTGTTTTTTTTTTGTATGACTTTGGTAATTAAAAAATTTGAAGCTCAGTCATTTATTATTCGCTCTTAGAGTTGTTTTTAACGTTGTGGAAATATTTGCCAAACTAGGTCTTGTTTTTTCCCTTAATTAAATGTTTGGATACTTTTTCCAAAAAATTTTAAATTTGCTATTTTAATATTTAATGTATTTTCAAAGTAACACTCGATAATTCGGTCCTTAAGTGTTTTCAATTTTAACTAAAACAAGCCATCATTCATTAAAATTGGTTGAAAATTGTAGGAGTTATTAATCTTTTTCTAAAGTGGAAAATGTAGCTTAGAAAGGGGTTTCCAATAGGGACAGGAGGATTTTGACAGTTCATCGCGGTTATGTTTCTGGTAATTTTGCCATTTTTTTTCAGTCTAAAGAGAAATCATTCAATCAATCAATCATTTTCCCATTACATCCCACGCACAATCTTATTCACATTCACACGCGTGAATCACGGCAATCACGTACAAATTATTCATAAAAGTAAAAAACGTTTTCCATTTATTTTGAAACCAATAAAATATATACAAACTAATATTCGTAAATTTTGAAATAATAAATTAAGTTAAATTCAGTTTTCTTTAAAAATAAATACAATAAATAGGAGCAGATTCACGTACAGTTTTTATTACATACTGCTACAGTGAAATACAAGAACCTAAACAAAATAAGACTCTTTTTCAGTACATATTGTCAATAAACTAAGTATTTTCATGCTGGAACAATATCTATACTGTTCACTTTATACAGTGACGAGCAAAATTGTAACAGGGCTGGCACAGTTTGGGAATAAATTTGTATATTTTAAGTATTTGATTAAAATGTATATTGGGGCGGGTTAATTTTTTTTTTTTGATGAAGCGTATAGCAAAAACGTAATCTATAGGTGATT
Source organism: Phaonia tiefii (assembly GCA_963931995.1). Taxonomy (NCBI): domain Eukaryota; kingdom Metazoa; phylum Arthropoda; class Insecta; order Diptera; family Muscidae; genus Phaonia; species Phaonia tiefii. The sequence continues at coordinate 294,297,410 of OZ008369.1, read as the reverse complement.
TTGAGAAATTATGCTCAAGAGACCATAGCTCTAAGTCTGATTTGGAGCCCCCCAAAATTTCGAAAATTCACGCGTGTCAATGTGAATAAAATTGTAGTTGCTATTCACAAGAGAACAATAAATTGATTTAGTTATATATATATATATATTAGGGCGGGTCAAATTGTATGGAACGATTTCTTCCATATATATGGAAAAATATCTATTTTGAAATTTTGGGGGGGCTCCAAATCCGACTTAGAGCTATGGTCGCTGGAGCAAAATTTCGCAAAATCACCTATAGATTTCGTTTTTGCTATACGCTTCATCAAAAAATAGAATGATATGCATCTTATATTCCCCATTTTAGTGTATAACAACATATCATATAGAGGTTTTCCCCATTTTTCCTTTTCTCCTGTTTAAAAATAACAATTACGATAAATGAAATCAAATAAGTTTATAATGAAATCTTTAACTCTAACATGTATATATTTGCTGTGATATCCTTGATAAATCTCAAAATTATTTGTACATATGTAACCGAGTTTATATTAAAATGTAAAATTTGGATGAATAAATTGAATTGAATTGAATTGAATTTATATCAGCACAATGAGCAATTGAAAAAATAACAGTAAATTTATGAGCTACATTATGGTTGCATTTGTGTTTCTGGATCTTTAAAGAGTTGAAGAGAGTGCGTAATTGTAACATTGACGAGAGTGCGTAATTGTAATATTGGGGTTTGCTTATATGTTACGCTATTTTAAACAATTATGTATAATTGTTGTTTATTTAAGTGTTCACTATGAAAGAGACCATATTTAAGTAAAATTCAAAAATATGTTTTAGTTCTAAGGGTAAATGCCAATGCGACAATGTGAAAACGGAAATGAATCCCAAATTTAAGGTCTTCTTGTATTATGAATGTGGGCCACAAATTCAAAAATTAAATATCACCCTAATCAATGAAATTACGAAATGTGGCCCCAAATTTTTTAGCGGGGCCCATTTTCATATCCAGTTCTGAATATAATGAAAAACCACAATGTATTATGTTGGCCACGGAGAACGGGCTGGGAAAAAAGCGAGCTCGTACTACCTACCATGAAGCATACGGTTCCGTATATTCAGTCATAGTCTCTATGTGGTAGAGACATTCCCCTAAAAGGTAATGCAAGATATCTTTGTGTGATTCTTGACAGGTATCATAGTTTCAAGTCAAATACTATGGATAGGATCAGTAGAGCCACAACGGTTCTATATTCGTGTGAAAGGAGGAAGATGGAGTCTATTCCCGAATAAAGTAGTTTACTGGACATATACAGCCGTCCGATATTGCTCTACGACATTGTCGTTTGGTACTAGAAAGTCATAATCCTATATTATTTCTGCAACCTCTATTACTGACTCCAATAACTGTCCACAACGGCCCCATATCTCTAAATGATATGGCCAGGCAATTTGATATTCACCTTATATGGGTGTCGTGGCACAGGAACATTCCAGGTATTCCATAGAGCGGATGATCTGAAGAGATTAGGAACTTCCTTACCTGTCCCGTTGTGATTTCAGGCTCACTCCGAAGCTCTCAGACATGCGAATGATAATTGATCTGAAGATTATGAAGAGTTATGACCTGCATCATATATCCATTCCTAGACAATATATCTCTATGTTAGTAGATGTGATGAGATCGTCAAACAACTCATGGGCTACTGCCCGGTAGCATATTGTATGAGTAGGAAGCAATATTTAGGTTCGTGCTTTATTTTGGATGTAACAGAGAGGCAGTGAGTTTAGCTGACTGATCTTAGGATCGTATGTGCAGAGTACTACTTGTTTTCGCCAGGGACTAATTTCTGTTCTTCAGCCACATTCTGGAATATCGTGATGAGGTATCATATGACTTCAACGTCCTTAAAAATACCAGGTCAATTTACAGAGTCAACGATGGGGAAGGAAAGTCATATTCCCGTGGTAATATATATTTCATGAATTGGAAATATACAACTTTTTTGTTTCTTTGTTATATGTCACGTTTTTGTCTTCAGCAGTTATCAACAAGCAAAGCCATATTTGGGTCACAAACACATATAATATAAAATATTAATCATTGTTTCTCCAACATGTAATACTGAATAGCAAACACAATGTGTTTGGACACTAGAATACTATATTTGCGACAAGCTACAAACACGTTATATTTGCATCCAAATAACAACAAAAATACAGCCTTTTCAGCATGTAACTTGTTCAATAATTTGATTTTCAATAAGTCAAGATATTCTCAAACAACCGACAAAAATCCGGAAAATTTTTCCAAAACGAGAGGTTTACCAAATATGCCCAGAACCATAAGAGTACCATAAAAGTAGACACGTCCGCATATTTTTTTTACTAGCGTTGAAAACATATAAAAACATATTTGCAGTAGAAACAAAATTCAAAGTTTGCCAATGGTTCAAAAATTTGTGATGGCAGAGGTTGAGGTTGACATTATTTGTGTGTGGGCCTGTGGAGTTCCAATGTAGAAATTTCAATATCCCTACACCTCATTATACACAAATTTCATCTTGATCGGTAAAGCCGTTTGGAAACGGCTGAATAATTTCCAATTTTTTGGGGAATCCCCCTCCGTGCAAAGGTCCTCATTGGACGTAGGCCCAATTTTTGAGTTAAAAATCACATTTAATCAACAATCAAACAAAATTTCTACTCTAGATTAATTTTTTAGGTAAATAGTTGATTAATGTTTAAACAGTAGAATTTGGGCATTTAAACTATGATCAAGCGACCGTATGATTTTTACAGAAAACAAAAAGAACAACAAGCACAAAGCTTCTTTAATTGTTAATGTGAAGAATTATAATCATCATCCACTTTCAAATAACAATAAAAACGTATCCTTTAACTTTAGTGCAATTTGAACTTTATTTCTACTAAAATGCTTTCAGTTTAAATTTCTTGTCAAAATGGCACGACCTTGATGCATTGTATGATTATCGGTAATTTTTCGTGGTCAGACCAGACCAAGTCAGACCAAACATAAATCAAAATCAACTGATTACGAATGTAAATAACCAATCAAAAATTAGGCGTAAGTGTCTCAATAGTGGCAGCCACTTCCTAACCTATATTGTTTGACTGTGTAAAATATAATTTGAAGCCTACCTTCATTTATAGTTTGGGGTTGAGGATACCAGAAATGTTATTTGCTATAAATGCACCCAAATTCCATTAGCTTTTGAGTTAAAAAAAGGAACATTCGTTAATCCATAACATGAGTAGCAGGACTTCAAAAAGATAGAGACTGCAACATCACTTATTTTTTTTTTTTTTTAAATATCGTTTGTATATTGAATTTTGTTTTTTATAGCAGTAATAACTTTGTGTACTCATGAACAAACAAAATAAAAGAGAATAAATGCTAAACTCATAAAATTCAATAATATTCAGATTTCACGATAAATGTGTGTTATATATTTTACTAACAACTACCAGCATAGCACAGTTTTTATAAATACATGACATTTAACTAAACAACGTTCGCCTCTGTTGTTTTTTTTGGTGCTAAACGACTTTCGCCAAATAAAAATTAAATTTATTGTACCCAGCGTTATGTTAATTTCAATATTTTTCTTGAAATTTCAATTATTGAATATTAATATCGATTTTATGGGCTGAATTTGCTTTGTTCTAATTTTTATATGCAATGTGACATTTGTGACTCCATGGATGGGTAATGTAACATCCTGGCTACCATTGTCTCTGTGGCCATGGTAAAGTAGTAAGTACCACAAATTGCATGTTATTACTCCCACTCCTTTGGTCAGTCCTTTTTAAGGATATAATCAGAAAAAAAACATAGCATGTCATACAAATATAAAATAGAGTCAGACATACAACTAAAACAAACCATTTTAATTGTCTATAACTAAAAATAAAACACAAGCAAATACTCTGCAGGAAAAAGTCACTTAAAAGTACCTAACAATCTAAAAAGGTTATAAAATAGACCGCCGTTGAAGTTTGATGGAATTTGTGATTACATGACTGTAAAGAGAAAAATATCAAATTATTGCATGCGGAAAATAGATGTATCCTTCACTGTCATATTTAGTACAAAAAGTTAAAAAACAAAAACAATTGAATAGATCTAGCCATGGTCGATTCTCCTAGTTTCTGATTAGTAATTTGAAACTCTGTAGAAATGTGTAATTTTGTTGTAGGTCAGTCAGAAAAGGCTCATTTTCTATCATGAAACTTGACATATCGTTTGAATTGTTGTACCATACCATATTAAATTTTATCATATTAAATAAAAAATATTGAATAACTGAATAAACTAACTATGTATGTATATACTTACTCTTATTAACAATATGGTTAGGGTTAAAATACAAGCACATGAGCGTCGAACTTTTTAACTAATCTAGTCATACAAATTTCATATGATGATGGTTCCTCAATTCATAAAAATTAATTAAATGTTGTCATATTATTATTTAATTACTATTTCACTGATAACAGAGGTGCACCAACAGAGAAAATAACCGAATAAGATGTAACCGAAGTTAGGGGTTGTCACAACCATATTATACGTCATCATATCCGACTAAGAAGTTGCCTCATCCGCATTAGAGGTTTTCAGAATGTATTTGAGCTTGGTTTGACAGAATTTCAGTTGTGGAGGCTAAATTCAACATCAATTCGGTTGTGCCAACTGCAATTCGACGGCAACTGCCGAATTTATGGTTCTTCTTTTCAAACAATTTGTTCTGTGAGTGTGGTTAGGTTAGGTTTAGTAGATGTGGATACATACTTAGTACAATACCGACCGTTGCGATACCACGGGAAAAAAAGCTTCTCAAAAGCTTCTCAAAATACCGTTCGGAACCGGTGTCACACTGTAGGTCCCAATCAATGAGTATAAAACTAGAAAACGCGCATCTCACTGGTTGTGAGAAGCTCTCCCCAATCCCTTCATGGGATATAATGAGAAACCACTTACGTATATTTTTATTTACTATGTAAAATTTTTCCTTTAGGGCATCCAAATGATAAAGGAAAATTAATAAAGAAAAGTCAGTTGCACTGACAGAGAATTTACCCGTACCAGTCATGTTAAATACCGACGAGATTCTCATATCATTATCAGCGAAATATCTAGGACTTAGTAAGAAAAGATTAGAGCTAGAAATCAGATATAGAAACCTGACTTGGCTAATTGGAAGGAACTCCATCCTTTCGGTATGGTATGTGCAAAGAAGAACCACATCAGACAATTTTAAGTCTTTCACAATAAATTTCTGAGGAATATGGTAAACACCCCTCGGTACGTAAGAAATTAGGATATTCATCGAGATCTAAATGATCCCACGTTAAATGGAGCAATAGAACAATTGCCCATTTCATTTCGAATTTATTCTTGGACTTGCAAGAAACCTCAAGATTTAATCAGCTAGTCTAACAATTGAAGAATTAAAAAATGTGCTACTTGGCGAGATATGGTCACTCGTTTGTTTCCCAGATTTTTAGTAATTTTATTAACAAGGATTCGGAGTTTGGCTGAAAGAAATCTACTCCATTTCCTACTCCGCTTTCGGTCAAATTTTCTGATCTCCGACTCCTGAACTACAGCTATGACACCACACGACCTGATTGGTATCATCAGTAGATCATCAATAGTATATATCGTCACCTAAAATGCCCAAAGACGTAACCCTCATTTTCAAAATTTTACAGGAGAAGCAAAAAACCTTATAAAATCAAAAATATTTCAGTTTAAAACGCGTTCATTCCACATCTTACCTTAGGAACTTGGAAGTCTACTATTTTGCACACTATATTTTAGGGCGGAGTATTATATTCAATCAAAAAAACAGATTTTATTTTTTGAGGGTTACGCCTTTGGGCATTTCAGATGACGATATGCAAACTCTAATATGGAATTTACATATGCGAAGTAGTATCGCTCGATGGTCCCTAAGTACCAATTCACACTGAAAGTAATTGCTCCAATACAAGAGCAGAAGGTTTTTTTCCTCCATGTGTACGATATTTTTTTTTTTAGGTTTTTAATTTCAACTAATAATAAATAAACATTATTTTAAATTATTCTTTCTTATAATTCTTCAATTTAAAAACACGGCTCAAAGATAGATATATTATTCTAGAATATATGAGTTTTCTTGAGCTAACTTCACCTTTTTGAAATACGAATCCCGATTTCAGCGTTATCTGTCTTCAGAAGAAAATATTATAGAGAGAGATTCTATAAGTCATTGATCCCCCAGGAAAAAATTTCTATAGAATTAAATTTGTTACCAGTAATAAGTAGTAATAGTAGTAAAATACGTAAAGTACTTCATTGTATTTTATACCGATTTTCTGAACCGAATCTCACAACCACCAATAACAACGATTTTCTAACCGAACATGCTAACTCTTACCACTGTGCTGATGAGCGCATAAACTGGAACCTGTAATGATATGTGGTCACATTTGAAGTACTTCCAGCGAATGACATCGCGGAGTAAAATTCTTTGGTGTAGCAGCTACATTTTCACCAGCTCCTACCAGATAGTTGTGCTGAATATTCTTATGCTTGCGCAGTAGCAGAAACCTACTAACAATTAAATTAAATTAATTGATGCTAAACTCTTTAACTATAAGTTAATGGGACATGTGCTTCTTTTTATCAACAGGTTAAAATAACGATAAATTTAGACAACCAATTGACATTCGTTGGGCAATTGACAACAACATCATGCCGAAACACTGAAATCTCGGCGTATCCAGTCGCTGGCAACATTCGGCTGCTTTCATAACCATTCACTAAAAATGCCAAACTTGACCGATCATCATCAAAGTAGCGTTATATGTTTATATTTAAAACAATACGCTAATATGATATTAACGTTATGATTGCGTTTGTTGCTGCTGTTGTTGGAATTCAAACATGTTTGTTCAGTTGCACTCAAATTTTGAATTCGGTTAAAAAGAATAATAAATTTTATATCAGATTATCGATTTTCATTCGTTTGGGTTTGAACACTTTTAAATAATAATATTTTATGCATAAAATGCTGGAATTATAGCCTGAATGCAATAAAAAAAATATTGAATAATAAGCGATGATTTCAAATGTCACTTGTAGTTTGAGTTTTCAACGGCAAGAAATGTCTTAGAGCAAACGGCAGAAAGGCAACGAAATAATTAAAAATAATCCCAGGTTCGTTTAAGATAACGAAACAGGTTCAAGGTACAGGTGGTTGGTTAGTTGGTTGCTAACGTTTTGAGTAGCAGCACCAGTAGCAACAACACCGACATCAGCCACTGCAACTGCAAACGGTTAGGAGAGCAGTAATAATGGAGGCGACACATATGTTAGTTTTAATTAGATTTCATAACCTCTTTTGGTTATAATGGGATTAAAATGGATTAATTGGTGTCTCAAGGTGCTATAAAGAGCGAACGTAGTGGTATAAGAGAATTGATTATTGTAACTTATGCTCTTGCATCACGTTGAGGGAAATCAAAGAAAATACGAGTGAAATATTTACTCAATCCTTTATTTGGATCTGATAGAGTTGCCAAATCTAAACTCGAATATTTTCTTTTTGTATCTGAACTTTTTAATGCTACAACTACCGTTCTAGCAAAATTCGCTAAAAGTTTTAAAGTTGTTATTAAATTTTAAGGAAATTATAGATTTTTGTCGGAAAATATTCATCTTAACAAATGTGAACACTTCCATTCGCAATTAGGATATGATTTCCATTGTATAGAAGGAGTTTGATACACGTCGTCGAAATAGATATTTCGAAAATTGCATTTCCTTAAGCATATTTGGAAAATAAACCAAACAATTATTGGGGACCAATTTCAAACATGCCCCATTTTCATTGTTGCAACACTGGTATCTTACCATTTTTTCTCTGCGCAAATTGTTCCATTTGATCTGATAGTGTAACAATGGCTGGTATTTTGGTTTCGTTGTTGGCTTAGTTTTGTCAAAGTCAACACAAATATATATCAACGATGCAAGTAACCTAAACAGTACAACAACAAATTACGATGGTGTTGGGTAGATCCGAGCGGAATGGCATGATACCAGTACATAAATTTCAGTCGCGTGAACCGACTTAAACATGGTCTCACCCTAAGTCAATTTTGATCAGATGTGCTTTTTGGGATATATCGCATATTTGTATGGGAGTACAAAAATGGGCGTGGCAAACTTTTAAATTTTCAAATTACAAAGTAGCTTCTGACAATACAGTGCGCAGTTGCAAATTCTATTAAGAGCGGCTTTGGTTTACGGGAGGTATCGCGTCGATCAACCAGACAGCCGCCCAACTTTTGAATACGAGTTTGAGAGGGGCAATATTTTAAATTTTCCAAAGTAGAGTGGAATTTGACTAACTATTGCATAATATCAAATTTCATAAAGATTGGTTCTGTTTTTTGGGAGTTATCGTAACGACCAGCCAACCGGCCACATCTTTGTTATGGGGGGTACTAAAATGGGTGTGTCACAATCGCCCTTGTTTTAGTGGGTATCTAGCTTTGGACGAAATGAATCATATTACCTTATTAATATTGAAAATGTTTTAAGCGGATGCCAGTCACGATTTTGTATGGGAGGTATGAGAATGCCAATTTTCTGCTTAAGTATACACTTACAGATTATTAACCAATATCTGAGTTGAAGCTAATCACATATACCAGAAAAAATTTTAGAAGAAATATGATTTTGTACTAAACCTATCAATTTGTGTGGGAGGTACCAGAAAGGACGCGATCATAATGCCTATTTTTACATATTCAAACACAGTTTGTGCAAATAAAAGCCACCGATGGAATTTCATTGTGAGTGGTAAACATTTTCTGCAGTTATCGTGTTGACCAAGGAGGTAGACGGGCATGGTCCAATCGTCTTAAAAATCCTAAAACGAATTTGCTTAAAGACGCTTTGGGTCTTATAAATATGACTCCTGCTAAGGGTGAGGGCATAACCATATGGCAACCACAATCTCCTATAATTGTTCAGGTAGGAGATAGAACAAATCTATCCATGGGTGCTTTACAGTAGACTGTAGGAACAATAATTCTAAATCGAAAACAATTTGCCCTCTACCAGCAAAAAGTGGGTTTGTTACTCATGTGCGCCTCTTTTTCGAACGGCAGGTACTTTTTACATCCATACTTTATCTTTCAAAAAGTTTAGTGCCGAAGTTCAACGTGCTCCCTTACACCGAACATAGGTTTATCTTCAAGCTAACACGGCCTAAAATGCACCAACAAAATACTGGACCCATATTGAAGATCATTTGAAGATTTACAACAACAAAATCAAATGACTTCGGCCGAAAGTGTATGGTCCTCAACAGGATAAAAAGTAAAATTAGCTTTGCAAAATTACTCTACTGATTTATTTGCATTTTTCACAGATTCGTTTTTAGTATTCAGCATTAAACTCAATTTTTCATTATTTGGCAACAATGTAACTCTGTTTTCCATCTATCTTTTTTATTTCTTTCTCTCTCTCGTTTTCTCCAACACTCTGCTAAAGCTTTTTGCAATCAGTTTAACTGCAAACACGTAAATTATTCTGGGCCAAACAAAAGGATTCATTTCAATTTGTTGGTTTTTCAAATTAATTAGGAAAACAATCATTTATTGTTTAACAAATTAACCCAAACAAACCAATATAATAACAACGAGCATTTGCATTATTATACTGTTATTATTTATTACACACACACACACAAATACACACTGATGCAAAACTATACATACATACATATGGTATTTAGGACCAACTAAGTTCCCAGTTCGGTTTTCTGTTGTCATATTTGCTATTATTATTGTCATTGTATCCTTGTAACAGGTTGCTGTGTGTCCTTCTCACGTCGACCCTTCACTTGCCTGCCATATGTCCTTTCAGTCTGTTGCCTAACTCTAGCCGGCCTCCTCTCTCTGTCTCTCTTGCATCGACGTCATAGTCTTACTAGGGACTTATACCCTATGTATGTATGACAAATACATTTATGTTTGAATGTGTTTGTATTTGAACCGACTGAATTTTACTTTGTGGAATGGGTTAGAATTGGTAGAGCGTGTGTTTTCTCATAGTTTTTTTTTTTGTTTATTTTACTTTATTGTATTTTATTTTATTTTGCGCAGTGGCCAGGTGTACTTGTACAAGAGTGAGGAAGGTATTGTTATATTTCAACTGGCATTGGGGTTTGTTAGCCTTGTAAGTTTTATTATATGAAACAAGAAAAACCAAAAATACAAACACAAACAAGCAAACAAATATGTATGTATATACTATTTGTATGTGTAGATAGAATAATGAAACACCTTTCTTGGTTCTCCCATGCGAGAGAGACAGTCATGCACCACAAGTCAGCAAAAAAAAATCAACAACAGAAAGTCATAAAGAACAAAATATAATAAATGTAAACTAGAGTCAATTTCTATGTTGTTGTTGTTTTTATTTTCTATGGATTTCTTTAGTCGTCTTGTTACATTTGTTTAGAAACTACACACAAGCAATTAGCCATAAACTGAACTTAAAAAAAACCAGACCGATTAAAACCATATGGGTATTCACCCGGAACCGGAAGTGCAATTGTAGTTATATTAGAAAGTCTTCCGAATACGTATCGGTTGCAACTTAGAAACAACAATAGATTTTTAAGAAAAACGTAGGTTTATTTTTAAATATATTCTGGCAATCTGAATCGGGAGTAATTAAGTATTAGTTTTCAAACTTTAGTTTATTTCCCATTACATCCCATTAAGGCATTCTTCTCAAAATCAATGAGTTGGAGTTGTGTGCTTCCATGTTTTTAAACTGCGGTACCGAAGCCTACAGTTTTACTTTGATTCCGAACGGTTGGAATTTGAGAAACATTGTCATGGCTAATTAATGCCAGCGAAAGCAACCCAGCAGCGTAAACGCCAAGGGATTCTCGCAATATGCGTTCTGAGGCAGTGTGTTGACATTCAACCATACCTTCCCCTACCAGGCGTACACTCAGGCTCTTTCTCTTCGACAGACGACAATTCGATGCACAGACCTGTCAGGAGGGCAAGTCTGTGCATTCGAAAATATCCCACAAGATGCACACTCCCTTCTGTAAGTACACCCAATAATGGAAGAAGGTATGGATGCTCATAGGTTATTCACACTTCCTTACTTTAAAAAGGCCTATTGGAAAGCCAGCTAAGGTAATAAAATAAAATAAAATCAGACTATACGACAAGTGCTGAGATCGTGTGCTCGATTCCTGAGGTCGCAGGTTAAAAGAAAACATTGGTTAAAATATTGTATTCATCTAGGAGACATACAAATAAAACATTATAAATATGGAAATAATTCACATATATTTTTTATTTATCTTCTAAGTTCTAATTTCTTCTAATATTGCGCTGTTGCAGGGTTCCTACTAGGCCTTCCTTTTCAGTCCTCTTAGGAAGCCTTCTATTAGCAGGCCTCCCAGAAGGCCTAAACAGGAAGGATCACGTACTATCAGACAGGCCAGCTAGCAGGTCTGACAAGAGAAGGCAAATGTGCAGGCATCCCCTTCCTATGGCGGCCTATGCTAATTTGAAATGGTCCTTCAAACTGCCTGTATTGGCCTGCTTGAATTAAAGACCATAGTTAGGCTGGGTGGTGTGGCCGTCGGTGGTGCAGTGGTTAGTGTGTGCGGCTCTTGTACATGAGAACGTTGGTTCGATCCCTGCTCTGACAACCTTATATTTCTTTCTCTGACAACCTTATATTTCTTTCTCTGACAACCTTATATTTCTTTCGACGACGGTCAGCTCGCTTAGGGATGCCGACACTATCGACTTAGCCATGAAAAAGCTTCTCTCAAAATACCATTCGGAACCGGCGTACACCTTTAGGTCCCAAGCAATGAGTGTAAAACTAGAAAACTAGAAGCTCTTTCCAATCCCTTCATGGGATGCAATGTGACACCATATTTTTTAGATAGACTGTGTTCTCATGTACATAATTGTTTTTTATACAAGGTGTATCGGGTGAAAAATCAATCCTTCATACTTTGCATTAGTCCTGCGTTAAAAACAAATAACATACTGACTCACCCATACACAAACGATGACGAATAAGTACTTGTTGTTCTCCCTGTTGCTACATTTGTACAATATTTAAGCTGTATTCTTCGATTGTTTGTTCGTTCTTTTCTGGGTGTCTTTTAGCTGCCGGTGCGGCACAGTTGCTGCAGTCGCCAGTTGCAAGTTTGTTTTTTTTTTTGTCAAACTACATAGGAAAAAACACATGTAGTTTTGTGTTTTCGTTATGTGGATTTCCACTCGGTCTAACAGCCTTAATATATGCTTTGAGTTTTCCTTTTTTGTTGTTGTCGTTGTTGTCACCGCTGGGGAAATTCAAGTTACACAAATGTCATGTACAAACACAAATACAAATGGAAACAGATACTCAACCGAACTAGAATATATGATTATTGTATGTGTAGACAAAGTCTCACACACATACATACATACATTTAGTTAAGGCTAATTTTCTTTCAATTTCTTTTTAACTACGTTCTAACTTCCTAAATGAACGTATGGCGGATCTATAGCGTTTGGCTGATTGAAACAGTTCCTCCACCCCTCGCCATAGTTTGTGATGATGGCTATAAATTCCATTCCACACTACTTTTTCCTCCCCAGGAATATGAATTGAAATTGTTAATCAATACCTTCTTCAGTTCAAGGCAAGTGGCCACAAGTCAAGTTCTATGTTTAAAGGAATAAACTGAAGAAGAAGAACAAACAACGAACGGCCAACTGAATCAACTATTTGTAAACATTTCAATTGCACATGTGTGTTTATGTGTAGATGTTGTATATGTGTGTATGCTTCGGAAATGTGCATTATAGTTGTAGTCTCTCTCGCCGTGTTCGCAGAAGGCTATTTTAAAAAAAGTGTACAAGTTCACTTGTTCAATACGAGCAATATGTCCTGTCGGAAAGGTAATAAATCCTAGAATGGAACGACAAAACAGCTTAGAACTGTATAAGATGTCTTGCATAGATTATTGCAATAAGAAAGTGACAAGGGGATAGCTGTCAGTGGTGGTGTAAGGCTATCACGAGACGATAAAGTTCTTAAATTAATGTAGTTGCTTACAAATTAATTCAGCAACAAATTTATTTTTTAAAAATTAATCATGATTGTAACTTTAAGGCCATTAGACAATTAGAAACCCGACTTTGGTCGTGTTTAAAAGATGTCCCGGATGCTCAAATATATAGCCGAAAGCGACAAATTCCATTAAATGACATAAAGAAAAATGTGCATGGTACACAATCATCGCAACTTTTTGTATTACGTGCACTCGTAAATCTACAAACATAATATGTTCCACCCCAATTATATTACGGTAATTGAACGATTATAAATTATAGCGATCATATCAAATTTTATTTGAAATATATATATTTTTCATAGTGGCCATAATTGACTAACGATCAGATTTCGTTTCATAGCATTTTCAACGTTAACAAGTTATGGCGCTGAATTCTGTAAATTTTCAACGATAAATATTGGTAGTTACATTTTCAAAATTCATCAAATTTTAATACAATATGTATTTCCGAATATTGTCAATTTAACTACCGTTTTTTATCTCTAATAAGTTACGGAATCCCAGTGCTGGTATTTACTATTTCATTGTAATTAATTATATTAGTATAAAAATATCAAAGTGGAAATAAAATTTAAATTTTATTACACAAGAAGTATTTTTTTTAGAAAATATAGGGTTTCCTTTAAACATTTATTATGGATGGCATATCAGGCAAACAACCTCCACGCCTTTGACAGTGGAAATTTGCCATGACCGTTCTGCATAAACGTAGCTGAATTTCGTTGTTACAGCGCTTAAACATTACTGAATAAAAATATGATGGCAGTATGCCAACAGTCACGCGTGATCTGTGAAAATGAAATGAAAACAAAAACTCTAAATGAATCACACTTTATATGAATCTACTTTAAGTAGATCATGAAGCTTTCATCGCTTTCATCATCCTCCAGGTTGATCATAGTTGTTAAAACTGTAGCTGTGTAGCTCCTGATGTACTAAAATTCAGAGTTAAAAAATATCGATATTTGCATCGTCCGATGTCAGCAGCGATCGAACCTTTCGAAATGTTTGCGTATGAAATGTGAATAAGGTAAAATATAAAAAAATATATTCGCATAATATAATTGTTTGTCATTCGTCTTGTACAGTGAGGGATTACATTTGTATATATGCAGTGTTGGAGTGTATTAATGTACGTATATGCTAGGGCAGTTTGACAACTCCGTGAGTTTTTGAATAAAAGATATTCTTTTCGGCAAAAATAAATTCTCAACAGAGTTTCCTTTTAGCTCGATACATTTTGTCCATCGTTATTAAAATTTTTTTATTCCTTCCGACAAATAGGTTTTCTCAAGGCCCTAAAAATACGCGTTTGTTTTAGTGATGACTTCTTCATTCGACTCAAATCTCTTTCCGCCGTGCCATTTCTTCAGGTTTGGAAATATAATGTATTCACTGGGGGGGGGCTAAATTCGGAGAAAATGGCGGATGAGGTAGCAATTCGTAGCCCAATTTATGGATTGTTTCCTTTCACCGTGACCTTGTTGACCGACAGACCCCCTTGACATTCTTTGTTACACGTTCACCTGGTGAATTCCACTGCTTTGACTGTTCCTTAGTCTTTGGTGTGTTGTGATGTTTCAATCGACGGTTACGAAATATCGCAAAAACTCCTTTGGATTGCGGTTGAACTTCGCCAAATACTCCTTTGAAGTAGTCACACGTTTGCGGTTATGGTAGAGTGTGAGTAATCGCGGCACCCATCGCGAAACTATCTTTTCATTCATGTAAAATGTGATGTTGAGATGCCTACACTTCGCACCCCAGCCACCACACACACTTTCAATCTCTGATCGTCCAATATTGATCATTTCTGGCGTGATGACCCCTTTTGGACGACCTGAATGGTCGGCGTCACTTGTGCTGGTATGAACACAACAGAATTCACTAAACCACTTTTTAAGCATTGCAATTGATGGTGTAGAGTCCTTATAGTATTTAACAAGCTTGTACTTGGTTTCGGTGATTTTTTCCCATTTTAGTTGAATTTACGAGGTTCTCTGCTTTCAAAGGCACAAACTAAATGACGCAGTGTTTACAGTAGTATATTAACAGATGATAATTTGAAGGAGCAGTATTGATTTTTTTGGCTGCAAGAGAAGTTCCAAATGTCACGGAGCTTTCAAACCGCCCTCGAATGTCTGATTTTATGTGTTTGTTTGTTTGCATCAATGTGTTTAATGGGTTTAGTTTATTTTTGCCATGAATCATTTGATCGGTCTATATATATTTTGTACCTTTGTCAACACCTTTTGTACTTTTGCGTTATGCTACATGTTACCCCTCTTTATATCTGTCACAGAAATGGTTGCCTATTCGGATTTAAACACCCTCTCAAAAATAGTTTCACTTCATTACGAGTTTCGTTCCAACCCAAATTTGTGGCTCTTCACTAGTTCTCCTAAACATAAAATGTTTTTTCTACTGAATGCATCTTTAATATAGATTTCTATTAACTACTGCTTTCCCAGTGAGAACTAAAAAATATTAATCAATAATCATTGACCTGCTTTTAAGTCAAATATGATTTTTGTTCGGATCTTCCATTTAATTTGACCTTAGCCACCTCATTTAGCTAAAATGTAAAAAGTTCATCATGATAAACTTCTCTATTAATTTTATATTATAATAACCTCAATATTATAACTACTTTTTTATGGTATTATCTGTTTTTAATTTTGCATCAGATCTTTGTGTTTGAAGTCGTTTGCTGTATCAAAAGTCTTTTCATCAAGTACTCAGCCAGCATCTCCACCGCCATCGGCACCATAGGTGGTTGTCAGTTTTCTATGACTTTGTCATGTTTTTTGTTGTATCTTCTATTTGAATTTGACCTACTGGTAGTGGTGGTAGCACTTGACACCTGTCACCAGAGATTTGCAGCTGTCATCCTATTTGTTTGTCTGTTGGGATTCTCATCATTACCGAGACATCATAGGTTGGTTTTCATAGGAGTTATAAATAAATATCGTCTACCAGATACATTTTTTTGTTTGTTTGTATTGTAAGAAATTGTGTCATTTGTTGCTGTTAAAGTAGGAAGTTGATTGCTCAAAGAGACAAGAATTGTTACTTAAAATTAGAGTTTTTAGTACTAAAATCACTGAAATGTTCGCTATGAAATACTTTTATTTAGAAGAGGAACCCATTACCACTGTACTTGAACTAATTTTTAATGGAAAATCAGAGCACCACCGATTTTTCGGAAGTATAAACTTTTGAAGTTAAACTTGTAAGCGGTGACCGTTACAGACAGATGTTGAACACGTTTTTTTACGCCAAATTGCTGAATTGGGTCGTGAGCATTGTTGGTTCAAGCAGGAATCGTTTACACAACTCGGGCAATAATGAACATTTTGAATCACCAATTCCCGGGCCGCTAGATATCTCATTCTGGCGACTTGATCTGACTACATCTAACAGCACCTTTGGGGATTTTTGAAATCCAGTCCATATCACAACAAACCCCAAGCCTTAAAAGTGTCGAAAGCCAACATTGAAGAACAATCACCAATTTGAATCCAACAAATAATTCATGGCAAAAAAAATTATACTTATTACATGTTTCATTCCCATAAGAAGTAAGTGTATACACAAAAATAACGACAATTTCCTGATCCTAAAAATTAGCTCACTTAATTTTCTTGACTCAACTCTGTGGAAACATTTCATAAGCAAAACCAATTACAGGGTTGTTATGCCAAAGATATTTTATTTTTATTTTTTTATTTATTCATTCGATTGTAATACAAGAAGCCAACAAAGGCCAATTAAACTATAATACATAGCACACAAGTATTTTCCTATTTCATTACATACATCGTAAATATCAAATTTAGAATTATTTGTCTGACAGTATATACTACAAAAATGGCTCCCCAGCCAAAAACAATACATTCACTAATAATAACAATTAAATTAATACACCCTGTTAGCAATGAATCTCGTTTTATGGAAAGTTAAATAGCGTATATTCTGTGAAAATTTTCCGAAAGACGTGGATAGAAAAAGAAAAGTTCCGCAGTTGCAATGGAAGACTATTCCAAATTCTGGTAACTCTAACGCGAAATGACCGATCATAAATAAAAGTGGCAATACGATTAGGAAACAAAAGTTGTGGATTTCTTACAGATGTACCAAAGACAAACTTGTTTCGTAAGTGTGGTGGAGAATTCGATACTATATTCGATAAGATCGACATGATTCTTAAAGGGCAAGCCTAAAAAATTCTTTACATATTCGGACACATGGTCATAGCGTCGCAAACCATAAACATACCGAGTAATCAAATTGAATATTCGTTCAATTTTCTTAAGATTACCTATAGACGTAGCAGATATAACTTCAATACAGTAATTAACATGAGATAATAGTAAGGTATATGCTACTCGTTTCTTAATGTGATGAGGTAAATATAGATTTGAACAGTACAGACGACGCAACGTAAACAAAACTTTCGAGAACACAAACTTAATATGGCTGGAAAACTCAAGTTTGGCATCAAGGATTACATCAAGGCACTTCATTTCATACACAACTTGAACCTCACTACCATTAATATTGTTACGAATAAGTAAAAACTTTTGCGTGCTGTTAATGACTCTACTAACAGTATGTAAATAACAGGCGGTTAGTGCTGCGCCTGAAAGTATGCATTGTAACAACGTACCAGCTCGCTAAACCAGTAGCATGAATTCACCTCAGTAAAGATAACTCTCCGCCATTCGAGATTGTTCTACAAAGATAAGCAACAACAACAATGTCTAGAAGGTTCTTGAATTCGCTAGATCTACCTTCATTTGAGTATGGTGAGTTGGTATAAATAGCGGAGGTCTTTGGAATGGAGAGTTCAGTTTGTGATTAAACCCCGTAAAGTGAGCAACGCGAATTGATAGTAAAATATAAGACTTATTAAAGTGGTGTAAATAAAGTAAACTGTTGTACTATACAAGTAAAATAAAAGGAAGTTAAACCGTTGTAATTATCGTAATTTAAAATGAACCTTGTTTTATTATTGGGAATAAAACAACGCAAAAAGGACGAATAAGGAAATTCGTAACAATATATATATACTGGAGTTGTGATCCTGTTGAGAACCAAAATATAGTGCTTTGGTTTTGCAAGCATTAACAGAAATTGTTTGATAATTATTTGCATACCGAAATGTTGACATTTCGATTATTTTGAGAAACAAAAGTACCACCACATGCTTGAAAAATAAAATGGGGCGTATATATTAAAATGGGCGAAATATTCATGAAATATTTGCAAGGTAAATCAGAGGTAGGTGGAAACCTTCTGTGACAATAATTTCCGTTTAGAGACAAATGACAAAATGTCTTGCGAAAATTTCACAAGAACTGAATACAGGGAATTTAAACGTTGTTTAAATCTTTCTTATCGCATATCCCACCTTTGTATTTTCAAACCTTGAACAAAAACCCAACCAAATCGGCGCGACGTCTTTTTAAAAATGCTTTTATTTCTGTTGTTGTAATATTGAGACCACAGGCACAGATCATTAAAAGTTTGTGTAAGCACACCGTGTGTTGTGTTACCCTAAGAAATTAACCTTCATTGCACAACAAATTTCAATGAGTGGCAAACTAAACTTTCTTCTCTTTTCCAGCATTATATAACATCGTGATACATTCAAGTTTTACCTCAACGAAACTTTTCTTTCTGCTTAATTTTTCCTAACTTTCAGTTTGCTTTCATCGACATTTTCTTTCATTGCACTTGCACTTTTCCAGATTCACAGCATGTGATGTCTTTAATGTCACATGTTCCTACCACACTTTTCCATTTAAGCCATGTGCATCAGCAGCAAGAAACTCTCAGATTGTATGCAGCCATATTTGCTTCCGTTTTTAAAACAATTTTTCCCATTTGTTGCACTTGGATACCGGATGGTGCCGGATAAGGAAAAAATGTATGCCAACACATCAAACAGTGCACACACACGCACAAATTACAATCAATGTAATAAAAATTTATGAGTTCCATTTCACCTTCACAGCATGAAATGCTTTAAGTGATCACAATAGTACTGATATTTCTATTTTGGTCGTAGAAATGAAAAGCGACGTGTATTGCTAGCTGGTTGGCATCGACCTTTAACCTTTCAGTTCCTTGACCACACCGACGATTGAGGTAATTTGTGGCCATGAGGTTGAGTTTATTTAACTGAATTGGATCGAAGAAAAATGGTTAAACGTGCCGAAACACACAGGGAATTACTTAATTTTTTATTGATGTGTTTTAGGTAGAGGAGCGTAAGTATTTTGATCTAATTGCACTTTCAATTTTCGTTCAAAAAATTACAAAATACTAGAAAAAGAGTACTTGAGCAAGGAGGAGTAGAGCGCATTGGAATACCTTTGAGACTGGTAATGTACAAAATTGGGGTTTTCCACCATTAAATTCTATTGGTAGACTAAATAGTATAGCAGCCTTATCATACCATTTAATTGACATTTGATTATATATTGTTTATAAGTTATATTAAGAATAGATTAAAAATAAAACGAAACACATACCCAATTCGAAAGGTGTAGTTGTACAATTGAAATTGATTTGTTTTCTAGTCTATTGTATGTGGGCTTTTTGCTTTTTAACGACCTGACCCACCCCCTTAACTTTCAAACACGCGACATTATGGGCTCTTTTGTCTTAAGCTTTCAACGTTTAACTAAATTTCCAAATCAAAAAATGCAAATACATTTTGCATTAAATTCCAAACTGCTTAGGTTGCACAAGCTTCTAATGATACTAATTCCCACTGCTTCATCTCCACGAAAAGTCAAGAGCAAATTCTTAATTGGTTTAAACTCATTTACTGACTTGGTAAAAGAAAAACTCTTTAAGGTTGACTGGTGCCGACTGATTAACTTAACTGAAACGAAACGTTAATAATAAAAACAACAACACAAACGAGAAGAGATTCTCTTGGTAAATAGGAATCAGTGCCGTTTATTTATTTAGGATCCAAAACAAAATATTTAACGACGCCTCTTCATTTCAGGACTAAAAGTGTAGCAATAAATCCCACATAAACACCTACAAAGTACAAAGGCCAAAAGGATGATAACCAGAAGGACTTACGGAAATTCCTCTCAAGCTAATTATTTTCATTTTCTTTACAGTGTAGAAAATGGAGAGTGAATTAATATTGTGGCCCTGTTTTGTTGGCAAATTTTGTAATTTCCCGCAGCAGCAATTGCTCATGATGACGCGTTATCATCATAAGATCCAAATTTACAAACACTGGGAAATATGCTACGCTATGCTAGAACACCACACAGGCCCACGCACATACACACACAAGAACCAGCTTACAACCACAAAAGCGCAGTGACAGCAACAAATGCCTGAAAATATGCCTTAGTTTCAGTTACAACCACATCCGTATCCGCAAACACAAGTCCACATTCATCCTTCATTATTATACACACAGCAGCACACACATCTATGTTTCAGCACAATGCTTGTAGGCCCACGAAGGCGACTATTGTTGTGTTGTTGCTGGCTGAACGACAGGCGAGTATTCATTATTGGGCTGTGCAAAACGGATGTTAAAGTAAATTTGTGTAACCGGCAATGTTATTTGTTGTTGCTGGTATTTTTTTTGTTGCTTATACCGTTGTTGTTATTATTTTTTCTTTTTGTTATAATTTTTGATGCTGCTGCTGCTTTTGTTTGTTCTGACAATCGTATATGAGTGGAGAGCAAGAAGTAGAGCAACTACTGTTATCAACTTGTGGCAATTTGTTTACTGATTCTGCCTGAATGTTAAAGGATGGCGATGACACCTTCTGTGTGTGTGAATGGGTGCCATGTGTGAATGTGTACGCCCATAATTAGCAGTAACTGGAAATGAAAATATTACATCCACATTCTCTAGCAGCAACACTACTGCACTTTAGTGAGACGGTCTTTTGGTTGCATTGGATTTGCTGATTACAAAAGTGAACTGAGTTCATATGAAATCGTTGACATTTTGAGCAATTAATTAGTCAACAATAGGATGGATGAAAAACGTTCTAGCAAATTGTAAACTAATGTTTTCAGGTTTAATCCATGGTTCATTTTAGTAAAACTTTTGAAGTTTTTCGGATCAAAAGTGAGGTTACAGGTTTAGCTTTTCAGGATTAAACACACTTTAAAATAGAAGTAAATGACGGCACTTGGTCGGTTATGCAAAGAAATTATAGTTGTTTATTGCTGGACTCGTGTTTCAGTTTTTAATAGTCTAGTATAATTTGTTGCATCCTACGACCAGCTTTTAAAGAGGATATTATTGTTTCAAATTCTTGGATAACAGCATGAGTGGTTTTCAAAAAATAATATGTCGTAGAGGAATTTTAATATTTTCAGTCTCAATTACTCATATCTTCATTTTAAATCGAACATTCATTCCTCTATGTCGAACGTTTACTTTCGTTCATATTGCAGTCAAGAGAATACTAATTTCGCTCCACTATCTCGACATTTAAAGTCGAACGAAAACAAAGTTGTAATTTTATGTTTCGATCTGCATTTGTTTTTTATTAGAACATTTTCAGCTTTCTTGCGAGCTAACAGATCAGGGTTTTCTGCAATTACTGAAAAAAGTAAACAGTCGGAACTGGGATTTCTTTTCTGAAGTCCAAATTCGACAATTTTGGCGATTAACGAAGCCATGAGAATAAAAACGAGCCTTATCGCTAAAGCTGATGAAATTGCGAACTGTAGCTTCCAAACCGAGATTATTTTTAAAATTGTATTTTTATCAACAATGAAAACGCATTGTTCTTTCGTATAGTGCTCTATATTGCGTAACCCTGAACTGTCAGCTGTCACACTGTCCTTTTTATCGACAAGAAAACTCTACCGCACAAATTGCGCGAAAATTGCAGGAATTTCGTACATCCTTTACAGAAAATGTTCAAGAATTAAATACAAATTTTCAAGAACATTTTAAAAAACTGATAAAATTCAAATTCCGAAACATTTGAACGATTTCAAGGCAAGCAATAATTGTTTATTTTTTGTATTTATAGCATTTCCCATCAAAAAAATTAAAATGGTTTTTATTTTCAGGGATTTTTGTCACTGTGAGCAAACGGAAGAACTAATGCAACCCAACGATAACTACTTGATACGTAGTCTAATTGTACTCGTACACTATAAGTACAGAAATGTGTATCTGATAGTCCTACCACTGTACGGTGTGTTCTGTGTGCAGTTTTGTTACAGAGCCTACAAAGTGTACACTAAAAGTGTAATTTATGGTTTATGTGGATAGTGATTAGTTAAAAGGACAACTATTTAGAGCGTATATACCCTAAAAGCGCTAAAAGTACTAGTAGTATTAACAATGGTTTGCAAAGTGTTAAAGTGCTAAATATGTAAAGTGTTCTTTGTATTATTTATAGTGTTGAGTTTTACTCAAATGTAAAAAGTGCTAAAAATTTAAAAATGCTAAAAAAATCAAAAGTGCTAAAAGTGCACATTAATGTGTGTTAAAATACGGCAGTATACTTTGCATTATTTATGGTGGTAAAAGCATATTTCCAAAGTACACAAAATTTGTTCTAAAATTCAAAGTAGACTCAAAGTACGGTACACTAAAGTGCACTAAAAGTTATCGCAAAAGTAGACTACCGAATTACTATTGTGTCTTTTTGGTTTAAAAAATAGAAAAGATGTACACAAAAATATTTCTTTAAGTGTCTATCAGCAGATACTAAAGATGAAACAAATATTTTGACGTACATTGATAACCCTGTGTATGTTGTATGGGCACATATAAGTTTTCTTCAGATCCATCAAAACATCTATTTTTGAGATTTTTGTTTTATTTTCAGCTATGGAAAATCTCAATTTCATCTCTTTTATATCTGTATATCAAATTAAATCTCTACATTTTTCAGTTTCAGATAAATGATTCTTAATATCAACTAGAATTTCTTAATTGCAATTACAAAATCTCAATTTCAATTATCTAAACTTCAACTGTTTTTATCTCAATATCAACTTGAAACTCTCAATTTTAACTGTTTTTCTATCAGTATAAAATTCATAAATCTCATTTTTTAGTGAAGGATTGTAAAATCTCACTTGCAGATACTCTATTCCCCATATCAACTAAAATTTCTCAATTTCCATGATCCATTTCTCATTTTCAATCGAGAAAAAATTCTCATTTCAACTCGTTTGGTTCGTACGGTCATCTCTATCCCAATAAAGGTACTTTGAGTGATGTCCATGTGGACCGTCAAGGCAATCACATGTAAATCCCAAATGAAACGTATGCTCATACAAACACGAAACATTTAAAAATTCCACAATTCCGCCTTTATTGGAACAAAATACGCATCATTCGTATGATAAATCTTAAATATCTGTGTACATTAATAGACATGAATTTACAGCACTCATATGAACTCATATGGATATGGTGGAATGCCAAGGGGCACATTGAATTTGTATTACAGGCACTAGAGGACTAGAGTTACATGCTTACGGGGTTAATTTGTTCATTGAGATGTTTGTGGTATCTGCCGTAACCTACCCTTCCCGACTCCAATTAGCAGGGAGCAAACAGAGTGTACCGAGATTTCCACAAATTGTTTCTGTTTGTCTATTTAACAGCACTCTCGCTGGATTCTTGGAACGAGACACTCGTTGGTTTCATTTGGAGCGTTTATGGGAAAACAAAAGCAAAATTCCGGGTGTTTATGGAAACAGTTTTCTGGTCTTGGCTTGCTGGGTTTGAAATGTTCCTAATTAAAATTAATGAGTTTTGTGTGTTGAAATAATGTTATACATATATATATTTGAATTGTTTTAGTACCATACATATTTATGACAGCACTAATCCTGGTGAAAGGTTTTGTTATAACTTAAAATTTACTTTGCAACAGTTTAAGCGATTTTGAAGAATTTTCTGTAGTGCGTGTAGAAGATCTTAGGTAGGGTACTTGTCTATTAAAGATTTAGTTATGTTTAATGTTAAAAATTATATTTGCTGGCAAGGACGACCTTGCGTTATATCCTTTGGCTAGTCCGTTGGCCATTTTCGGCCTTCTTTGAGTTATTCTTATTTTGAGCGCAAATGTTTTGATTTCTTGTAATTATAATTTCATATCTGTTGTAGATTGAATTACATTGATTTTGAACAGAAATGTTTGGAACACACTAAGTACTCTTAATATTGAGTATAAATAAAAGCCTTGAAGTTTGTGCTGCACGAGAATATTTTCAAAAGTTTATATTTGTTTGAAGTTTACGAGGCCAAAGCCTGATTAATTTAAATTGGCAAGATGCCATAAGACTCAATTTCAACAGTGTTTCTCTTTTGCCTAAACTTTAAAGCAAATATTATAGTTTCGATAAACATCATTAGTGAACTTAATTATATTATTTAAAAATAAGACTTGAAATGGCCACGTATTGTTTCCTAAAACTAAGTTTATAAAATGTTAGGTTTATATAAGTACTTTAAAGTGCGTGACAAATGAAGTGCTTGAAAGCTTTTGACTACACCTAATTGGTACACGTGACCAAGTTTTGTTAACGGCTGGACCCAGATTATTAGAAGTGGACAGAATAAAAGTTGGACGTTACAAAATGCAACTCTGTTACATATTTTTTGCATTTTAATTTTAAAATAACACAATTATTTTTCTTTAAATAACATAATATATGAACATCAAACACATAAAAACTACTTTTAGTTTGGTGTAAAAACGCCGCCAAACTCAAAACGAAACAGGGCATAAAAGTTAGTTTGAGTGATAGCATTTCCATTTTGACTTACTTAAAACGGATCAGCATTCGGAGTCTGAGTCACAATTGTTACAAGATTGCGATACCATACATATAAATCAAAGTTTTCGATTATTACATTACTTATAGAGATATCTGGGGATGACTTTTTAAAAATCTATGCATTTTTGATCATTATATTCGATATTCTTCCTTCTCCCCAAACTAACCAGAAATAATTATATAAAAGTTATCGATAACACTCTTAGTTATCGGAATATCTGAAGGGGCCCTTAGACCTGTGGATAAGTTGCTCGACTTCAAGTTCACATCAACTTCGATAACTAGACATCAACTTTGATTTTGCCCTAACACTCTCAAACTAGTTGAGGCAACTTCATTTTCTTGTCAGATGTCGAAATGAAAGGTGGTGAGCGCACTGCGAAAATATCACCAATTTTAAGAAAAAAAAACTCTTTTTATATTCTTGAAATATTTATAAATAACTCTATAAATCACATTTATTTAGTATATATTTTTCCGATACTGTTTCATTTATATATTTTTTGGTTCATTTATTTACATTTTGCCGATAATGTTGTCTCATGAACGTTTCTCACCGAAATGCGTATGAAAGTTGATGCAACTTCCCCTTACACTGGTGGATAAGTTGATATCAACTTCAAAAAATGAAAATGGCTTTGATTTTACATCAACTAGTTTGTACAAACCACCAACTTCACCTTACACCATGGATAAGTTGATATCAACTTGAAGTCGCTGCAACTCATCCACAGGTCTAAGGGCCCCTTGAGGTTGACGTTTTAAGAATCTATGACGTTTTTAAGATATTGATTGGTCCAACAAGCCTTAAAGCACCGGAGATATTAGCTCTGTCTGCGTACACATATTTTGCATCATTTTGTGCAAAATGTTGCAAAATCTTGCAAAATGTTGTCTGCGTACTCCAAATCTCTTGCAGCGAGAGAGCCAAAAAGATAATTTTTTGACAGTTGGGAGTTAGAGAACTTGCAAAATGTTGCTGGAGAAATTTCTGCTTGCAATATTTTGCAACTAGTTTGAACAGCTGTTTTTATTTACTGAAATAATTTTTGTGAAATGAAAATAAAAATTGAAATTAACAATGGCAGAGGTAAGAAGTTAGAATTGTGTTGATTTTTAACGTTTATAATAAATTATAATAAACAAAACATTTTACTTCATGCTAGAAACGTGCAAATATACAGTGCGACCGTGCGACACATATGCTAAAATTCGTTTTCTTTGATATTTCAACTGTTTACACACCGATCAGCTGTTTTCTTGCAAGATTTCACTGGATGCTGTCTGCGTACTTTATTAGGTCTGTCTGTTTACTGCAATATTGTACAATAGCTCTGTTTCTTTACTTGCACAATTTTACACAAAGTTACACAAATTTACACAAAGTTACACAAAAGCGTTTCTTTACTCCAAAATTGTTTAAATGAGAGAGATTTTTTTTTTCTCTTAACGTCAAAATGCGTTTCTCTTTTACCCAAATTTACACAGACTTTTTCTTCGGGTAAGTTTGTGTAAAGTGATAAACAATCAGCTGTTTGAAACGTCAAAATAAGAATATATGTTTTATTTGTGAAAAAAATAACACAAGTGAAAAAAAATTATTGAATTTACAATTTTATTAACTTGAAAAGTGATTGCTTTGAGTGTGCTTATTTAAAGAAGATGTTAAGTGTGCAAATGAACAGTGAACATTAACATGATATGCAAGATTTGTTGTCAAGCATATGTTTTGTGTTTTGACATTTGTTTGCGTGTAAGAAAAGTGTTTTTTTGCGTTTCTTTACTTTTGTGTAATTTTGAGCATTTGACAGTGAATTTTGCTTTTACTCTCATTTACACGCACTTTACACAAAAAGTAAAGAAACAGAGCTAATATTGTACAAAATGTTACAAAATGTTGTCTGTTTACTGCAAAACTTTTGCAACGAGAGAGCCAAAGAGAGAATTTTTTGACAGTTGGATGATAAACAACTTGCAAAATGTTACTGGAGGAATTTCTTCTATCAAGATTTTGCAAGTTCGATCAGCTGTTTTTTATTTACATTTTGATTGCAATATTTTTGTGTGAAAAAGAAGAATAAAGTTGAAATTTAACAATGGCAGAGGTAAGTGTTTAAAATTGTATTGTTTTTTAACGTCTATTGTAAATTAGAATATAAAAACATTTGTTTTTATGCTAGAAACGTCCGTATTTCGCGCAAATTCACTGGCAGACGTAAATTCTTATTTCCTTTGTCATTTCAATTGTTTACACTTGTTGCTGTTTTCTTGCAATATTTCACAAAATGTTGTCTGTTTACTTTTTGGAATAGAGAAAAAGAAGAACGTAAATTTTTTTTTACTCTCTGCAAAAAGTTACTGGATAAATCTTGCTGGAAAAGTAAACAGACAAAGCTATTTTCAACCGAGAGAGTAAAATTGTTCTTACTCTCCCAAAAAAAGTTACTGAGTATTTACTACTGGAAAAGTACGTAGACAGACCTATTAAGTGCAAATATAGCTAAATTTGGGAATTTAAATTATGATCAAGCGACCATATGATTTTGACAGAAAACAAAAAGGGAATAAGAAGACAGATTCATTTATTGTTAATGTGAAAACAAACATCATTATCTCTGTGGAAAGGAAATGACAATTAAAGCATAACATTTCACTCGTAGTGAAGTGAGAACTCCGTTTTTGCTCGAACATTTAAAAATTTCATTTAACATTTTAACACTTTACTTTTGTTGTGACGAAGGCGCGTGCTTGATGCACTGCTACGATCAGCTGATAAATATATGAATACCGGTTATTGTTCGAGATATATGACGCAGTTGTCACATGAAGAGTAAGATTATTGGATAAAGCACAGGAAAACTTTTCCTTAATGCCAGATCAAATATGAATGAATATTAACTAATTTGGTACCAGCTAATACCTAGGAGGATGACGATCTTAGAAATGCTCTCATTTCAGCACTTAACAGATTGCTTGATTCAGCATGCTCCATCGATTCCTAATGACGAAAGGAGAAACCTCCGTGGTGGAACAATAATTTTCAAATCCTGGGTATCTCTGTTTAATAGGGAAAATTCCTCACGAATGGAGCGAGGCTAGAATGTGTACAAAATTAAACTTAAAGAATATAAGAGAGAGTTAAGATCTTCAATGTAGACCTTTACGCCACCGAGCCACGCCGCCGTGTTTCGAGTTTGTTGCCTCGCCGCCGCCTGATTATATAAAAATCGGCGCTGTGGCGGCGTGTTTCGGCGGCGTATTCATTTTTGTTGAATCTGTCATATAATCCTGATTTACAACACACTTTTCAACTACAAAAAAAAACTAGAAACTACACACCATAGATAAAGGAATTAACTAGATATCGCACATGCCTTGGGAAATTTCTTGTGCAATGGGATATTTTCTAGATGGAGCTGGATGCAATAATTACAACGTTTGATCCCAAACAAAATATACTTTGCAAGATGTACATATTTAGAACAGGTGCTAAGTAACAATAGGTGTGGTAGGCAACATCAACGGGGATTTTGTTTTTGTTTTGTTGTTCGTTGCTCTCAAATTCGACAAACCAAAACGACAAACCAGGACCTAGTGGCAGTACTTGACAACGCCTGTGGTATATCTACTTATTTCCTTTATCTATGCTACACACCATGGTACAATAATAAGTCTGTTCGAGTACTGGATAATTTGTAAAAATTTGTACAAATTAGTAACGAGAGAGATTATTTTGACAGTTCGATGATAGAGAACTTGCAAGTTTTTAATGGAGAAATTTTTGCCCGTAAGAATTTGCTATTTCTTTTAAAAAAGAATACAGTTTTGGTGATTTGTAGTATTTTATTCGAACTACGTTTGTTGGTTCTCACAATGTTTACATTGCAAATCAGCTGTTTACATACAAAAGTTCTTATTTCTTGCAAGTTTTTGCTGGATGTAGTTCGCGTACTTTTTGTGATATTTTTTACTCAGAGAGCACAATCATTCTTACACTCCGAAAACTAGTTACTTGATAATTTTTACTGGAAAAGTATTCGAACACAGCTAATATGTTCATGGTAAAGTCGTAAGAACAGCTGTTTTCATTTTTTTCATGAGGTTCTTCGCATCGGCTGTCACACTCAAATGTATTTTGTTTTTGTACTCAGCTGAAGCGAATAGAACAAAAATAAACTGCCTGTTGTTGCTGCTTACAACAACAACAACACGCGCTGCTATTACCATGAAGATATTACTGTACCATGCTACACACCATGATAAAAAATACTCATGGTAGACGCAGGAGGTGTTGTTGTAGCTGATGGCAAATTGTTGCCAACAACAACATACATTTTGTTTTTGCTTCTCACTTACGTTGTGTCAAATCCAGCAAATACGTATACCAACAATAAATGTAAACAAACACATAGAAAAACAAAATACATGTGAACTTGACAGTTTGCAATGTAAACAAAGGTTTGCAATGTAAACAAAGCAAATCAGCTGTGCTTATGCGTTCACCATCTATGAATCCATCTTGCTACACACAATCAGAATTTTTATTACAGTCAGCTTAATTTCCCAAGAATTAACTTATAGAGTTGAACGACACTTTTAATTTTGCACAACAACGTTAGGCGAAATTCCACACGCTACAACACCAACTTCCAGTCCCATTCCAGGTTACAGCACACATTACAACTAGAACAGGAGCAGGTCAAATTTCCTAAGAATTTAACTCTGCGCAGCAGAAGCCGGGACAATTTACTAATAATTATTATGTTATGCATGCAGATATGTGCTCCAGCACTTATTCAGGAGACTATATACATAAGTGGGCCGCGGTCGTACATATATTCAGCCATTGTCCCTATGTGGTGGATAATTTTGTCTAAATTATAGTACAGGGTATCTAGGTGTGTTCTCGATAGGAAGCTTAGTTTCAAGTCAAAAACTACGGATTGGATCAATATTTCAATATTTATTTTTCTATTTCAAATGTTATATCAATAAGTCCTAAGCAGTTCGACATTTTTACTGCAACCTTCTACGAAATTGTAGCTCATAATATTTTATAATAAGCTTTCCAGCAGAAAAAATACTTAAATATTTTATATTTTTAGTTTTTTCCTAGTTCACGGTAATTGCCTACAAAATTCTTGACA
Source organism: Phaonia tiefii (assembly GCA_963931995.1). Classification (NCBI taxonomy): domain Eukaryota; kingdom Metazoa; phylum Arthropoda; class Insecta; order Diptera; family Muscidae; genus Phaonia; species Phaonia tiefii. The sequence goes on along the minus strand of OZ008369.1, from coordinate 294,267,268 downwards.
TCTTTGTAAAATGGCAATAATAGGAACACATACATACTTATGTTTGGATGAAAGAAATCTCGAAATAAGAGACTAGTTTTGGCAAAACGTTGGAAGAATAAAAAAAGTAAATTGCGTTAAGATAGATTCATGTTGTGAAGATTACGTTATATTCGGGTATATTTAAATTGAAACGAATGCAATAAATTGAAATATAGCTAGAAAAGACTTTAAATTAAAGGTCCAATTAGTCTCGACGGTTGCCGGTTGACGTTCTACTTAATATTGCGCGGTTAGTCATGACGGTTAGACGGTAGAAAGACAAAACAAAACCAAAAAAACTGATCGAAGAGCATTTGTAGAAAATATAATGTGCATACATGAGTTTTGTGTTAAAAAGTGATTGTGTCAAATAAAAAAATTAGAAATAAAAAGAAAATTGTGGTTGCCGTGTAATTGTGTATTGCCGCGCACCAAATGTCGAAGTAAAAGCAATAACAATAACAGCTGATCGGTCTTGACGGCTGACGGTTGACGGTTGATTCTGTAACCTGCAGAAGTCTACCGTCGTAAACCGTCAATTTTAGTTGTCTCTCTCTAACACACGCAAATTGCAACCCCAACTCAAACAGCTGATCGCTTACCGTCAACCGTCAAGACTAATTGGACCTTAATATAGAATTAAAAAATGTGTTTAGATTATATGATTGCAATGCATCACAAAATTATTCAATATATATTAATCAACGCTCCTAAATATTTAATATTTCATTGAGAGTTAATTGCTGTTATATAAATATGTTATTGAGTTAAAACTGCCGAAATTGCCTTGTTCAGAACTAAGTGTTCTTCGAGAACGCACAAAATTAAAAATGGAGGATTTTCTTCGATGTTAGTTAGAGCAAAACAGTTGACGAACGTTCGATTCCTCTCGGAAGAAACGTCAGATGAGAGAGTATGTTAAACTATGGTCGTGACGCTGTCATTGCAAATTTAGATATCACCAAAAAAAATTATTAGCCTAAGATATACTTATACAACACTTCAGAACAAACGCCTCCCGTCAGCATTTTATTTGAACTCTCTCGTCAAGTACATACTAGGGATACATAGAAACATGGATATACGACCGATCTTCTGTTTTTCATTTGCAAAATTGTACCAATAAACACTATTTTATACACACACATAATTTGCAATAACTTTACACAATTTCGTAATTATTGCACAAATCTCGTCACAAGCGTTTATTTAACATAAAATTTCTTCAAAGAAAATGTATGCGACTCCGGGGACTAAAAGTAGTTATCAATAGTCAATTAATATCAACTATACAATGTTCAGGGGATTTTCAAAGACGACGTGTGGGAAATTTTAATTTTTATTTAACGGATGTTTTTTCCCTCCATTTTTTTTGGCAGTTTCCAACACTGCAAAAATTCTATTGCAGTTTTATCATCTGGCAACATCTAAATTAGTTTGACGGCCAACATCTGATTGGGGTTTTCTTGTAATTTTCTGTATATTAACAATTTTATCCATCACACATTCGGCTGAGAAAAAATTGCTCCGTTTTTTAATCTTATTGTAGAACACAAGTAAACATAGTTATTGTGTGAAATATTGTTTTATTTAATGAAGTTATTGTTAAAAATTTTATAAACAAATACAAGTGACCATTAAGGAAACAACTAAGAAAGGATTTACACAAGGAAAAAATGTGACGCCAATATGCGGGGCTTGTCTGTGAACATTCTAATCAGGTTTGTGTGGCAGTGGTGGTGTGTTTTTGTGTGTGTGTGCACCACTTGAATTACAATTATGTGGTACCCGGAGTCGCATACATTTTCTTTGAAGAAATTTTATGATTAATAAATGCTTGTGATGAGAATTGTTGTAATAATTAAGAAATTGTGTAATTCTATATTCATAAAGCTATTGCAAATTATTATTTTGTGTGTGTATAAAGTAGTGTTTTATTGGTAAAATTTTCCAAATGAAAAAAGAAGACCGGTGTCGTATTTCCGTGCTTCTATGTATCCATAAAATGTACTTGACGAGAGTTCACATAAAATGCTGACGGCAGGCTTTTGTTCTGAAGTGTTAAAGGAGTGTCGTATATCTAGAGCTAATAATAAATCATGAAAGATAAATAACGATGCAAGGCATTAAAAAAAACCCAAAAATGGTTCGTTATAACTGTGGGAAGTGCTTTAGTAATGACAAAATATTTCCTTAATTAAGTCATCGAAGATTTCCGTAAACAATATATCCTAAAAATGACAAGGTAATGAATGTATTTTAGCGCAAGTTAAACAGTACTGCAGTGTAGTTGGATCTACAACAACTTGTAAATAAAAGTTCTTAAGTTTTTAATAACTTATAAACTTTCCGAATTATCGTCATCTGTAGTTATCGTACAGTTAAGCTAATGTTTTAGCTGTCAGTTTGTATGGAATTTAAAATCTGTAACTGTTAGTTCGCTCTATCTAGATATTGTAAGAATGGCCCTTAGTGTAACAAAAGTAACGTACCATCTTAGTAAATACTTTACGAGACGTCTTAAAAAACATAAGCAATTGCTTTTTTTATAAGGAACATATTTCATGCTTCCAGCAAACATTGAGCCTTAAGCGAACCACAGACTTGTCATTCATGAGCATGAGCTTGGTCGATAACTTTTTATCTGGCTGATGAATTTGTAAAAATATTACCAACAAATTTTGTGAACATGACAGTGATACTGTTTAAATGTACTGCAGAGTGTTAAATAGGATGAAGTTGTAATCGGCTCGATTGTTTAGAATCCAATCTTTAGATTCTAGAAAATGTGTCATCTACCTGTGAACTTGTTTTGCCCTTAATATCTGGCTTGTACTGTCTTTGATATCGGAAAAAATCCCCAAATTATATTACCCGAAAAACGGCTCAATAATTTATTCTCATTTAAAAGATTCGACAAAAATGTCCGTATCACGTTTATTTAAAGTTGGCATTCCATATTGAAGATTTTAACATGGAGGATCTGTGTTCATGCGTGGTTGTTATGGATATTTGTTTCCTTGAAAAACTCGCGGAATTTGTCAAACAATGCTTTAAGCTCTGGAAAATGGGAAGGGGGATATTAGATTCCACTTGCATGATTTTAATAAATCGGTTAATTTCGTCATCTCTGTTTCTCATGTCTTCTCGATTTTCTGTCCATTTTATTTACAACTATTTGAAAACTAAAATTAAAAAATTTTACAAATTACACATAATCTGGATTGTTGTCAGCACTGAAATTGAATCAAATCATAACCTACATTACAATGGACTAGATCGCGCGAGGCGGAAAATACACACCTTGCATTCTTGTCATAGTTGTATACTACATTAGTCCTCAAAAAATCTACTTTTGTTATAAAACAAAAATGCGAAATGAGAGAAATGAGCCAGAACAATAATTGAATAAGGAGTGAAAAAACGTCAAAATTGCCAGCCTCCAACCGAGGATGATAAAAAAAAACAAAATTAGGGGAAAATTGCAAATGTGTGGGCCAAGATAAACCTATTTTAGAATATATGTTCGTCTTGAGGATCGAAAAACTGATATTACGTATAATACAGTAAACAACGATTTTAATTCTTGAGATGCATAAAACCGTACTTTGTTTTGTGTGAAAAATCGCGCGATTTAAAAAAAAAATCTTTGCCAGCGGGTCTTTCAAAAATTTAAATTTAAATCTCATCTCAAAAATTTAAATTTTTTTAAATAAATAAGTACCTAATATCAGATTGTGGATTATCAAGGCTCACAATATTATATTGTAAAATAGGTTTAACTTGGTCCACACATTTCGCCCTGGAAAAATGAATACACCACCACACTTGCCTAGTGGTAGATGTCCCTAGATGGACCAGATTTGTGTACCCTGTGACCCCATTGGTCGAACCTGCTGGAACTCTTTTTAATTTTGGTGTTTGTGTTTTATCATCATCGCTTGGAGCTCGATAGTTCAGCCCAAAAAAAGAACAACTCAATAAATATTTAAAAAAACAAGAACGCGGACTTATGAATACAAAGTTTGAAGCAATTTGTTTTGCCTGTTGTTGTCTTTGCATTTATCATCACATTTGTACCATGGTTCATATCATATACCATGGTCAGCAAATTTCAAATTTCTATTCAAATCCAGAACCCGAACATTTCGACGTCGACCAAAAATGTTTTAAGCTTTTAAAATGTTTTAAAAGCAAAAAAATTATACCGCCGTAAACTTTTAATTAGTTTCTGTTTATATTTCTATCTTATTATTTATTCATGTGTAAACAAACAATAAAACATGTGAATGCACGCAATTACAAAAAATAAACAATGACATTGGGGTTGCCAAGTTCATCAACAGAAAAGCAGTGTGTTATGAATGGTAGAAAGGAGAAAAAGAGAAAAGAAAAGCACAGCGTTGCACAATTTGATACTATTCATATAAACTCTGTTTAGGCCAAAAGTGGAGTAGCAGTAGAGAAAGAAGGAGCACAAGTTGTAGTGTAGAAAAATACGACACACACAGAAAAGTACAAAGAGTGATGAACAGAAAAGGAATTTTTATATACACAACTTTTTTTTTATTAAAATATATTAAAAAAAACTAAAAATTTTATAAACCCAGTTTTAACAATAAACAATGTGATGGAGTTTTCAAGAAATATGCGATTTCGAGGGTAAATGTGTGAGAATGCCCAAGTGAATGTTTTAGTTCATTGTTTCTTTTTTCTTCTCTCCCTCTCATTTTCTTCATCTTCTGTACTCTAGATGATGTGACTTCACAAAAGAAGTTTGTCTGCCTCGGACATCCAACAGCAACAACAACGTTAGCATACAAGAGCTCTACTTAAACAAAACGCCGTCGTCTTTGGAGCCGTCGCTGCTGCCTACGCCGGCGTCCACACACATCTTTAGTATTATTTTTATATATGTTGTATATACGAAGAAGAAGGAATCTTTCACAAACATTATTATGATGGTGGCCGTCCATCCGATCGTCTCATTCTACTTTAATACCATTCAATTCACGAATCCACATGCATCTTCATCCGCACGGACCCAAGAGCTGTATAACAATTGCTTCAAACGGCATCATCGCAAAAGGAAGAGAAAATTTCTGGAGTTAGCTGTCAGACTTTTACTCTACGCTATTTGCCTGCTAAGCCTGAGGCCACTACTTCACAAAAATGGTGGTGGAATGGTTTTTGTGGGTGCAACGCCATCACCATCATCGTCGTCCTCATCCTCTAAAAACTCGAATGCAACAAATACTCAACAAACACAACAGTATTCTCATTCGGACATTGTGGCCCAGTTCACATTGCCCCAAGCTAACAGCGCAGCAACAACGAACAATTACCAACCAATGACAACTGCGGCGACCAGCTTCAAGAACGCAACGCCCTCATCGACCCCAGCCACAAAGGGGGTGCTCAAGAACTATTTCACCCATTTGGCATACGATTTCAAGCATAGTGTTTTCTATGCGGGAGCAACAAACAAGATCCTGCAGCTCAATGAAAACTTGAGGGTATTGAAGCAGGCCATTACTGGGCCTCAAAGAGACTCACCCCAGTGCCACGCCAGTGGTTGTTCCGACGATGTTGAAACGTCGTTGGTGAATAATCATAACAAAATACTTATTGTCAGCTATGCCCAGGGTGGAATTTTGATTTCCTGCGGCAGCGTCAGACAAGGAGCCTGTGATATTTACAGTTTAGCCCATTTCCCCAATAATCCACGATTCATTGATATCCCACTGGCAGCTAATGATGAATTCGCTTCGACCTATGCTTTTGTAGGTCCGTCCGAATACTCCTGGAAAAAGGAGGATATATTGTATGTAGGCACCACCTTTACGAACGTGGGCGATTATCGACATGATGTACCCGCTATATCCTCAAGACGTTTGGCTGATTTGAACTATGCCGAATTTGAGATAAAACAGTCGATCATCAACATAGATGTCAAGTACCGAGATCATTTCTTGGTCAATTATATTTACGGCTTTAACTCCTCGGAGTATGCCTACTTTGCTATAGTTCAAAAGAGGTCGCATTTAGCCGAGGAAGCGGGCTATGTCACCCGCCTAGCCCGAATATGCATTACAGATTCGAACTACGACAGCTATACGGAGATTACCATACAATGTTTGGCGTCCCAGGATAATGTGAACTACAATATCTTGAGAGACGCGAAAATAACAAAATCAGGCCAGAAGCTGGCACAACAAATGGGCATAAAACGGGGCGATTATGTTTTGGTGGCGGTGTTTTCACCATCGAAGGACATTACCAATCAGCCGGATGATAAGTCGGCCTTATGCATTTACAGTTTGAAAGAAATCGAAGAAGCGTTTAATGAGAATATCCACCTATGCTTCAATGGAACTATAAAGGATAGAAATCTGGGATATATATCTGGAACTATTGATGATGGCCGCTGTCCTGGGACAACGGGAAACGTTTACAGCTTCTGCAATGTGGGCTTAAAGATAAGTGGCGTAGAGCCTATAGCCGCTCATGCCTTATTTCATTTCGAAAATGTGTCCATAACATCGGTAACGACAACAACAACAGGGCCGCATTCGCTGGCTTTCTTAGGCACAGAAGATGGGTCAATTAAAAAAGTTCTGCTATCCGGCCAACAACCAGGAGAATACGACGAAATTGTTGTAGATCCCGGCAATAGAATATTGCAAGACACAGTCCTTTCCTCGAAAAAGGAATTTCTGTACGTATTATCTAGAAATAAGGTAACTAAACTGCGCATGGAGCACTGCTCCATGTACACTAATTGTACTTCTTGCCTGGAATCTCGAGATCCCTTCTGTGGATGGTGTTCGTTGGAGAAGCATTGTACGGTCAGATCAACGTGTCAAAAAGACACCTCGGCGGAACGATGGCTGTCTCTGGGAAGTGGACAACAATGTATAGACTTTGAATCGATACAGCCTGACAAAATTCCCATTACCGAGATAATGCATTTGCATCTCAACATACGCACTTTACCCGAACATTATAGCGGCAAATATCGCTGTGTCTTTGGCAATTCTACACCCATTGACGCAGAGGTTTTGGAAAATGGTTTGGCTTGCATGACTCCTTCTCTGGAAGATCGTCCTGTTATTCCACCCAACATGGATCATGTCTCAGTGGCTTTGTCCGTTAGAAGTTCGGAAACTAATAAGGACTTTGTTACACGATCATTTACATTCTTCGATTGCACCCGCCACAATACTTGCCAGACGTGTGTTCACAGTCCCTGGGACTGCAACTGGTGCATTTACGACAACAAATGTATGCACAAAATGCAAAAGTGTCGCAATCTCGAGAAAGTCATAGTAAGGGAAGCGGAGTGCCCCCATTTGAGGAGATCGAAGGAACCTATTCTCCTACCAGTTAAGGTCCCCAAGGAAATACGATTTGAAATCGAGAACCTGCCTAAACCCAAGAATGCCCCCTACGGATTTCTGTGTACAGTACAAATTGAAGCCGCCCAAATGATGTTACCCGCCCGAATAGAGGCAAATCGCATTGTGGTGTGTGAGAAAACACCGTATTTCTATGAAGCCAACACGATTGAGTATCAAGCCCGAGTTGATATCACCTGGAATCGTCAGCATTACATAGATACGGCGTACGTGACGCTTTACAAATGTGATGTTTTGGGTTCACATCGAGAGCATGCTGACTGTAGTCTATGTGTGACCCGGAACCCGAAATACCAGTGTGCCTGGTGTGGAAACAACTGTGCCTACAATGAGACCTGTCCTTCGGGTACGTTCAACAATGGGGGTTTGGATCATGAGCTTACTTCCTCCGGTACCTCTACATCATCATCACTTCTTACATCCCCCAGTCAAAACTCGGCATTTCTAAAGTTCAACGAATGTCCAAGGCCAAGAATTGATATGATTAAACCCCTATTTGGACCTATCGAGGGAGGCACATTGATTACCATAGAAGGCAGCAATTTGGGCATTCGAGAGGAAGATGTGAGAGGAAAAATCTCCATAGGTGCTGTGCCCTGTGAGTTGGTCAATTATGAGATTTCCGTAAAAATCGAATGCCGCACAGGTGCCATCAATCATGAACTCACCGCCCCCGTAAAAGTGTTCAATGAAGCGGGATTCACAGAATCTAGTGTTCAATTTCAGTTCAAGGACATACAGCTGAATGGTTTGACACCCACAAGAGGGCCTAAATCTGGAGGAACACAGATATCATTGATAGGAAAATATCTTAACATCGGGTCCAATATTAGAGCTTTCCTAGATGAGTACGAATGTCACATTAACATAACACAAGTGTCATCTTCCAGACTAACTTGTATTACCTCAGAGGCCACACAACCGGAGCCTATACGTATGTTACGCCTAATGGTAGATGGAGCCAATCGCACCTACACCTGTCAAACACCACCCCACCAAGACCAGCAACAGCAACAAAGACAATCATATGGTTCTGTATACGACCAACAGCTAACATTCCACAACAACTACAATTACCTACTGCCGCCCCACACAAGACCCTGCTCCATTTTCAATTACACCCAAGATCCCACGATAATGGAGATAAAGCCCCTGATAAGTTTTGCCAGTGGTGGCCGATTACTCACTGTACATGGCATGAACTTGGACTCCATACAAAAGCCGGAATTGGAGGTTTACTTTGAAAATGAGCGCTTGAATAAAACATCATGCGTGGTCATTAATTCCAGTCAAATGGAATGCCCCTCGCCTGCCGTTTCGAGACAATTTCTTAACTACAAAAAGTTGCTGGAACAACAAAGGGATCATGACTACAATCAATCTCCGGCTACCTCAGCGTCAATTTCTTCGGGCTACCATACCATTAGGAAACGTAATAACCCCTATGGCGGAGATTCTACAGATATTTATAGTACCATTGGTAATGGAGGTTCGCGTTATCATGAAAGTAATTTGTATCAAGCGCAAGACGTGGCCGCTTTTGTAAAAATACGGGAGACTCAGTTGAATTTGCAACTAGGATTTAATATGGACAATGTCCAGTGTGTGAAAGATTTGAATAAATACTTCCCCAGCCTAAGAAGTACCATTGTCTACTTCCAAGATCCCAAATACCACGCATTTACCGACAATGTTAAACTGTATAAAGGCGACACATTAGTTATTGAGGGAGAATTGCTTAACATTGCTGCTGATGAGTCAGACGTTAATGTAACCATTGGTACCGCTCAATGTAACATCACTAGTTTAACCATGACCCAGCTTTTGTGCACTCCTCCTGAAAAGCAACCTGCCGGTACTGATGAACATGGCAACGGGCAATCGAATGATTTGCCATTGGTAGTGGTGACAGTGGGGCATAACCTTAGATTTGTTATAGGCCATATAAAATATGATATACTTAAGCCTTTTACCTTCTCCCATGCCATGTGGGTGATCATTTTCACCATTCTCATTGTACTTATGCTATTGATAGCTGCCTTCTTTATATATCGGCGCAAATCTACTCAGGCAGAGCGAGAATACAAACGTATACAAATACAAATGATCACTTTGGAGAGTAATGTTAGGTCGGAGTGCAAGCAGGCTTTTGCGGAATTGCAAACAGATATGAGTGATTTAACAGCTGACTTGGAAACGACTGGCATACCCACCTTGGATCACGTCAATTACATAATGAAGGTTTTCTTTCCGGGTGTCACTGATCACCCCATCTTGAACTCTCCCAAAATGCGCATGAATAACTTCCACACTAATTATGACACTGCCATGTTACAATTTGAACAGTTGATAAGTAATAAGTACTTTGTGCTGACCTTCATTGAAACCTTGGAGGCTCAGAAGTCGTTCAATATAAGGGATAAAGTAAATGTAGCCTCTTTGCTCATGATAGTGCTAATGAACAAAATGGAATATGCCACCGAGATTTTGAAATGTCTGCTTCTGCGTCTGGTGGATAAGTCAGTATGCAACAAGTATCCCCAACTTATGTTGAGAAGGACGGAAAGTGTGGTGGAGAAGATGTTAACTAACTTTATGGCAATATGCATGTATGATTATTTGAAGGAGTATGCTGGTTCCAGTTTGTTTTTACTCTTCAAAGCTATAAAACATCAAATTGAAAAGGGCTTAGTGGATGCTATTACCCATGATGCCCGATATTCTCTATCCAAAGAGAGACTTTTACATGAACAGGTCCCCCATTCCGTTGTAGTTCTTAATATAGTGCAAGATGATTTGGACGAGAAGGTGCAATGCAAAGTTTTAGATTGGGATTCCATTTCACAAGTAAAATCGAAAATCCTAGATGCGCTTTTCAAGAATACCCCTTTCTCCATGAGACCCTCAGTGCATGAAGTTGACTTGGAATGGCGTCATGGTCGAGATGGTCATTTGATACTACAAGATGAAGATTTAACAACGAAAACTATCAATGGATGGAAACGATTGAACACTTTGGCGCATTATGGTGTAAAGGAATCGGCGGTCATGAGTTTAGTGGCTCGACAAAATGATTGCTCCAACTTGCCGTATGGGAAGCAATACCAACCGCCCTATAATAATTTCTACTTTATCAATAACTCTCAATCACACATAATAATGAACAACGACATCGAGTCTGGATTGCAACAGCCACGTGTGTATCACCTGGTTAAACCTCTACTACCAGACCACTACATGAACATCAAAAACTCTGCTATTTCGGGAGGTAATGCCGGTTCCGTATGTGCCACTGGGGAACCGATACATAAGACCATACCTGAAGTGTATCTAACACGTTTACTGGCCGCCAAGGGAACTGTGCAGAAATTCGTAGACGACTTCTTTGCCACCATACTCACAGTTAACGAAGAATTGCCGCCAGCTGTAAAGTGGCTCTTCGATCTGCTTGATGAGGCCGCACGGCGTCACGACATTTATGATCCTGACATAGTACACGCCTGGAAGTCGAATAGTTTACCCCTCAGATTTTGGGTAAATTTTATTAAGAATCCAGACTTTATCTTCGATGTAAATAAAACAGTCACAGTGGACGCCAGTTTAAGCGGCATAGCCCAGGCCTTCATGGATGCCTGCTCGACCACCGAACATCGACTGGGCAAAGATTCACCCTCGAACAAGCTATTATTTGCTAAGGATATACCCCAATATCGGAAAATGGTTAAACAGTTTTACACAGACGTAGCACGTCTGCCCCAGATCAGCGATCTGGAGATGAGCACGGCCATGCACCATCTGTCCATACAACAGAATGATGAATTCGACACTATCGCCGCGCTCAAGGAACTGTATATATACGTTACCAAATACAATGAACAGATAACCGATGCCTTAGAGAATGATATTAATTGTAAGAAAATGTATCTGGCTCACAAACTCAAGAATGTTGCGTTTACATTGGAAGGAGACGAGACGTCTGCCTGCTGACACTCATTTGAAACGGACTTAATATTAAATCAATTATGGAATGTAATGTATGAAAACGTGTGATTCCCATGATTTATGGCACATGCTTGCTAATCAAAATTATTCGTCTTTCTTAATTCTTCCTCTCAGGTGATGTGACTGACTTTCCTTGCCCACCACCACCGCCGCCTCAAAACGGTCTAGGAGATGAAGAAAGGGAGTACAGCAACGGTTGGAGAGAGATACAGATAAACATGGAGCGAGTCGGATGATGGAAGGAAGTTGACAGTAAGGATAACGTTTAAAATAGATGATAAGTTGAAGAAGCCATTATGTATTTCCAAGTATAGTCGTCGACTTCCTAGAATGTTTTTTTAGGAAACCACAAAAATACAAACAACAAAAAAAATACATTTATTTTTTCAGTTCGCCAAACTTATAGACTGCATAAAATGACTTTTCAAATAAAAATTTATTTGTGCAATTGATGCGTTGCTCTCTTGTTATTTAAAATGTTTGTAGTGAAAATAATTGGCTTTATTAAACGGACCTTACGTTGGCAGATCTGTACGACCGACACATAGTCTGTTCAAACTTATCTGCCGGTGTAAAGTGAAGTTTACGGCCTGAACCAATAAGTCAGACAAAATCAAAACAATTAATCCATTAGTGTGTGGGGTGGTTGGACCAACATTCGAAGCGAAATTTCAATGTAAAAGGAAACTGTTTTTGAATAAAATAATAGAAATATGGAAAATAAATAAAATAAAATCTGGATTAAAAAAAAATATTTAAAAATTTATATATAATTGCAACAAAATGCAATTAACGTTGTCCGACTTGTTCGTAGTGTAAGGGCAATTTCAAAGTTGAACGGACTTTTTGTCAATCATGCGGATATGCAATTGTGGGGCCCTCTTTACGGTCGCCGCCATCCACGATTAAAAGTTGGTATTCGCGCAGCCGTTATCGACGACTGTTAACACGTATTTGGTATTCTCTACATAGACTTTGTTCTTCATAAGCGTGTACTGCTAATACCAATGCAGTACATTCGTTGAACCCTCTGCAGTATGGCGATATTGCATTATCAACTGCCCTCCAGTATAAAGTACTACAGAAGCATACGTTTGTACGGGCCTAATTACGCTTCTATAGAGCCAGTGTGTAATTTCGGGTTTGAGGACCCATTTGGATCCTATAGCCATTCTGCATAGCGACCAACATCTGTAGGCCTTATTGTCCCTATCTTCTATGTGGTGCTTCCAATTCAATTCCCGATCTAAGATTACCCCTAAGTATTTAACTTTATCGGATATTTTAATCGTCTTTTCCAGGAATCGTGGCTCTTCAAAATCTGAGATTTTCGTTTTCCTTGTGAATAAAGATTTTCGTTTTTTCCGCATTCACAATTAATCCTCTTGGCTCTGCCCAGTTGTAAGCTATATTCAGTGCCCTCTCGGCATCTCTGCATAATTGATTTGGATCCTTTCCCATAAGAAGTATTATAACGTCGTCTGCCTAGCAGACTGGTTTAAGTCCTTCATCGGTAAGCTTCATTAGGAGACTGTGTATTGTGAGGACCCATAAGAGTGCTAATATAATGCCCCTTTGTTGAGTTCCATGTTGTACTCTGTCTCTAATATTTATGTCAGGGGAACCGCAGTTTATCCATCTATTCCTTAATATATGATTGATCCAGTCTGTTAATGCCCATAATGCACATATTTTGTATTAAGGATTACATAAATTTAACTTATAACCGTTTTGAGGCGGCGGAGTTTTGAATAATTTTGAATTCCCATGTAGGCAATAAATCAGCAGGAAATTCTTAATGCGTACCGCAGAGTATGGAAAGACCGCCGGTTTTATTCTAATCCCAATGCGAATTAATAAGGAGGCATATTTAGTTTGCTGAAAGTTTAATTCATTTGAATGATATACAAATATTTGAATATGAAAGAGTATTTAATGCGTGAATGTTTTTGATGGGTGTATCTCCTCTATTCGCCAGCCCATTGTCTGCTATGTTCATTTCGTTTTGGCTCCAAGCTCTTTACCACAATTCATTATGTTGATTATTGTTATGCCGCAATATCGTTAGACGAAAACCATGAGCGCTATTTTTTTGTCGTATCGCGCATTTAAAAGCCCACATAATTGCCGTTCATGTTTTAGGAGACGGTAAGATCAACTCTGCATCTTAAAATCTGGATTTCCAGTTCATTCCACTCAATGAGTTGGGATATTTACTTTCATACTCAGAGATGGTGACCAATAATGTACATCACTGTGATTGTGCTGGCAGATCTTGGTTTAATTGTTTACTTTTGGAAGGAAGGAACCAAGGAAGTTTTAGGTCAACAGCTGTAGATATTAAGGTATACCTACTTAAGTTATATCCTTCAAACTCCTTTAAATATTAAAAGAATAAAATAAACTTTTCACCGTATCATAACGGAATGTTAGCCACCGGCTATTAATTCATAACACTTCATCTGAACGAGTGTCTACAAGGCGATTATGATTATCAGGGTTGCATTTGACTAAAACAGACATGTTCATATAAGAGTTAGACAGTAGATAGGACATTTTTATGGGTCAACTCTTGACTAAACCCAAAAACCAATTTATTTAAACACTCGTTGCACGGAAAGAACATCCATTCACTAACTGTTCGTTATAAAGAAGGGGTTGTTTTATTATATACTAGCCAAATCTGGTTCAAAAGGCAGAAGTCAAACCAGATAAGTTAGTTGACATCCTTGAGTACTCGTAGATTGGAAAATCCCATGTTGCGATGACTTTTATCTTGTTTCGTGAAACATGTGAAACGTTCTCCAGGATATAAACCATTACTACATGCCATTTAATCGATAGTACTTCAAGATTTTTACAATATTACACATTTTGTATTTGTTACAATGCCCCTCTCCCCAGTGACAATTCCCCTAATGTTTCAATCGCAATTTTCATAACTGATTTAGCAGCAAAGACCTCACAAAGGTGTCAATGGCTGAAAAGTCGATGTTACACATATATCAGTCGCTTGGCTTTGGGTTGTTTGTGTTTTTACACAGTCGTTCTCCATTACATTCGGTAATTACGGAGAAAAAATTCATACACATAACCTTTACTTTTCTGATATTTAAGTCTGATATTTGGAATCAAATTCGATTATTAAAACTCTTGCTTATGATGCCTCCTTCACCCAATATCAAATGTACTACTTACTGAAGTAATTCTCACCACCGTTTACCCAAATGTTTTGTAATTTTGTCAAATGAGTTGTGTTAAAACTATGAACAAGCATTAATAAGATTTGAATTGCAAAATATACGTGTGTGTGTGTGCAGTATTCACGCTCCCATATACATATGTTTGTACATGCATACATATAATTTATAAGAGACTGAGGGTGTGTGCGTTTGTGTGTTGCCAACAATTCATATGCAATTAATAGAACTTTAAGATATAAATGTTTAATAACGCGTATACGCCACAATGAACCATGAAATTTCATTGCATACTTTGCTGCTTATTTTGCTCTTGCGAGGGCGATATTCAACAATGGCGTTGTTGTTCTTGTTAAACATTCAATTTTTAATGAAATTTAAATTGAAACAGACAGAGATATTAACAAAGCTTCAGTTTCGCCTGTTGTTATGGCATAATGTGGGCACAGTATATACATATATACAAGTATATAACATACATACATAGTAGAGAAGGGAGCGTGACACAAAATTTGCATGGATAACGCGTGAATGCAATAATCAACTATTTGGGATGCAATATTACGAAGAATGGTGGCTCCGCGACCATCTCTAGAATATCATCTCATTTCTAGAATGGTAGAATAATTAGAAATTATTGAATTTTTAGGCAACAAAAACAGGCATTTTGTTTGTGTATCGTATTGCTAAAAGCTTCTCAAAATACCGTTCGGAACCGGAGTAAAACTGTAGGTCCCAATCAGTGAGTGTAAACTAGAACGCGCGCAGCTTACTGCTTGTGAAATGCTCTCCCTAATTCCTTCATGAGATGTAACGAGAAACCATTTTTTTCGTATTGGTTTTCTGTCAGATTTTCTACAATAAAAGTAAACGAAAAAGTACAAAAACAACATACATGTGAATTTGCCATAACAGAAACACATAACGCAAGAAAAGAGTACAAATCAGTTGCTCTAACGAGTGTACCTTATTTATTCTACCGTGATGTAGTTGGGAGTAAAATTTGAGTGGGTCACGCGTGATTGTAAATGAAATATGGCGGGATTGTGAGATTAAAACCAGTACATAAGTTCAAGTCGGGTGAACCGACTTAATCATACCCTCACCATACCGCACCTCATCCATTGCGTGGGAGTTCTGTTAAACAACGCCCATACTCAAAAGTGACCATATTCAACAGCAGATTGACGACATTACACTAAATATTATTGAATACCCAAATTAGTTAGTTTCCCTCCCAAGACTTATATGCGAGGTACAAAAATGGGCATGGCAAGTTGTTGCAAACATTTTGATCAGTACCAAATTTTATTAAGATCGGTTCTGATTTATTGGAGATATCGAGTCGGCAAACCCCAAATACGCCCAACTTTTGTATGGGATATACGAAACTGGGCGTGGCACAATAGTCAGCTATTAGTTATACAGTAGCTTTTAGCAAAATATTGCCTAGTACCGAATTTTATTAAGATCGGTTGTTGTTTATGAGAATTATCGTGTGGATCAACCGATCATCCGCCCAACTTTTATATGGAAGGGACCAGAATGTTTGTGGCAAAACAGCTCATTTTCTATAGGAGAGCTTTATTTGGCTAAATACTGACTAGTACACACTTTCATAAAGATTGGTTTGGTTTTGGGGGACTTGTCATGCCGAACAACCAGACGCCCAAACAACTTTTGTACCACAATGGGCGTGGCAAAATCACCCTTGTTTTACTCGGTGATTGGCGTTTGATAACGTGAAGCCTTATACCTAATTTCATTACGGTCGGAAATGTTTCACGCGATTTATCGGATTGACAACCCGGACGAACACCCTGTTTTGTATGGGAGGTACCAGAATGGGGGTGACAATCTCGCCCATTTCCTCTAGGCATTTACAGATTATTAACCGGTGTGAGAGTTGAAGTTAATCACATCTACCAGAAGAAAGGTTTGAAAGAAATATGATTCAATCCCAAACTCAATATTGGCAAATAATAGTCACTGACAAAGTTTCATTGTCATCTGTAAAGATTTACGGCAGTTATCGTGTTGCCCAGCCAGCCAGACAGGCAGACAGACGGACATGGCTCAAACGTGTTAAAAAGTCCAAAACCGAATTTCGTCCAAAGATACTAAGGGTCTAATTTGGTTCCTTCTATGTGTTACATATTTTTACGTATTAAATGATATATACCACCATCCTATGGTGAGGGTATAAAAATAATTTGTCAGTCGGGTAATCACCCACGACACTCATGACTCAAAATTCACTCACACGTCCATCTCTGATACTTGGAATTTTAATATGAATAAATTATACACAGACATCGATGCAATAGATATGAACATATCTACATACAGTTGCGGTAAAAATAAAAGTCGTGCTTGTACTCAGTACGAATAAGGTATCGTTTTTTTTTTTTTGTATAAATGTTTATTATTCTAATATTAATTGTTGCACATAGAGAGCACAATATAGGAAGTTGCGTTAAAGCTCTGTTTTGAACTATAAGTTGTTTTTAAATCAGTCAAAACAATGGTAGTACATGCTGGTAAAAATGTTAGTTGTAGCAAATAGAAATAGAAACACTGCACTGATTACAAGGATCTCCATTAAAACAAAATAATTCCTTGAAGTGCAAATTATCACTACGATGTGGCACTTACTTTACATCACATCCTGAGGCACGCGGTCGCCCACCTGTGATGTTGAAAATATTATTTAGGCTGGTCTGATACTCAGAACAACCCACATTCGCCACCGCAAAACGACTAATGGAATGTAGGGGCTAGCAACGTCTATAGACGCAGTTATAGACGAAGTCCAATATAAGATATACCATTAACAAAAACTCATGTGGGTAAAAGATTGAAGTTTGCGAAAAGGTAAAAGGCATTTAGGTTGGCCATTAGAGAATTGGATATATATTTTGTAGTCGGATGAGTCAAATATGGTGGTCAATCGTGCTAAATGTGCCTCTAAACAAATAATACCACCCAAAATATACACCGAAAAACATTATAAATGGATGGTCCTATGTCATAATTTGGGCGAGCATTAGACCCATTAACTACATAAGGGAGAGCGAGTATCGGTACATTCACGCAAAAATACTGCAGGAAGATATGCTTCCATATGTCAGTGACAAAATACAACGGATTTCTGTGCTTAAGCGCGTGAATTACACCAAGCATACCACAATGGTAGTGTCAGACTAACAAAATACTCTGGAATGGATACCCCTATCACTAGACCTGAACCCAATTGAAAATCTCCTGTGTGACAGTAGGAATGCAGTGGTTCATGGTCCCTCGACCAACAATTCGTGACTTTGGTAAGTTGTAGACGATGCTTGAAGGATAATATCTGATAACAGATGTCAAAGCCTGGTGAACTTGATGCAGCACGCAACCGAATCCTAATAAGGATAATATATATCAGTTTGAATTTATGGATTAATACATTGAGATACACAACTTTTTTTCGTATCATTCAGAAAAAAATATACAATGCTACTATTATTTGAAGGGTATTTTTTAAAAGTTTGGAACTTGAAGACGATCCACTGTTTTCGACCAAACTTTTGTTCAACGATAAGGTCCAAGCTAAATTGCTGTAATCGAGCCTGAAAACAATCCTAAGAAATTCAAGAACTGCCATTACGTCCAGACAAAAAAGGGATTGGTGTAGTGATTCCGCCAGCCCATATTTTTTAAATATTATTTCGATCGCAACCTGAGTGTGAATAACGCCCATTATCATGCATGATAATGCTGCTAAAAATTTAAGCCCATGAATTCGACAATATTTGGTTCTAACAAAACGGCTCTGCTTGTCAATCAACCAGTGAATCCATGGCATTAATGCGAAAACAATTTGGTGAACAGTTAATTTCAGGTTTCGGACCGGTGAATTGACCGACGAGATCATGTGATGTGACACCTCTATAATTTTTTCATCGGGGTTACGTAAAGTCCAAAGCTTATATGGATTGAGGAATTGGAGGCCTACATTACTCGTGTCGTTTGATTTCTAAAGTATTTTCGCAAAAACAAAATCTTTTTTTTTTGATCAAAATGTGTCATTTTCTTCATTGCAGGTAACATATTTATTAAAAGCAATACATACATATTTTTGAAACTTTTTAATTTTTGCTGCGTGTACTACTATTATTTTGGACGCCGCTGTACGCTCGTACAAGGGTATAAAGCAACACCATCAGAAAATGATCTGTAATTGTATCTAGTTCCAGGCATATAAATATACGGCTGATTTTTTTTGTTTTATATTTTTAACATTTTGCACAACAACCTCACACAAAAGAACTCACATCCATACATACATACATATGTTCAATTTGCATGCCAGTGTTTCTCATATTGGGTCGCATGCCCCACCAATTGAATGTATTTTTGTGTGTGGGTGGTACTAAAAACCGCCACAAAATACTAATAAGAAATCACCCAAAAATATTCCAAACAAATTTGGGTGTTTTTTTTGCAATCGAGAATAGTTTTAGCATAGAAAGTCAAATATTTGAAATAATAAAGTGAACAACAAATGTTACACGCTGGAAAAACGGTCGCTTTAACATACATATTTTCCCAAAAATATTCTGCAGGAACTATATGTATGTTTAGAACACACTCCAAATATTCATATATTTGCCAATTTCAAACTCACTTACCAGGCAGAAAAAATCTCCGGAGTCTGCACGAAATGGTATTAAATTATTGGCCTTGTAGTTTTGCAAATACAAAATTCAAAAGTATCAATATAGAAAGTAGCAATTTTGAACATCCATTCTCATGGACTTATGGAAATTCTGAGAGTATTAACGAGTTGGATATCACAGTATAAATGTTTAAGGAACACTGATTTAAAGTATGTCTGCCTGTACATTTACATAGGCATGTATGTATATGAATTCAAAATGTTATAGCTTTTGAAAAATCATACTAAATCTTTCCTAAGGCAGCTCAATTTCATAAAGCAGCCTACTTCTTTAGCTGCCTGGATTTTCTTCCCTTATAATATCAAATAAAAATTTGTGAAAATGTATAAAAAAGAATACGTTAACAATATACAGACCATAGAGTAATGGCGTATAGAGTAGTGATTTGTCTCAGTAAATTTACGAAGTGTTGGGTGGTTGCATGTGAACGTTGCATGTGGCAAAGTATTGCTTTAATAATACCAGATAGAGGCAATGGCTCAATTCAACCAACAAGAAAACAACAACGGCATTTCGTTTTGTGCGTTAAAATTTTTGTGTTAATGCACAGCAAATATATACTAACAACAAAATATAACAAAAAAAGTCCAAAATACGTTTAAATTTCACAGTTTTTCATCAAAACGACATGGAACATTTAAGTCAATAATTTTTGTATTTCCACCTGGTGTAAGTAAATTTACGTCAAATAACTCTATCGCACCGACCGCATCACGAATATTGTGAAATGAAATGTCAGATGAGCAAAATGCCAGCTCTATATGACATTACTCTCTGATATTTATAGACATGTGTTTGTGTGTATGAGAAAAATTAATAAATATGCAACACAATGTAATAAGGAAAAGGGAAATCTTTGCTGCTTGCAAATACATCCTCAAGTGATTATGGAATTTTCATGTTAATGTTATCATATCTTTGGGTCACATACATACATACTCACACGGATACATATTATATCTGTTGACGATTTGGTAATGCGTTTATGTTCATTATCAGATAAGTTAGATTATTAATCCTTTTTTGGTAGTAAAAAAAAAATAAATGGTTTCCCATTACATCCCGTGAAGGGACGGGAGAACTTCTCACAATCACTGAGCTGTGCGCTTTCAAGTTTTTACTCTCTGATTGGGACCTACAGTTTTACACCGATTCCGAACGGTATTTTGAGAAGCTTTTTCATGGCTATATACTCGATAGTGTCGCCGTCACTATGCGAGGTGACCGCCGCCGAAAGAAATTTGAAGGTGGTTAGAGCAGGGCTCGAACCCAGGATCTCATGTATAAGAGCCGCGCGCACACTAACCATTGCACCACCGACGGCCACCCTTTTTGGTAGTACTGTACTTAATATGTTCAATGGCAAAACGACGATTATACTGAGTATAGGCCAGGGATATGGACCTCAGATTAAATTTATTGAACCAGGATCAGTTTATTGAACTGTGGTAACATGTTAAACCCCTGGTCAAGCTTATCTTTACTATGCCATGATCATTGATTGTAGGATATTAACAGTATGTAAAGGCCGCTGACACCAGGTCAACACTTGTGTATGTTCAATTGCAAAATAAAGATTAAAACGAAATGAAGTGCCACCAAGTCAAGGTCATTGACCCTAGTTTATTACCTTACATGCCAATTGAGAATCAAACAATTAATCAAAGTTCCCTGATTCAAGGTCATAATAACAGTGACCCCATTTAAGAGAATTTTGGCCCTGGACAATGTCACTAAGCATTGTTTAAGGATATTGGGATTCCCGTTGTTGAGCAACCCGTCAAGTTCATTGACTTCTGATCATGGTCGTTGACATCTTGTCAAGTACATTAATCTATTGTTCTTCATTGTCTAGTGTCAATAAATCAGATAAAACAATTCTGAATTGCTAAGACTACATGATTAAAGATGGGTTTCAACTCACAAGATAAATACTGCTGCACAGTGGATTTGGAATTTTTAAAGCGATTTAAAAACAATTATTGGGACGTACTCGTATTCTTCCCATTACATCCCTCTAGGTCGACTTTTGCAATAGAATTAGGATTAGGAATTAAGGTGTGCAAGGAATGTGTATGATGGCTAAACGATTAAGGTTGGCAAAAAATATTAACATATTCACGGATAGTCATATCCTCCTCTGACAGCCTTGGGATCATATGGAGTACAGGGAACCACGACATCTTGGAAAATGAAAGAGCAGATAAATTAGATCGGATGTGCTCAAATCGCCGGCTGTGACTGCCTTAAAGAACAAACTTCAACAATGGGTAAGACTAACACATGTAAGATTATAGGAAGCATTAGAAGGGGGAAGAACGGCAAAGATCGTGCAGGGCGACCAGGATGGGAATACGACCAGATGGCTAATAAAGCTGGATATATTTGACCCGACTCATTGGTATCCTAATTGGGTACCACACTCTGGGCGTACATTTGCATAACTCAGAAGGAACGGACAGAAAGTATACTTTACATAATATTTGCATCCAATGCCTTAAACGATCTAATTATGAACTGGAACGTTTCGCCAAAGGAAAATTTACTAGGTATAAAACAAGCCAGAGGGAACCCATTATGGGTAATGGAGTCGGAAATGTTGATGCTAATGACGGCCCACAGTGATTCTACAACACAATCACGCTGGATCACATAAAACAAGAAATGGATGGAATTATGCGAGACAGTGGATACGGATCCATGGTGCCAAGACGACAACGAAGAAATTAGGTCGTAGAAAACCTCTACCGGCAATTAAACTCCAATATGGGGGGCGAGATAGTAACATCTCTATTAGAAGCCAGGAGAGAGCTGCATAGAATGCAAAACTTCTTAAATGGAATGCGAAGAAATTCGACAAAGGATAGTGGATACGGATCCATGGTGACGAGACGATAACGAAGAAATTTGGTCGTAGAAAACCTCTTTCGGGAATTAAACTCCAATATGGGTGGCTGAGATAGTAACATCTCTATTCCCATTCGATGTCTGGAAACCTTTCGGTGATCCCACACTTATACTCGGGGTTAATATGAAATTTTTCACTATTGCGGAACTGAAAGAAGAATCTATGCGATTGACTTATGGAAAAACTCCTGGACCAGATTGCTTTCCAAATGAGACATCGCATTTGGTATGTGATATATGCCCTGAATTATTACTAATGGTCTTTAATATATGTTCGCAAAAGGCCGTGTTAGACTGAACTCCGAACGACTTGTTGTACTATGATGCCGTAGTTTGCGATAACTTGGTTTCGTTCTGGATGACAAGATGAGCTTACATTAACACGTGGATTACAGCTCGAAATCTGGCGAAAATAGTGTCGCAGTGTAAAGGTCCAAAGGCCACATCGAGGAAGCTGATAAGTAGTGTAACACGATCTTACGATCTACATAGATCAAGGGGTTTTTTCTTTTTTTCGCAAATAAAAAAGATGTAAATAGTCAGCACCAGGATTTGAACTCACGTTGACAGACGATCGTTTCGAAGTTTGTGACTTCTCATCAGCGCCTTAGGCCGGTGACCGTCTTGTTCACATTGTAATTAATTGCAGTTGTCGTCTTCGGGGTTTCTCTCCCCGATGTTCAACATTTGAAAATTGAATTTTGGTTCAAAAACTCTACTGCGTGCATTTCTTTACCAGTTTCATAAATTATTATAACATCATAATCCGGGCAAAATTTACTCTAAATCCCTTTGAGAAGATTTTTGAAAAAACAACAAAACGAAAAAAAATTATAAGAGAGTGTAAAATTTTGCCGATTTAATTTTTGCTCAAGACATTCTACTACTTGCATATTTTATTTTGCTATATATATTTTTTTTAATAAAATCAAAATTTCCTATAAATTCCCTTCTATCGATATAAGTTAACGTTTTCTATTCACTGAAAAATTACCAAAAAATCCTACTAACTATAGCGATATATACAACAAAAAAAATATATTTTTTTAGTTCTACATCTGGCTAATTTTCGTTTTGAAAGTAAGTCTCAAGGAATCCATTGGCAGTATGATCACTAATTCGCTGAGGAAATTATTTTCGAAATCGGTTCAAAAATGCGAGCTGTAGCGAATTTTGTCCAAAAATTTAATGATTTTAAAGGTGGTGAATCTTTGGCATTTGTAGAGCCACTTTGGGCGACTTCCTTTGATTAATGAATGGGTACGATTTAGCGACTGAGGTATCAATTATTCCCAAATTGAATATTTATTTAATTTGATTTATTATATTAAAATATTCATGATTTACGTTTTTATTATAATAATTGTTTATTATTGTTGAAGGATCAACAAATTTCCGTTATATTTTCAATTTCTTAAATTGTTTATGTCTCTTTTCATTTGGGGGGCATTAAAAGAACGCTGTAATTTGGAACACATTTTTCACGTTCTACATTGTAATTTTGTTTTATTGTTTGTTTATATCTTTGTCTATATATCAACACATACATATAAACACTTCAATACACATACATATGAAGAGAGACATATATATGTATATAATTCTGTACACGTGGTAGTCAGTTGTACCTGTAGCAAAATGTAATTTCATTTTTATTTCATTTTATTATATATTCATCATAATTTTCTTGCTTATTATTTCAATTATCATCGCACATAAACTAAATAACTCGAGGCACTTACAGTCACACTCAAACGGACACAAGCACACTAACGAATACTCACACACCAGACCATTGCAAACTCAGGTGTGTAATATAGAGAATAATCTTGTTCTTTATTGTTCTCTGGAAGGGGAGGCCTAAAGAAAAGGCATTGCTGAGATTATACCCGAGCACTGCCAGTCGGCATCATGTTCCTACCACAAAGCTTTGCCGTCCGGGTATATGCAAAACAAAGGTAGTGGGCTTCTTTGTCTTGTTGTTGTGAGGACAGACAGACAGCCAAAGAATTGTTAGCGAGTTGGTACGAGTAAGTATTCCAGCGGGAGCTGGTCGTAGGGTTGGCATATTCGTAATCGGATGTAAAGAAAGCCAACAATAATGCAATGTAAAATGTTTTGATGTGATGCTACGACTAGGGGTCCATTTCTATATAACGTTTTAAATCGTACGCTTACACGTTTCCTGCAAGGGGTGATCGAGAGAGGTTAACAATAAATTCCTAAGCTCTTCCGACCATGAGTTTTGCGTTATAGGATACATATTACAGGTATTTATTGCGGGATATGTGAGGGGTGTCATATCCAATGTTAACACGGAATGCGCAAACCGGATTATGTGTTTGCAAACTTTCCAATTTGTTGATACCTTTAAAGGACTCTGGCAGAAGATTAAAATTGGGATGATTTAGACATTTTTATTTCTTGGTGTGTTTATCTTTTTATTGGATATTTTGTTAATCTTTGATTTATATTTGTGTTGTGACTAACGTACACGTGTTGTCCCTCACGTATGAGAAATTCACTTTTGCGTTAAGAAGTAATCATATGCACCAATGTGTGTTTGATGTGATTTGACGATTTATCGGTTTAATGTATCTTTGCAAAATCTGACAGAAAACAAAGATTGTTTCTGATAAGTAACAATTGGTGACGGTCGACTACCTCTTACAATTGCGTTCAAAATAATAGAAGTGATTCTACTCATTACGAATAAGTTGAGGCAAGCGGTTGAATTCCTGTAATGGTGACAAAAATATTTGGGCAATTGGTTTGATACTACGAAGAAACACCGTTCGCACCCACAACTGTGATAAAATATGTATTGAATGTAGGAATTAGCATCAACATCATCCGTACAAGACAATACAGTTTTAGCTTCAACCCAAGGAAACAGCCATCACTAACAAAACATCATTATGTTGGCCTCTACAGATTTGGATAAATATTTAATTCAATTGAATAAATATTTTATCAAGTTGGAGGACTAACAGAGGCATACGATTTTTGTCAATTCATATCACAACCTTTTCTAGCAAAAGAGTCTATACCCGTGAATTCAGCAAACATGAAGTACAAATTACGCCTAGAGGTGCCGTTCTTCTCATCTGACGTTTCATTTCACACCCTTCGTGGTGAGGTCAGTGCGATAGGGAGATAGTTTACATAAACTGACTTAAGCCAGGTGCAGTTTCAAGAATGGTGGACTTAAATTTGCCATTTCGTTTTGGTTGAGAACTGTGAAATTAATGTCGTCGTTATCGAAATTTCGTTGTTGGTTGATTTGAACTAATGCCTCTATCTGCTATTATTAAAGAAATACTTTTCTGAATGACAAGTCTGTGGTTCGCTTTACTATCAACCCAGATGATAAATTCACTACGTACTGGTAAACGTAAGTTAATAAGCTCCTCTGCAGCCCTCATAATGGGTAGGACGCCAGTTTGAAAGACACTACAATTGTCATCCAGTCTCGGAGTAGTTGAGTTAGAGGTCGTCGCTGAAAATTCCCGATCCCTTATCCATATCCATTTTCAGTATCAGTAAAGATGAATTTGCCCTACACTGAAGAGGGTATCCCATGTGCTTATATGCTCCTGTCCAATATTATTATATCTAGACCGCTTTCGAAATCCATTGCCGGTATAGTATAATTAGATGCCCGAGCTCTCATCTCAAAAATAATATTGACATGACCTATGTGAGCATGTTTCTAAACTCTTCGCGTAAACATCCATAGTAGTGAGATTAATTATAACATTCAATGTCGCCTGAGGAGTACTTGTGCCAGCTCGCTCCACAAATGCACATGGAAATAATCCTTACAACGCGACTTCAGCTCAAATTACCTAACCCCAAAGACGGTGTTTTCTGATTAATCAGAATAATTAATGATCAAAATTTAGGAGGTATTTCAGATGTTTTCAAAACTTTTATTTGATATACTCAACAGGACCTACAACCCACAGTAGGTCGTGTTTCAAGTATAGCATCGTGAGAATTAAAAATCTACAATAAGAGTTTTAGTGTCGAAGTTCGTGTAATGTTTTATGATATGCCAATATTTGACGGTATGAAATAACATATATTTTATTTCACGTAATACAAAATCAAATACAAAATGAAATCGTTTATTTCACATAATTGGATTTGGTTCTGCTATTCCGATACAGTCAGTTTTTTTAATATTACAAAGTTCCCCAAAAATCTGCCAGAAATAAATAAAACTTATGACGTCTGATTTCTTTTAAAATCACTCGCACTTCTATGCAAGGGGTTTCTCTAAAATCTTTCGAATATATTATAATTAGGATATTCAAAACCGAAACCGAAAAATACCGAATCCGGTTAGCCCTTCCCAATTCCAATAACCGTTTTCCCGTTTTTTAAAAACCGTATTCTTCGACTAACCGAAACCCCGATTTGTTCATATCGGTTAACCAGTTTTATGTCCAAAATTCAAATTTCCATTACCATTAAATGTTTAAATTAATTTAAATTCCAAAACATTAAATAAAATTATTTTAAGTCAATTCAATTCAGTTGAATTCAATTAAATTCTACTCAATTCAGTTCAATTCATTTCAGTTCAATTCAGTTCAATTCAATTCAATTGAATCCAATTCAATTCAGTACAATTCACCTCAATTCAATTTAATTTAATTAAGTTCAATTCAATTCGATTTAATTTAATTCAATTCAAATCAATTCTATCGAATTCAATTCAATGCAATTCATATCAATTCAATTCAATGTAATCTAATCAAATGCAATTCTTCATTGAATAATAAATATGAACCAATGTGATTTTTTAAATTATAAAAACTCTAATTAATGATGCTCTAGTTCCTGAACAATAATGATTGGAAAGGAAAAAATAAAAAGTCCAAAAAATTGTAATATATTCTGACTTTGTAATATTTTTTGGAAAAAAACACATTATAAGTATAATGTTTTTTTCATGTAAAACGAAACCTCCGATAAAATCGCAAATAACCCCGAAAATTAACATGTTTCACCGGTTTTTTCTATTCTGTTGAAACCGAAAACCGGCTATTGGAAAATGTCGGGTTTTTGAATACTTTAATTATAATCCTTATAAAACAAATCTTAGTTATTTATCGATGATGTGTTGGTAACATTTTATAAAACCCGAATTTTACATATAAGGTTTACTTTGTAAGAAACAAGAAAAACTATTTTATAGACAAACAATGCCATTGTTTATTACATCTATTTTGAATTAAAAATTACCACTTATGACTATTTGTGATTGTTTAGCCTTTATTAAGAACATATTAAAAATACTCATACGCACTGTGATATTATAGGATTTACTTGTTTTTTAAACGCACAGTTTTAAATAAAGAGCTGTGTACAATTAAATTCGCAGTTTAAATTTATTGCGGTCGTTTGGTTTTGCGTCTTGAATTATGCCCGTGACTATTTTAAATAGTCCTTAAATAGTTTCTTCGCTATACACCATAAACAAATCACTGCAATGTTAATATAGCAAAGGACCTTTACCTTAGCCTTAATTGCAGAAAATGGAAACACAAAACAATATTGTATTGAAATATTCGTTCGTATGGAAAGACGAAGAGGCAAAATAATACGCTGACTGGTAGGACATTAAAAAAATTCAAACGGCAAACAAACCTTTATGCGACCTTAAATGTATAAATACTATATCAGAAAATATTTATTATTACTGTTGCTGTTGTCATTGTTGGCAATGTTGTTGTAAAATATGTAGAACAATTTTCAATTATCAAGTGCAAGGTGAAAGTTATAAAGGAATTGTCCTTGTTCCAAGGATAACAAACAACGAAGGCAACAAAAAAAAAAACAACACCACAGAAGGAATGTTCATTATTTGTATTTACGTGTATGAGCGAGTACAACTAAAATATCTTCACACAAGATATTGCAACAATCGAGGGAGCGATGGGGTAGTTAATATATAGACATGACTATATGTTTCTGTGAATGTTTGTGTCGCAAGCTGTCGCTTGATAAAAAAAAGGAAACAATTTCTAAAGAAATTGACGTGCTTTAAGCC
Organism: Phaonia tiefii; assembly: GCA_963931995.1. Lineage (NCBI taxonomy): Eukaryota > Metazoa > Arthropoda > Insecta > Diptera > Muscidae > Phaonia > Phaonia tiefii. The sequence continues at coordinate 294,238,935 of OZ008369.1, read as the reverse complement.
ATATTTTACCATTATATCTTAACCTTAGAACTCCGAGCGATCAAAGATAATTTGCCACTATGCCAATCTACTCAAGGGATATACGGCGCGATATAATACATATGTATGTGGCTATGTATGGCAGGTGAGCAAGTCGGGAACTGTGACTGGTGCTTACTGGGTAAGTGCTATAATAGAAATTGAATAATTGAATATCAAGGTTAATCTATGAATACCATTTTGCTGCTTTTTATTACATGTTCTGGTTAGATATTTCCTGTCATGCCGCACACATACACGCGCACACTGTTTACACATGTATTTGCCTCTTAATTTCCTGTTTTTAAATCGAACGGTTTAATGTTAATCTAGGCACTTGCAGTTTTGCTAGACTAAAGCGCGCTGTAATACCGAAATATGCGTTATATTCATGATAACATAAGTATTCAGCATAGCGTGCAGGGTGCCGCAAAATAAAGTATTTAGTTTTTAATCTTTAAAAGAACTAAACAATTTTAGTACAAAAAATTAAAAAATTATTTTGTTGTTTGTTATTTGCTGATCATTACGTTTTAAACACCATTTGCGTTAAATTTAAAGAATTTTCTTGAAAATAGGATATTTCTATTCCAAACTCTTTCCCAATTTATTCCGCAACCTTGTACACTGGCATATGTATGAGATTATTCTTACATTATGGCATAATCCCAACACGATGTGTTGTCCTTTTTTATAATTTACAATACACTTTATAGAGAATTATGCAAATTAGTCGACAAAAATTTTTTTTTTTTTTGTTATTTATGCCATTAATTAATATTTATACGGTTTCCGGCTATTTGACTCTTTTATTGTTATGTTATGTATATTTTTTGCCTAACAATTTGTTGTTTCTGTTCTATGACCACCATCCCTTCCCTTCTAAGGACTTGTTATGGTATGTGATTGGTGTGTTTTTTTGCAATGTTTATAAACAGAAATTACTATCCTTTCGAAATTACGAGCAAGACTAAAGTAATGTCCTCAATTTGTGATTTGAGGCGGAAAAAGCGAAATCGATATTAATGTGTTATGATGAAAATAAATGCTGACGGCTAAATCCAATTGTTGCCGATACACTCTATTATGGATACATGCGAATGATTCGTTTGTTATTCAGGTTGTGAAAATTACAGGATCTACTCAGATTAATATTGTTTTCAATTTAATTTACCATCAAATTCATTTCAATAATAATAACTGCCGGCTGTTCACCCTGAAGTCATTTCACTTGTTATTTGAATTCGCACAATCGACTTGTTGAATCACGTCGAAACTATCTAAATATTGTATTGTGTATTGTTGTTTTGCCTTGCATGGAACGTACCCTCTGGTGCTTTGTGGAAATGTAAACAATTCTAAGGATTTCCCTAAGAAAACAGACAGCAAATTCAGTGAAAGAATTAATTTTAATTGTATTCATTCACGACAAACGAAATAAGAGAGAATATTAAAAATTAAAACTGAATTTAAAAATATATAATACTAGCTGACCCGGCAGACTTCGTCCTGCCTTCAAAAGTATTTATAATATCAGATGGTAAACAATGATTAATATCTCGACGTGGGCGCCATCTAGTTTATCAATACCTTTACTTTTGCCTAAGAATTATATGTTGCGAATTTGAAACAAATCGGTTCATAAATAACCGAAATCGACATCAGCTCCACCTACTTTGCAGCGCCACCTATTTATGGAAATTATGGAATTTTTTTTTGTCTCCCACGCACTTTTTACGAAAAGAGGTTATGAATGAGTCGGTGTCGGGATACTTAACGCCGCCACGCGCCGACTAAGCACCCAACGCCTTCAGCGAGTTCTTGAGTTACGGTGCAAAAACACAAATAAACTAAATATTGCGCCATCTGTCGGACGAACTTCATACTACACAGAAACACTACTCACGGCCCATAGAGCATGTATATAAAATTTGGGCAAAATCGGTCCAGTAGTTTTTGAGTTTAGCGATCACGAACATACACGTAATTTTTATATATGTATAGAGATTCTTTATTCTAATTTTGTGGAGAGCTATGAACATCTAAAAAATCGCACTTTATTAATTCTTGCATTCTTCAAAATCAGTCAAGGCCATTTTACTTAGAGGGCTACGGAGAACCTAGGAGGGTTAGGGGTCTTACATAAAAAAAGTTACCATATTCATCTAACCGGCTCGATTTTTTGATTTTCCTTCCAGTTAGTAAAACCAAATCCTGGTTGAACACTCACCAGGACTTTCCAGCGAAGTCTTGGTTGCCCTATTCTTCGATGTCCTTCGAGTATATTTTTGAATACCTTCCTCGCTGAATCGTTATGATCCATTTCTACTGACATGTCCTACCTAACGTAATCGTGTTATTTTGATTCGCCTAACAACGTCGATGGAGGAGGGTATACAGTTCATACAGGTCGTGGTGCATTCTCCGTTGATACTCGCCGTTGTTTATTATAGCACTATATATTTTTCGGAGCAATTTTCTCTCGAAAACTCCCAGCGCTGTTTCGTCAGCGTGCGATACGACCCTGGATTCTAGGCTATAAAGGACAGGTTTTATGATAGTCTGATATTGTTGGATCATTTTTTCTCGAGGGAGAGTTTTATCTTGGATGTGCTTCCTTAGCCCAATATATAATACCTGTTTACAAGCACAATTCTTCGTTTGATTTTTAGGCTGGCGTTAATGTTTTTATTCTCGGCCGAGGTAAATAAATGAATTTACTACCTCGAAGTTCGTTCAACCTTTCTCCAACGTTCAACCTTTTGTACAAATGGGTGGAGGCTCTGGTTGTTGAAACCATTATTTTTATCTTGTTCTCATTTATTGCTGAACCCCACGTTTCCCGATTCCTTCTCAGTTCTCGTAAATACTGCAGTAACAAGTGGTTTTTGCTGCCGATGGTCTAACTCATGTTAACTGCAGCTTTCCTCATTATGATGTCAATTAAAGTATTAAAGAGATCTCTCTCTCTCAGTCTGCCTGAGGTATCGCATCGTATGGCAATGGCACTCTGAGATCTTTACTAATCTTCACTGGGGATGTCAGTGTCATTCTGGAAAGTCGTGTTACTTTAGCAGTAATACCAAGCGTATCCACAGCTTCGTATAAATTTCCCCGTATCAGGATATCGTACACAACCTAATAATCAACAAAGAGATGGTATGTGTTGAATTATTTTACGTGAGTTCTCTCCAGGATTGGTCGTAAAGTCTGGTCACTCTGATACGGTCCAATCAGGTCTGCAACAAATGGCATTAGTCTTTCGTTCGAAAGAACCTTGTATGCAATGGATAAAATGCTTATTCCACGATACTTGTCACATATACTCAAGTCACCTTCTTTAAATACAGGAAACAGTACGTTTAGACTCCAATTGCCGGACATTCATTCGTGTTACCAACTCATCGCCGCCAGCTTTGAACAACTCAGCCGGTAGTTCATCAGCATTTGCGGTTTTGTTATTTTCAGGTTAATTCAAGTATTCCAAAGTTGAACCTATTGGAACAAGAGTACCATATAGGAATCCTTCCGATCTGATCATTGTATTTATTTTTTTTTTATGATAATCTAAAACCAAACCGACAAAAACATTTATTCGTCCAGTTATCAAAATGTAGGAAGTTTAATTTCAAAAAATCGATAAAAGTTTAGAATTTGTGTTTAGAAAAAACTTAAGTTTCGAGATATTAAAAGTTTAAATATAATGGTTTTTATTTTTAAATTTAATTTTTACTTTTAATGTACGGTCACAATCCATCTTGCTTATGGGAACACCAATATGTCCAACATTTCGATTTCTTGAGGTTCTTAATATAATAGAAGAACTTCCTCTTATATTTAAGGGTACAAACCAATCGGTTTTGTATGAACGTAAAACCATTGCTCTTGTTCATGTCTTCATTTGTCCAAATCGCACAAGAAATGGCCCGTTCCTGCACAAATGAATGTATGTGCGTGAGTCTGTTGGTGTAAATAGCACTTGTGGCCAAGACTGACGATAATTTTAATGAATTTTCTATAGCCAGAGATGTCTTCTTAAATGCTCCACCATTGTATGTATTATTATGGCGAACACGTAGCAACGCTAAAGCTGCACCACATGTTGGGTGGACCATAGCTTCCCACAGCAATAGCAGTAAAAGCATCTGTGTGTGAGTTTAAATATGAACAAGTCTCGGAGTACAAATAAAATTCCGAAACACAAATGAATAAACACCGATCAACATGGATACACATGTACTCGTATTAGGGTGTTGCTTAAATTTAAACTTTATTTTAGAATAAATTGAAGAATAAATAATTGAAATGTCATAAATAATTGGAAACGTTTAATTTGTAATAGAATATAACCCCTCATCCTGTACCTGTACACGTTGGTCCAAAATGTATCATGCTAATGGAAGATGCCATAAGTTTTGCAAGCGGCGCAATTGTAAGTTTTCTTTTACACGGTCGTCTCTACAGCGCATTTTGTTGTATGCAGATCTTGCGGAATGTTCGTTAAAAATTTTGTTATTTATCTCTAAACAGAAAATTTTGTTGCAGAGAATTTTCACCAATCTCTGATTTAACAGACAAGTTTATTTTTAACTCATGTAGTATTATTGAAATTACCGAATTGTCCAAATTCCGGTCCCACACAATTTTCAAACAATTGTTTTCGTACGAAATGAATTTGGAGTAACAAACAACCCTGAGCTGAGTACCAAGTAAATGAAAAGTGAGCGAAATTTTCGTTATTTTTTATACACGCACTTCTTATGACAACGAAAACTTCGCAAGAACTGAATACGGGGCATAAGAAAATGTTCCCTTACAAAGTGCAGGTAGTACATCAGCTACTGTTTGCTTACCGTCAAACGGGTCTATACTGCGCTCACGTTTTCCTGAACCTCAACGACACAGTGGAAAATTTGCGGTCGAAATTTATCATGAGCGACGAGTTCCCTTTTTTATCTGAATGAATATGTAAACAAACAAAATTAGAGCATCTGTGGCATTGAGAATCAACGAATAATTCCCGAAGAACCATTACATCCACCCAAAGTCATTGCATGGTGCCCCAATTACGCCGAAAATGTCATCGGCACTTTATTTTTCCGAAGACGCCATGGGTACCACGGTTACTGTGACTGTTGAGCGACACAGAACCAAGATCAACGAGTTTTTTTTGGCGCAAATTGATGAATTGCGCCTGAAGGTCATGTGGGCCCACAGGGCGGTGTAAATATACATATACACAGCTCGCGGGACAATGGATACTTTAAAAGACGCGCTTCCGGGTTGCCTAATGTCTCGTTTTGGCGATTTGTAGTGGCCGGCAATATTATCCGATATGACCGTCCAGACTTCTTTCCTTGGGGTGTGGCTGAAGTCACGGAGATTCCGGAAGCTCTCAAGGAGAAAATCCAATCAGAGTGCAAGAACTTATCGCCCGTAGTTCCCGTCAAATGGATTACAAATGCGGTAAACTCACAGAAAAAATAACCAAATTAGCCGTAATCGAATTTGGAGGTTTTCACAACCACATTAGAGGTTATTCCATCCGAGTCACAAACACGGTAGAGGTTGCCACAACCGTAGTCGAGGATGTCACAACCGTAGTAGAAGTTGTCACAACCGCAGTAGTGGTTGTCACAACCGCAGTAATGGTTGTCACAACCGCAGTAGTGGTTGTCACAACCGTAGTAGAGGTTGTCACAACCGCAGTAGAGGTTGTCACAACTGCAGTAGAGGTTGTCACAACCGCAGTAGAGGTTGTCACAACCGCAGTAGAGGTTGTCACAAACTATTAAAGGATTATTCAACCGAATTTCAGTTGTGGGGACTAAATTCCGTCGTGAGAGCCTCAATTTGGTTGTGGCAACTGCAAAGCGGTGGGAACAGCCGAATTTACGGTTGCTACAGCCTCTTTTCAAACAATTAGTTCTGTGAGTGTACGAACATCATCTTCAAAAAGTGATGCAAAAATTTCCAGACCCAAGTAAATGTTTGTATTTTGTAGTTAGGCCTTTGATTTACCACTAAATATTCCAAATTATTCAAAATTAATTTTGTTTATATTTCCTGATGAAGTTATCCAATGGTGTAGCGGAATATCAAAAATAAAATGCAAATCTGACCTCAAGCTCGCATAATTTTTGGTTTCCGCTCTGTGGAAGCCAAATCCTGTGCCCAAGAAATTGTAATAAACTGTAAAACAATTGTGATGCAATCTGCACTAATGAACACCCTAATCTACTCAAGTTAGGAACATAGAAACATTTCCAATTGAGTTCTTGTGTTGTTTATAAAGGTTATCGTTATATTGCAGGCAGGAAAAAAAAGCTGCGATTACCTGGTTATGACTTCAATTTTTTCACAAAATTTATTTTCTTTCTCTTTCTTCCTCTTTGATAGATATTATATGGTATAAGGAGAAACGGGGATAGGTATTTATTTGGCTTGATGTTTTTATCGCACTTACCTCCCAACTGTTGAATTTTTAATTGAGAACAAAAATATTGTCCCTTTACTCTCTATGTTATAGCAAGTTCAAACTCTTATACTAAGCTTTTGCCTTTTTAATACTGCCATGTATTTCCGTTTCCATTCTCTCACTTTCACTCTTTGCTCTCTCGATTTTGCTCTCTTTATGTCACTAACCTTCCGTAAGTAAACGCAATCCTGCACATTTTATTAGAGAGCTTTCGTGTTAATTCCTCGTACTTTAGCCAAAACAACAATGTGCATTTGTATTACGATTCTTCGGTTTGGAGAGCTACGATTCGTTGTATTTTGCAAATTTCCCCTTTGTTCGTGCAAGAGACTAACATACGGGACTTTAGTTAGAAAATAATTCTGCTAGCGCCAACAGTTTGTTGCTTGTGGTCCTGTACATCAGACGTGCTGCTCGAAGTGTTCTCCGCCAAAATATTGAAGCTTAAACCTAAATTCCCCAAACGAATAAAGAATAAGACATATAAATTCAGTAACAAAAAAAAAAGAGGGAAATAACAGCTAATCAGCCATCACACACATTAGAAGCAATGTTTCCATTTCACTACCATGGGCCATTTCGAAAGTCAAGTGAAAGGAAACGCTCCTTAATTTACAGTTAAGAAAATGTTTACAACAAATACAACCTATTTCGTGTTGAGCGAGAAAAGTGTTGAAAACTAAACCAAAAGAATTTCGCTCCTGTCTTTAAAAGTGCGTGAGCCCAATAAGGTGGACTCTCCTTAACATAATATGTGTGTGTTGGTGTGAAAATGTATAAGTGAGTTTCCGAATGCCTATGTGTGTGTGTTAGATAGTGTACGTGAAATAGTGTAACAATTCAAATGCGTAAGTTGCGGCTGTTAACACGGTATTTGTGCCTATTCCTCTAGATATATACTAAAGTATGAGTGAGTGGCTGTGTGCGTGTAGTTAAGTGCACTAGTGTTTGTAACAACTAAACTAGAAAGTCAAAGGAATTGTTGAAGGCAAAAAAGTCTGAAAACCCCTCACACAACAAATGAAGTTATTACGAGAAACACCAAAGGAATAAAATCACATAAATTTACCCCTGATCACCTAACAATCAACTAAAGTAAAATTCCAAAATCATATGAAAATCTAAAAACGAAATTAATCAATATATATCTACACATTTATACGTGACATGACATGTCTGGCACTTCAATAATGATTGATATGAAAATAAATGATTGTTAAAGTAAAAAAAACAAAAGAGTAATTAATCGAAATTACAATGTGTGGAATAGTTCAATTAAACAGAGTCATAGAGGAAAAACACAAAGAGAAAGCAAAATGAATTCAACTGTTCGAACACATTTTGTTAAACAACAGCAACTTAGATGTGAATAAATTTGGATTTAAACATAAAAACGTTCATGAAATTACCTTTAAAAATCTTCAACTTACACACCCAATCCGCCGAAGATACCACCAGGAAAATGCAATACCCAATCATATTCAATACTTGTACAAACATGCAAACATACTCGTATATACTACATTTGTAAATATCAATCTATTGGTAGTTTCACTCTTCCCTATTTGCAAACCTTGAAAGAGCTTCAGGGACATTTGGGATGATGGCTCATTGAATTTTTGTACCAAAAAAACGAAATGAAAAATACATAAATCAACCTTGAAATCGCACATAATCAGGCATAAAAACTGGAATACTAAAAGTTATTCAGATTGTTCAACAATAATGGGTACCTAATCTAAAGAAAAGTATGAGAGTAAGTTCAAGTATGTCCTTAAAGTTTTTCAAATGATTTGAAATAAATAAGCCAAATCAGTTGGACTGTTCTTCTAATAGTCAGAGATGATTTTATGACGACCTTTGCCGTCTTGTTTAAAGTTATTTGGCCATTCTGTTGGCTGTATTCTAAAACTTGTAATTCATCAATTTATTTGTCTGCCATGAATGATAACGAACATTGGCTCCAAAGTCGAAAGAAATAAATATTTGAAATTGTTTTCCGATTGGTAAGTTCTGTCAGTATGTCCAGAAACTTGGTACCTATATAAAAATATAAATATTTTCTCATTACTCCTCATGAAGGGCTAGGGCACCTGTATGAACGGAACGGAAGATCTTTATCACAGTCATGACAACGTTTATAGTCTTAACAATTATTGTCATCGAATAAAAGCTAAAATACAGTTTCATGACCGCAACAAAAATGTATTTATTCATTCAATGTAAATGTTTCGTCGCTACAAAGGAAGTCGATTCGTTGCTGCGATTCATTTATTTCATTGTTGTAATGTATATATCGGACCTTAATTACTGTCAGTTTCATAACTATGTAAAAAATATTTTTTTCGAGAAATAAATCCCTTTATTTCTCAACATAGTCTTCTTCTAGCTCTATATATTTAGTCCATAATTTTTCCAATTTTATTATTCATTCCAAATATTAGGTTTCGCGAGGTTTTCAAAATAGGCATTTGTTTCAGTGACGACTTTCAAAATCCTTTTTCCAAAATCCCTTGCCGTCGAGTCATTTGATCAGGTTTCGTAATAGAAAATAGTCACTTCGGAAATAAATTATGTGTATATAGCAGATGAGGTAGCAATTCGTGGCCAAAATGAATTTTTGCCATGGCGACTACACACCTGTGCGTTTTCTTCGTCAAATGCGGTCGTTTTATTAATTAATTAATGTAGAATCTCTCCAAAAACATATTCGCCTCGCCGGTGATCGTTTTACCCTTTTCAAGATAATCTACATGAATGGCACTGCATACATCCCAAAATAATTTCGCCATGACATTGATGGCCGACATACCCACCCTATCAATCAAGTTCACCAGCAGCTTTGAATGATTTTTGGTCTCTGGTGGGTTGTGATGTATCCATGTTTCGTTCACGGTTACGAAACGGCGCAAAAACTCCTTTGGACTGCGGTTGAACATCGGCAAACCCTCCTTTGAAATGGTCACACGGTTGAGGTTACGTCGAGTGTGAGTAATCGCCGCACCCACGCGCGGATTGCATTTTCATGTACAAATATTCATGTAAAATGTGATGCACCCTCTCCTTTGGCATGCCTACAGCCTCAGCCACCTCACGCATTTTCATTCTCCGATCGTCCAATATCGTTCAATGGATTTTATATACGATTTCTGGTGGAACGACCTCTGTTGGGCGGCCTGAACGTTCGGTTTCACTTGTGCTACCGCAACGGAATTCAGTACCATTAAAACTGTTGATGTAGAGTTCCCGTAGTATTCACCAAACCTTTCTTTCTTTGGTATCGGTGATGGTTTTTTACGCAAAAATAAGGCGCACGAAATGCACATTTTTCCGTTTTCCTCGAAATTCACAAGGTTGTTTGTTTTCGATGGCTGTCAAACACAAGCTAACTGAAGCAGCAAGCTTAAAATTTTACAGCAGTCTACTAACAGATGGTAGTGGACAGGAACAGTATTGATTTATAATTAACTACGAGGGAAGGTAAAACAATTCTCGGAACTTTCAAACCGCTTCGTATATCATCGTTCATATGTCAGAGCAATAACTTAGTGTCTCTCCCTCGATTTCGACCGAAAGTTTACGTTTGTATTCTAGTCGAAAAATATTGGTTCTTGGTTCCACAGACATGTCATTTCAAGTCGAACGAAAACGTAAAATTTACCTATTTTGAATGTACTGTCATTTGTGATCAAAATGAATTCATTGAATCGAATCATTTTGACTTACTCCCATTATAACCATCTCCAGTTATCATACATTTAAAGCTACGACAGCTAAAAGTTTTAGCTGTCAGTTTGTATGGAATTTAAAAATGATTACTGTTAGTTAGATCTATGTAACTAGATATTGTGATAATGACCCTTAGAGAATTAATTTTCTTTTTATTTAACGTAATGTTTTTTTCTCTGATTTCTTATCAATAACTATTAAAATTACTGAAATATCTGACAGATTGCAACCCAAAAAAAATATTCACGTTATCCATATAAAGCACATGGTCAATAGTATTTGTCAGTATTATCTTCATTAAGATATTGAAAAGATCGCATGGCAGGTTATGGCCGCGTCTGAGATCTCCAACAATATAAAATTATTCGAAAATTTCCATTATTTATATATCTCCACTGGGTATTTAGTTTCATTTAAAGTGCTTCACCCGAATCTTGGACATGAGCAAGTGGGTTCACACCCCGCCGTGACCATCTTTCGGCGATGATAACATCCCTTAGTGGCGGCGACACTATCTGGTAATTAGCCACGCAAAAGCTTATGAATACATAGCCGTTCGTATTCGGTGTAAACCTGTAAGCTCACTGATAAAAAAAAGAATGTAATGGGAAACTAACTTTTAGTTTATAAACCGGGATCTGTTGTATTGCGAATATCGGGGTGACTTTATTACATCTTAATTCACTCTTTAAGTGACTTAAGGACTTTATAAATTGGTTAAGCCTTTCGAACTTTTGTCTTGTCTTGCGTTGTACTTTTTGACTCTAACCAGAATTGTAAATTCAACATAATTACAGAAAATTCTTTAATACGACCGTGTACTGTTCTACACAACTTTCTGCGATTTTGTATACTTTCAATTTTCGCCTAAAAACCTCTTCATAATGCAACTGACTGCAGCGTCACCATGAATGAATGCGTCTATTTCATACAAGGGGTTTTTTTAATTTGCCTTGGATTTTAATTTGCATTACTTTATCGCCGCAAATGCAAAAGAAATACTATTATTCGCAATGGCAATTACAAATGCAGGTTGTGGAATCGGATGCCAATTGTAATGAATTATGGGAATGTTCTTAATAATTTTGAATTTGTTTGACTGCTGGCATTTCTCTTTTTAATCAGTGACACGTTGTTGATGCATTTGTTTCTCAACAATCACTCGTGTATTTTCTGAACACAAAAAGCGACTATTTTGACGATTAACGAAGCCATCAAGATGAAAATGAGCCTTATCGCTGAAGATAATTTTGTTCGAAAAACCCTTTATTATTTTTAAAACATTTCTCAATAATTAAAACACGTTGTTCTATATTGGGAGTTGCATTTTTAATAATCAGGAATTGTCAGTTGACACGATGTTTTTTCTTTCTTTAACAACAGCACTTTATAGTAATTCAAATCTTGCGAGAATTTTTGGACACCCATACCGTTAGCTTAATTTAGAAAAGACGTAACTCACCATTTTTTGAAATAGCCTTTTTTCCCATATTCGTATAGAAAAACATAAAATTCATCTACTTTTTAATTCAAACTGCGTAAAACCATTTTTAAAATTTCTGAAATTATGACATTTATTAAGTTTTTTCTTCCTCCAAAATTTTTAAAATGTTAGTTACGTCCTTTCTAAATTAAGATAACATAAGCTTGTTTTTTTATTCCATGCTAAACTAATTTTTCGACGATTTTGTATGGAGCGCCGCTTAAAATCGCTTAGTTCCCCATACAAAGTCGTCGCTTAGTTCCCCAAAATAGGCTTAATATGTTACCTTATTAAATGTTTACGTTTTTCATACGTACCCAGCAACTATCAGTACGAGTACAAAGAGGTGCAAAAACTTCAAAAAATCAATTCATTTAATTTTGGCAAATATTACTAACATGACTATAACTTTGTTGTTCAATGATGGACTTGTCAAACCAATTGTTCAGTTTCTTTAGTATTATCGGTTTCATATGCTGTTAAAACTAATTTTAGTAATTTCTAATTTTCGTGAATTTTTGAAAGTGAAAAATATTTAAATTTTTGCTCAATATTTTTTGAAAATTAAATGTCAATATCTTCTGAACCCATTCATCGATCGACGAAAGCAGTCATACATATAGTAGGTGGTGTTATTAGATATTGTTGCCCAAGATCTGTGTTTTAGTTCTTGAGAAATATTACAGAATCTAAATAATTTAACATTTATATATACATATATGCTTTATATTCCCATTACATTCCATGAGGTGATAGGAGAGAGTTTCTCACAATCAGTGAGCTTGAGATCTATAGTTTTACACCTGTTCCGAAGGGTATTTTGACAAGCTCTGTCATTACTAAGTACTCGAGTGTCACAAATGAGGTAACCGCCATCAGAGCAGTGATCGAATCCACTTTCTCATGTAATACAGTCGAGCACACTCTCCATTGCACCACCAATGGCCACTTACGACATTTATAAACCATATAAATTATGAAGTTCATTCGAAATGTGAGCACATCAATTAACACTATTTCACGGAGGTTTTAACAAAAACTCAAATCATTGTCCTTGATTTATTTAATTTTCTTCCACAACGATGCCGTTGTTTGCAAAAAAACGTACTTCATTTAAATGTCACCGTCGTTACCTAACGTTATGGACACTAGGGTAATAACTTTTTGCATTTTTTGCAAATATCAAATCTCCCCAGACAAAATCGTGTAGGGCATGGACAAATATTAAGAACTGCGTTTTTAGTTTTTCGCTATCGTTAACAAAGGTTACGCACCAAACGCGTTAAAGTTTTGAATCAAACGTGGAATAAAAATAGTACAATATACATATATATCCGCTTTGTAAAACATCGCGTACTTTGAACCTAAAGTTTATATCTTACAATACCTACTTTTAATCATTTATTGTTATTATTTGTTTACATACTTACATATGTATAAACCCTATTTTAAAAAAATTGTTATTAAAAAAAATTATAAAAATATATATTATAAAGGCATTTTAGAAATCGCTGTCGGTGCGCGTAATGTTTTTTTTACCAAATTGAACTGAAATAGTTTTTTTTATCGTTAATACAATATTTGCCATGAGAATAGCCCTGGGGAGAATGTTGTCTAAAAAAAGTTATCACCCTAATGGACACGTGTTACGGAATTTGTATCATTTTCATTTTAGCGAAATTCCAGAGATTATTAAATGTCTGGCGAAAAAGTGTATAAGATTTAGTAGCTGTTAACAATATCAGGAGCCCAACATATTCAAATCACATTGTAGAAATCAATTTAATTATGTTCTTTAATGTAATCATGGAACACAATGAAATATGCGTAATCAGGTACAACATTTTTCCCTAAAACAAGAATTAAAATATATAAGTATACCACGTAATCATACCAAACTTCAAATCTCACCACAAATCAGATATCAAACACCTCTTCTTACCCTGACTGGCTTTTGTTCATCCTAAGATCAAAATCCAAATAAGCAATTAATCATCTCAGTGGTCATTAATCAGTTCTTGAGAATTGTTTGGGTTTATGTTTGGTGACAATAGTTCGTATTATACACTACATCACAAAGTTGCAAGGATATTATTTCTTATAAGACACAGGAGACGGGTATTTATACATATTATTATTACGAATTTACTAATTGTCCTATTTTCTTGGTTTGTTTTGTTTATCGTTAATAAATCAAGTTTATTTTACGATACAGTAGTGACAATATTAAAATAAATTGTTTGCCATTACATCCCATGAACGGTTTGGTGAGAGCTTCTGACAATATTGCGTTTTATTAGTCAGTACAGAAGTCCAAAATAAGTCAATAAAACTATTACTCGAAGATCTGTATTTTAAGCGATTGAAATCAGACAGCCTCAAGGGCGCTCCAATCAGATATTTATATTTCGTCCAACTCACAAAATGTGTCATGTATCAAAATGTGTCATCAGCATCTTGAAAGTAGCGTCATAATTTTCTCGATTTTGCGAGAATGTTCTTAGTAGCGAATTAATCGTTAGTGGTGAGATCGCATATTAGCGTCATCTGTTCTCGATTGTTCAAGATTACTTAGCGAGTTCATCAACCGTTCATGGTTAAATCGTATATGGTAGCTTTTAACTATATGTGACCACTTAGTAGTTATCGACATTAAGCTTTACAAATCTGCTGTTAGAACAACCACTCTACTAACTGTTTCTTGATATTCGAATGTTACTTTGGCATACTGTGGATTCAAATATTAGTTAAAGCCCTGAACACACTGCAATCGGAATCTCGAGTTTCGTTTAACCAAACATCGAGTTTTCAGTACAATAATCAGCTGTTAATTTACTCGAAAAAATATTGCCGCAGTGTGCATGCAGTATAAGCCATACATGTAAAACATTTATTGTGACAATATTTTAGCCAATATTTTGAGTTGCATTAATTGCTATAAATATTTGTAAAGACGAACAAATAGGACTTCGACTGTCATATTCGTATTATATTTAAGGGCATTAAAATATCGCATAATAAATGTTGTTATAATGTACAACTATATGGTGAATATACCTACTTGATTCGTTATCTCTTAACAAAAGGATAATTAAATTACTTATCAAGCAATTTTGTGCACCTACAACTATTTCTCTCAAGTCACCTCATTCATGTTCATTCATTTATATTGTACCCCAGGCTAACCTTCACCTTTAAAGGATATAAGATTTCATTCTACAAAATCCATATGGATTTGAATTTCAGTGCTGCATCTGCACTATAGTATGTGTTCCCTTAAGACTTTTATATCGCACTCGGTATTTTCCTAAAAAAGAATAATTCATATGCTCTTGTTGTATCCGTAATGCTTATAGATAATGTAAAAGTCTGCATCATGTGTCCGTCGTATCTCTGGATAACGTAAAGTGGAATTCGAGTCATATTCATCACTTTAGTCATTCTGGCATGTCATCGTGGAAAAGGCAAACAAAAGAATGCTCACTCTAAGAGACAATAAAGCCATGTAACTTGAGAGCAAATTAAAATAAACAATGTAAAATTTCTTAAGCCGTAACTGATATTGCAGCTGGAGCTGGGAGAGGTTGTAAAAAATGCATCAAATTACGAATCAAAAACAAAATAAAATGAAACGTGTAGAAACTCAAAGTTAAAGCATACATTTAGGGTAACCAGTTGACTGAAATGAACGCAACGTTAAGAACAACCACATGCATTTAGGTGAAATCACAGGTGCATCCGCAATTCAAATGATGCAAATAATGGGTGACAATAGTTGGGGTCACATCGTCGCCATTGTACGTAAATCTGAGAAAAACACGGAAAATACATTAACGAACAAAGAAGAGAAATTGCATTTGACAACTTTTCGACAACATTTAACGAGTGAACGAACGAACTATAACGCGTATGTTAACCATACAATTAAAACGCACACACACACAGAGCCAAAGATCCCTGTTGGCCAGAACCCAGGGTTACAGGTACCCCACACTAGTAATCGAACAATAACTGGCAAACAAATATTTATAGTTTATTTTTAATCTATTTATAATCATTCCATGAACATTAAGGTGTCGCGAAAAATAAAAGTTATTTATATATAATCAAGGTAGCAAAAATATGAGTCTATACATGCACAAATTTCAAATAACTTCGGGCAATTATTCTCCCACTCTCGTCGGATATTCTATTTGAGAGCTTCCAGAATGTGGTTTTTTTTAACTATAAATGCAGTGCATTGTGCTGGGGCAAGAAAATTGAAGTAGTGGAGTGTGGAAAGAGTGAGTAGTGTCTATTGACATTTGCTTTAAATCGTATGCCATAATTGGTGCGAAATACACTAGCCAGATTCCACATACGGACTGTACGGCTGAAAAACGTATTTTCTCTGTAGTGTGTAGTGCGATCAACCGACCACACGATAAAAAAAACGGACGGTACTTCTGCTAAATATCCTCAAGTCTGGCATAAGATGACGGATGTCCGAGGAACACATACCATGGAAGTATCGATAGAACAGCGACACGCTGTTTTCACATAGACTAGACTTACTTAGGTGGCCTCAAAGAACACAGAGGGGTCAAGGGCCTTACAAAATGAGGATAACATGTTTATCCAACCGGCTCGATCTTCAGCTTTTCTGCTCCAGTTGGTAACACCAAGCAGGCAAATATTCCACCGGGTCTTTCCAGCAAACCCTTGGTCGTCTTATTTCTCGACGTCCTTCGAGTACGTCTTCGAATACCATTCACACTGGTTCATTCGGGCCCATTCTACTGGCATGGCCTAGCCAGCATAAACGCGCTATTTTGATACGCATTAGTACGTCGATGTCGGGATACAGATTATACAGCTCGTGGTTCACCCGTCGTCGATTCTCGCCGTTTTCTATTATAAGACGATATATTTTTGGGGCATTTTCTGCCGAAGACTCTCCGAGATGTTTTATCAGCATGCGATATGACTCAGGATTCTGCGCCATATAGCAAGACAGGTTGTATGAAGGTTTGATATAGTTGAATCTTCGTTTCAAAAGAGAGAGAGAGAGAGTCTTATCTCTTAAGTGCTTGCTTAGCCCGAAATAACTCCTGTTTGCAAGCACAATTTGATTTCTAGGCTGACGTTATTGCTTCTGTTCACATAGACCAGTGAGAAATATAAAAGAAAAGAAATAAGAAAGAAATAACCCCAAAAGAAATATGTCTGGAGCGTGATATTGCCGGCCAGTGAAAATCGCCAAAACAAGACATTGGCGCCCAGAAACGCATCCTTAAAAATGTCAAATGTGTATGAAATTACACGGTCCAGCTATACCCAACTGACCTTCAGTACTAACTCATCAATAAATACTCGTTGATGACGGTTGTGTATCATCCACAACTCGCAGTAAGCGTATTGCAAACAAAAACGTTCGATGACACCTTCGGCGCAAATGGCTCTTCGTGAATGTTACGTGGATTCTCAGTGATACAGAAGAGCAAATTTTGTTGGGTTACATATCGAAGCATGATAAATTTCGACCGAAAGTCGACCCCTGCGTCGTTGAGGATCAGGAGAGCTTGAGGGTATTTTATACCCGTTCGACGTTCTGCAGGCAGTAGCTAATGAACTGCCTGCACTTCATAAGGGAACATTTCGAAATATTTCACCAAACTGCGCCTCAAAGACGAACGTGCAATTACCAATTGCGTGGAAAGTCGTCTGGTCGACGTTGACGGCTTATCGGCGACATCTTCAGTCACTGCGACGATATTTTCGTCGGAATGAGCACTGCGAGGCCTTCCGTCGCCTCTTCTGTCACGTTTTCAGTTTCTTCGAGGCGAGTGACTAAATATTTTAAAGTTGACCAGATCAAATAGGATGACCGGGAAATCTGCGTCAATATTCACGATGCGCCAAAATCCTCGTCGCGAGTATTCCGAGTTCGTAAGGAGTATAGCGTTCCATGGCTTATCGACATATATTCTGTGTCTGTGTACTTGACAAAAACACATTTTGGGCCAGCCTGTATTAGGCTTCACTAATCTGGCAATAACTGAACTTCTGGACTTCAATAATCTGGTTCAGAACGACAAAATTGCAACAGTATTGCAACAAATGTTGGTTTAACATGCCACAGATTTCCGTAGTGATTCAAATGTTAGCTTAACACATATAACACTTTCAGTTAACATTCCAATGTTAGTTCTGGCAAAATGTTAACCATTTTTCATAGCAATAAACAAATGAAAATGTACTTATTTACAGTCGCATCAAAAATACGATTTTTACTTATTGAATTTCATGGAAAATCATACAAATTAAGCATCTTAAATGCAATAAGTTTCTATTTTTAACAGAATAATTTCTCAATAATTCCATGTTTAAGTTCATTTAGACCCAAAACATAATTGTGATGAAAAGTAGTCACAATTCTCCAATTGAATTCTTACGACATTTTCGTTTTTATCTCTACACGGAAAATTTGTTTCAGAGAATGCAAATATTCCACGAATAATTTTTCTTCGTTCTCCAGTTTTTTTGTTGACTCCAGTGCATTGTTCGTTAATATAATCGAAATGTCAAATTCCGGTCCTAACGACTTACCAAACAAATAACTTTGGCATAACAACCCTGTAACTGATTGTGTACCAAGCAAATGAAAAGTGAGCGAAATTTTCGTAATTTTTTATAGCATAAGAATTTCATAAGATCTAAGTACGGGGATTAACGTCACATTCTTCCAAAAGTAAAACAACAATTTGTGTAGGCTGCCTCGAAATAAATGAATGTTTTCAGTTGTATTACTTTATATTCTATAAACTACACTGTATGATATTCCATGTAGTTCAGAGAATTTTAACAATGAAAAATAATATATTTTAATAATAATTATTATGAAGCGACTGACAAATGTAGTATTTATTCCAGCTCCTAAACATGCACAAATCATATAAAAAACTCTGTTTGTTCATCGCAGTGTTCAAGCAGCAAATGCTGAAGGGACTCTGTGTGATGGATGTGCAAACATCTAAACTCTTTAGTTCGTATGCTCGACTCTTGCAGTGATTACTCTTAATATGAGCTCCATTTATGTATTGTAGCTACGGTATGACAACAAAATGGGCATAGAATCGTGTCTTGTCAGTTTATCCGATTTCTTGGTATAATTTCATAAAAATTTACGCTTTATTTATAAATTTAATAATAGGCATTACTCGTATAGTTGTTTGGTTGTGTATTGCAAGTTCGAGTTGCAGTGTTCGTGATGAGGATATCTTCGTCTACCCATCTATTGTGTTGTTTAGTGTTCGCTGCGGCACTTGATCAGCATAGAAAAATGGTTGAGTTGAGAGTTTGGCAGACTCTCCAATCACTGAATTATTTTATACATTTTTGGAATTTGGTTTTCAGGAATTTATCGCTTCTTGTCGCCTTTTATCGTATTTTTTATATATAAATTTTCTAAGAGATCCTCAAAATAGAATTTTTAAAGGAAATTCTTCAGTCAGATTTTTTTTTCAAAATTGAAACTAAGTGCATTCAAGACGCCCGCTTGTAACGTTTACAAAAATTGCATTATCCTTGTCCGAATGCTTGTAATGGGTGACTCATTTAGAGGCATTTGTTTACAGATCAAACTGTCAAATTATGATAGTGTTTTTATTCATTTCAACATGGAAAGACTAAAGGCTCATTTACACTACTGACAGATTGCCAGTATTTGTCAGTATTTGTCTTCAAAATGTGTTAGTAACGTGTAAATGTCAGAATTTACTGACACAAAATTTTCTGACACGTTCTTGTCAAAATTTTTGACAAAAATACTGACGTCGTGTAAACAGTCATCAAAATTTTCTGACAGAATTCTGACGACTGTCAGTATTTTGACATCTTGTCAAAATATGTCAGTAAATGAACAGAGATAGGAGCCGAGGCGGCTATTATAGCAGCCATGTCGGGATCCATTACCTTTAATAATAACTTTTAATTTTATTTTTATAAACACAATAACTTTCTATGATGTGTGGATAAAGCAAATGAAAAACAGCTGAGAACAATTGTCAGAATTTGGTCAGTAAACACAAACAGAATATGTCAGTAGTGTAGACGGCTTTCAAAATATTCTGATGAAACTTCAAAAAATTCTGTCAGAAAATACTGACAAGGTTTTCTGACAAAATATTTTGACATGTGTAAACACTAGTTCAAAATGTTGTGCCAGAAAATTTTGACGAGTGTCAAAATCTGTCAGTAGTCTAAATGGGCCTTAATGCTCAATTTCACTGTTGAAAATTCTCCATTTAAATGGACTTTAATGCCCGATGTTTGTCATTCAAATGTCATTTAATATGAACATTTTCTGTGAGCTTTGAAATTGAGTAAATTAAAATGTATATACGTAGCTGTATTATGAAGATCAGCGTTTCGATTTATTTTAACAAAAATTGATGATGCGGATCTTGTCAAAATTCGAAATAGCTATACGGACAGCCCTGGTTAACATTGGGTAACTTTTTTGTGCTCAACTTTTTTGAAAATAATATAAAGCTATAGTTCAACAAATTCCAAATTATAAAATTACATCAAAGTCTTCCAAAAGTGCATTGATGAGATCATCGAATTTTTCTTCGCTGTGATGAAATTTTGTAAGTGTATTTTGCATCGCTGTAGATTCATATTTTTGTAATTTTAAATTCGTGTGTGATGGTTTTTATATTTCGGGGCACCTTAATGTACATTGTAAAAGCTTCTCTTTCCCCCACTCGCTTGTTCATGCAAATAAATTATACATATTTCTATAGAATATTCAGCATAGCCGATTCTGTTTCGAAGGATGCATGTCACTACAAATTGATATGGGCTCAATTGAACCACAGACGGTAGATGTTTTTCTGCTTCTTCTTCTCCGTCATCATCATTTCCATCTGAAATCGAACAATGAAAATGTCACAAGAATGGATAAATGGATGGGATGCGACGTCACTCAATGACGTTGATTTACATTTATATTAAATCAATTTAAATCCTACTGAAACATTTTAATGTGGAGGAATTATTTTCAAAACTAATGTATGCTAGAATAAGATCAGGTCTAAACTATAATAAATTAGATAGTATTCTCAAAGAGAAAGGACGTCAATCTCATTCCATAAATAGTATAAAATGTTATTCAATTTATAAGGATAATTTCGTTAACGCCTGGAAAGAACTTAAATATTACATGAAAAGTTTTATGGTTCAATATTTACTATCAACGTTTTTAACATTCTCATTTGAATTTAAATAATGAAATAATCCCAATTCCAAGAACTGGTAGTGAATTTACGCATTTAGCAGGAAAATATTCATATCTTTTACAGTCACTATGCATGCTGGTGGAATGCTTATGCCGGGTGTGACTATTACGTTGTGCCCCTTTGTCATGAACCTACAAATCCTCGACTACCTCAATTTTTGTTAGCTTTAATTGACAGATGTCACTTTACTATGATGGAGGTTAATCAGAAGGAACCTTGAAATCATTTAGTCTTTAGACACTGAAAAAGCATCTTCACATATGTGCTACTCAGATAACAATTGATCTAACTCCATATTTTAAAAATTGTGAGGTTTTATACCCATTAGAACTAAAACTTCTTAAATCTAAACACCTTCTTGTTTATCATCATCGAAATGAAGGAGTACCCATGATGAATGTTGTGACCACCAATTAGTTTTATATTAGAATTCACAGAAGTGCCAAACATCTTTTCCAATTTTCTCAACTTTTTGGTGTGGAAAGTTAGATCAATTACTAATCCCGTTTGCTAATGTTTAGGGTTACCGATTCGAAATCAAACCAAACCAAAACTCAGAATAATTTTAAAGAGGCAGTGATTCATTATTATTAATATTCAATAAATAGCAATTCCTGGTCTGACAACAATTTTTGAACGACGGTCACCTTGTTTACTGACGGCGACACTATAGAGTATTTACTTACTTACTTATCCGGTCTCGGACAACCCCGGGGGGTCAGGGACCTTACAAAACGAAGATAACATATTTCGCGAACCAGTTCGATCTTTTGCTTTATCTCTCCAGTTGGCAATACCAAGTGTACGCAGGGATTCGTCAACCTGATCCCTCCAGCGGAGTCTTGGTCTTCCTATTTTTCGTCTTCCTTCGAGTTCGGTTTCGAAAACCCTTCGCGCTGGTTCATCTTCATCCATTCTACTGACATGGCCTAGCCAGCGCAATCGCGTTATCTTGATCCGCCTAACTATGTCAATGTCAGGATAAAGCTCATACAGCTCATGATTCATGCGTCGCCGATACTCGCCGTTGTGCACTATAGGTCCATAAATTTTTCGGAGTATTTTTCTCTCGAATACTCCTACAGATGTTTCGTCTGCTTGCGATAGGACCCAGGATTCTGCGCCATAAAGCAAGACAGGTTGAATGTGAGTCTGGTACAGCTGGACTTTTGTTACTCGAGAGAGGGCTTTATCTCTAAAGTGCTTGCTTAGCCCAAAATAACATCTATTCGCAAGCACAATTCTCCGCTTGATCTCAAGGCTGACGTTGTTGTTTTTGTTCACGGCAGATCCGAGGTATATAAATTCGTCCACTATCTCGAAGTTATAACGGTTATCAACGTTCACGCTTTGGTCTAATCGCGTGGAGGCCCTGTTCGTTGAAACCATTAATTTTGTCTTGTCCTCATTTACCGTCAGACCCACTTTTGCTGACTCCTTCTCAATTCTCGAAAAAAAAGAGTATTTAGCCATGAAAACACTTCTAAAAATACCGTTCGGAACCGCGGTAAAAAATAAAAATTCTCAATTATAATAGTTTATTCGTATTTAAATTTGTATTTTCTCAATATAAGTTAGGAAATTATTTAATGCTCAATTTTATGTAAAAAAATCTAAATTTTTTTTAATCTTTCTTTTTCATTAAAATTTAATATATAATTTGCAACTACTGTTTCGAAATTTACAATGGGAAATCTTAATTTTATTTTGTTCTCACTTCGTATCACATGTTAAATTTCTTTTAGAATCAGTTTTGCATCCGAAGTTATTAAGTTTGCAAATATACAAAAAACTTCAATATCGAATAAATTATTCTCAAATGATAAAATATAATCCAGTTGAAAATCTCATTATAAATGTTATTCATATAAATATCAAATGAATTTTTCTCAATGACAAATAAAAATACAAATTTCAATCTTGGTTCAGGGTGTAATACTCATTTAACATCCTCTACTACATGTATAATCATACGTATCAATTTAATAAGTCTTTTCAAATGTTTGGAATTTTTAAGGACCTTTCCCCTCAGCCCTTCGATTCCAAATAAGTAGAATTGAAATCCTGCAAAATGAAATAATAATGATTTAAACCGCATTATTTACACCACAGGAATGAATGAAGGAAAGGCAGTGATATTGATGTGAAACAACTTTTTGTACTTTCACAGCACGTGTGACTTGTCAAGCAGAAAAAAGCCTTGTAAATGACAATGTATTTTCTTAGCAACCCACAACACGGTTTGTAAATCTCTGTGACAGCGGGGGCAACGCGTCTCATTCTTGGGTAGGACCAGGCAATTGGATGAAGCAACCGAAAATAAATAATATAACACAATTTATCAAAAATCTTTATAAGTGAGTATAGTATCTTTCTTCAAAGGACATAAACGACAATGAATTTGAGTTGTCGTTGTTGGCATTTGATGGGGCTGGTTGAAGGTGGGGTTGTTGTTAATGCTGTTGTAGGTGGGAACATATTTTTGACATATCCTCTCCTATATTCCTAAAAATCAGTGAGCTGTATCACATATAGATAGATACTTGGGTACGTACATATGGATGTGTAAAGTATTTTGTTTGTCTGGTGTGGTAACGCATAATTTGAAGTCATACCATAGGAATATTCAAACAGATACAAATATTTACATGCCACCACACACAGTGATGTGCAACTGGAAAGCATAGTTTTAAAGGAACCTCAAACTTGCGAGTACACAAGGTGCACTATAAAATTGCTAGCTGATTCACATGGGTCTGTGGTGGTGCATAATATTCAGAAGCATTTAAATATTTTCACTCAAGAAATATGTTCGTTCTTGATGTAACTGTACAAACATATTTATTTTTGCAAATGCGATCTACTATGTTTGACGCTATTTAAAATTCCATTTATAAACATATTGTGTTTCTTGCAAATCATAATATATTTAGATAATATTTTAATTCATTTTTGGAAATTTACTTGAAAATTTAGCACATCTGTGACAGAATTTTCTTGCACTTTCCTCGAATCTGTAATTTGTATAATCCAATTAAATTATTACGCAATTTTTAAAACTGTGTTACCTGGCAAGATACAGCCAATCCGCATAACATTGCGATGATCCTGTACTATTGCAGGATTTCCGAAACAAGCGATTTTCTAGAAATTTATTTTAATATCTTTTGCAGGTTCCTTGGGATTTTAGCGCAATAACGATTTTAACAACGTTGATTGTCAAACAGACGCACAGTACCAGGGTGTACCGATGGCATAGGTGATCGAATTCGCAGTTGTAGTTTTCATGGAGAAGAAAGTTGGAAGAGCAAAAGCAAAAGAAGAAATATTCTTATTTGTAATATGAATCTGTTTGAATAAGTTTGGATATCCCATAGAAAAAAATGTGAAATCACTTTTATTTTAAGAGAAAACCCCATTATTTGCTAACAACAAGTAGTTATCCACATAATATTAAGAGGAAACCATATTGTTTTTAGGTGAATCTGTTAAAAAGTATATGGAATTATATTTTAGCGATTTTTTTTAAATTATTTGCTACCATATAAATACTCGTAATTACTCTTTATTATTTATGTGGCCGTCGGTAGTGCAATGGGTAGTGTTCGCGCCTCTTGTACTTGAGGTCCTAGGTTCGATCCCTGCTCTGACCACCTTAAAATTTATTTCGACGGCGGTCACCTCGCATAGTGATGGCGAAAATGCTTCGCAAAAATACCGTTCGGAACCGGTGTGAAACTGTAGGTCCCAATCAGTGAGTATAAAACCAGAAAGCGCACAGCTCACTGGTTGTGAGAAGCTCTCCCCGATTCCTTCATGGGATTTAATGGGAAACCATTTTTTTTTTATTACTTTTTATCCAAAATGCGTTAATTTTCCGATTGAACGCTCAGTCTTCGAGTTAAAGATAAATTTATGTTTCAAAACATTGTTAGAATAAATATCGCTAAAACGCAAAAATTTAAATTACTAAATTTTATTTATTTTTGTCAATTTGAATAAATTATTGCGCTAAAAAGTAACAATATTTTTTTCGTTAATTTCCTATAGGAAATTTGGCTCAGTGCATGGTATATAAACTTGTAATACCAAAATTTCTAAAATGACAATTTTTATTCTAGAAGTTTTATTATCTTAAAAGTTTTTGTGCCATATTAAACCAGACTGTTGGGTTAAAGTCTCTTATGGAGGTCAATAAATTGGGTAATTTCATAATTGAACTCTCCCTTCCCCAGTTACGGTCATATTTATATTTTAGCAATTTTTTATACCAAACCTTTCGGAAGTTTCATTAATGCCTCTTATGGAGGTCAATAAATTGGATAATTTAATGATTGGACTCTCCGTTTCCCAGTTACGGTCACATTTTTATTTTAGGAAATTGCATAAGTGGGCTAATATTTCGATTGGACGCTCCGTTTCGAGTTACACGTACATATTTTCATTTTGGCATTTTTTATTTTATATGTATATGTATATTCCTAATATGATATGTATATTATTTAATATATCCAAATATAAAAGTGTCCCAAAATTCAAGCAAGAATGAATGTACTTAAATTGTTTCTCAGGATGTCTGACATGTGGCACCGCCTTGATAAAACCACATTTCGTCCACATACATATATATTGAAATTTAGAAACAACAAAACTAGATTCTGATATTGCGACAGAACACTATTAACAGTTATTGCCCGACCAGCAGCATTTTCGAAGATAAGTGGTTCGATGATGGCCCAACCCATAATCTACATCAACCATTGACACATTGTTGATGCATTTATTTTTCAACAATCACTAGTGTATTTTGTGAAACCCAAATGCTTGAATTTTGATGGTTGTATTCGTCGGTGGTGCAATGGTGCGTGTGCGCGCCTCTTGCACCTGAGATCCTGGGTTCGATTCCTGCTCTGACCACCTTAAATTTCTTTCGGCGGTGGTCACCTCGCATAGTGACGACGACACTATCGAGTATTTCGCCATGAAAAAGCTTCCGTTCGGAACCGGTGAAAAACTGTAGGTCCCAATCAGTGAGTATAAAACTAGAAAGCGCACATCTCACTGGTTGTGCGCAGCTCTCCCCAATTCCTATATGGGATGTAATGGGAAACCATTTATTTATTTGTTATAACGAAACCATCAATATGACATTAAGCCTGATCGCTGTAGATGATTTTGTACGAAAACTATTCTTTTTTTTTCAAATATTTTTTCATCAATAAATTTATTCAACAAATGACAACAATGAATCCTTAATTTAGAGTTCCAGTTCAATGACCGTGAACTGTCAGCTATCACGATATATATTTTTCTTCAACAACAACACTTTACCTCACACATGACACTAAATTCAAATCTTGCGTGATATTTCAGATACCCTATTATATATTCAAGAAAATATTCCATTTGGAATTTATAAAATGAGGACATTTTCTTTACTTGGTGCTGTGTTCGGAGATTTTTATTTTCACAGTGTTTATTTTAGCGTTACTTTTTAACTTTAGTGTCAAGTTAATACGAAATAATGCGATATATGTAAATGTAAATTGTGCATCGCTGATATTTTGAAATCTACGAAGTATAATTTGAAGTTTCAATTATTTAGATTGGGTTAAGGTAGTTTAATATCGATTTTTTCAATTATTTAAATAATTTCAGGATCAAAATAGGGCAACCAAGATAGAGCAAACGGAAGTTCAGGAACAAACGCAAATTCTTATTTGTATTTTTCTTTGTTCGTGTTTTATTAGTGGTTTTATTAGTTTGTTGTTATGTCAGTACATTAGATGCAATAGCAGACAAATAGACTGCTGATATGTAGCAAACAGTGTTTGCTGTTAATACCTAACTTTTTTATTTGAGTGTGATTGTATGTATGTATTACATATTACATATTGTAACAAAAGCTCATAAAAGGGATAACAACGCGCAACAGCATAGCTCGCGACATTAACAAATTGTTATGAATATATGTATGTAGTGTATGTAGTATTAAGGCATACATACATATAAAACATTCATCACATTAAAATCATACATACTTTCACACACATATAGTCTAGGATTTGTCGTGTCGCACGCATACTCGTATGTATGTAAGTCCGCCTTTCGATGTTTGCATGTTTGTTTTGTATTCGATTCATTCTGTGAAGCTTCCTATCTGTGTGCGTGAGTGTGTGTAAGAGAGTGTAAGTGAAATAGAATCCTTTGCACTAAACATGAGAATCATTTATAAAGGAAAAGTTAACAAGACGAATGGTGTTATGGTGTTGCAAAAATCATAAACGTTTCTAACCGGCAGGATTAACATAAAAGTCAACGGTTAAGATTTGATGGATCCAACAGCCGTTAAGCATTAACAGCAGCATTATCAGCAACGGCAGAAGCAACAACTATTTGACTACTTCTGATGTATCAAGCATAGCAAGGATAGAGGCAGCAAAATTTAAGGCATTTCCATTAAATGTTAATATCATCGGCTTATGGTTTTGTTGATTTGCCCAAAATTACCAGAATTTTGTTAAATATCTTCATCTTGTTTAATTGCGAGGCAACGACGACTATCATGTTGATTGGTAAGTAGTGAAGAACAATTTCGAATATGGATCTTTGTTGTTTAAAAAACAATCTATAGATTTTTATATGAAATAAATTTCGTTGCCATGCCCATCGATATTGATCTTTTTCATTTAATTTAATTATCGATATACTATATTTATATTGTTTTTAAGGTATGTACATTAGGATGTCCATTATTTTGTTCATTTCAAACTATTAAATTGTCTACCTCTGCAAAGCATCAGCAAAAATTGTATAAAAATTTAAATATTTTTATTTTAAATTGTTATATTTTGTTGTCCGTACTTGTGATGCATTTCAAAATGAAATGGGTAGAAAATATAAGACTTTCTATTACATTTCTTTTAAGAACTTTGTAGTTCGGTCAGGCACCGTAAACGCGCGATCACAGTCGTGAGATCTAAGAAATCTAAAATATACGACGAGAGCGTTTGCGAAAAAGAAAAAAGAAAACAAGAACTGCGTGCGGTTGTTAATATGCTTTGCCGCTCGCTCCTTTTCATCTCAAAGGACTAAAAAGAGCGGCTCGGGAGCAGCTCGCGTACAGTTATTCATAAGCAGTTATATGAGAGAGGTAGGAGAAAATGGATCCAATATCTGAACATGGATCGGTGTATGGATTATAAACAAAGGCCACAGCTCGTCGATTGTGAGAAGGTCTCCCTGTTCCTTCATAGGATTTAATGGGAAATATGCTGCTATTTTTATTTTTTTTATGTAGCCTTTGAACGACGTTTGCTAAACACAGCGGGCACACTCTATTGTACAGAATTTCTACCACATTGTTTGCTCTTTTACTGATTTTGTTTGTTTTCTAAGATTGTGTGTTTTTTCATTTAAAATTGTATTTATCTTTCCAAAAGCCAAAGGTCAAAGCCATATTGGTTTGTTGTTTCTAGTGTTTGTTTGTGTACGTCGACAAACATTCATAACCATATGAAACTGAATACCACTCCCTGAACCATCAAGCTCATATGAATTATTCCACCTCTGTACATTATTAAAAGCTTTAAGCCTCGAAACAAAGAACTTTAATGAGAAAAAAACAAAAATATAAAGAACAACTGAAAAGGTCGCAAAACGCAAGCAATTCGCCTAATAAAACAAGCACATGCACACACACATACGGATATAGTACTTGGCCAACCCTTCACCCTCCCAACGAAAGGACTGGCTGCATGTCCTTGTTAAAACATATATTAAACAAAAAGGAGCAACAAACACTACAAAAATAATATTATAACCTTTAACAACAAGACATTAAGGAAAAAAATTGTTCACAACGAGCCCAAAGAAAACAGGAATGTCAAAAGTATATTAACCTGCCATAAATTTCGGAGTATTCCATACATACACGTATACATTTATGTATGGCTGACTGGTTTGTCGATGTTAAAGGCAAATTTTTGGTCATTTCTTGGTACACCTGAACATATACAACAAGAGCACACATATTAGCCTTTCTAAAAGCATACTTTGGGGATGATGTTGAAAATTCGTAAATATAGACTACAATAAGGCCACACAGTGGGTGGCTATGGCTTAGTTCTGGGTGACTGGGTGACCACACATTCTAGTTCTCAAACGGTACAGATTTTTGATTTTTTAAATACAAAATCCATCAATACGAGTAATAGTTTCCCTTCTACCATTTTAAATAAGTATGAGGGAAGTTTAAAAAGTCATGGAGTTTTTAAAACGCCCTCGTATGTGTAACATCTTCAATATTAGTCATTAGCCGCAATCACCCTCACATTGGAGTAAGCTCACGTTTACTTGATCCAAGCAAAATAGATCTATATCTTCTCGCACAATGTGGTCGTAAGTGCTGTTACCCATGTTGTCCCGTTTTGCCACAATTTTATATCGTACTTGTGTCCAGAAATCCGAATTTTTATTTTTTTTTTTTTAGTGTGGATATATTCTTTACCACATCGATATGAATCGTTAGCACTACAAGCTATTCTGTAAATAAGATTAGATTTTTCAATATTACCTGTTCTAGGCCTTAGTTTTGTGAATAATATTTGCAGAGTGTTGTTGGATTTTGGAGTTATTTGTGAATTTTTTTTCATCAATGCAAATAAATCTTTCCCACAATTCTGAAAGGTATATAACCGATTTACATATATATTTCTTGGGATTTTCCCATTGGTGTCTCTCGTCCTGTGATTACATTATCTGATATTTTGGGGAAGCTATTTTGGTGCAATATATATTTATTATTATTTATTATATTATATTTTTATATTTATCATTGTTATTTTTATTTTTTAATTTTTTGCATCAACGCAAATAAACCTGTCCTTCAATTTTGAAAGATATATAACCGATTTACATATATATTTCTTAGGATTTTCCCATGGGTTTCTCTCGTCCTGTGATTACAATGTATATTTGATTTTCTCCGTGTTCTCGATATGGAATTCTAGGTCGCTAATATTTAATACCCATGTCAAGGAAGTTGGTAGCCGTGTTGAATGTTATCCAGCTTGGGTGCTTCGAGAAAAAGTGCACTAATCTACCAGATGCCGTTGGCCTAAAGTTTGTGCTGTGGAGTCTGGGCAAAATTTAACGACTCCGACTCCAGCATTGCGAAAAGAAGACTCTGGCTCAGACTCTAGCTCTTTGAAAAGGCACGACTTCGACTCCAACTTTTTGAAAATGCACGAATCGACTCCGATTCTAGTACTTTGGCAAGGCACGACTTCACTCCAACTCCATCTCTTTGAAAAGAGTACTTTGACAAAGCATGCCTTCACTCCGAGTCCATCCCTTTGAAAAGGCTACACTCTAATGCGGTTGTAACAACCTCTTGTTCGGTGATAACCTCTTGTTGTTTCTATAACCTCTGAATTTGGCTACTGCTAAATCGGGTATTTTCTCTGCGGGTGTAGGCATTCTTGGTACTTTCGGCTCCAGAGTTTATAAATCGTAACCGATTTCAAAAAATTTGGTTCGTAAGATTCCATCCTAAAATACTGTTGACAGTCCACTTTTGATCCTTTCTACTTGATTTCTTGTATATATGAATAACAAGAAAATACAATGATAAATATAAAAAAGCTCTACTTCAAGCGAGTTGTCTTCGCCTTCTGAAAAAGTTTTACGTTAGTTACGAAGTTTAAAGTTATGGCAACCGCGAGAAACAGAAAATTTTAAATTTAAACCACGGCCATAGAGTTTAAAAAGTGTGCATGACTATTTAAATTCCATAGAATTCTGGTTGAAAGTCACTGGGCTAATTGGAGTTGTGATACAGATTGAATTTATTTCCGAATGTGGACGTAATATGAATATAAATTAAAGAAAATTGTGTTGTTTATTCACATCATAACTCATTTTTAGCCTATTACACTGTTTTAAAAGTCATTAATGCCAATAATGTACAATTTAAAAGTCAGTTTTTCAATTTGCTTGGCGATCATTCTTCTTCATTTTCTATCCTGTATGAAATTTCGGACTAGGAACTCGATCAGCTGTTTCTTCGAAACCCCCTTGCCGACGGCAAACAAGAAACCGTATGGAATTCTCAAATAAAGCACACTGCTTTTACCGAATGCACTGTAAAAAAGTAAACGAGAAATCTGAAATAATTATTGCTAACTTCCGATTTTAAAGGAAGTTAATTATGGGAATCGTCCACATTTTACGGCTCCGACTCCAGGGCAAACATTCCAGAATCCGACCCCCATCACTGGTTTTTAAAGCACTGTGCGCTCTTTTTGTTGGCTCCTGGTGTTGATGTTGGCTTTGTTGTCACAGCGTGTACTTATAATCTTTTTTAATTATAATACTCTCACCGTATTTCATTGTCTTGGTATCACAAAAACATAAAATGCAAATTAATAGGGAATATCAACAGGATAAGTTTTGCTAGTAAGAGGATAATGAAAAAGATGCTGCTAATGATTGTGATGAGTGAGAGAAGACGAAAAACTTTCTATATATATTTTCTTCATTTATTAATCTTGAATAAAAACAGAAAGCAAAACAAAGCATAAATTAATGTTTAATTAACAAATTAATCTCGTCCAAATAAAATCCAAATGAAACTTTACTTACGAAATAAAGTCTAACGACAATTTTTTGGCAACACATAATGATGATGGAAAAGTGTATTTAAGTGTTATTGTACTAAAGTATCCAAATACAGGGAATTCCAGTTAGGACCAAGAATGTGGACACATTTATTATTTATACTACATAAATAATGACAAAAGTTTTTGTGGAAAGATTCAACTATCGACATAGTAGGGTATTTACATATATATTTAAGAGCCTTGAGGACACCTTTTGGGACATTTGCAGACTGTATACATCACACACATTATTCATGTATTATCCTTAGAATAAATCTACGTTGACAATATGTACTCGGGCGAAAGTTTAAGTAGTACCTGTAAGAGTGGTGGAATTTCAATTACTTCTGGGAATGAATTAAGAACATCATCCTTATAATAATGCAAAATCAGTTTAAAAATAACAATATTAATTAAACTTTAAATGAATTTCGAAGATGTCAACAAGTTTTAACGGTCACTAAGGACCGTTCGAATAGAATTTTTATACTATAATTGTACATTATAAATTGATGTTTCGCAAAAACGACTAAATATTCTGTACACCCTTTGAAGAAACCTTTGGAGCAAAAGTTGGCTTAATCTGACAGTAAAGGAGTACAAAAATACAAACTATTTGCATAAAAGTACACAAAGTGTACACAAACATAAGAAAGGTGGTTTATCTTTATCTTGATTATGACCTAGTAATCGCGTTAAGCCAGTGTAATCGCATTATTTTGATTCGCTTAACTACAATTCATACAGTACATGGTTTGTACGTCGTCAATTCTAGCCGTTGTCTATTACAGAACCATATATTTTCAGAATATTTTTCACTCGACAACTCCCAGCGCTGTTTCGTCAGGATTCTGCTCCATAGAGCAAGACAGGTTGTTTGAGAGTCTGATAAAGTTGGATCTTTGTTTCTTGAGAGAGGTCCTTATATCTGAACTGCTTACTTAGCCCGTAATAACATATTTTCGCAATCACAGTTCTCCGTTTGATTTCTAAGCTGACTTTATTCCATTTGTTCGGGACAGATCCAATTTAAATAAATTCGGTCACTACCTTGAAATTATAGTGGTTAACAACCACTTTCACCCTTTCCACCAATCGGGTGGATCCTCTGCTTATTGAAACCACTTCTTTTGTCTTGTCCTCATTTCCTTCTCCAGTTTTCTTGAAAAGCCAGATGTTTACATCATCAGCATACTCGAGCACGTTAAATGCAGTTTTCCTCAGTATGATCTTAATTAAAATATTGAATAGATTGCACGATAGGTTGTCGCCTTATCCGAGGCCTTACTTACTTATGTGGCCTCAAACAATCCATATGGGTCAATCTGCTTACAAATTGAGGATAACATGTTTCTCCAACCGGCTCGATCTTCATCTTTTCTCCTCCAGTTGGTAACACCAAGCTCTCGCAGGCAATATTCCACCTTGTCTTTCCGGCGAACTCTTGGTCGTCCTATTTTTCGATGTCTTTACAGATTATGCAGTCGGGATACATATTATACAGCTCGTGATTCATCCGTCGTCAATACTCGTCGTTTTCTATTATACGGCCATATATTTTCGGATCATTTTTCTCTCGAGGCTTTGCCTCCTTTTAAATGGTTCTGCCAGATCTTTACCAATCTTCACTGAGAATTTTGTGTCGGTCAGTACCATTCTTCAAGTGTGTGTCAGATTTCCCAGTATCGGGCTACACTCACGGAATTAATTGTTTGGAAAGAGGTTGTAGCAACCAAAAAACTCGACTGTTGACACCGAATTGCAGTTGCCACAACCATATTGAGGTTGATGCGGCCGAATTTAGTCCCCACAACTGAAATTCGGCTGAAGTAACCTCTAATAGGTTCTGACAACCTCTAACGCGATTGTGACAACCTATAATGCTGCTGTGCCAACCTCTAGTCGGATGTGTTGACATCGAATGTGACAACCTCTAAATTTGAGATTGAAGGCAGTCTTATTACCAACAATGAGATGGTAGGTGTCGATTTTAGTTTGTGGGGTTTCCCCAGGATTTGTCTGGTCGGTCGGTCGTTGATCCAGTGCAAACTCTTAAAACGTGGAACGAATTTCATAAGAACTCCCATAAAGCCTTGCGAGAGATGTAAACAACAACAAACAAAACGAAATTCGAAGCGAGTCCATGCTACAAACCATTACACGAGCTGCTTTGTTGCTTCAACTCGCTTCTATCATCACTCTCTCGCGTGAACTCATAAGAAGCACCCATGCAGAGATTTATAGCAAGTTATAGCGCACTATCATAGCAACGCTTCTGACATCAGCCTGAGCGACACTGATAAGGTCTGTAACAAATGGTTTTAGTATTTTGTATTTTATGCTCGAAAGGACCTGATATACTTATACTTCAATTGTCATACTCGTAATGCGTTGAAAATTAATTGATTAATTGATTACAATATTGTTCTGAACTCTGGCAAAGGATGTTTTAATTCTTAGATTTAGAAAAATTCCTATAGTTTTCAAAATGATGTACAAAGAACTTTTAAATAACGATATCTTTATAAGATATATCTTTGTCTTACAACTCCGAAACTGCGACAAACTCTGGCATTGAGTCTTAATTTGATTGTCCTTAGCTACATATATATAACTGTTTTGTTCTTCTATCCTGAGCAGACAAAGGATCTGACTAAATGACGATCTTTTAGTTTTTTTGCACTTCGTTGAATTTGCTTGGAAATGTGGGACTTTTGTTAATCATCATTTTCAAAGAGTCATTTTTAGCCCAATGCCAAATATGACTAGTCACTGCTAGTGCCTCGGTTTCGGCCTCCTATAACAGGCAATTGTTACATTACGTTAATACTGTAGTGTGTGAAGTATTTCAACATTGGCCGGGTCTGAAATAGTAACGGATCTCTGAAACTGAGATGTGACTTACTCGACTTATTTTGTATAGAGACCGATTCAGGCTATTGTACAGCTGCCATCAATTGCGCAGCCTACATTTGTTTTTAGTTGTTTAAGGTATCTGCCGAAATATGGTTTAAAAAGTTTATAATGTTTCTTATATATCTTATTTCTTATTTAAATTTTATTGATTAAATGATTGCAATATATTAAAACATTGGAAGGAGAAGTTTCAAAGAAATAACAATTCAAATATCGTTTTTGTTTTTGTAGCTTTCGTTCACGAGCGTCACCACCACCTCTTAATCTCTGCCTTACTACACCAAAAACAATATTATTACAACAATTACCTCATGATTCTTAGATAAAATAAGAAGAGGGAAACTCATTTATATTCCACAGAAGAGGCTTCTTTTCCAAATGAATAAACGTAAGAACAAGACAATACCCTTGTATGTTCCAATTCAGTGGCCATCCCGTGAAATCTTTTTCAATTGTAATTTAATGTAAACGCGGTATTCATACTTCCTGGAATTCTTTTATCTCAGGGGGTAATTATTGTCAGGAATTTGCAGGGGGTATGGTTATGATCCTTTGGAATTGTAATTTTTTTTAAAAGTTTTTAAAAATCGAAATGAAAATTGTACTTTTTGTTTATGTTTCATTTCAGTGTTCGGAGAAAAATGAGAAAAGGAAAAGAAATTAGGGCCAAGATAAAAAGAAAAACAAAAGTTACAAGAGCCATAAAACAAACACAAATACTGTTTCAAGTGGTACTCATCAAAATTTTCTGGGGAGTCGTTTCACGCGCAATTTGAATGTAAAACAAAATTCCAGCATAAATCTTTTATAAGACTTAAGAATAAAAAAATTATGAAAAATATCAAAATTAAAGCATACTTTAAGGATGCTGACATTGAGGCAGATGCTGCCTACTTTCATGAGGCAGAGAGAAAAATATTTGTCTTTTATCCAAAACAAATTAATTTGCTGCATAAATATTTCTCCAATGTGTAAATAGGTCCGCACGAATTGGTTTAATATTTAATTTGATTGATTTGCTTACAAGATTGGACATGGCTTATTGGCGTTTAAGCAAAATTCAATTAAAGTTTACTTTGCGTTGAATACTCACAAGAGGCCCAGGCCATCCCATCCATCCCTTTGTTAGCTTAAGGGGTTTCCAGTGATTTATTGGCCAAATTGCCTTTACACCAAAGTCTTTTGTACTTTACAGTACATTGTAGTGCATGAAAGTACAAAGACATACAAAACATTACTGGGAATGGACACAAAAGGATACCAAGTGAAAACAGTAATTCATTAAAAATGTTTAAGCATCATTAAATTAAGAATCACCATAATAACAAGGACCCTAAAAAACTTTTGTTAATTGCAGTCACGGATAATCGTTACGTGTACACAGAGTTGACGGAAAAGATATCAAACGCACACAAATTCAAAAACGATCCCAAGAACAAGTGAAAACCACTTCAAAGCTACAAGGTGAAAATGATGAAACCATATCAATTTGCATTTAACAGCAAATGAATGGAGAAATGAAATTGCATTCTTTCACAGGAAATTCTCAAAAATTTGTAGTAGAAGCTAAAAAGTGAGAAATCAATTTGGTACAAAATCCCATGACTGATTTCATCATGAACAAGTTCTTATTGAAATCTGCATCTTACAAAGGGATAAAATACCTAACACCGTCTTAACAACTATCAAAACAGAAATGCTTAAGAATGCAAGGATATGATGAAGTTAGTAGTAGTGGATAGTGTGAGTCTGTATGTGTATACGAGTGATGTGCTCTCACTTGCCCAAACACACAAAAGGACGAACATAAGGAATGTAGACAGACAGACGGACGGAAGCAATGTTTAGACACTTAAACACTTGACAACAAAAAAAAATTTGTTTTTTATACACGTACAGTGATGCATAAAACTAAGCATACAGTAAAGGATATGCATTTTACAGAATCCAGCAAACTGTGGTAAAGGCAACTGCTGCTGCCACTTCGCACGACCAAATTGGGAAGTTGTTTAATAAATCTATTGGTTAAGACATTATACTTAAACTCAGAGGCTAGATAATGATCAATACTCTAATTAGACATATTTTAATAAAATTTTTGTTTGAAAACTTCTATGGAGATAACTCTTTCGCGGTTTGAGTTAGAAGCGAAATACTGTCTTTAATATAAGAGTATTAAAAAATTATCAAATAACGAGACATATACATATTCCCTTTACATCCCATGAAGGGGGGAGCTTCTCACAATCAGTACTCAGTACTCTCACAGTGACCAATTAGTCGATAGTGTCGCCATCACTGAGCGAGGTGACCGTTGTTGAAAGATATGTAGGGTGGTCAGAGCAGGAATCAAACCCACGTTCTCATGTACAAGAGCCTCTCGCACTAACGATTACACAACCGACAGGCACCCAAAAAAATACCGTTCAGAATCGGTTTAAAACTGTAGGTCCATTCACTGCTAATACAGGCCTAGTAGAAGGCGTTCCAACACAACCCTCTTTATCGAATGCGACTGCAAACACAGGCCCGGCCGGTAGAAGGCGTTCCAAGACAACCCTTCCCTACTGGAATCAGCATTTCCAAATAGATTATACAAGTGTGTGTATACAACTAACGAGTTGTTGATTTTTGACTAAATGCATTTGTATCACAATTTCAAACAAACACTCAACACACACAAGCACTCATAACTACAACAACAAGATACATAAAAATCAGTCAGAAAAACAAATCATTCGCCGGTATGTGAATGTGTGTGTGTATGTGTGTACAGCATTCCAGCGGCGGTAGAATTTTTTTAGAAATTATGCTAGAATGCCACCACCTCATATACCTTCTGTTTTTGCAACTATGTGTTACACCTTCTATAAAGCGATCTTTTATAAGGCCTTCTTGTGGAAGGCTTTCTATAGTCCTTTCATTGAGAATACCTTCTAGAAGCCCTGCCTGTTTCTGCCATTTATACTGCCTGTTTTAGGAAGGCCTTACGGAAACCCTCCTTGAGGAAGACGTTGATAAAGCATTTTTTGGGAAGAAGTCAGGATGGAAGGCATTACCTCCCAATCGCACGCCATGTAAAATTGGCAATTGTAGCCAAGGTGTTGGGAAGGGCCAACGGATCCTACAGCAGGCCTGGAATAAGACTTACTACCTTGTGATTTCCGCCGTTGGGATGATAACATCAAAACAGACGCCAACACTCATGAATTGACACACATCCATTGAAAAGAGAGTGTGTGTGTGTGTCAGCGTGTATGTGTATAGGTGAATGCCATAATAAAAGTGCAAAGTGCTGGGTTTTTTTGTAGTTGCTGTTGTTTGTCATTGTACTCGTATAAAAATAACATATCGCTGTAACTGTTTCACCCTCTATCTGTGTGTGTATGCACGTGTATGTATGTTTGTGATAAATAAATTATATTTATGAAAGGAATACAAAAAAAATACAATAAAAGAGAAAAAAATGGAAAGACTTAACGAGATGTACTGTGTTGGAATAAATGCATGAGCCTGACAGAACACAAATTAAAAGTTGTTTAATTAAAATTAATAAATGTTAACGGCGAAAACGATGAAAAGCTTTTGAATGACGACACATTACGGCCGACCAGCTGCATTCTTCGGTTCTCCGCTACTAAAGTAGATGCTTGGACAAAGATTCAAGTGAAAGGTTAAGTGGACCAAAGCACGGCGAGTTTAAACATGTTAGCTGTTTCTATTTTAGGTCTTATCCTTAACGTCTATGTAATGTAGAACAAGTGAAAGGTTAAGTGGAAGAGGTTCGGCCATTTATATATGTAAATTAAAGGGTTGGTTTGCGAATACTTACGATTTGGTAGCAGAAATAAAATAAAATCTGAGGCGATGTTTAATTGTCCAATGCATCAAAATTAATACTATAAGGCTATCGCAAGTGTTAAACAGTTTATCAAATGCAAGTTGGTTTCATTTCAATATGACACAAATTTGTAGTTGATAAACTACGAAGTAACGAAATGAACGAAGTAACTACGAAGTAACGAAATGCACCCCAATTCAAGACATCCATTTGGATCTCAAATGTTTTCTTTACCCATACTTAGGTGATGGCCATATAAATCCAGTGCATTGTATTGGACTTAGGAAGTACTGATAGGAGTACGAGGAAAGAGGGAATAGTGTTGGTTTATATCGTAAGTAATAGAGATTACAGTTGCCGGAAATTTGCGTTGGTTTTCCAAGCCAACATTGGAAACAAATTAGCAAAAATAATTTTTTTTTTAAAAATTGCCATATTTTTTGGGAATAATTTTAACCTGCGGCGCTTCCCTTAGGTAAAACATTTTAACTCTAAGTAAATAACAAAAAAACTTTTAAAATTCAGAGTTTGGAAGAAAATAAAATTAAATTTTTTCCATAACTTATTTCTCAATAAACATTTTTTCCAAAGAAAGTCGTGCGTTTTTTTATGAAATAATTTTCGCCTGAGGCGCTCCTCTTCTGACATATTAAATTAAAACCAAAAGTAAACAATCTTTTTGAATTCAGGGTGTAAATAAATAAAATTAAAATTATATAAAAAAATTGTGCTATATTATCGCTTGGCTTAAGTTGAGAATTTTTACCGAAAATCATATTTTCCGATGAAGCTACGTTAAGAATCGAAATCGAAAATTGTTGCATTTGGGGCTCGGAAAATCGCAGTTGAGATTTAATTCCGTTAGACTATTATCTCTGGGACACCGTGAAAGATAAGTGGTTCGTAAATAATTCCGAGTCCATTGACGCCTTCAAACACAACGTCGATGCTGTCCTTCAAGAGATAGAGGCCCAAGTACTGAAAAATTGGCTATATTGAATGAGGTACTGTAAAGCAAGTTGTGGGAACCATTTGAACGATGTTGTGTTTCACTCAAAAATTTCAATGATGGGCCTTACTAGTAAAATTTATCTATTAGTATTGTTTTTAAACCGAAATTATATTCCAAATTTTACGCCCACCCTTTACATAAAAAATACTGTTTGGATTTATTGCTATAAACTAAAATGCAATCCGTTAAAAAAACCTACTTTTAGGCGAAAATACTTAAAGCAACTTATACCTATATTTTTAGACGTTCCCGTTTACATTTGGTCTAATGCCAAATAAAACAAAAAGCTTATCAATATTTGCTAAACTCCATTGACTTGTTTTTAAATTTAACGCTAAAAACTTTGTGCTATGTTTCCAAAATTCTGTCAGATTTGCTATTCGCTTGTTTTTCACATAGAGCAAATTAGAATAGAGAACCCATTTCTCTCATCTGACGTTTCATTTCACACTCTTCGTCGTAGGTTTTTTGCAAATGTGCAAAATAGAATTGTGAAATTTAAATTTTGCACTTTTTGTAAAGTTTTATGGTTGGTATACCTTTTTATTGTATTTAACACAACTATTTTCCCACACAAAGACGAAATCCGCATGTTGTTTCTTTCTTGGAGGTTGTGTACGATTGCCTATATCTGGTATTATTGAAGCCATGCCTTGAAATATCCACAGTTTACATACAACCAAACCTATGAAGTTAAAATTATTGATAGAATTAAATTCTCTATTCTAATTTACTCTATGGGTTTCCCACAAACAATACTATAAATTTTCAGGTTCCACTTCTGCCATTGTGTAAATAGGAAGGCTTCGAAACTTCGAAAATGTTCACACCTATAATGAATTGTTGGGTCGTATTTTCAGATTATTATAGTTTCAACAGTTGGGGATGTAATTTCTTGGGCCTATTTTTATATCGCAATTAGGCCCCATTTTTAATTTGGGGTATATTTTCGCGGGGCCTAATTTCCTGCCGCCAGAAAAGATGCGGGATCTATTACTCGATTTCACTCATAGTTTCCTTTAAATGTTTTCAATCTCTCTTCAATTTATTATCACTTATATGTATGTAACACCCAAATTATTCCTTGATTTTCTTGTGTCATTTAAAACCGACAAATTCCTTTCCGCGCGATCACACAATTTTCAATTTGCAAATTATAATTGTTTATTAGCTTTTTTGTTTAATTGCATTCTTCTTTTCGAAAACAAAACCAATTCTGTCTTTTATAACACCATCAACTTTATACAAGTCATTGCATTGATATTTAATACTATTGCATACTTTTGGCATTTAATACTATCACATACTTTCAGGGTTCATAAGTTTATTGTATTCTAATTTGATAGGAAAAACCGGTTCGAAACTTAATTTAAATTCCACTTTTGTTTTTGTTAAATATCGTACTCGACTAAAAAACTATTTGGCTCATTTAAATTCCACTAGAAAACTTTTGTGTGGTTGTTGTAAAAACCAAACGTCAGATGGCCTTAACAAATTTTTGGTAATGAACATTTGTACTAAGCATTGTAAGGACGAGAGGAGGGGATGTGTGATACTGGCTGTGAGTATGTGTGTGTGCGCGTGAATGCCTTGCATTAATAATGAGCACCACATGCCGTATATGCAACATGTACTGTGGTGAGTTTACACATGTTGCATTATTGAAACCAATGCACAACCAAATTATATACGATGAAATTTACTCATACACACATGTAAGCACATGCATGCATACTAAAAACTTACCTACATAAAATATGTGTACGTATATATGTTTTGGTAGATATGTATGTATTTGTGTAGATCGGTTAAGCCGCCCATTTAGTATGTGGTCGGTACAGCCTGTTGCTTGCCACAACACAAAAGTTTAAAACAAATCCTGCGAAAACATGTCATTTATTTAAAGGACTCTGCTGGGGGAAGGCAAGAGTCAGTGTTATACACCATTTTATTATAACCGAAAGTAAAGGAAAAAAATTGTTGGAACAAGGGTTGCCAACAGTGATATGTTCAAAGGGGATTTGGGATACCGTCATCCCCAACCGTGGGTTTAAATGAGTTTACTTCGAGAAAGGATTGCCTAAAGTTAGTTTTCCCAGGATACACACACAGGACTTAGGCACATTCTACTGCAGTAAATCGTATTTACTGCGTTTTCTGTTGTTAATAAAAGTATCATACTTATATAAAAGTATCCCCTCAAAAGGCTACCAATGATATCAGCGGAAGGACCTAAAGTGAACAATTTTCAACTTCTACATAGAAAAGTTGGTTCAAGTCAAGTAGACAAAGTTTATTCAGCTGTGGTCGCTCGGATTTGCTAGAAAATCCATTGATATATGGTTTATGAGAAGTCATATCGATGCCATCAAGTACATACTGATGTTTCGTTTCCATCATATTTGTATTACAAAAAATAATAATGCAAATATAGGATTTTCATGTCGTAGTTTATTTTCTTTTTACCTGTACCATGAATATGAGTTCCTAGAAGAAGGCAGCAGGTTTTTTTCTAACACGAAACAAAAAGTAGACAGCATTTCGTAGTATTTGATAATTTAGAACTCAATAGTCCATATTTAATCGAAACCTTTTACAATGCATAAATGTTCTATTTCTAAATTAAACCATGCCCTTTTATTGGGAAACCCTTTACTTTAATATTTTTTGATAACATTATACTATTTGAAATTTGAAAATATTTAAATAATGGACGAACATATCGAAATATCAGAATTGATACCAACAAGCGTTCTCTACACTTTAAATTTACATTTAAAAATGTATTATTAGTATCGAAGTCAGTGTTGCAGTTGCTGTGAATACTGCTTTTATTTTAAGGGTATTATCAAAGTTCTATTTCAAACCTCTGTTTGTTTCATTACGACCCACTTCCACTTGACAACCCTTCTTCAAACATACATACAATCTGCAATTCATGCTGACGCATTTCAAATATATGACCATAGTATTGTATAGACATGAGGAACCTCAAAACAAAAAAGAAGAAGAATGAATTAAAATGTCACTGGAGCTGAAATACAACGCGAGCTTTGATTTATACTACAATGTCAACGATTCAAGCACCGTCACTATATCCGACTTCACTATTCTATCCGACCCCTCCTTAAAGTATGCAGCAGTTTTTGAAAATGAAACTATGCTTAAAGTATGTGATGCTTGGTATAAATGAAATTTGCAGTGCAGTTAAAAATATTTGAGTTGTTTCACAGAGTGTTGGGAAAATTGTTTTTATTTGCTTAAATTGAATCAATGTTTCATTTTCCACAATTGCACATAAAATTTCCTCGATACGGGGAGGCGTAGAACCATTCAAATTGCATTTTTATGTAAACTAAATAAATATTATGCAAATTATTATTTCCGCTTTTGAGTTGAATGTTAAAAAGGAAAAAAAGAGAACTGAGCATCGATTTATATTAAAATCCAAGTGGAATTGGTGTCAGCAGCATATATACGAGTGTGCGTGGACTTGTTGTAGAGAATAGCAAAAAACATGTTTCCACTTTCACATGGATAGCAACACTGAAATTGCATGATAAATACACATGCATACTTTGAGGCGTTTCTGCATATAGCATGTGAAGTGTGCATATAACCTAACATTTGTATTTCAACGAGTGCACATGAGTAAATCCGCATATTTTATATGGGTCGGGGTAGGAAAGTCGAGGATTCACAAATAAATATGATTTTAAATATGATGATTTATGTATGATGATACATACATATTTTGTCAATTTTCCTTAGAAGAACCATGTTTGGAATGTAGTCTGTCTATAGTACTGAAAACTCTCAAGCTCATCACTTATACACAAGATTCTGTTAGACAATTAGTACTTGTTTTGTGCTACGAAGGTAGTTATATGTCAACATCGTTTGGTCCTTGTTGGTCTTCCATATCCTTCTACGATTATGGTATTTGCTGGCATATCTTAGCGTTTATCTTGTTTCCCCCCTCTATAATGTCTTCTCTGACATAATGATGTCACCATAAAAATGCTATTACAGATTATGGTAATTGGTTATTATTATTATTATTATCTTTATCATTGCCTACATTCAGGAGGCGTTTCGCAATAACAAATAGTACATTCAACGTTATTAATAATAGATTTTTCCCTACGCGATTTCATATCTTACGTGTTATCTTATACGCTTTGTGATTTATAATTAGATTGTTCGTTAGTGCTCTTCATTTTATTTGCTATTAAATTATAATTAAATTGCATAAGTATTTAAGTGACGTCATGTCGTTATACATAATTATAAATTGAATGTAATCCATAATCTAAGGTTGTTGCAAATCAATTAGGGGATCGTTGGAATACAATAAAGTACATGGTGAACGTTGTAACGTAATGAATGTGTCTCGTTTAATTAAGCTATTATTATGGTTTGCTTAAGAATGCTGCTTCGAAATAACTCCCAATTGTAGGCAATATTTTGTTAAACGCTTTGATGCGAACAGGTAGCAAACGATTCTAAACTAGAAGAACATGGAGGAACAAAAACCTATTGATGTTGCGTTGAAATTATTGTCTTTCAATGTGAGTTGGTTCTGATAGATCTCCGATCGATATTAATTCGCTTATGCAAATCTTCATGTACGATTTTGTATGTATATGACTGATGACCTACTGATAGTAGCCATTAGA
Source organism: Phaonia tiefii (assembly GCA_963931995.1). NCBI lineage: Eukaryota > Metazoa > Arthropoda > Insecta > Diptera > Muscidae > Phaonia > Phaonia tiefii. The sequence continues at coordinate 294,194,837 of OZ008369.1, read as the reverse complement.
GAACAGTAGTTTAGCGCCTGATAAAGAACTTGTCACGGAGTTCGAAGCAAGTCATTCCAGATTTCCTGAATTCTCTATTATTCCAAAAAACACAACAATATTTCACTTAATAAAATGCTTCTGACCTTGTAAGCTTGTAGTATAACTAGTCATATATTAACTTGAGATACTAAATTATGTTTATATATTTTGAAATGATTTCAGTGCTTTGAAGAAAAATATAACTATACGAAAAAGTGCTTTCCAATCACATCTTCAATTTTTAAGCTCCAGTTAATCTCCTACAAGTATACAGAGAGTTTATTAAGTCTCAGTTTTAAAAGCCAAAGTTTGGTTGTTTAACCATAACTTTGTAGACATATCAAATAACATCGCCAAGAAGTAGGCAGTATTGCAAGTCCCTACTTGCTCGCCTTTAAATATGCAATAGATAAAGCTGAAACTTAAATATAAACATAAACTGCCAACAAAATTACTAATTCATTGTCAATTTATGTAAAACATGGAAATATATAATCTTGATATATATTGGGTTAAACTGTCACTTCCACTGAAACAGCTGATCAACTTGGTAGTTGGAAGTTTCGTACAGTACCGGGTGGATGGGAGAATGAGCGATAGGCGAATGAAAGTGAACTGAATTTATATTGTGTTTTATTAGATTGTGTGCCGCTATCACGCACTGAAGTCTGTCATTTCCGTCCAAACAGAGTTTAGGCTCAGGTTTGGTGGCACTACTTCGAGCAGATGGACTATAATTAGTCTCATGAACAATTTTGACGAGCGTGGTTCAATCACATGAAAGCCTTATCGTCTGGAGCCCTGAGTCCGGACGCTGGTAAATATTGCTGCTGCCATATCGTACAGTTTCGACAAGGAGCTTAGCTGCTCAAATGGGTAACAGCAGACAGTCGCTACAGACAATTCTACATAAGGATTAAGAAGATTTGCCGATTTACTTTGAGTTTTGCCAGAAAATTCCAATCGTGATTAACGGCGGAAACGAGATGAACGAGGTGTGGGGTGTGACGAGGCCTATTCTGAGCAAAACAGCAATGTTAAAAATCAAAATTTGCAAATATCGATTGACTGTAACCCTCTCATACTCTATGAGATGAAATTGCATCCAGCTCGAGTCACAGTGCGGTTTGTTTTGTTTTGTACTGGTATGGCCAATGTATACCGTTAGTTAAAGATGTTGAGAAGTTTTTATTCCCAAGACTACGCCGCACTGTGGGACCGATTGCAAACAAAAACTTTTGTAATAATGTCAGAACTTCTAAACTGGTGTACGCAACGTTTTAGAATGTTCCAGGCATTTGTAGGGCAGAAGCCCGGCTTCCAGAATCTTGTATATACTTATAGAGGCATCCCCTTGCAACACACCGTATGGTGCAGGGTGTCAAAATATATCACCTTGGTGACGTTCCACGTTTCAAGGTCTATAACTTCTAAACGTCTTAACTGAATTGAAAGCTTTTTTCAGCGGAAAATCTACTAAATGAGAAAACAAACAAGTAACAAGTTTGGCGGTGTGAAGAGGTATTTGAAAGGTATTCTAAGTAATTACACTAACATTTTTAGTCTTTTGTTAACAGCTTAGATATTTTGAACCAAAAATATACTTTTGAAAACGCCACTGGATTAACAACAATTTGAGAAAAAATATGTTACATTTTTTTTAAATTATCTGTAATCAGCTTCTCAAAATTCAATTTTTGTTCTAACCGAAAAAAAATAAACATTTTGCCAACATTCTTACAGTATTTTTTGTATCATTGTATCAATTGTATCATTTAAAACAATCCAACTGAACGTTTTCAGATTTCAGTTTTCAGGTCATTTTATTTATTTTCGAAATCCATTGAAAAGTATTAAAAATGTATTATTTTTTAAATGAATAACGAAAATAATTAGTAAACAAAAAAGTGTAAATGCATAATTACATATGAATTTGACATAAGAGAATTACAGAAACAAGATACAATTTAAAATCAGCTGTTGTATCGAGATTGCCATCCTTATTCTACCTTGACCGTCAGTGGTGCAATGGTAATTGAAAATATTTTTTTCTACCTTAATTAAAGCATAAAGTTTTCCCTAAAAACGTATTGTCTTTTTGTTACTCTTCTGTAGAGGTTTATTCCTATATTCTCTTCAGTTTATGCTGACTAACCACTCCGTATTTTTTTAACTTATTTCCGACAGTTTACAAAAAAACAATTTTCTTTCATAACCTCCTTGGTTTATGCGTCTTGAACTGACTTTGTACTGCTATCAACTTTTCTCGAAATAAATATTTTAATGAATTTCTCAAGTACTTGAATAACATTCGGCTCTAACTGTGGAATATTTCCATGCTTCCTTGAGAGACATTTGAAAATTTCGCTATATTTCCATTAGCTGAAATCTACAAAATTTTAGATAAACTAATGAAATTGAATTTTTCCCTAAGTAGGCAACATTATACGCTAATTTAATTGCCCTTGCAGGTAGGCAACTGTTTTGTTACATTTGTAAACCTTTATAATGTCATTTAGTAATTTCAGAAATTACATAGAATTTATAATTCCTTGACAGTAAGACATTGCTCATTAAAATGGGACAAGTGCTCTTAATCCGTTTTCCCTAAAAAAATTAAACAGGAAACAATCCGCATTCTATAGAAATGAGGCGAATATTAATGACTAAAAGCAAATTTTACCATCATCGTAGACCACCTCATCATGGCCAAAATGTGGAACCCAATGCAAAGCAGCAAAATATATAATACAGTACTGTTGAAGTTGTAAACTATCAAGGTTGGTCCGGCTCAACATTAGACTCACAAGTGCCTTCCTTCTCCATACAGTAGACGAAGTGCAAAAAAGGATTATTACGACAGATCCTCCTTACACACCTGGATATGGACATGATTTACTCTATTTATATACTAGTTAGTAGTACTCATATTTGTATGAATGGATGAGTGTATGGACTTTTGGATTACGTGACAGTGACTAAAATATTTCACGAACAATTTAGCCCCCGTAAAGAAGGCAACAGAATGGCCATTTATATAACTATAACAACAAATACAAAAACAACTTCAAGCAAGAGAAAAATGTGGATTGTAAAGTTATATCAAACTTTTTGTAAACTATATACTCGTACTCGTTGTTATAAAACTATAGACTACTGGTTTTTATATTTTCAGGTATAGTCCGTAATGTACATTTTCCAAAAAAACAACTCACATTCTTCCACACACTGACTTGCCCACTATGGATTCGACCGCATTTAAATAAGAAAAGCGGAAGTTCTTCTTGTGGCTTTATTGGTGGGTTGGCAAAAATGGGACATGTATTTTTAAAACCCTTCATTGGTTTCATTGAAATCTGCGCTAGGATTGCTTTAACATCGAAAGTATTCAACTCAAGTTGAGTCCACTTGTTGTGGTTGTATGAGTGAGAATGTACAACAGTACATACATTAGTTGCAAGAAAGGGTTCGTAAAAATCTTTACGCATTTTAATGTCTTTAATTTGGTGTAGATGTCGGTGTTCATACACAACAACGTACATATCATAACAAAGATCGTATAAGAAATAAAAAGTTCATTTCATAAACCAGCTTTCAATGAAATTGGGTCATGACGAGTTCTTTGAAAAATTGGTGCACTGAGATGTTTTTTAACTTTGTGCATAACTTCAGGGGTGGGTCCATAATGGCGGTGAATATACGAAAACGAAAGAGGAAACATAAAAACCCCGTATTTGTTGACGACCCCCGCAAACGTTATAAGGACCACGATTTACGGATATGCACTTGGAATGTAAGAACTCTATATAGATCCGGTGCAAGAATCAAATTGGCAGATGTCCTCGAAAGTTATAAGACTGACATTACCACTATACAGGAAATGCGATGGACAGGATATGGCTGCACAAGGAAAAAACTACAACATATACTACAGTTGAATATAAGTACTAATAAAAACCATGAAGTTGGTTGCGGATTTGTAGTTGGAAAAAGACTGCGACATCTAGTCTCAAGTCCTGTGAGTGAACGTATATGCCCCGACAGAAGATGATACCAACGACATATTTTATGAGCGCATAGAGGAATCGTAAGACCGCTACCCTGGCCATGACATTAAGGTTGTACTAGGTGATTTTAATGCTAAATTAGGCAGGGAAAATGTTTTTCATCCAACTATTGGCAATTTCAGTCTACATGCTGACAGTTCTGACAACGGTAACATGGTTGTTAGCGGTACAAGATTCCAGCATAAATATATCCTACTTGGATACCCCCTGATCAAAGAACGAAGAACCAAATTGATCACGTGGTAATTGAGATATCCAGTGTAATGGACGTACGAGTGACCAGAGGAGCTACCATCGATTCTGATCACTACCTGGCAGTAGCAAAGGTTCGCTCAATATTAAGTAGAGCGAAAATCGTACGAAACTAGAGGCACAGGAAGCTGGACATGGGAAAGCTGCAATTACCAGAGGTAGCCACAGCCTACTCAAGGCAGCTCTCGCAAGTTTTGGCACAGAATCCACCTTCTCCCGCTAACGATCCTGAAGGGAACCCCTTTTCCGACTCTATAAAAACCCCCGGCAAAACCCGTACTTGGTTTTGAAAAAAAGCTTCGCAACAAACCATGGTACGATGCAGTGTCGTATAACAAATGATGAAAACAGCGCTGCACGTATGGCAATGCTTCAGTTAGTTGCAACGCGAGCTGCGACTAAGCGGTATAGGGAAAAATGAAGGAGGTAAACCGTCTCTTTAGGCGTAAGGAACGGCAGTGGGGAAAGGGCGAGAGTGAGTAAATTGAGACATAAACCCGGAAGTAGTACAAAGCCCGAAAATTCTACCAAAGAGTCAAAAACGGAATTAATGGACATGGTTCAGAGCCCCCTTCTGTAAAGACAAAGACGGACATCTCATCGCACATGTGCTGAGCATATTGGGAATATGGAGCGATAATTTCTCAACGCTACTGGTACCTGAGATATCCAGTGACGATAAAACTAACGATCACAATTTGGACGACGATGTCGCTTTCCCCCTTCTAATCATGACGAGGGCGGAACCGCTATTACCCGGCTTAAGAACAACAAAGCCGCAGGCTGTTTAATGCTGGCGTCGATGAGCTGATAAGGTGCATGCATCAGCTCATTAGCAAAATTTGGTTAGAGGAACGCATGCCCGGCGATTGGAGTTTCAGTGTACTGTGCCCCATATTTAAAAAGGTGGCCGAGTCTCTGTATAAGAATACCTTATCCATAGCATAAAAGGCTATATAAAGTATAATGTGTGAAAGGCTAAAACCAATTATCGCTGGCCTGTTTGGACCATTCCAGTGTGGCTTTAGACCTGGAAAATCGACAACTGACCAGATTTTCACGCTACGTTGAGTTCCTTGGAGCTAACTAAATAATTTTCTGTAAAACTGTAAAAAGCCATAAAGGAATTTCCATTTTTCGTTAAATTTTATAATATTTTCTACAAAATGAAACCTCTGTGCAAAAATTTTAACTTTCGATCTGAAACTTTTAAAAAATTTGACTGCATTAATTAATACTTGGACCTATTTTGAAATAATACTCTCCACCAGGACTGTTCCGCAATTTCTCCCCTTTTGTCATTTACATAGTGTGTGTATAGATTTTTTGTTAACCCTGTTCTACTCGTATACGCTTAAGTTGAAAAAACCTCGTGTTTGACTTAACGTTTCTGTACTATTGTAGATATAATTTATGCAAAATATTTTACCGCTGCAATCTATTCGTGTTGCCACATTAGGGAGGAAAGGACCTTCTATCTATGTCCTTTCACTCTAAGGGAGTCGTTGCGGTAGTACAAGTAGCTATAAAATAGCAGCATTTGAGAAGCTTAATAAATAAGTACTCGAACTTAAGTAACCCGTTAGTTAAGGTAGTGAAAGTAAGACGTGCATATCACCAGTGATATGCAGTAATGTAAACTAAATTTGTATACTTCAGATTAGGGGGTTTCTTTTAGTTTCTCTTCTTTTCCCAAAAATATTCCAGATTATAGTGCTACAAAAATGTTACTACAAAATGTTTTTTTTTGGTGGGGGGGGGGGGGGGGGGGGAAGGGGTATAGTAATACTGCATTTGTAAACTATAATTTAGGGCGATGACAATGCCAAGGTGGAGTAACTGACACTATATTATCTTAGTAGTAATAATCAGGTACAATGGTTACAGCGTTTGGAAAATGGTAAAGGTAGCAATGAAGTGCTACATTACAACTTGTGCTTAAAATGCAATTTCAAAGTTAGTGTTTTCTTAGATAGCTTTTAATTTATTTGATTTTTCTGTGTTACATAAATATTTTATTCTGTTTAACAGATTGTGTTGTTTTATTCTTGTGTAAGTTTTCAAATTTCAAACTGAATTCCCTGTAACAAAGATTCATGTCCTTTTATGTCTTTCATTCCCAATCATTTTTCCTGTGAAATTTACGCTTGACTATAATATACATTACTATGGTTGTAATCAAAGAATTACTTCACAAAATCTGCATACCGACAAGCACTGACTTATTGTATGTTCAGAATGTCTAAGATTTTTTAACTGAAAAATTCTCAAGGATTTGGTAAATATTATCCTACGTCAAAGAAACAGGAAGGCTAAAAGATAAACACCGTTACACAAAAAATCCCCTAAAATATGCAACACAAATTGAAATCTTTTGAGGCCTTTAAATAGGCAATGAACTACAAAAAGCTTTTAGAGACCCCATAATATCGATAGCAAAGCCACCATACTTCATCCACAGGGATTATTAATGCTCGACTGTGTTTGGGGCAAAAGGAAAAACTGGGTCTGTTAAAATGAATCAACAAATGTTTGTTCTTATTTTGTACAATACCTGTAACTAATATTATCTATTTGTAAAAATGTTGTTGTTTTTTCAACTTATTTCTACATAATTAACACAACCCGCTTGGTTGGTTGGTGGAAAAAGTAGGTGTGTGGGTGGAGTTCCCCAACAAATCAACTGTACTACATTTAATTTACTTTATTACCAAAACACACGGAAAATGCTACTTAAAGTTAGTTAAAATTTCAAAAACACCAAGTACCGTATTTAACCTCGTTAACACGTCGATGAGTACAAGAATTTGAGGAATAGAGGTTGGAAGGTGTGCTGGATATTAGGGGTGTATTTCAAATTTCGATATATTATACATCAATGGCGATTTGTTTTACGACAGTCGGGTATGCTACGATTATTGATATTCTTGGAGTAAATATCCTCCTTCTTTTGCCATGGTATTTTATGTAATTCAATTCAAGAAAATCTATGAAATATTTTTATTTTTAATATTTGCTTTTACTAAGCAATTATTCTAAAAGCTTTTTTACATCCTTCATTTCTTTATACAAATTTTAATAAAAATATAGCATTTCATAAATTTTGAATATAAAAAATAAGAGTCAGTCTGACCTATAGTGTATTTGTATAAATATAGTATACAAATGAAACATGAGTTTATCACAAAGGAATATACCACGACCAGTGTGCACTCTGTAATCCAATAGAGAGAATTACAAAAGCACACGTGGTTATATTCCTAATAGACATAAAGTATTGTTAGGGTCTTAGTTAGTCTTACGCTATTGTTACGAAAAAAATCCTTTGCATTTTAGGCTTAACCAACCTTTCCATCCGCAGTATGTCAAAATAACATTAGAATGCCGACAAACAGTTTGTGGTGTATATTGAAATTTTATTGTCTCCAAATGTTAATTACGCCTGACAATATGCCGTCTGTACCACATGCTAACTCACCACAAATGTCTGATGATGCCAAAAACGATGTACCAGCAAAAACGATGTACAAGTTGACAGTCAAAATTTATCTTCACTCGAATGCCAACAAACAAAACGAGCGAAATCTTAACCATTCTCTGCTCTCTCTCTTACTCTCTTCATTGAATAGTTAATAGTTTTTGATAGTGTTATTGTATATAACTATACAAATTCCAACCATGTTGAAGTAAAATTACATAAACTAAGCAAAAAGTATGAAATAATCAAGATATGACGCGAGAGAGAAATGCGTTTGAGTGAATTGTTACCACTTTTTGGTTGTCTTTTACTAGGGTTGCCAAATTGCACACATCTTCTGGTCGTCTAATTCTTGATCGTCTTTGATGATGCTACACGACCTCACCGCTATCGATTTGTGGAAATCAAGAACAGATGAAGTTACTACCATTTCGTTCTGGAAATGGCTGAACTAATGTATAAATAACCGATTTTGAGCGAATCTTAATCTGATTTCAAACACCTAAAAAAACATCGTCGAGTATATTAAAATTGTTGTGACTGTCAGCCATGTAAGTGCACCTAATATGTCAAAAATTCGAAGGGTGATCAACAATTTTAAGAAATTGCGTCGATTGTGGACATTAGGCTCTTGTACGCCAACGAACCCTCAGGTCTGTCGAAAACATTGCTGATGTAAGCGACAGTGTCGCCGAAAACTCGGGAACATCAATTCGACATCGTTCATAGCAACTTCATGAAGCAAGGGTCTGTGATCAGAGCCGCGGTAGCCATTTGCCCGATATTTTATTCCACACCTAATCGGAACAAGTCTATATGTCATGTCTACATGTCTAAGCATTTCATTTAGCAAATTATTGGCGCCCAGCCGCCGGTAGTGCAATTGTTAGTATTCGCGAGTCTTGTAAAAGAGAACGTGGGTTCACTCCTTGCTCAGACCACCTTATAACGGGGTTTTCAATAAGAGCGCTACAAAACTTTTTTTTAAATAAAACAAAACCGGTTTGAGATACCAATGAAATTCTTTATTCCTGTGAAAGTACGTTCGATGCTATTATGTAGGGAACTCGATTTCTTTTGCATGGCCACCACGGGCACGCTTGCAGAAGTCCAGACGCTGAACCCAATTTTCGACGGTTTTCAAGCATAAATCGGCCGATACTGCAGCAATTTCACGTTCGATATTCGTACGAAGTTCATCGCTGGCTTGTTGGCATAGACCATAGACTTGACGTAGCCCCACAGGAAATAATCTAACGTCAAATCGCACGACCGAGGCGGCCAATCGACTGGGCCGTTTCGTGAGATAACACGTTCACCAAACTTGGTTTCCAATAAATTGATTGTGGCATACGCTGTGTGGCTTGTGGCGCCGTCCTGTTGGAACCACATGTCCTCCAAGTCCATATTATCCAATTGGGGCCAAAAATATTCGGTTATCATTGAACGGTAGCGATTCGCATTCACAGTAATGTGCCGGTCTTGATCATCACGGAAGAAGTACGGTCCAATGACGCCGCCGGCCCATAAACCGCACCAAACCGTAATTTTTTCGGGATGCAATGATGACTCATGGATTACGTGTGGATTGCTGTCTGACCAATAACGCATATTTTGCTTACTGACGAAGCCATTCAGCCAGAAATGAGCGTCATCGGTGGAGATGATTTTCAGGTGAAATCCGAATCATTTTCAAGTTGTTGCTCAGCCCAATTCACGAACATACGACGCTTATGGTGGTCAAGCGGCTTCAGTTATTGCGTCAATTTGATCTTGTAAGGATGTAGGCCAAGATCTTTTCGCAAAATTCGCCACAACGATGTCACAGAGATGCCCAACGCTTGAGAACGACGTGTGGGAGACACATTTGGGCTTTCTTGAACTGAAGCCTCAGCGGCAGCAATATTCTCGACACTACGGGCACTTCTTTGTCTCACTGTACTGTGCCTGTGGATTCAAATTTTTCCACTAGACGCTCAATTGTTGATCTGGTAGGACGATTATGACGACGATAAATTGGACGTAGCGCCCTTAAAGTTGAGGCCACTGACTCCAAATTTCGGTAGTAAATTTTAATAATTTCGACTCGTTGTTAGCTCGTATATCTTTCCATGATGAAATGGCAAACCTTACTGAAGAGAAATGTCAAAAGAGCGGGAAAAAATATGGCGTCGTTTGCTGTCCCTATCGATTTACTTTTATAGCGTCTCTTTTGAAAAACCCTTTATTTTGTACCACAGCCGGTCATCACACTTAGCGCTGACGACACTTGCGAGTAATAAAGTTTCTCAAAAACACGGTCGGAACCGTTGTATAGCTGTACCTCCCCATCGGTGGGTGTAAAACTTAAAAGAGTGTAGCTCACGGATTGCGAGAAGCTATTCCCTGTCCCTTCATGGGATGTAATAGGAAAATATTTATTTATTTATTTGAAATTATTGACACCAACATTTCTTATCCTAAACATTGTATAAGTTGAGTGAAGTTAATCTTTCCTTTTAACCCATGTAGGGTATTCACAATGAACCATTATCTCCCACTTCTTCCGTACAACATTAAGCCCATTAACTTGTCCTTTGTGTTGTTGGATTAAGACGGACTACAAGTAAAAGTGTTTTCCTTCTGTGTGTATGTGTGAGAGTTATATGAAATTTACTCAGTTGTCTCGTGCCAAAGAACTTTGAACGAGTCGAATTCGTGAGGTGCATAGAGATATGACTTTAAGTTAGTGTTGGCCTCTGTCTACTATTGTTGGCCAACAAGTACAACTACTCACTTAAACTTAAGTATGTTGCTAACACAACAATAAAATGCGTGACCACTTGAGTAATATATTTATTCATACACTTTTGCAGGGATGGGAACGAAACCTTTTTGCCGCCCATTTACTGGCATGAAATGACGAAAAAAGGTAAAAGTAAATGTAAGAACACTTAAGGAAACAAAGAGTGGCAATACTTAAACTCGATGACCAAATGATAACGAACAAAGTGCCCCTTCTATTGTGTCCTTTTTGCGTTTTGAGAGCAAGAAGGAAACCCTTAAATTTAGTGATCTAGCAAACATTTTGTATACAGTGTTTTCCTAAACGCTCTGTTTCATTTCAGGGAAATTTAGAAAGGAAAATGAAGAAAAAGTTCCCATTTTTTAAATTTTCTCAACTTTGAATATTCATTTCAGTCAGTCTTTCTTTCTGTCTTTCCTCTTTTCTGTCGTTCCATGGGCTTTTACAAACTTTGCTTTCCTTTTGTTAATTTTTTGCTACAGCTCGAGTTTTTTTTCTGATTTCCGGTTCCTATTTTTCTGCTCACAAAGTTGGGTTTACGCTTCTCACGCCCCGTGTCACGTTTATACCATTAAATTGTTGTGCAACAACAACGACCTCAAACACGTATAAAACTTAAAGTGTGGTTGTGTATGGCTGACTTTGAAAGAGTACGACCCACATACATATACACAGCTTTACAAACAAACCGGGTTTGTGTGTCACATGTTGCCGACACAAGTAAATTGAAAATTCTCATATTGTGGGATTAAAAGGACATTTCAGGCATATGCATGTCTATGCTCAAGTACACAAAAATGTACGCAAACATATGGTTATTAGAGCGACTCACGAGAAAAACTCAAAAAGTTACGCACCTTAAGGATTGATTAGTGAAATTAATAAATGAAATCAAATCAAATCAAATGAAATTAAATGAAATGAAATGATATGAAATGCAACGAAATGAAACTAACTGAAATGAAATGAAATAAAAACTAAATAAAATAAAATGAAATGAAAATAATCTAATGGAAATGAAGTGAAACACAAATGAACGTTGATATATTTTAGGCTGGTTCCGAAAATAAAACGGCCCTAGGGATCGCCTTGAGTAAGCTAAAACGTTTTTTAAAATACCTCAAAGTATTGGGCGTATTATTTCCTTTTCAACCTTTTTGACGAAGCTGGAAGTCTTTCGTCAGTATCAGCTGCATGGTGCTTCGCGAAATTTGAAGCTGTTGTGAACAATGCCGAACTACGACACTCGTCTACAGCAGCAATGTTTTCGGAAAACCGGCCGGTATATCCACGCACAGGAGACATACTACTGTCTATAATCGACCCAGTTACTTGAAATTTTTTGATCACTTTTCACTTTTTTGATCCACGGCCGCCATCGGTCTCATTGCAAAATCGCATTTATTCATTTATTTACCAACAATAATTTTCATAGGAAATGAATGCCACAATATTTGATTAAATTTTTTGATTTCAAAAATAACATAATTCACATACAATTAAACTGGAGGCCAATTACTACTGAAACTGAAAACAAAATATTTTTTATAAATAACGTGCAAATATTTTCGTAGATGGGTGAAATTTTATATCGATTTAAACGTGATATTATTTTAATGAACAACCTACAAATATTGTAGCTGATATTTTATTTTTTTTTTGTCGCAGGATTACGAGTATTATTTGTTTGAATTTTCGTTTTTGTTTTAATTGAATCGAGAAAATATTTTTTCTGTATAAACCACGGAAAGATTTCCAAATATTATAAAGCAGATGATCCCAACCCTTAGATTCTTTCAGTATGTCTGACACTTTGTTCTGCCAAAATGGAGGCGTTTCGTTATTACCATAAACTATGTATATCAGGATTAATGTTCACCAGTGTAACTTTTCACTTTGTGTTTTGACTCCGTACAAACTGCGTCGCTTTAATGTTTATTTGTGTTTCTACAGTAGCTACTGCCAGACGTTGATGTTCTTTAGGTTTCCTATAATAACGGAATATGACATTTTACCATTCTCAACATTTCAGGAATTAATTATTAAATCACCCTGATATTAGTGTCGATTTATCAACAAAATACAAAATTGTTGCCTATTTTAAGGCGTAGTCATTGATTTATGGTTGTAACCCGGTAGCCACACAAAACCCCAACAGACTGAACGAAAGGCAAACAAATAAACAGGCGGTAAAAAACTATGTAAACGGCATTAACATTTAAATGGTCTCATTTATTAGGGATTGTGTACTACTATGTTAGGTATCTATAGGTAAAGCTCCTTGAATTACTGTGTTTACAAAAGTCTTAAAGTTGTACTAGATAAAAATAAAGTCAAAACTGGTTTTCGTAGTCTGTGACATTTTTGACAGTTTTGTATTGTTTATGATCAATGGGTTGAATTTGTGTGAGAAATAATATCGTAAGGGTGCGGAATTTTGTTGAGAGAATAATACAGCAAGGCCCTAAAATTATGCAATACTATAAGTACATAAATATTTTTCAAGCGTACAAAAATAGTTATATGAAAAAAATCAAGCTTCGGGAAAATGCAATAGTAGGAACAAGTCAATAAGAATTTTGGAGTGTAAGCTAAAATTTTTACAATAATGTTAACAAATAGACCACGTGATTCTCGCCTACAAAAAATAAAGTGCAGGACTAAAACCCACAATCTAATGTTTTTAACATTGCTCCATTGACTACCATTAATTAAAGGCCTTTGAAAACTGGCGCCACACATTTGAAGCTATGATTTTCGTTATTATCTCGCCGTTGTATGTAATTTGAAGGCATTTATGATTTATTGCCCACCAAACACCTGTGTATCATCACTCCCTTCTTCATATTATAATATCCAACTATGACAACATAATGAATGTTTATAGATATTTTGAAATTATTTTCTTCTTCCATCATATTAGCCAATACAAAATGTTCCTTATATAGTGAGTCCTGGTTTGCCAAGCATCTTGTCATCCACCTGCTAACCCTGAACTTTCTTATCTTTATTGGTTTAGCAGGAGCGGAAGGGAAAGAGACTACAATACCTGCTTAAGAATTTCTCGGTTTTATGTTTTTACTAATAAAACAACGAAAATACTCGCAAGAAAAAATGTAAAACCTTCTCAATATCCATAAATAAGAAGAGAAGAACAAAACCATGACAACAATGAAAGTCAAGTCTATGGATTTTGAGTTAACTCAGAGTATCCTGTAAAACATTTATGTGCTCCTACTTGTGTCGTTAACAATCTCATTAATTTGTAACAATTTGAGTGTATGTCACGCCAAGTGATGGCTGGTTGGTGCGGGTAGTAGAGGTAGTAGCGGTGGCATGACATATCCAACCAAAAATCGAAAGGACACCGCAATACAAAGTCCTCCTAAATCTTATGAATTTCATTGTTGTTTTTGATATGGGGGGGGGGAGGGGCTGTGAATTTTAGTTTTTGGTTTTTTGGTGGATTCAAGGTTGTGGATAATAAACTTGCTTACTTCTATCTAACACGTATGGGCATAAATGTGTTTTCTTAATATTAAAGGAATCCCACAAATTGTGCAGTCCTTAAAAATTGTACTGAGAACTTTTGCTACATTTAAATAGGTCCGCACCGCACCACCCTCCAAGAATGGAAGTATAATTGCGATTATTATATCAGCTTAAAATGTTGAAATAATAAGATACTCAAAAAAGAATAAAATATGACAAGATGATTGATGCATACAACATGAATGATATTACAATAATTTTTTTGACATTTACAAACTTTTTTAATCTTCCTGGAAATAACTTAATTAGTATAAAAGCAGCTAATTAAAATATTTTAGGTTTTTGTTATGTTTTTGGCAGAAAACCTCAGCAGTTTGATATAACACCCAAGGTTAAAGAAGCAAACCTTAGGTCCTAATAAACAATCTTGGGTTTTAATAGAAAACCTTCGGTTTTGTTAGAAAACTTTGTTTTGAACAGAAACCTTTAGGTTTTAAACCCAAAACCAGTGGGTTGTAATAGAATTCTCTAAATTGTAATTCTATACCTTAGATTTTAATATCAATCATTAGGTTTCAAACGCAAACCTTATTTTTTACTAATAGAAGTTTTAATAGAAGACGTTAAGTTGTAAAAGTAAATCTTCTCAATTTTTTTGTGGCAAATCTTTGACCTTAACACCTTAACGACCACATGCAAGTATTTTTGCACAACGGAATTTGGTGCCTATAATTGTCAGATGATAGGTGGTTTATAGAAAAGGGTCACGGCAACAATAGTGCATTTGCGGTAGTTAATTCTCTTTCTGACGTCACCCGCCGAAAAATTCGGTGGAGACAATCAACATATCCGTAACCGAATTAGAAATATACACAGATGAATTAGAGGTTGTCACAACCGAAATTAGAAGTTGTTACAACCGAAATTGGAGTTTGATACAACCGAAATAAGAGGTTGTTACAACCAAATCTAGGGGTTATCACAGCCTACTCTGATCGGAATTTTTGCTATTAGTTGAAAACACATTTAGTTAGGAATTTTAGAAGGTTTTATTGATAATTTAATTTTCTATACTCTGAGAAATAATTAGACATCGTGAATACAAATTTATTTGACATGGCACTTCCGACTTACCTTCTTTACCTTTCTTAATAAACACAACAAAATTCTTGGTAAATATGGGAAACAACCATTGTACGTTCTATTTTTGTTTTAATATATTAATTGTTTTCAGAATTTTTAACATCATGGTGAAATCAAAAATCGATTCAAATTAGAGCAATAACTATGTATGTAAGTATATATAGAATTATATTGAAAATTAACAGAACAGAATTTATAACAAATTCAGTTGCAGCAACCTCAGATTTCATAAATACGGTTGTTGCAGTTGCAAGCCACTTAAAGCCAAATTCGATTGTTGTAACCGAATTCATTATCGGTTACTGTAGCCGAAATGGTTCTAAATTCATTAGCTGCAAACGAAATTATAGAGGATCGGTTAGTGATAAGTGTGAATACGCACTGCGGTGACTTAACTGGCTAGACACTGTTGAAGATAATGCGTCACAAACGTCGAAACGTTTGTCCAACAAATGCGAGCTCGAATGTTCACTACCGGAAACATAATCACAACTTTCTAAAAATAACTCGTATCAAAGACAACTAACATTGATATACAAAATGTAGTTGATAAAACGAATATTGTTGAAAATTCAAATGACATAATCGAAACAATTGTGATAGAGGTTGTTTCAACCGAATTTCGTTTCTGGGTACTAAATTTACTCGTGACTCGTGAATTCGGTTGTGCCTGCAGCGATTCGGTGGCAACAGCAGAATTCACGTTTTCTTTTCAAAGAATTAGCTCAGTAAGTGTTGCCCCCTAGGAGCTCTCAAAGTAAGACAAAAAGTGATCTTAATTCAATGGGATGGAACGTCGTAAAAGGGTGCACGTAGGAGAAACTCAGGTATGTTTTGCGTTCATCCCTTACGTTCTAAATACGTGTAAGGTCGATCGCTGTTATGACCACCTTACATTTCATTCGATGACTGTCACCTCGCATAGTGATTAGTCATGAAAAAGCTTCTTTTGGGAAAATAAACCGTTCGGACCTGGTGTAAATATGTAGGTCCTAATTAATAAATCTGAAACATAGAAAGTGTACAGCTCGTCGATTATGATAAGCTCTCCCTGTGGCTTAGTGGGATGTAACTAGAAAATATTCATATATTTTTCAGGGTCGAATCGCGACCTGCCTACAGGGCCCCATAAATCGGGAAAATATACAAAAAATTATAAAATAAATGCATGGCACTCAACGGGTTAATAGAAAACTTTAGGGTTTAGTAGAAAATCTTAGCTTTTAATAGAAACCCGACGGTGGTGCAATGTTAGTGTGCGCAGCTTTATGCATGAGAGCGTGGGTTAGATCCCTGCTCTGACACCTTAAATTTCTTTCGACGGCGGGCATCTCGCTTAGTGACAGCGACACTATCGTGTATTTAGCCATGGAAAAGCTTCTCAAAATACCGTTCGGAACCGGTGAAGTGACCAATCAGTGAGTGTAAAACTAGCACGCGCACAGCTCACTTGTTATGAGAAGCTCTCCCTAATCCCTTCATGTGATCTAATTGGAAACCATTTATTTACTTATTAACGTTTTAGTAGAAAGTCTTATATTCCAGTTTAAAACGATAAATTTGTGTCTAAACCCTTTGGTTTTTAGTCGATCCCACAACTGATCGATACACCCACAGAAAAATTCAACGAATTTGCCGTAACTGAATTTAGAGGTTGTCACAATCACATTAGATGTCATCACATCCGAACTAGAGGTTGTCACAACCGCATTTGAGATTGTCACAACCTATTAGAGGTTGCTTCTACCGAATTGCAGTTATGCGGACCAAAATTAGTTGTAGCAACCTCAATTCGGTTGTGGTAATCTTAATGACAGGGTGATTGGAATTAAACTATATCTAAAGTAAGTTTGATTGATTGTTCCGGTCCAAGAAACTATCATTCTAAGAACCATTATCTCCATTATGTACATTGAAGTGAACGGCACATTAGTTTTTCTGAGCGATAAAGTGCCTGTTCAACATTTTGCTTTTCTCATGTACCAGATAAATTAAGTGGCTGGCAAATGTGTAAGTAAAGCAACCCTACACAAAAGTATGTTCAAAAAGTATGCACTCCAGCATACGACACCTAGCTATTCAGTTTACTATAGGATACTTTTTACCTAAGTGTAATACAAATTTAAAGTATGGGTAAAACCGAACAAGAACGACTCTCTTAGTATTTACTCGAACCTGACTTTCTTTAGACTCTTCTTCCACCTAATGCACTTCAAAAGCTCTGTTGTTTTATATGAATGTCAAAAGGCAGACAATTAATTATCACAAAAACAAAATATTATCAGCTGTCGTCAGCTGTTCGCGGTTATCGTAACGTTAATTAACTAACCGCCGGGCTTGTGCCAATTAGCATTTATCGATGGCATAAACGTTAACAGTCTTATTCGTAAAAACTTATGAAAGGTTAGAGAGACAATTTGTGTATGGTAAATCATCTCTCAATCCTGTCATAACTTTTTATGAATAAGGCCGTAAGTGTACATTTAGAAAATAAACTTGTATATCGCTACGCTAAAATTTAATCGGACATTGAGATACTGAGCCTTAGAATATTACTCAATAGTTTCAATCCTTTGGTTTTAGTTTCAAACAGTTGGGGTAAGTTTACAACCTTAGGTCATAGTGGAAACTTTAGGTTTTTAGTAGAACCCCTTATGGTTTTAATAGAACCCTTTAGGTTATTAGTAGAAACTCTTAGGGTTTGTTAAAAATCTTTTAGACAACCTTAGATGTTGATGAACACATGAGCTCTTACCGCAAAAACCTTCCGTTCAGCCAAAAGCCTTTGAAGGACTACTTGCTATTAATATTCTAGCGAAGTTTGTGTTTCTATTGAAACAATTTTCTTTTTTATACAACTAATACATTACCGCCACAAAGAATTGCGAAAATACATTACAATTTTCCTAAAGTCCTCTTAATATTTAAATAACCATTTTGTTTATGTTGTCATTGTGAATTAATCTCTGCATTAATGCACCACCTAGGGTCGAAAAGGTAAAGGCGGTTGTAAACCGCTTAAATGCAACAGTTACATAAAATATAGGAAAATGCATTTTAGCTTGAAGTTCCACTACAATCAACCGACACATAACCGCTGCGATGCTATAACCTTTATTGTCATTTAATGGCTTCAGTGAGCTCACACAGCCAGTCGGTCGCACTTAGTCGCATGGTGGGGATGTCAGGTTGATTCTTTGGTTGGTTGGTTGGTTGGGTGGTTGGTTCGTTGTACTCAAAGGGTAATCACATTAAATAGCTGCCGCAAATGACACGCCTTGACAATGAATGTCAACAGCAACAATCAGCAATATGGTAACAACAACAGCAACACTGCCAACAACAAACGGCAGACAGCAATTACTTTTGCTGCAAAGGATCAACTTATTTAAATCGACGAAACAAAACAACTACCAGGAAATGCAGTGCAAAATTCAAGGTTTAAAAAAGAACGACAACAACTACAAACCAGTATTAATTGGGGAAATTTAAACAGCAATAATTCTTTATGAATCACACGATAATTACAACCAAAGGGCGTCGGGTTGGAAGCCACCGGTAATTACTGAAATGCTCTTATATACCTTTACATTATTCCTCATGTAGTGGTAAGAATTCTGCTACAGTTAGCGACAATTATAATTAATTGCCTTTGGGTATTTTGGTTGAGTTTCTTTCTTTACATATTTTAATCGGTCGTACGTGTAATTTGTTGTACTTGAATTTAAATTTTACTTTAATTTTCTCTCCAAACCTATATTTTCCTACTTTTCTATTTTATAATTACTACGATAAAGTATTTTTTTCTTCTTAACACACAATCAACCAATTGAAATTTTACAAGGACAAATTGAAGTGGAAATTTTCTATAAATATCCAAAAGTTTACAGTGACCTTTTGCGTGTTGTTGTCAAATAAAATTCTCTTGTAACACACATTCATGTATCATTACTTTATACACGACATTATCGGTTATTTATCCAACTGTAACAATTAGGGATAGGGTTCTCCTTCCACTCCTCTACTACGGAATACTGGAAAGTTTTGAGCGATAGTGTGGCCGGTTGGTGAAAGGATGATTTGGAAAGTTTTATGTGATTAAGGATCATAAATGAAAAAGTGAACGACCTTTAGGAAAATTGAAAGCGAATGAAATGTATCATCATCATTATTAATTGATTTTCAGATTGAAAATGGCAGAAAAAGTTTTAGAAAGCGGAATGGAATGTCATGCTACAAGCAAGAGACAGGGTATATTCAAGCGCGTATGGTTTTAGGGCAATCCAAAATAGCTTTGATTTTTATTAAAAACAACATCCAAATTTTCGATGAGCCAAGAAACAGTTTGGTTTTGAATTTAGAGCTATGAAATTGATGTCCAACTAAGCTGCTGAGCATATAGATTAAGTTTCAGTAGTGAAATTTTGGAGTCATTGTAGAAATTCATAGATACAGAGGGAGGTGCTGTGTACAATGTATGTGTAGGAGTACACGGGTTCTAGCCACGCACTGATCGATAACACTTATTTATTTTATTGATCAAGTCAAATAATTGGACATTAAGACATAAATAATAAATATAATTAACTATTTGGACATAATGACGGCTCATCGGCGAGAGCTTCAGCAACAGCGGCGATATTTTCGTCGGAATGAGCAGTACGACGCCTTCCGGCACATCTTCTGTAACGTGTTGTTCCTGTAGCTTCAAATCAAGCGGCAATACGCTTTGAGTTTAACCAGTTGGAGCAGGACGGCTGGAAAATCTACGCCGAGGTTCATGTTGCGCCAAAATCCCTAATGAATTACACCGTAAAAAAAGCATTCCGCGTTCTTGAAGAGTATCGCGCTTCCTAGCTTGTTCACGTGTATTCTGTATATATTTACTTCACAAATATCAAAACAAAACTGACAGCGCCATTTGCAAAAGTTGTAGCATCTGCCGATAGGGTGGTGATACATTTTGAACCAACCGTTACAATCTATAAGCCGAATCCTTAGTTCAGTGGTCTAGTTCAGTAATGACTATAAGACTTCAATATTGTAGAGAATTTTGCATAGAAGAAATTTGATATTTATACTATTTATTATGATTATTGGTAAAATATTCATCGGTGGTGAAGTGATTGTTTCATATTTCGATCGTAGACAAACCAGGGGCCTAATTGTGTAACACGACAATAGCCCAAACGATACTGATATGTCGATAATGACAGTTCATCTACCATTTAAAACACATGCGTTCATGAAACTTCACTACCGACAAAACGATAATGAATTCGTTATCGTTTCTTACATAATTAGCCCCAAGGTTTATAAAATCCATGGGTACCGAGTCCACAGATTAAATAAATAAATAAATGGTTTCCCATTACATCCCATGAAGGGACCGGGGAGAACGTCTCACAAATCACTGAGCTGTGCGCTTTCCAGTTTTCACTCACTGATTGGGACCTACGGTTTTACACCGATTCCGAACGGTATTTTGAGAAGCTTTTTCATGGCTATATACTCGATAGTGTCGCCGTCACTATGCGAGGTGACCGCCGCCGAAAGAAATTTGAAGGTGGTCAGAGCAGGGTTCGAACCCAGGATCTCATGTACAAGAGCCGCACACACTAACCATTGCACCACCGACGGCCACGATCCATAGATTATTCAGTATATATTATATATGGGGATTTCCACAGAAAGGTCAACCTTTTGTCACATCACGTCACTCTCGATAATTACTTATATTTTATGACCAGTTTGTTTGATTGTCTTATTTTCTTTTAATAAATATGTAGTTACTTACATTCTGTAGTTAGGAAAAGAATAGAAAACAATCGAACCACATGGTCATAAAATATAACCTACTAACGAGGGTGACGTGATGTGACATAGGGTGGCACTTTCTCTGGAAATGCCCATTTATACATTTTGTCTTTGTATGCAAATATTTCATTGAGATTTCAAAACTATTAGATTTTATTTCGTAGAAATGACAAAAATTTAAATTTACTGTTAATACACATAAATACATAGCTGCATTTCCACTTCCGTTTCATCTTCGTACTAGTAAATAACACTGAGCTGGGGGGTTTGGAATATATGTACATATGTGCATTAGACTAACATAAACATAATGTATCTAGAACAATGAAGTGTCTAAAGTGAAAGTTAATTAAGATTAAGTCACAAACCCAATATGTGTTGAAACACATCGGTCACAAATGAAAATGGATGGTGAATGAAAGTGAAAATTAGTACTTTACTTGAAAGCGAGACTGTAACTGATACCCTTTGTAATATGGATATATATTTATATTATGACAAATACATTCAGCTCAGGAAACAACTGTTCATTGGCAAGTCAATGCAAAGATTTACAAGGATTACTAAAGAAACATCTTCGTTTAATTTAAAATTGTTTATAAAAAATCTACAGATTTCAGCATTGGGTGCCCAAAGTGTTCAGACTCGAGATATATTTGGGCATCATATTAACATAACCCAAAATCTTTTAATATACATACTACTACACGGTTCAATGCATTATTCAATATCAAAATGTATCTCATAAATATTAAACTCACACGTGCCTGCGTCATATACTTTTAAATGACACCGAGTGAAGAGGGCAGATCAAAGAAGTTTTAACATACAAACGAGTATGTATAGGAAGGACAATACGGAGCAAAAATGTTATATCCATTTTTTCTGAGATATTCACCTGTTAGCAACTTGATTGATGAAATTTGTACGAATCAACGATTCCAAAATATGGATGGGTGTGAGCAAGGATTTTTCGAAGGATTTTCTGTATTTGCAGTTCATAAATGGAAAGAACAAAATAAGAAATATCATCTCAGAAACAGTTGATAAATTATACATGAATAACTGAATGTAATTCATACATACTCCCTTTTACATACGTATGCGACTGAATATGACTTAAATGTTGTAGGTAAATATCAAATATGTAAAAATGTGGTAAGTTGAAGATAAAAAGAAAAACATTCGTGTAAAAATTGATTTCAATTTTTTTCTTTACAACATAAAAAAATTACAATACTATTAAGAATTTTCTACTTATCCCTTTTAGTTCTGATTTACTTCCCGTTAAGAAAACAAGGTCCCTTTAAATTACGATTTAGTTGTCCTTAATTTACGTATACACTTTACAATAAGTTTTAGACGACATCTTTACCCAATAACTTCCACACTACTACTGTTCAATCCGTTAATGGTCCCACCTCGATGGAATGCTCCCTTTGTACATCAGCACACTTTATCGCAAATCGCCCTCCTTTGTGTTGTGTTTCTTTCAGTACCTCATCAAGGTAGATGTCAGTCGATGTCAGAATTTATGTTCTAGTTTTACTCGCTTCAAAATTCAATCAAATGAACCACATATCCTTTTTTGTTGCATTTCAGCCTCTTATGAAGTTTGAGCGCATTCATCGTCCTTGGACCAGGATCTCTTTCGGTTGGATAGATCAGTTTTATTGCGTTTGAGCAATAAATCGCAAGTGGTTATCCGCTTTCTAAAGTAGATTTCCTTAAGCTCATGGAATGGAACAATCGGCCGATAGTATGATCTTAATTGTCTGTTCAGTGTTGCTGTATTATTCAGACGTTCACGATTCCGAATTTTGATCCAAGATTTTTTGAATCGATTTTTGAAGAGACCCTCCACGTGCCGTAAATCGTTCTTATATTTGATAATTGAATATATATTTGATATTTGCTAATCGAATTTGTCGACGTTTCTTTAATGATTATAATTTAAGATGAGTGATTCATTAGACCGCCACATCTGGTCCTAGAACTGGTGCTGTCCACAACTTCTACAACATATTACCTAATACTCATCGATATTAAAATAATATTCAGGCTTCTTAACCAATCGCCTCCTCACTTTATTTATCGTCAGTCGCGGCTCTGATGGCATTACCAAGGGATACTTAACCTAATGTCGGAAGTTGTGAGCATCTTGGGAGTTTCTCAAAGGAATTGATACAATGAGCTGTGGCTACAATCCCACAATCTATACCTCTGTAAACTAAAGCTCAGCTTATAACTCTGGCCCTAGAATGGTTGTGCATTGGGAAGATTTTTCATGGTTATATAAATCGAAAGTGCCGTCGTTACCGTCGACGAAAGGAATTAAATGTGGTCAGGGCGAGGATTAAACTACCAGTCTTATTTAAATAGTCACACACGTTATCATTGCACCAACAAGAGTTAGGAGTTTTCGTTCCTTTAATGGGATCCGGTAAGGGATCAAGTTCCTTTTTAGATCACTGTTCCTCTTAGTTCCATCTTAGGTTTTGGAAACAGAAACGGAAAACTCAAATCAATAGAGCGTGAGAGAGCGAAAAATATTAATGAACTATTTGTTGAAGAGCTCTACTACATGAACTGAATAAAAAAAAGGAAGGGAAACAATTAAATGATAAAGGGAAACAATTAAAGGAAATGTAGGAATTGTAGAAAATAAAGAAAATTAAATAAAGAGTTCAATAAAATGGAAATAGAAAAGCCTTTACACGCTAAAAATCTAAATGATATATTTGTATAAATGCATAAATGAGTTGTAAAGCTGAAGTCACTATGAAGATTAAAATCAGATACAGATATAAAGTGAAATAATAAAAGGAACTTGGTAGCAATTAAATGGCATGGGTTTTGTAGGAACTGATTCCTCTAGTTCCTTTTGGGGATTAAGTTCCAGCAACAAGTTCTCTCCGGATCTACATAAGTATAGTACCATTGACTAACATTAGAATATAACAACCCCTTACACAATGAATGATTTGTAATGCCTTTCAACAAACCAAACAAGTGAGTGGGCCCAAATATTTTAAATTTGGGTCGCAAACCCCCCTCTTCACGAGTAATTGTTATTGTTATGTTAAATATAATTTTCTTTTTTTTTGCTAAAATAAAACTAATTTCATTTGAAATTATCAGCAAATCATCATAATATTTGCATAATTTAAATGCATATTTATATTTAGCTGACATTAGCATTAAAAATTCATATGAATTTGTATTAATCATTGTCTATATGTTTGTGTCTAATTACAGGTAAATATTTGTATGCGCTCATTTGCAATTGATAGCCAACTTGTATAATAAGAAGAGACTGGGGATGAAAAACCACAATAAAAAGGATTTGATTTTTAAATATGCAGGTAAGGAAAGGTACAATTGTATACTCATTCGCATACATATTCATATTCGACGTTCCCTGAAACTAAATACAAAAAAGGATTGATATGGAGTGGTATGTTTATGTGTGCGATGTATGAACACAAAAGAATATACTCAACTAACGAACCGGACTGTAAAGTAGAACTACACATTCAAAAAGTCCGGCAATAAATACATGTGCAATTTAAATGCTGATATACATATACATTTCACAGTAAATCATAGAGGTATTCGTCATATAAAATTCTCAGTTAGTTATATTCTCGAATGGAAAGTTGAAATGTGTGCTTTATATTGTTTACTCATCCGAACATTTTGTTTGACTTACGGTATACAAATTTGCCTGAAGGATAATGCAAAATATCTAACTGTGATTCTTGGCAGAAAACTCAGATTCAAACCTTACACTATGGATAACTAGGATCACTAAAGCACACCAAGGGTATCGGAAGGTGATAAGGCCTCTCCCCGAAAATGGTTTTTTGGTTATACACAGCCGTTACATAAGTCTGTTGGCAAAGGTCCTGAGAATGGCAATGGTGTATGACACGAGTGCCCTTCGCACAAGTCCTACTGAGGCTTTAGAGGTTATCCTTCACCTGTTACCATTAAATTTACTGTGTAGGCAAATGGCGTCAACGTCAGCAATCCGTGTAAAACATTCTTCCTGAGGAATCAGCAGTCCCTATGATTACAGGATGATTTTAAGCGATCTGTGTCAATCCACATAATAAGTGGATTACGTGACACGCGTATCTTCCGCTGAGAGGACATCTCCACTCAATTTACAGGAAGGAAAGGAGGGGACACATACCAAGTAAAATAAGGTATTTAAGCTGCTACACTAAGTAGATGAAAAAACAGGTTATGAAGTGTAGACCTTGCACAAAAGCTACCAAAACGTTGCAGTGGATTTCAAACTGAAATTAGGGCACTCGGGGAAGTTTCACTCCAGTTCGGATGCTAATAACTGCCGCGCATCTATAAAAGAGATGGCCAAGCAGTTTGATATCCACCTCATATGGGGGTCGGAGTACAGGAACATTGCAGGAAACGATAGAGCGGGACTACCTTTCATCTTTCACAGCATATGAAGCATGTGTCTATGCCCATTTCTGCATGTAAGCTCTTACTTAAAACCGAATCTCTAAGACATGTGAATGATAGATGGTCTGGGGGCACAAATTGCAGCATCAGCAGACAGGTTTTGTCACATTATAACCTGAAACGTTCCAAAACTATATATCCACTCCTTGACAGGATATCACTACTCTAGTAGTAGTTATACTGAGGATACTGTGTGATGGGCAGCCATGGGTCTAAATTTTTAATTTTAACTCATTATTACTGCAGAAGCTGCGGGGATGAAGACGTGGTCGAGAGTGATCAAAATCTGCTATGCTCCAGTCCCAGCTTTTGCACATTTTTAGACTCCCGTCTGATGGCAGCTTGTGTTTGTATGGGTAACTTCAATGACTTACGTTTGGATGAGTAACCTGAATGGTAAGCTAACTCTGGTGCGTCGCAGATTACGAGGTGACGAGGTGAATCTCATATGACTATTAGGTCACTTATTTTTTCCTTAGAAGGCAGATAAACTTAAATTACTGATCAATCGCGGATAAAATACAATGGAAATTTCTAGATCCGACGGACTCACGGAGAGCTTTAGCCTGTTCAGTAAATGAAATGTTCAAGGTAAAATCCAAAACCCCGATAGAATGATCTTGTCAACCATCACCATTTACAATTCCAGTTAAAATATATTAATGAAATAGGAAACAATCATTCACCCTATTTGTTAACGTCGATCGTAAACGTTATCAGGACAACGTTTTGGGGATATGCACCTGAAATGTAAGAGCTTATACAGAACCGATATCCTTGAAAATTATAAGCCTAATATTCCTGGAAATACTATGTATGTACACGGGACTCCATCAAACTCTGACATATATTTCAGCTCCGTGAAAATAAGTATGAATTTGGTTGAGGATTTATAGTTGGGAGCAGGTTTAGGTTCAATACAGCAAGTGAACATATTCCCACTATAAAAGCTAAATACTTCAGCATTTCGGTAATTTGCTCCAACGAAAGATAGAGATTATGACATCAAGGGCTTGTTCCATGAGTGCCTATAAAAAATCCTATGACTGCTTACCTGGTGGTGATATTGAGATTGTTCTGGGTGATTTTATTACCAAAAATTATGAGGGAAATGCCCTTGAACCAACCATCATGGTGGTAGTCAGTGATACGAGATTTCACCATACAGACATCCACAAGGCTACTTGAGTATCTTCTAAAATCGCTTCGCAATTGATGTAAGTAAGGTACTCCTTCAGTGTAGTACTCGTTCACAGTAGTAGGAGTAATTCTAAGCGCTAATATCGATTCTGATCATTACTCGCTAGCAGCAAGTATGCGCACAAGGTTAAGCAGATCAAAATCGTACGAAACTGGACACAGAGAAATCCTGACATCGGAAAGTTGCAATGGTAGTCAGAGCCTGCACAAATAAACGCACTCAATAGCTGGCTCAGAAAGGATCATATCCCGATGTTTCAGAAGCGAAGTGGCAATACATTTCCTGGTTATGAAAATCGACCTCATATCAAAACCATGGTTCGATAAAGAGTGCCGCATGGGAGCAGATAGACGCATTCTGCGAAGGAGCGGTATAAGGTGAAATGAAAAAGAGGTAAGCAGCCTGTTTTAGCGAAAAAAAAAGCGGCGGTGCAGAAAGCTCAAGATTAAATAAATTTGAATATACAGAAACAGCAATGTCTCAGGGCCCCACCTGTAAAGCTAACAACGGAAATATAATTTATCTGCGTTACTTGTAGAAGAAGAATTCAATGCAGATGAGGAAATCAAACAAATACATAACGATGGTTTACGATGGTTTAATTAATACGAGATCAGAACAGCAATTCCACGGCATAAAACAAGCTAAACACAAACTCTTATTCTTAATTTGATTTGTCGTGTATTTAAAACAAGTGACCTGGGCGTATATGTCAAAAATCGTTTCAAGCATAATGTTCGAACTTTCAAGCATAATGTTCGGAAAAGCACTGAGAGTCTTTGGAAGAAAAAAATTATCAACAATAATAAAAAAAAAACACCACTCGCAACTACTTCCCACTTACTTCCCATAAAGGGATAGGGGAGAGCTGTACACTTTCTAAACTTTACACTCACCTACAGTTTAAACCGGTTCCGAACGATTTTTCGATAAGCTTTATCATAGCTAATTATTTGTGAGTGTCGAAAGAAATGTAACGTGGTCAGAGCAGGGATCCAAACTACGTTATCGTGTCAACCACGAGCTGTATGTCCTGTAGCCCGACATGGAGGTGATTAAGAGTTTCAGAATAGGGCGATTGAGCTAGCTAGGCCATGTCAGAATAATGGAGAAGGTTGAACCAGCACGAAAGGTATTTGAAGACTGACTAACAGGAAGCTGAAAAATATGACTATCAAGACCCTGCTGGAAGGATCACGTGGATGAATCCTTGAAAAATCTTGGTGTTACTGATTGGACAGAAATGGCAAGTGATAAATCCGGCTGGAGAAATATGTTGTCTTTCGTTATGTATGTAAGGCCCCTAAGCCAAATTGGTTATCAATGGCCAATTCACATCACAAGACAAAATGGCGTCCATACTTCCTTTGCTTTTTCGGCAAATCACTCGATTAGTAAAATGAGATTCAGCAACAATGGATTAGTATGATATTCAGCAGTTAAGCTGCTTGAACCTGTATGCGATTTACACGCGATTTAATTACGACTCAAAAGGTAGTAGTTTTATGCAGTGACAAGTCACAGCGGAATCACGTTATTGCGAAAGTATGTGAGTTTTCTGACATTTTTAATACCTTTTGCCTACTACTTTTGTTACTGACTGTAGAATAATAGAATACGTTAATTTGAACGTGTTTGTTTGTGGCAACGATTCCTAAGTAGCTTTTCCTCTAAATAACCGCTGCTATTGATGTTTGTGCGGGGAAAATCGTAGCTTTAGTTATTCTTTCCCCCACACAAAATGTATTTGTTGTTTTGCTCGCACTCTCTGCAGTCGTTACCGAACATCCCAACCAAAATCTATTATTGATGACGATGAACATGCAATGTGTTGGCAGCTCCATTTAACACAGTGTTGCCAGCCAGCCAACCAGCTGTTGCATTGGAAAACAAAAACTCGACTTTTTTGTTATTGTTAGTATGTTATTGCCTGGTATAGCGACTAGAGTAGTTATGGTAGCACTTGGTCTTCCCTTCTGCTTCATCACCAGTTTGTTTTCATTGTTTTCAATTTGTGTCAAGAGAAATATACGATATAGTAGTTTTTCTATTTTATAACATAAGTTCGGCAATACAAAAACTGGCAAACTGAAAGCAAATTGGCTAAAGTTGATTGGGGCAAAGGATCTACAGAGTTGCAGGAGGGGGGAGAAGGAAGTGAGAGTCAAGATGAAATGTGAACATAGGAACTATGTCGGGATACAATCATATTGTTATTACCAACGGAAAAATTTACATTCATACCAAAGAATTAAAATATATATAAATGTAATTTCGAAATAAAGAAACTAAACTTGTATATAAGAATAGACAAATTCTAGAAATATTAAGTCTGTTTTGCATCCCCTAGTAAACTAATTTATCAGCCACACTCGCCATACAAACAGTCGAAAAATTAGATTGCAGGGGACAAAAAAAATCATGCCTAACATAAAATCATAACACCTGTTATTATTTTGCATTATTCTTTTTTATCTTTAAATTTCTAAGGATCACAAATGCGGCAGCATTTTAGTTACCTTATCAAATCACTCTAGCTATCAGCTATCTGTACAACACTACTTATTTTTCCCCCACAACTCGTTTAGAAATGCATTACTAGAAATGTTTCCTTAATTCCGTAAAAACTCTTCTCAATTCTTTCAGACCCTAAATAATAGCTTAATACATATTTAAGCAGTTGCAACAAGTTGCTACAGAATCTTTTTTTTTTTATTTTGGGAACAAAATCTGCACCACAATGATTTCCTTTCCAAATGGGAAACAACAATAGACGAGGAACTTTTTACAGTAGACGTTGCTATCATGAACAAATAAAAAACACAAACTTTACGTGCGTCCGTCTGCATGTCCATACGTTACTTTTCCTATCCCTGCTACCCTCGCCGAAAACAAAGTTTGCTCAAATGAAGAATCAAAATTGTGGAATAAAACAATGAACGTGTAGCATATTAAAACAATTCGTCAACAATTGGCCAAAAGAAACAAAAGTTTCGAAAATTGTTGCCATAGTACAAGGATACTAACAAAACTACGGAGGAAATAGGGATGATGAAGGGAAGAGTAACGCTGTAGTAATTGAAATCAGGGAAAGCATTTATATGTATTTTGCTACGGAAATTATGGATTTATAGCCTTAAGAGCTTATAAAGTCAAATGCAATACCAAATTGGACAACAGCTCAGCAACCAGCATCGGCATCAGCGACAGCAGTCTGATAAGCTTCCTTCCTTGGCAATACGTTTGCGTGTGTGCCATGTCCTTAATACAAAAATAATGTTTTCCTTCCTTGTTATTTGTTATTGTCAGTTGCTGCTGTTGTTGTTATTGTACAGCACATTGTACATACGAGTATAAACATATTAAAGTTTTACATTTTATATTTCACATTTTGCATAAATAAAATGTTTGTCATTCTCTTGGTACCTCTTGAGCTGTCTTCCTAAACATTTTGTCTTTCTTTATTATATTTGTCATCTATAGAAACAAGAAAAAAGACGCGAATTGCGTCTGAAGAGATTTTGGCGTTCGCCAAAAACCACTTCATCCGAAGATTCGACCGGATACGAGAGTCCCACGCGAGCGAAGGCCTCAAATGATGCTCAACGTTTTAATCATTTGCACTACACGAGTTTAGCGCAAAGTGCGCCCTCCCACGACGGTGCCGACAGTGAGGGAGGCGGCGCAAATGGTGGTAAATCCAAGCCATCCCTGGTAGGGGCGTCATCACTTAACAATAAACCCACATGTTCATTGCCGCTACTACAAGTTTGGCCCAGTCAGGTGAGTTTGCACAATAAATTTGTCACTGATAAAGTGGGGTTGGCACAGTAAGATTTGCCAAATGAATTCAATTTGAACTTTAGCTAAATCTTGTTTCTTTACAAATGTCCTTTGGAAATTTGATCAAATCTCGCGGTGTGAACCCTACTTAAAGACCCACAAACAAAACTCATCACTTCTGCTCTTTATAAATATATAGAAATGTATAGGAAAGTCTGCTGCCATTGAGAGTTATTTTTACGAATTTACGTTTTCTCCTGTTGTTTGAAAAACATTCAAAGATTCGTATATTTTTAGACTCGACATTTAAAAACTTTTGTTCATTTGTTTTATTTCCATTTAATTTTCTTAATTGTTTTCTTATACAAATGTTTGTTGCTCATTTCTGTTCTGTTCGTCTCGTCTCGCCTCTTTTGCATATTTCGAAATTTCTCACTCGTATAAAAATCAACGGACGCTTTAAATGGAATCCTTGTATCAAAATAAAAAAAAAAACATTAACAACAAAAATGTCAAAATCGAAATCTTTAATACGGGTCTTTGGTTGTTGTTATTGTTGTTGGTGTGTTTAAAGCCGCTGCTAAGACAGGAAGGCTTTTTGCAATTGCGTCGAAACAGCGGTCCCGAAGGTCAAAGGGTATGACTTGTTTTTAGAGTAACTCAAACAAATCCATTCAACTTTTTTCTCTTTTGTACTTTTTAACTTTTTCTCTCCAAATATTTTAAAGCTTTTTCGAAACTTCATTAATGCATGTCTTATTTTTATAATATTTTTACGCATTTTAAAATAATCTCCCTCGCCCTTTTCCCCGTTTGGAACAATACTCCTTGCGAAATAGTTAGATATTCTGTAAAAATTATAAGAGTGCCAAAGATGTAAAAATAATATTTCGCAACTCCTATAATCAGCATTTTTTCCCCCTTAATGTAAACTTTATTATACGATATTTAACCTGTCATGATACAACAAAAGGTTTTAATATTTAAATCTGAAATTGAACCACAGGTGGTCAGAAATCGGTTAATTTTAGACATCACTAGAGTTTAGGAGATAAAGCATTAAAAAGGTCGAGCAATGTTTTCGATATATTTTTTTATAATTCCATATCTTGTCATAATAAAATTGTGAAAGCTTTCGTTTTATAAAGTACTCGTATAGTTCAATAACCCATTGGGAACGAACATGCTATGTAATTGACAAACAAATTCTTATTAGAAATTCTCTGACTTTTACTATCCGATCACGATTAAATAGCCGTCTTTTATAACGGTTTGTTTCAACTCCATTAACCCATTGGGAATTACGGTGTGCAGTTAACTAATAACCACCCGGAGTTTTACCAAAACTCGTCTTATTCAAAGATATATGAGTATTTAATAGTGGATCTGAGTATTACGACCATACTTAGAATGGTCTCAAGAAGTGTAGATCATTAAGAGAGTTTTAAATTTATGGATTGAACTAAACTTGTCTTCGACTTTAACATTAAGCCGAGTACTAAAATGGTTCTTGTGAATACTGTGGAGCAATATCAATTTATTTCGGTGCAAAATGAGACAGCAATATTTCAGTGTTGACCATTATATTTTTCTCTGTAAGTTTTTTACACTAAAAATCAATTTTTTCTGAAATAGAATGAGAGTTGACAACAGTGATCATTCCTTTCTACAATTTTTATATACATACATACATCAAAAAGAACATGGCTCGATACATGTTGCTAATATTTCGTGTAAACATCTTAGATATTTCGCTAGTATTTTTTTGTTGTGTTTTTTTGTAGGTAGTTTTGTTAAATTTCACGTAAAATCTTGATATAAACTGATATAAATGTGCACATAAATTAAAATATTAAATTCAAACGCATGAATTTAAGTACCGATCGAGAGTTTTTTAAGACCAGAAATAAAGCTATGGTGATTTCAGGTCTGAGAAAAAAATCAATATTTTCTCTGTCCTTTGTCGTCGAAGTGCGTTTTTGTGTTTATTTGTGAGAAAAACGTAACCCTACGTAACGATTTTCCGGAATCGCAAACACACGCTCACAGTTCGATCGCTCGCCAAGAGCCATAAAACAATGGGTTGAAAAACTCACGTTGGTGCTCAAACCATAATATACGAGCACCAATATATGGAGCACGAGCGAATAATTGAACAAATAACCTCGTGCTAGCTACGTTCGGTTGTGTGTATCATGCCTAAAATGGTACAGGTTAAAACAGCGTTTTGCGAAATTTCTTTTTGTACATTTTTCTTTACATTTTGTGTGTGTATATTTGCGTTGAATTTGATAGTTTGAGTCACGAAACAAAATCGAAATGCCTGCTGTTGTTGTCCGCAATTACAACAACACCTACTGCTACAGCCTGTATTTGCTGTATCATGGTGTACATTTATACAATTTCCTCACGTTATTTTACGTCTCAAATGAGTACAATGAGAAATTAGGTCCCAATAATGAATGTGGAGCGGAGTTCTCATTTATTCACCATAATTTGTACCTAAAGGTACGAGAAATTTAACAAATAGTTCACAAAATGTACCAGAAAATACCAAAGCATTTATTTACTATAACATGTACCAAAAAAAGTACATAAAATTTACTCAAAGTACGTAGCATGTTCCAGAAAGTACATAAACTGTACTATAAAGTACATAAAGTGTATCATGAAATTACAAAGTACATAAAATGTACGTAACGTGCATAATGGTTACCAAAATCTAGCATAAAGTAAACAAAAAATACACAATTATACCAAAAAGAAAAATAAAAAAGTCGTTTCACGAAAAGAAAAAAGTTTTGTAATTCTCCCATCATAAACTTCAAAACTTGTGGTTGACTCTTACAAATTTTTTTACGCTGGGATTGATCCGGCCTATAGTGTATCAACAAAGTACATAAAGCGTACCAAAAAGTACCAGGTCTATAGTGTATCAACAAAGTACATAAAGCGTACCAAAAAGTACATAAAGTGTGCCAGAAATTACACAATGTGTATAAAAATAGTATATAAAATGTGTCGCAAATTTACCAAAAAGTTAATTTTCGTCGACAAAGTACACAAAATGTATCAAAAATACATAGCAGGTACTGAAAAAAAAAACAAAAATGCTATAAATTTTATGTTATTTATTTGACCTCGAGCTTAACTACCAAATTATTAAAAGGAAAAAAGGACATAAAGTTAACGAAAAACTAAATAAAGTATACCAAAAAGTACATACGGTCTTACCCAAAATGCCCGAAAGAGTGCATTAAGCCGACCAAGTGCGTAATGCGTGACAAAATCGTACATAAAATGTACTTTAAATTGTAAGAAAAAGCACATAGAGAACAAAGTACATAAAGAGTGCCAAAAAGTACATGAAGTGTTCCAAAAATTACTTTATGTGTATCAAAATAGTACACAAAATTCCCAAAAAGTTAACTGTTAATTGTGTTGGCAAAACACTGTCTCTGTCAAGAAACCAGTTGTATAAGTGCTTTTGATGACCAAATTGAATGACAGAAAAAATAAGAAAACATCTATTAGAAAATGCTATATTTTTGCGCTCTTGCGCACCGCAATAAGTCGAAATTTTAAAGGGGTGATGGCAACATTTTTATAATAGAACTAAATTTTAAAAATCCGGTATTGTACAGTTTAATCTTTTAGAACAATTCAAAAATCCAAAACTAAGTATATAATATCCAGCCTGTAAAAGTTTAAAAAAAACTGTTTGTATTTTGTTATGCCGATCTCTGACTTCTTGTACATATTAATTATACTATTGTACAGTGGATTCAAATGAAGCCTTCTGATGTTACACCCTGTATATAATAATAGAACTTTTTGAACACTTTAACTTTATAAAACTTAACACCCCCATCCACCCACCCCAAGCTCAGCTACACATTAACACCTTAACACTTTCTCAATTTCCTTTTTCTTAATGAACTTATAACCACTAATTAACATCGTTACGCACTCTTCCCCAAAATCCTTTTTTTTCTACTTTAGTCCTTTTTTGGGTGGCAGTAGCTAATGATGGAATTACCTGTTCTACATCTTTTCTAGGATTCACCCAGAGGCGAAGCTGATGGTCAATCGTTTATTTTCCCCGCTATTGCCGAGACCAGCACAAGTAGCAGCAGTGGCGGTGGCAACAGCACCAGCACCAGCGTCGGCGCAACCTTGACTACCAGCACTTCGGGCAATAGCAGCACAAGCACAGGCAATCATTTGACACTCCACACGGAGGAGCGTCGCAATTCACTGTACTGCGACACATTGCATGCTGGCGATTCGGGAATCGATTCTGTCCAGGCTTCGCCCTCGCCCAATGCTTTGCCTCCACCGCCGGGTTCAACAGTGATTGGCATGCCCAATCCGTCTACCGAAATCGGCACCATAAGTTCCTGCAATGTTTCACCCGCCACCACGCCAACACAGGGATCGCCAAATCTGTCGCTGCGAGGTCACCGAATGGGAGCGAGGGCCAGTATTAGTATTGGCGCTGCCAATTATCGACGGAAATCCAGTGCTCTACTGCATCCTGACCACGCACGTCTGTTCGCTTTGCGCATGAAACATGCGGCGGCACTGGAACGCGCCCAAACTTCGCCGGATCAAACGTCCATCGAGGATGCGACTGAGTTTCATGACAATGGTCTGGCCACAAATTTGCGTCTCTGTTCTGCCTCGTCGTCGACGACGTCGTCGCTAACCTCCGTTGCCGCGGTAAGCTTAGGCGGGGGAGTTTCTGCACACCAATCCTCCTCTGCCGCTGCAGCAGCTGCTCTGGCTGCTGCCGCCGGGGCGGGGGCCCAGCAACGAGTCTCCGATCCGTGGCTACAGCCGCAATCAGATCGCGAACGTGATTCCCGTCACGAACGTCGTCGCTCCTCGACGATGACGGCGCGCCTATCGCTTTTCGATGCACTAGATCTGGAATACGCGCTACTGCGAGCAGCCGCACGCGGTTCCGTCGGTCCCTATTCGTTGAGTGAATCAATTCATAAGCTCACCTTCACACAATCGCTGGCATTCCCTGCGCTCGCACGTGGATTGGCTTCCAAACGCCGACGCTCGGCCACAAGAATGAGTTCGCGACCCCTTAATCCCAATGAGTCCGGTTTGAATACCTGCGCCAAAGTGATAACCGCGGTAATCCTAGTGGCCATCTCCTTTATGGTGTTTTTGATAGTGTACAAATTTGTGCGGACGTGAGGTTTACTCCTGGCCCCGACAGACTTTCCTGTGACATATCAGAATGCCTACTCGCTGACGTCAACGACGGCACTTACGGGAAATAGCAATAGCACGGGTGTGAAACCGTTGTCGGGGTTCAGGAGAGTGCTGGGCATCAAAGAGAAAAATTAATGATTTAATAAATAGAAAGAAAAATTGCACAAATTTGATGAAAACAAAAAACAAACAGAGTTTTATAAAATGAAATTCAAAAGCAAATATAATTAAAGAGAGCAACATGCAAAACACAAAAGAAAATATTTAATTGTGATACAAATAATTAATGGGAATTAAAAAAATAATTAACAATACTAACTGATAAACCAATAAAATAATTCAAAATGTTAACATAACATTTAACGAAAACAAATAATTAAGAAAAAATACAATACAATCCAAACTTTAAAAAGTAATTTAAATTAACTACAACAATAACATCTACATATAAAACTGAAATATAGAACATATCCAATAACTACAACAAACAGCAACAGCAACAATCCAGAAAAAAACAACAATTATTAAAAAAACAACTGCAACTTTAACTCTACTTATTTATACACAAAACTATTGAATAGTACGACGAATACTCGTATACAAAAATGCTTAAATACAATGCAACTCTATACATTCAAGCCAATACTCGAACCCGTACTTACTTCTTCAAGCTACACGGTCCCCATTTCCGTTTCCCTTTTTTATTTCAATTCGTTTCAATCTTTACTCTTTAGCTGCAAATGAAACCCAAAATATTTAGCTTTTAAATTTAGAGAAAATAATTAGCACAATAAGTTTAGATCAACAATAAGAAGAAAAAGGTTTCCTTTTTTACAAACAACAAAGCTAAGAAAAAAGTTAAATAAACAAAAATTTATCACAGAAAGCTAATTTTTTTGTACGACGATGCTCAATGTTTTTACAACAAAATTGCTTCATAAATCCAGTTTCCTTATCCTTTTCCAATTATCTATCAATTGCCAATACATAATAACACTGTGCGACTTTTCCATTGTTTGGAACTTCAAAATATCACTGAACCAAACGAAGTGTTTTTTGTTTAATTTATGCCATTAAGCTGTTTCCGCTAATTTTATATCTCGTCAAATATATGTTAATCGTTTGAACCACAGAGGCAGAAGTTTTTTTTTACCTCTGTTACTTGTTTCTCTCTCTATCTGACAATGCTGCCAAAGTTTTCGAGGTTAGTTCTTATCATAACATCACAATTTGAATTTTGTGAGCTTTACATTTCAGTTATTGCTCTTATGATCGATTGTTTAAGATATTTTTACAGGTCAAGTTATGAGATTTTCATTCAAGTGGTCAAAAGTGTACATAGAGTACAAAAAGTGTACATAAATGTACATACTGTATACACAAAGGTACAAAAAGTGTACACAACATTACAAAAAGCGTACACAAAAGTTCGAAAAGTGTGCACGGAAGTAGACCAATTTTACACAAAAGTACAGAAAGTGTACACAAACATACAAAATGTGTACACAAAAGTACAAAAAAATTGCCGATAAGTTAAAAAACTACACAAATGCAATAAAAGTGTTCACAGACACACAAAAAGTGTAGACAAGAGTACAAATTGTGTACACAAAAGTACAAATGTTTACGCAATGGTACAAACAAACACAAAACGAATACACAAAGTACCAAACGTATACAGAAAAAGCCAGAAGTGCACACAAAAGTATAAAAAATCGATAGGCCAAAAATGGAATTCGTGGCAAAAAGATGTCCATTGAGGCAAACAAACAAATACACTTGCATAAAAATAACCACCATTCACTCCATCTCAGTAACTGTCTACCCACATACGCAATAACTCACTGTACAAGACGAACGGCAAAGATGTCATTAAGATATCAGCGATAGATAGAACGAACGAAACGATACAACGAGACGAACGTACACATATCTTTATATATCCGGAAAAAAGAGAAATGCAAAAATTTCACTTGAGTCGCGTATATTCTAGACACCCTAATTTTCACTTTACCACATACAGTACGCAAACTCTTTGCCTACAAGAAATACCAATTACACTACGATTGTGTACTGTTCTTTGAAATAATACACTACCTTTTAAGGGTTGTGTATATTTTAAGCGATTATTTTGACGCACAGTGTATTGTAGCTACTGAATTTTAACACTCCACTTGCTGTATAAATCATGTCCATCTCTTCCAAACTCGTAATCTAAACAAAAATCGAGAACATGGGAAGGAAACGTTTTGCTCAAACAATTCTCATTTTATATATTTATCTTCTAGTTCTGGTGGGTTGCTTTGTGTTTGTCTTCCCGCCACAACTTTAACACATAAACCAACCAACCAGTTTAAATGACTAATGTCTGGCTGGGCAGAAGTGAGGAAGGCTTTGGTTAGGAACGAATGTGATAACTGCTTTGGCTGGCTGCTCCTGTTCTGCCACAAATTCCGAGATTTTAAGCTGCTGTTGTTATTGTCACCACAACAACTATCTATTGTCTCAAGTTAAAGGATGATAACTTAATTAATACATTTTCATGGCTGTTGCAAAATTGCCAGCAACAAAGTCTATCTTGACACTTGAATAATTGCATTTGTTGTATATATGTTGCCAACTCTATGGGAACAACATCAACAACAGCAGGAAAGGACAATGGTGAGCATCATTTAAAAGATTCCATAAGAATAACGATATGAGGTGATATGATAATACGGAGAAACAAATTTAAGTCTAAACGCTTTTTTCAGTTTTGAACAATTTGGAAATTTTTCCAAATTTTTAACTAACGTAGGATCGTATTGTCTGAATTCTAGTCGTGCTTTTTAGAAACTAGACAGCATCTTTTTAAAATTTAAAAAGAAACATAAAAAACCGTGCAACCTTATTTGTAGTAATAGCAGTGTTTTTTTATACACAACTAGTGAATAAGTTGAAAGTTTTGCATGCCCGACTCAACCGTTAATTACCAGACCAAGATTAGTGCATTATGAAGATTTGCTCGGTTAACCCACAAGATTACCCATACAAATTTAGCCACCTAATTTTAGATTAAATTGACATTTGCTTTGTTTTGTTTACGCTTCAACATTAAAGTCCCGTATTCAGATCTTACGAAATTTGTGTCCCCATAAGAAAAAAAAATTCCCCGTATTCAGTTCATATGAAATTTTCAATCCCATAAAAAGTACGTATACAAATAAAAAAAAAACTAAAATTTCGCTCACTTTGCATTTGCTTGGTACTGAGATCTTTGCGAAAAGTTCGTAAACAAACTCAGTTACGGGGTTGTTCTGCCAAAATTATTTTGTTCGAATGCAATTGTTTGTTAAGCCCCGTACTCAGTTCTTGCAAACTGTGGTCATTTATATCTAAATGGAAATTGCAAATGTTTCATTAAAAGTTCCTCTTCGTACTCCGTTTTAGTTTTAACGGATGTGGTGGTACTTTTTATTATTAAAATAATCCAATTTTAAAAATTCCGGTTACAAAAAAATTATCAAACAATTAAAGCACAACCGCGAATATCGTTGTAAGTGACAAAATTTAAATTTTTCATTTGAGACAAAATTAGTGGGCACTTAGTCTTTGTTTGTCTATTTAAGATTTGGATTTAATACCTTTTTTATTCACATGAAACAGAAAATTAGATTAACTAAAATATTAAGTTATTTAGAAAATTTAATTTTTATGGGTTTGACAATGAAATAACTTTATATCCCAAAAAATTGTATGATAATACGTTTTAATACACATCTTTTTTCACTTCGAAACGGATTTTAAATGTCAGAAACTGTTATTTTGACTTATTTTTGCATTCAAATAATCTCGCAGGGTAATTCGAACTGGAGTTCACGAAAAAAAACACTTTTACAAAAATTGTCGCTTACAACGTTATTCGCGGCAGTACTTCAAATGTTTTCGTACGAAATAAGTGTGGCTAACAACCCTGTTTTCGCAAAGAGCTGAGTAACAAGTAAATGTGAGCAACATTTTCAGTTCACGAAAATTTTTTACTTTGTTCTTATGGGAACAAAAATTTCATTAAAGCTGAATAGAGCGCTTAATTATTGACAAACAAAATGTACATTTCGATATTTTTGACAAACATAAGCAACGCCACACGTGTTAAAATTTACGAATTTACGAATTACGTACTGATTTACTATTTAACTGAATACAGAGGTTAAACCAAAAATTGTTCCTTATTTAATGACGAAGTGTCCACAAACAAAGCACAGAGTTGCCACCTGAAATGTCACTTTAATATCAAAGGTTATGGCTAATATACTCCCGATAAACTGCGGTCTAAATGCGTCATAAACGGCAAAGATTAAAAAACCAAGTTATAGGTAAATTACCTGCGACAAACTGCGGTCGAAATACGCCATAAGATATACACATGTTATATTTTAGCCCCGTCACGCGACGCTTGGGGATTGTAACCAAAAACAAATTAAAAAGTGAGAAACCTTGATCGCAGTCGACAAACAAATATAAACTGCACTTTAAAAGAATAAATTTCCTTCGATTAACTTATTAAATTCGTTTTCCCATATATTTTTTTAATTGCAAATGTTGCAAAATGTGTTTGTTACAAAAGTTGGCAGCTGGAAAAACGGTGCTGCCAGTTTTTTCAAAAATTAACTATCAACGAATATGTGCACTTATTTTTATTGGTAGTAGGGAATTTATACTGGAGTGTAATAAAACGCGCCATATTAAAATTATATTTTACTAAATCCTACATGCTGGCAACATTATAAATGTGTCTCTTAAATAAGAAATAATATAATTGCCGCTTAAAATGGTTAAGGAGAACTGGCCAAGCGAGAAACCTAAATTACTAAATGGAAATAGTCAAAACTTATTAACTCAAAGTTTCATACAATATTTTATACATCGATATAAGGCTTAATGATTAATCAACTCACATCATTTTTCTGACAATTATTAACCATCCTCGTTGCATCTAAATATTAGTCCTTCTGCAAGAGACACATTTGCCACATTAGGAGGAAAGAGTAATAGAAAATAGAAAATTATATGTTTGAAATTAGGTCTTTCTATATAACCCTTGTGTCACCCTCTTTTCTGCCATCCATCTACCAGTGTGTGCAACTGGCTGTCTGTCTACTAAGATAAATGCGCGTTCACAATTGTACTAAAACGTGATAGTCATTATAAATATAATAGCAACAAAGTCCTTTCACTTACCCATTAGGTAATGACATTTATTAGAAATTCTCTAGATGGCGCGGTATTACTACTAGAATGTGTATATTTTATTTTGTTGTTTGTTTTACCAATTCAGCTTTGGCAGTTTCTTCACGAGTTGCATGGATTAATATAAACTTATTAACTGACTGATGGCTTTTTTGTTTCTTAACAGCATCATCATTTTCCCACTCCTTAATCATCATTATAAAAAAACAAATTGTAATTCTTATCCCAATTGGCTTAGCTAAATTTTTCTATTTGACCTACTACTAAAAGTGCCTATATATTTTTATGTGTAAATTACAATCTCAATATTTATAGGTAACTCTAATTAAGCTTCGAATTTATCATACACTAATAATAATTTTGACTTCTTGTTTCTATATATACATATATATTCTTCTCTCTCTCTCTCTCTCTATCTGAAAATGCCTCTTAAACTAAGATTAGATTTTATAAAACACTTAAAACTGCATATTCTAACCGAATGATGGAATTCATAGAGTTAAAAACTTGCTGACATTTTACTATAAAGAAATAATAAAAAAAATCGAATGAAACTCTATCATAAGTATGAGGATAAAATAAATACATATACATACTTATACATACACATATAAAATGTAATAACGAACAATAGATAAATAGACTTATATAACTATACACTAAAATGTATGTTTGGATACAATAATCTGTCAACGATGCCCTATCTGTAGGAACCTCAAAACCTCTCGAAACGGAGCCTTCATTAAAGAGGTGGCAAAGAAATTCAAGAATAAAAAAGGGTTAAATAAATTGTATTGAAATTTGGGGATAAAATTGTGAGTGCCAACAAAGTGTCAAACTCTGCAAACGAAAATTCACTAAACGGGCTTGCTGGGGTCCACATAGAAGTACAAATCACTTGGTGCTTTAACCATTGCTATGGAGTCGGACTTTGGGATGTCTGGAGCCGTAAAAATTTGGTTTTCTTTAAAATCGATGGTTTTCGACCAAAATTATGTTTTTTACGGATTATCCATGTTTTCCTAATTTGTCGAAACACTTCTGGCAAGCAAATTGAGATCTACTGCTTACAATTGACGGTTCTACGTTTCACTGGTGACACTATTGCGCCATGGCTAGTTTTTCACTTATTTCAAAGTGATTTGGATTTGAACAACTTTTGGTGGATTTTGTTGCTCATGAAACACCCATAAAGTACAGTCGACTACTGTTTAAGTTCAGACTCATACGCATAGACCGACCCAGCTCTTGTCAAATTATGTTCCAACGAGGCCAACCCTTTGGCAGAATGATGGTGCAATATTTTACGGGTGGTTTGAAAGCTCCATAACTTTTTGAACTTCCCTAGTTGATAGACACTGGTCCTGTCAACTACTATCTGTTAATAGACTACTGTAATTTCGGTCTGACAGCAGACAACCTCGTTAATTTCGATGGCACTGGAAAAATGTAAATTTTGTGTGCTCGTCGACAAAATCCATGTATGTATTGATATTTGACGATCAAAGAATTAAAGTGCGTTAGGTGTCTGAGACTGTAGTGTGTACATCACATTTTACATGAATATTTTAACATTAAAAAGCTATCCGTGCGATGGGTGCCGCGATTACTCACACGCGACCAAAAGCGCAACCACTTCATAGGAGTGTTCGGCGATGTTCAGCCACAATTCGAAGGAGTTTGTGTGGATTTTCGTAACCGTGGACGAAACACAGTTCCAGCACAAGACACCAAAGACCTATAAACCATTAAAACAGTAAACTTCTCTGGATGAACGTGTACCAAAGAAAAAGTGATCTTCCACCAATAAATTGGGAAGAGCGCTAATCCATAAATTGGGCTACGAATTGCTACCTCATCCGCCATATTTAACGGATTTAGCCTTCAGTGACAACGTTCTATATGACCGTCGGTGGTGCAATGGTAGTGTAAGCGGCTCTTGTACATGCATACGTGGCTTCAATCCCTGCTCAGACCACCTTACATTTCTTTCCGAGTATTTAGCCATGAAAAAGTTTCTCAAAATACCATTAGCAACCGGAGTGAAATTGTATGTCCTAATCAGTGAGTGCATAGCTAGAACGCACACATCTCAGTGGTTGTGAGAAGCTCCCCACAATCCCTTAATATGAAGTAATGGGAAACCACTGTTGTGTTGTTGTTGATAACGTTCTATTTCCGAACCTGAAGAAATGGCTGGGCGGTAAGACATTTGAGTCATCACTGTCAAAACGCTGTGGATAATTTCAAACTTTCCACATATCAGGGGCCACCTAACAATATTTAGGGTTGCCAAGGCGCACAATATTAATAGCTACCCTTAAGTTGGATTAAATTGAAGATTGCTGCTGTTTGTACTGTACTCGTAGTAACTGATAGCAGTACACAAGTCTTTAAGGTTATAATTACCTGTGCTCACTATATTTTCATGCAAATTTTTCGCAGTTCGGCACATTTAACATTCCTCTGAATATAGTTCCACAAAAGATTGATTGTCCATTTTCAAATAAAAAAAAACATGGTCATAAGTGGGTTGAGTTAACTGCTGGCCGTACAGAAATAAAAATCTTTGGGGTTTCAGGTAGTCGTAATTAGAATTAAGGGATGTAGTCACTGTCATATAAGAAATTCAGTCCGTAGGAAATTCTGTTATAAATTCTGTTTTACCAATTAATAGTTAGTTTCAACTATCTTTCTTAATCCATTAAGGTTCATTCATACCAATTTATTGAAGGCTCTGTACATATCCGTTTACAAACTTTTCAATAACGTTAGTCACCTATAGAAAATCTTTAACCATTTGCTGAATTAGAGCTTTACTCTCAAGAAATAAATTACGCAAAACATTTTTTCCGCTTAACTTTACTTTCGCGATAATTTTGTTAACTATTTCAAAAATAAGAAAAGAATATTCGCTTATGAACTTTTATTTTATTAAAAAAAAGATATTAAAAATAAAAGAAATAATAACTAAATTTCGAAGAATGGAATGAAAAAAGGTTAAATAAATCCAATGAAATTAAATATT
This sequence comes from Phaonia tiefii, assembly GCA_963931995.1. Taxonomy (NCBI): domain Eukaryota; kingdom Metazoa; phylum Arthropoda; class Insecta; order Diptera; family Muscidae; genus Phaonia; species Phaonia tiefii. The sequence goes on along the minus strand of OZ008369.1, from coordinate 294,150,821 downwards.
TTTAGTTTAATGTAAAACGATAATGATGAGTAATCACATGATAATGATGAAGATGAAGACGAGCGTTTTTATGATTCTTGTTACAAAGTTAAGTATGTAATTTTAATAACTAAATTTTAAATGTATTAAATTTTTTGTATTTATTATTAAATCAGCAAAAAAAATATGATAACTATAGTTATAAAAGATAATCGATAGATGTATCAGTATGATATATTTTCTTAAATTACCAATTTAGTTAATTTATTATAAATTGAAATTTAAAACAACACATTTGCTAAATTCAAAAAACAAAAGGATATTGTAAAATCATTAAAATATAATAAAAGAGAATAACTCTAAATTAAAGGTATTAAATTAAAGAAATAAAATAATGAAAAATTTGCAAAAACACACAGAAAACTGAAACTGATACAGAAATAAAATAAAATAATAATTATATTTGAATATTGCGAAAAAAATACACTACAATTTGTTACTTTATTTGCATATCTATCACTCACCTGCCCCTGTTCTGGTTAAAAGGTAAGAAAACTGAATTTAAACATTAATTCCAACAATTAATTGAAACTAAAAGATAAAAATCCAACTCTACATATGTGTGAAGTAAACAAAAAGATTAAACTTGTTCACGTGCAAAACTCTCTGCCAAGCCTATAAGACAATATCCTGCCCTTTAACTACAATACAGTGTGGTTGAAAGGTTAAGGTACACCCTGGAACTGATAATTATTTACAATAATCGAATTTTATGAGAAAACTACTTACCCTCTCTTCGAGTATACCACAAAACCACATAGACTGTCAGCCCTTGCATTTCAATCTACAATGAGGGGCATCTTAAAATGGGGACAAAACAAATTAAATTTCGAATTATTTATTGATTCTTCTAAATATATATCGAATGTAAAGAATTCGCTTTTCAAAAATACTTATATTTGAATAATTAACAAATAGTTACATAATTTACATTATATACATAACTACATTTATACATAACTACTTTTTTGTAATATAAATCCAATCATAGTCTTTTATAATTCCTATAGAAGAAATTTTGAATATGATGTAACCCAAGAAATTTGATGGCTGGTTAGGTTGGAGTATAGTGAACGGCACACTTCGACTTATTAGTCCATTGAAAGACCGCGCGGACTAACGATACCTTACCATACCGCAAGCTAACGAGATTAAGCGCTAGCCTCACCGGAAAACATCTCAGTCTGCTCCACGTATCTCAAAAAACTATCGATGCCTTAAAAGACCCAAATCTCTCTAAAAAAAAAGTATGATCCCATAGTCAACATTCTCCTGTTGTCTATCGCTGCACAGTGGTGGATTTCTCAAAAGAAAAATTAATTGGAATTAATTCTTAACCGATCAAGATCAAATTCGCGTACAAGGCTTACATTTATTGGACCATTGTTATAACGGGCTTACAAGATTAAGCGGTAGACTCACCGGAGAACTCTTCGTTCTGCTCAAAGTAACTCAAAACCCTGTCGATGCGTAAATGAGACAATTCCCACAGGTACCTAAAGAAGTAGGATGCCATAGTAGACCTCCTCCTGTTGCCTAGTGCTAGACACTTGCAGACTATGTTAAGTGGATTCCTCTTCTTCCTTAAGGTTACAGCTTCTGCAAACGCCTTTTGCCCTCACCTTTAGCCTCGTTTCATTCCTACAAATTTGACAGTGTTCAAAACTGGCACAAGCATTGAGACCTTAAGCCTAAGTAGAGACAAAAGGATCATAGATCTTCTCCAATCCAATGACTGTCAGAGTTGCCTTTTGTGTGCACAATCTGTTAATGCACCGAAAAATATACGCGTTCTTGCAGGATATGCTTACAAGTTAAAAGGAGCATGCCAACTAGATCAAGTTCCTCTGTAACCTGTCAGTCGGTTCCTAGTCTTACCAGCTCATCCGCTCTGCAGTTCCCCGTAATGTCCCTATTCTGTATATAAATTCACACATCCAGAAACTCCTTTGTTCCAATAAGCCCTTTCCTTTGTTCCAATAAGCCCTTTGTTCCAATAAGCCCTTGATTTTTCCGAAAGAATATTGTTTCGGCTTATTCCGAAATGTTCAGAACACCTTCCAACACTGATGACCGACTCCGATCATGCAACATTGTGATAATTGTCTTAATGTGATGACAGACGTAGAAATACTCGTCCGCCAGCAAATATATTACATACAGTGCATCAATGGGAGTGGTGCGCGGGGTACCCATGATGCCCTTCTTCGCCATTATCTATAGCCAATAGAAGTTCACCATAGGGGGACTTTTCACCACACGATTACCCCACAGTCTTGCCGTTCTCGTCACCACAGCAGAGATCCCATCAAACTCTACAAGCTTTATTAATTGTCCTTTCAACGAGATAGGTTCTATGGTGGGAATTTTGTATCTTTTCGTAAAAACCGCCACCTCGACCTTGGCCGGGTTTACACCCAGGTCTGTAGGTTGCCCTGGATCATGTCTCTTAGGGTACTGGTATACTTGTCCCTTGCACCAATTGGTACGTCAAGACCTATCCTTGAGGTGTGGTGGAGGTCGAGGTGCCCAATTCGCGATTGAAGCGTCTCCTGACAATCCTCATTATTGGAAAACCCCACAATGCCGACCAACGTGTAGCAGTCAATGAATTATCTATGAATTCCACTAGCTCACGCAGGGCGGGCTCCGCAGATCTGTCCCTTGATACTTAATCGTAAGTATAAAATTGCCTCAAGTCCCTCCAAGAAGATGTGCATACATTTTTCCGACACACTGTTTTATTATCCCTTTACCACTATCCCCCAACACAAGTATTCCATATCATACCATCACATCAGCCCATTAGTCAGATAATGAAAACTTTTGTATGGCTTGTTGATTGTATAAAAAGCGTTTCAACATTATTTTCCTTTCAATACAAAACGAAGGAAAATCCCAAAAACAAATGAGTCTCTTGTGACTTAATAACAACCGTAAAAGAACGAATGCGAATGAATGTCCTCACTGTCATACTATTTGTGTGTGTGTGTGCGTGTATAACAAAGGAGGTTAGAGCTATTGGGAGATCCTAAGCGCCTACACTCACCTACTTATGACTACACCGAAAATGGAAAACGCAACATGTCTGTCTGGGCGGTAATACTGCCATTGTAATTTTTACACCTGCTGTGTGTGACATGTGTACATACTACGCACATTCATACGTATATGTAAACTCACTTCCTTCCTGCTTCCCTACCCCCTGAGATGTAAGTACCAGTAGTAGTAGTAGAACATTATTAGTACATAATTAAGCAGCAAATGAACAAGTTTAATAAACTGAAAATGTTATGAAGTTTTTCTTTACACGCCCACAAAAACATATTAATTTTACATGTGAAGATGCATACACATGTATACACATACGTTTGTAATAACTATGTATATCCGTATCGTTAGCTGAATTGTAAAACAACGTAACTACAAATTTAATTTTCTTACAGGAGATCTAAGAAAACCTTAGAAAATGTTAAAGAACACTGTTTTGTTTCGCTCTTAAATTAATTTTCTCCTGTTTTCCGGAAAAAATCATGAGGACTATCCGAATTGTTTTTTCTCGGCGACTTGTTTATTCCCATTCTACCGTAGCTGTGAACGAATTTGCGGAATGTATCATCGCAATTTTCATATTTACCTAGGAAATTTTTTATAATATTTTGAAATGCATTTCTTGATGACAATTAGTTATATATCAAATATAAGTATAACTTTACAAATGCAAATTCCAACAAATTTAAATACCATTAGCAATTTTGGATTTCAAGTATCTTACAGATACAACCAAAGACATAAATCTGTACATACAGTTACGATAAATGTTTTAAATTCGTTGCATTGGTTTGTCGAAGAAGTTTGTGGTAGGTATTGCAACTTGATATTAATGGCCCCTCATAGTATGCTGTCGTGGCTAGTTGAAAAGCTACCTCACACCAACTCACCACGATTATTTGCCGATATCATAAGAACACTCTGAAACAATCAAGAATAGATAGCATTTTACCACTAATCGTTAAGTCGATGTCGAATTTCGAGCACAATCGAGCACGACCAGCATTATGGTTCTGGAAATGGCTGATGTAATATAAATAGCCAATTCGTATCGGAACTTGTGGTCACACTAATTTCAAAAGGATAAAGGTACAAATCGTCGACAATAGTGTTATCCAGTAGTTTTAAGTGTGTACAAGTAAAATAAAGAAAATTGCCTGAGCAAATGGAGATGCAAAATTTTTGAATTGTATTTGTGGACAATGGGAATTCTTTTCAAATTTGCACTATATATAAAGCGATGCAAATTAAAATCCATTGCAAATTCAAAAAGCCCGATGCTGTACAAAAAAATTTAGACACAAAATTGCCAGCAGTCAAACAAATGCAAGTGCACCAAAGTCTTTCCCACATATCATTAAAATTGGTATCCGATTCAACAACCATGCATTTGCATTGTCTGGGCAAATAGAAATGCAAACTTTTTCAATTGTAATTGCGAAAAATGCGATTGTTTTTCCGTTGATAAGCAATGATAAATGAAATCCCACGCAAATTAAACAATCCCAATACTGTATAAAATACTTTAAGTACGGAATTGAGAACAGTCAAACAAATTTAAAAGCAGTAAAGCATTCCCATATTTCATTACAATTGACATCCGAATCCACAAGCCTCTATTTAGATAACAAGTGGAAATGCAATATTTTATAATTGTAATTGCGAACAATAGCAATTCTTTTAGGAGTTGTGGTATATAAAGTACTGCAAATTAAAAAAAAAACACAATATTACTTCAGACGCTCCATAGCTATACCTTTGAGTGGGCGGACAAAATTTCGAATGATCCCCAGTGTTATATGCAGATGCCGAGGAATTATCATAGACGACGGCACAAGCGGTACGTGTTCAGTGCTATCGCATCCAGTCTGATGATTAGACTCATACCATATGTTTAGTAGACAATTTATAAAAAAAATTGTAGCAACTTTCCATGAAGGTTTTCGTAATATTGAGCAATTTTTTCGCCGCACAAATAACCCGCAGCCAAACCAAAAATTGTTTTGGTATGGACACTCCACAGCCGCACTTATGGCATACATCACCATATTTAGTAAAAAAAATTCTGTAACTTAAAATAAATAAATAGTTTCCCATTACATCCCATGAAGGGACTGGTGAGAAGCTGTCACAATCAGAAAACTGATTGTCCTCAAGTTTGGCTCTCGTTGATTGGTACCTACAGTTTCATACCTGTTCCGACCCGGTGTTTGGGAAGCTTTTTATGGCTAATTATAAAATAGTGTAGCCGTCACAAAGGGAAGTGACCATCGTGGAAAGAAATATAAGGTGGTCAGATCAGGGATCCAACCCACATTCTCATGTATAATAGTTGGGAACACTAATCACTTCAACCAAACACTTCTGACCAAAGAATTTAATACAAGCCGGCACCCTATCATGCGATCTGTTGGTCATTTTAATGGAGACCATACTAAGACAGTTGCAGTTAACATAATGAGATATGATTGCGTAGACTGTGCGAGAAGTTACTGTGCTATTTTTTAGAGAAATTAGGAAAAACTGGTTTGATTATAAATGAGAACAAGCCACAGTTAATGGTTTCAATAAGAACATCCTCCACTCGCTTGGAGCAGAGCGTGATCGTTGTAATCTGAGATCAACCGGAGAATTTCACTTGCTAATAGGTGTTATTTCGGACTAAGCAAGCACTTTAGAGATAAAGCTGTCTCTCGAGAAGAACAGATCTACCGACGACATAGCCCTGATAGTATCTTCGAGTTAAATGCACCGGAAAAATATGGACATATAATGTAACAGCGAGGTTCGACGTTGTTTGAACCACTCGCTGTTGATGAACCACGTACTGTACGTCGTATGAACCACGTACCGTATTCCGAATCAAAATAACTCGATTACGCTGGGTTGATCATGTGAGTAGTTTGGACGACGATGAACCAGTGGGAAAAATTTTTTTCTAACAAACTAGTCTAGCATGAAAATTAATTAATACACGTGCTATAACGTTGTCTGGTTTATACAAATATTATCAAATTGTAATTATCATAATGTCCGTCTAAGTCGAAAGTAATAAATTCCTCAATTAATTGTTATATACATACGTACATATACTCATACATACATAGCAGTAATTGTGAACACAGATAAGTATGAGTGATATTTTGGTTTGTATATATTCATTAAGTATGCGACCAGTAATGTAAAGAACAAACAGACGAAATAACACGCAAAGTTGAGTATGTGTTTAATGTACATATGTGTGTGGCTCATATATTATCACCTACCCATCCAAATGTATCATACATATATATACATATATATATATATATACATACCTTATATATATATTTACTCATTGCGATAAGTGTAATTGTTAAACAAATATGTTGACATTTCAATAAGGCGGTTCGAAATAACAATATTCCGCACCTAAAATGAAATCTTGTTGTGTTTTCTGAATATCGCCATAATATTTCGGTTGTATTCACTAGACATCAGAATGAATGCCACTCAAACTGCTCGAATCGCATTCGCTTCAATTTCGAGCACTTCATAACATTTGCGCTGTATTCGTTAGTACTGGTATTCACTTGTTCGTTTCAAACAAAAAGCAGGGAATACAATTCAAAGCAAACCCGAACACAATAGTACCAATGAAAACCAAAATCGAACACATTGTGTAGCAAACGAAATGAAATGAAACACTCATTGACCAAACTTTGTATGCTCGTTGTTTCGTTCGCTCTCAATTTTGGTTATCTCTTTCTGTTTGCATTCTCTATTTTCGTTCGGACCTTAGCATTTGATAAACTGACTTCGTATTGCCATTGGATGTGTGAAGTCTGTATATACATGTGTGAGCTATTTGCATGTAAGATATCTACATATCCATACATATCGACATTTAAATACCAAAACCTCATAAGTCAAAATTTCATATTTTCCAGGAGAGCAAAAAAAAAAACTAAAATATATAAAAGTAATTGGATATTTTTAAATTATTGATGTTATTTCCATTATTGAAAGCTATTCTTAAAAAAGCATTTAATGTTGTTTTACAATATATGTTTTCTTATATTTGTTTAAATAACAAATAAATAGACACTAACTGCACATAGTTATAACACTCATAACAATCGCACACACAAACATAACTATTCGCAAACTCACTTTACATTTCGTTGTTTCATTCCAAATCATCTTAACTCGACCGAACGAAACATAACACATAAAGGGTTATATTGTGCTCGTTTGGTATTCATATATTCGGAATGTTGCAATAGATTTTCGAAAAAGTACAGCATTGCGTGTGCGGTCAAACGAACCGAGCAAAACTATACGAAGAGGTATCAAACTATTCGGTGGTTCGGTTCGCTTTCGTGCAAATTTTATTCTACAGTTATCGTTTAACATAAACAACATGAGGTTACTAGAAACCATTTGTTTCATTCGTTTTTCATACTAAAACCGAATGGTGAGGTTCTGATGTCTAGTATTCACTGCCAATCCTGAGCTAAAGCGATTCAACATAACCTCTAAAAGTCATGTTTTTCTTCAAAAAAAACCGAATGCGTTGTCGTTTCCGATCAAACAAATCTTGGTGACGGTCAGCGTCATTCTACAAAAATGTCTCAACTTAGCAACGATAACCAGTGCAGCCATACCTCGTAAAGTTTCCTCCGTATCGGGCTATCAAAGTCAAAATGTCTATATTTTAGTATAAACCAACCCCAGTGTTCATAACGAAATGTTATTCGCTAGATGTAAGCCGCGTACAACATTTTTTTGTATAGTCACTAGAATTGACAAAAACGATGTACATGTCAAAATGTCTCTTCACTCAAATGCCAACAAACAAAACTAGTGAAACCCTAGCCATTCTCTACTCTCTCTCTTACTCTCTTCTTTGAATATTTCAATACACGAGCAGCTTTCTGATAGTGTTATTGTATATAACTAAACAAATACCAACAATGTTGAAGTAAAATTACATAAACTAAAAAACGTATGAAATAATCAAGATATGACGCATGAGAGAAATGCCTTTGAGTGAATTTCTATTACTTTTTGGTTCTCTGTTACCAGGGTTGCCAAATTGCGCACATCTTCTGGTCGTCTAATTCTAGATCGTCTTTGAATTTGAATTTAATTGTGAAAAATTCCAGATAAAACAAAATGTCTATTTTTGTGTTTGTCACCTCTTCAATGCACCTAGACTTTCAATCGAATCCAGAAAAAAATAATGTGAACACCAAAGATTTTGGTTTGGATTTATAAAGCCACAATTACACTATCTGATTACTCTGCTGAGTCCATTGTCAAAAAGCTCTGTTAAAAACTCGTCTGAACATACATAGATAAAGGAAATAAGTAGATATCGCACAGGCGTTGTCAAGCACTGTCACTAAGTTCTGTCATGTCGTTTTGTAACTCTCATTGAAATTTCTCATAACATACATTGGCGGTTATTCAACACTGTGAGAAATATGTTACATACAAAAAAAGTATAATTTTCCAGCCGTCGGTGGTGTGTTCGCAGCTCTTGTAAATGAGAACGTGGCTTCGATCCCTGCTCAGACGACCTTACATTTCTTTCGACTGCGGTCACCTAGCTTAGTGACGGCGACACTATCGAGTACTTAGCCATGAAAATGCTTCCCAAAATACCGTTGGGAACCGGTGTAAAATTGTAGGTCCCAATCAGCGATTGTAAAACTAGAAAGCACATATCTCACTGATTGTGAGAAGCTCTCCCCAATCCCTTCATGGGATGTTATGGGACACCATTTTTTCTTTATGTTATTCGAAAAACTAATTTAATTTTTTTCATGTCGTTGTGTTCCCCACTATCAAACTCAAATGTATTTTGATTATTGCATTTTTGTTTAGTGTTATTGTTGGTATTCGTTTGCATTGAATTTTACAGCATCGGACCTCCAAACAATTAAAATGCCTGTTGATGTTAGTTACGACACCGACTACTATCACCTGGTCTAAATACATCTGGTAAGGTATATTTTCTTTGGGATCAAACGTTATAATCATTGCTTTAAGCTCCATCTAGAAAATATCTCATTGAACAAGAAATTTCCTAACACTTGTAAGATATCTAGTTATTTCCTTTATCCATAGATAAAAGGAAGGTATATTTTCTTTGGGATCAAACGTTATAACCATTGCTTTAAGCTCCATCTAGAAAATATCCCATTGAACAAGAAATTTCCTAACACTTGTAAGATATGGGACATGGGACTGTCCGTGGAGGTGGAAAGTTTCTGATTGCCATTCACTTGGGAGTGGCCAGAAATGATTCCTTCATTGGGCAGTCCAAGCAGCTCACTACTTCCACGCAGTATGTCCTGGGCAATGGCTTTTCGGAAACCTCCGTTAGCTAGCTAGAGTGAGAAGGCGAAACAAATGAGCATCAAATCAGGTATAGTAGGTGACTGATGTCACTGAAGCTCATCAAACAATCGGGCATATTCTTTTGTCCTTAGAAGGCGGATGAGCCAAACATACAGGCCAACGGCGGATAGAAACTAAAAGAAGAAAATCCAGGTTCAATATATCGCATCCTGGTCAGCGTCTGATCCATAATGGGCGGCTGCAATCAAATATCCTGGCAGTAGGTAAAATGCAAAAACCCGGTGGGCTGGGTTTGCCTCCCGCCACCGTTCATAATGGCAGTGAAAATACAAAAACGAAACAGAAAACATAAACAACCCCTATTTGTTGACGACCCCCGCAAACGTTATAAGGACCACGATTTACGGATATGCACTTGGAATGTAAGAACTCTATATAGATCCGGTGCAAGTATCCAACTGGCAGATGTCCTCGAAAGTTATAAGGCTGACATTACCGCTATCCAGGAAATGCGATGGACAGGACATGGCTGCACAAGAAAAAGAAACTGCGATATATACTACAGTTGCCATGAAAAAAAACATGAATTTGGTTGTGGATTTGTAGTTGGCAAAAGACTGCGACATCTAGTCTCTAGGTTCAATCCTGTGAGTGAACGAATAGCCACAATCCGCATAAAAGCGAAATATTTTTATATTTCCCTAATTTGTGTGCATGCCCCGACAGAAGAGAAAGATGATGATGCCAAAGACATATTCTATGAGCTCCTAGAGGAAACGTATGACCGCTGCCCTGGCCATGACATTAAGATTGTACTAGGAGATTTTAATGCCAAAGTAGGAAGGGAGAATGTGTTTAACCCAACTATTGGCAATTTCAGTCTTCATGCTGACAGTTCCGACAACGGTATGAGACTGATTGACTTTGCCGCGGCAAAAAATATGGTCATCAGTGGCACAAGATTCCAGCATAAAGACATCCACAAGGCTACTTGGGTATCCCCTGATCAAAGAACTAGGAACCAAATTGATCACGTGGTAATTGATGGAAGGCACTCATCCAGTGTAATGGACGTACGAGTGATCAGAGGAGCTAACATCGATTCTGATTACTACCTGGTAGCAGCAAAGGTTCGCACAAGATTAAGTAGAGCGAAAATCGTACGAAACCAGACGCAGAGGAAGCTGGACATCGGAAAGCTGCAATTACCAGAGGTAGCCACAGCCTACTCAAGGAAGCTCTCGCAACTTTTGGCACAGAACCCACCCCCTCCCGATGACGATCCTGATGCGCAGTGGAAACCCATTTCCGACTCTATAAAAACTGCCGCAACAACCGTACTTGGTTTCGAAAAACCGCTTCGCAATAAACCGTGGTACGATGAAGAGTGTCGCATAGCAAATGACGAAAAGAACGCTGCACGTATGGTAATGCTTCAGTCAATTGCAACGCGAGCTGCAACTGAGCGGTATAGGGAGAAGAGAAAGGAGGTAAACCGTCTCTTTAGGCGTAAGAAACGGCAGTGGAGAAAACGCGAGAGTGAGAAAATTGAGACATACAGAAGGAAGAACGAAGCCCGAAAATTCTACCAAAAAGTTAAAAACGGAACTAATGGACATGGTTCAGGGCCCCCCTTCTGTAAAGACAAAGACGGAAATCTCGTCGCAGATGTGCAGAGCATGTTGGGAATATGGAGAGAGCATTTCTCCGCGCTACTAGTACCTGAGATATCCGATGACGATGGGACAATCGATCACAATATGGACGACGACGTCGATTGCCTCCCTCCTAACCAAGACGAGGTCAGAACAGCTATTGCCCGGCTTAAGAACAACAAAGCCGCAGGAGCCGATGGATTACCGGCGGAGCTGTTTAAGGCTGGCGGCGATGAGCTGATAAGGTGCATGCATCAGCTCATTAGCAAAATTTGGTTAGATGAATGCATGCCCGGCGATTGGAGTCTCAGTGTTCTATGTCCCATATTTAAAAAAGGTGACCGAGTATTTGTGCCAACTACCGTGGAATAAGCCTTTTATCCATAGCATATAAGGTTCTATCAAGTATAATGTGCGAAAGACTAAAACCAATTATCGCTGACCTGATTGGACCATACCAGTGTGGCTTTAGGCCTGGAAAATCGACAACTGACCAGATTTTCACGCTACGCCAAATCCTGGAGAAGACACACGAAAAACAAATCGACACCTATCATCTATTTATCGATTATAAAGCAGCCTTCGATAGTCCGATACGGGAGAAACTCTATGAAGCAATGTCTGAGCTTGGTATTCCTGCAAAACTCATACGCCTTTGCAGGATGACCTTGACGAACACCAAATCCGCAGTGAAAGTTGGTAAGGATCTTACCGAACCTTTCGAAACTAAGCGAGGCCTCAGGCAAGGCGACACCCTATCGTGCGATCTCTTTAACATCTTAATGGAGATCATTATGAGAAAAGCTGCAGTCAATATGAATAAAACCATCAGCAGCAAAAGTCACATGCTGCTCGCGTATGCTGATGATATAGATATCATGGGGCGCACAATTAGAGAAGTTACTGCGGTTTTTTCGAGAATTGAGAAGGAGTCAGCAAAAGTGGGTCTGACGGTGAATGAGGACAAGACAAAATTAATGGTTTCAACGAACAGGGCCTCCACGCGATTAGACCAAAGCGTGAACGTTGATAACCGTTATAACTTCGAGGTAGTGGACGAATTTATATACCTCGGATCTGCCGTGAACAAAATCAACAACGGCAGCCTTGAGATCAAACGGAGAATTGTGCTTGCGAATAGATGTTATTTTGGGCTAAGCAAGCACTTTAGAGATAAAGCCCTCTCTCGAGTAACAAAAGTCCAGCTGTACCAGACTCTCATTCAACCTGTCTTGCTTTATGGCGCAGAATCCTGGGTCCTATCGCAAGCAGACGAAACATCTGTAGGAGTCTTCGAGAGAAAAATACTCCGAAAAATTTATGGCCCTATAGTGCACAACGGCGAGTATCGGCGACGCATGAATCATGAGCTGTATGAGCTTTATCCTGACATTGACATAGTTAAGCGGATCAAGATAAAGCGATTGCGCTGGCTAGGCCATGTCAGTAGAATGGATGAAGATGAACCAGCGCGAAGGCTTTTCGAAACCGAACTCGAAGGAAGACGAAAAATAGGAAGACCAAGACTCCGCTGGAGGGATCAGGTTGACGAATCCCTGCGTACACTTGGTATTGCCAACTGGAGAGATAAAGCAAAAGATCGAACTGGTTGGCGAAATATGTTATCTTCGTTTTGTAAGGTCCCTGACCCCCCGGGGTTGTCCGAGACCGGATAAGTAAGTAAGTAAGTAAGATATCTAGTTATTTCCTTTATCCATAGATAAAAGTAAACAAAAAAAATCCAATGAGTGTTCGAACTCACGGGCGATGTGTTAACACCTTTTTGCTACACGGTACCTGTTCGATTTCTATGAACACATTCGTAAATGTTACATTGGAAAATAAAAAACAGCGTTCAATCATATGATGACGTTACAGTTAAATAATATTAATACTTAAAATTATTTAAAGACCCAGTGCAAGCACATGTGTCATTATTTTCTTGCTCAATACTTTTTGTTTTATTCCCACAAAGTCAAAGAATTCAAAGCAACAGACACTTGTCCATACATACATACATTGTTATATTCGTACGATATAACCGAAGATCAACATAAAATACTTTTTTAATATTACTCCAAATTAAAACACTTCAATCTCGGCTCGCCGATATCGGATCGCCTTAATTTTTGGAATAAACTCTTCGTCGAAACCCGCACTGGCTTTTTAATCCAAAAATTAATAAAATCGGCTATGAATTTCCGGAGAAAATCGCGTGGGAAAATTATATGAAAATCGCCCAATAATCACTTTCAATACCGACTGCCAAGCAACGAACAAACAAACGATGATTTACTCTTACAAACCTAACACTTGTGTATGTATTAAATTTATAGTTTACTGCCCTAGAGGCGCGCGTATAGATGTTAACACATCAAAAAAAACACTTGAATAGAAATGTATGTCATTATTACAAACGGACAAATTTTATCCCAAAATGCTTGATACTTTTATCTAATGATTAATACATTTCTTGACAGGGAACGTGACTGGATGGAGTCTTCGGCAGTGACAAACAAGAGATGATACTACACTATTGGTTAATATAATGTTATCATTTATTTAAATGTTGTTATTGTAACCCACATCTGACTATGCAATAAATAATTCTTAAATTGAAAACAAAAATAAAATTTGTTGCTGTAAATATGAAAACTGTGGTAAGATTGCACATTGAAATTAATCTAATTCACCTACAATAAATTATGTACATTGCCCTTTTTGCATTGTGTAAATCTACAAATATGCAAGGCAAATTTTCATATTGTTGGTGAACGTAAACTTGCCTACGTTTATTGGTAATGTTGCCCAATTAAATAGCTGACCCTATGTTGCCCAGTGCATTGGCGTATTTCAGACAATGAATTTAGGTAATATTACACTAGGTTTTTTTTTGTGTGTATGAATACATCTTGCCCAGTTCCATATTGTTGAATATGACTTATCGTTTAAAAGCCGTTTTTTTTTGAAACGTACCTATCGATAATCGCTTGCTTGTATCCAACACACGACTAATGTGAACTCGGCTTAAGATTTTGACGTAAGATTTTGAACACTTTCCAACACTAATCATAAGAAACCAGCTGACATTTTGGGCGCACACATTTGTTGGTCCCTTTTATGGATTGTTGAATTATTGTTTGTTTGGGTATATACTAGATTTGTTTACACTTGACCTCCGCAACAAAATCCCAGGAATGGAAGTAGATGAACCGGAAACTTTGCAGCAGCAAGCGCTAGAAATTAGACAACCTGGTGATAATTTTGATCCCTCTGTTGAGCCAGAAAGCGGCGAAGAATATCTTATGCATATGATATACGAGCGCAAACGTTGTCCAGCCGTGGTAACCAAGAAACCAAAAAAACTTGTGGCTAAGGACACCAGTACACCTATTTTGGATAGTATGAATCTGGAAGACTTGATGGTATGCATGAGAAGGTAATAATTATAGTTCCATTTCCCTAAATTGACACTGTTACTTTGCTAGTTGAATACGGATTTTGTTGCTGATCGTGAACTTCTGCCCACACAGGAATGGAAGGAACTGCAGTCTCGCGATTTTTTGCGCACTCGCTCCAAGATTCTTATGTTGCGTCAATATTTAGTTAGCCAGAATTATGATAATTCCTTGGAGCCACCTTTGATAACAGATGAAGATGCATGGATAAAGTTTTGCCGTGACAATCTTCCCAAACTAAGTTTGATTCTACGCCTAAACCAACGTACTTTAGAGCAATTACTTGCTATGCTTTCTGAATGGCTTAAGGGGGAAAATATGGAAGAAGTTATCTCTTCATCTTCTTCTGCTGCTACACACGCCATATTCGACCTGTCCAGCAGTGATCAATGGTTGGGCTCATGGCTGTATGCGGTGCTGGCTTGTTTACATTTGCCGCTTGAACCGGGTGTTCATAGCACTTTGAGAGAAATCGCACGCACATGTATACAATTAAGAAGCCGCCTCAAGTCGCATGAATTCCAGAAGGCAGTACCTTATAACTTATTTATATATCTTATCGCCAAGATTTTCGATCAATTAGATTTAATGGAATTTATGTAAACAACTTTAATTTAAAAAATCATTATATTAAATTTAAAATTTAATAAGTAAAGTGCCAAAAGGTTAAATTATACAATGAAATTGATTTGATGTCAATTAAATCAACAGGTTTTCATTACACACGACACAAAATAAACTAAACCGCATGTCCGTTGAAAAAAGGACAAGTGTGGTGACAGTAATCATAGTAACGGCAATCGGTGTCCAATACAAACACCTTGGTGTACACAACTATAATCGTCACCCCATTCCACGACGATACGAAAACTAGAAAGTTATAAACAAATTACATTGCAGAGTTAGCAAACACTATTATGCATCCCCAAAGATTCCATGTGAAAATTGGTTTAAAATTGCACGCCGTAAGTTGTTGTCTCGCATTGGTCATTTGTTGAAAGTTTTGATTGTTGTTTCTTCTTGCATTTCAAGGTTACATGCCCGGGTGTGTGGTTATGTAGCCACGGCTACTTAGAGGTTACCATCAAGACACTGGGATATTTCTTTCGCACTGGAGCCATAGAGCCCTATTTCCCTTTGTTATGTCATGATCTGTACAAAATGGAGGGATATTTCAAGAATGCCAACTCTATAGCCGCACTAATTAGTAATCTACAATCGGAATCGTTGGAAATCACGTTGTGGCAAAGTGGCCGAAGGTTGTCCTACTATCAAGGTGTCCTAATGGATTTGTTGCACTTAACAGAACCCAAATTGCATTGCCCGCATGTCGACAATAAGCTTTTGTTAATGAAAACAACCCCAGCATTTCCGGTACAAGCGAAAAATTAGTTAAAATATTGCACCTAATTATCTTTCAATTCTAGGGTATCATTGCACCCAAAGTTGAATTGTCTGCAGACTTTTGCATAAAAGATAAAGTTTTTAGTCTCGACAACATTAATGACGAACTGAAGAGCTCTTTTGCAAATGTACCCAGGAAAATTATCGGATTATTGCCCTCCTCAAAACAGCTAAAGAACGTGGCAGAAGCTAAGTTGCCTTCCTACCAAAGGCCTTGCATTATAAATCCAGAACTGTACGATGATTCAGCGAGCCTCAATGGACCGAGGAAACAAAGAGCTGTTTGTCATGCCAGAGATTTCCCCCATGGAAGGTAGACTCAATATTCATCTTAGGATAACAATTATAATTTCTAATTATTTTGTTGTCAGCGTAAAACCGATGCAACCCCACTCCAGACGGGTGTCTTTAGTGTCCACGTAAGTCATATGTTAAAATGGTTTTTTGAGCTGACTAATTTATTTTTAGATGTTCTTCCAACAATACGCAAACATCGGCGGATATTTATGATTTGGCTCAAGATCGTGCTATTGATTTGGTGGCATTGCATCATGTTGGTGGTAGAGATTGTTGTAACTTATGCCGTTTGTACAAAGATGTTTTCTTGAAATAAAGGATACAAGATGGACAAAATACAAATAGCTCTTGTTCGGGAATGCATCAGCTGATGCAGATGCTTCCGTGGTGCCCATTTTATTTGCAATTACCAACTCAAAACACCTGGAAAGTCGTCAGATGTTGAATTTGCGAACGTACATCAGATGCAATTCCGAACAGGCCCATAGTTATAACCAGAAACGCAATTTATTATAAAGACCAACAGTAATAGGTCCTCTTTTATCATTCCTTTTCTATAGCAGTTCAGTTCATTTAAGAAACAGAAATTTTTCTCTCAAATTTTTATTAAATGAATTATTTTTTTCATTGTTTTCATATTTCTTCTACTCATCATCTTCTTCAAATAGAAATCATAGTATTATCATAGATATCTTCACATCATTAAGTCAATCAAATTTCATTTGAATGCTACATAAAATTTTATAAATTTTATAACTTACGCTACTACTTAGGAATCTAATAAATAATAAAGTGTGAATACTCCAGAGCTGTGGCTTACACACGCCCATCCGCCCACAACTGTTACATTGTATGTTTTGCATCAAACAGCCTTCGTCGACGTCAACCACGCCGGTGAACCTTTTATTTCTGTTCTGCCACTGGTGCTGCAACTGTTTACAGTTGCATAACATCCCACTCATCGTCCATGTAGTGCAATATAGGTTTCTCATGCACTTTGTCGCCGAATACATCGCGCAGTATTTGCACAACCTTCTCTTGGATGCACGTGACTTGACTGCGTGGACAGTAGTCATCTTCGGCTGAGCATGCCATGGTTACAAGAATCGGTGGCTGGGGCAATTGGGTGACGAACTTTTTGAATTGTGCATAGTAGGTTTCCAACTCGGTCTCTGTGCTAATGTGATGCGGCAAACCATTTGTATCCGTGGTGCTGCCAGAATCAAAGATCAAAAGCCAATCGATTTCATCATCGGCATAACATTTCTGTAAAGAATCAGCCAAAACAACGATTCTGTCAAAAATGTCTTGGCTTATAGTTTCTGTGTCGGGTCTCTCGAGGCCCTCAAATGACCTTTTCTCCTCCAGATGTTCAAAGACGCTCTTTAATGCATCCAGTTGGAGCTTCCGTTTCTCAGTAGTGCCGGTGGCACTTGATTCCGCGCCACTTTCAAAGTGAAATATTTCCTTTAATTGTTCATAGCAATTGGCGTCCTTGTAAATTTCCAAGAAGGGATTTGAAGTACTAAAGAAATCCAAGTCTATGTCCAACACGTAATTGAGAGTATCTTCTGAAGCCAACAACTCCTTAGGGTCTGGGCCATTTTCGGTATCATTGTCGATAACCCGCAGCTCGATGTCTCGTGCCTGTTCCAGTTCAGATGTCTGACAATAATTACCCTCCGATATAAAATAGTCCAAACTACAATCAACGCAGATTCTGTCCTCCTTGTGACCCACCTTGAAATTGTATTTGCCTTGCGGCATTTGGTGACACCAAGAGTTCTTGACCCATATAACCCGATCAAAGTGCCCGGCATAGCAGGCCGGCATTATCCAGTTCTCAATGCTCAATTCAGTCAACATTATCTCCTTGTCGAAGGCATAACTGGCTGGTATATCCCTGGGGATAACCATGTCGGGATGGGAATCAAAGTGCAATAAGGTATTGTTTTCTAAAGGCAAATGCCTGGAGGCCAAGCAGCGATAAATGAATTCCAACACATCGTTGTGGTAGTCCACAATGAAAATGGGTATGCGCTTGAAACGCCTTAGACCCACGGTAGACGTGACCAATGCGTCCTGCTGGGACTCGTCTGCCTCCGCTGACACCGGCTTATCTGGTTCGGTGTCATCTGCTGATTTTTTGCGTTTCTTTGCAGGTTCCTCGGAACTTTCTGGTTCCACATTCAAACTTTCACTTTTGGATTCCGACGACGCCGCTGTCGACGATTCAGTGTTCGAAACAGTGGCTGTCGTTGTAGTCGCCGTCTCTTCTTCGGTATTTTCCAATTGTTTATCCTCTAAGGAATCCATATTCCAGACGTTTTCTTGCGATTTTGCAAAAAAAAAAAATGTGTTGCGTTTTCTACTTTGATTTTGTGAGACTTTTTGGTTGTTTTTAATTAACTTGCGCGCTATTTTACTTCAAAACCCGCCAGACAATGGGCCACAACAACGTACGAACATACAATATTTGGCAAAAAAGAAAAACACACATAGAGCGAAAAGAGTCAAAATCAAAAAAGCAGGTAAACGAACTCATTACTGCGAAATCGGCGTGAAGTTGTTGGGTGAGAGAGACAAAGATAATTGAGAGAGATGCAACTCAGATAAAATTAACCTATTCTCTTCCCAGTATTGCCAGCAGTAATGATTTGTTATTAAATTAAGTGACAACACCAATTTTCACCAAAGAACTGCCATTTCAATATAAACCATGGTAAAATAAATAAGGTAAACTCGTTAGAATAGCTGAATTTAACTTTTTTCTTGCTTAGGTGTTTCTCTGATGTCGAATTCACATGTATTTTGTTTTTGTACTTTTTTGTTTACTTTTACAGTAGGTACATTAATGTAGAAAATTTGACAGATTAGGAACAAAATGCCTGTTTTTGTTCCTCAAAATTACAACAATTTCTACTTATTTATTTTACCATGATTTAAACGGTGCGACAAGGGATACTAGCGCATGCTACAATAATATTTCCATGGTAATAGCAGCAGGCGATGTTGTAGTTGTAGGCAACAACAATAGGCATTTTGTTTCATTCACTTCAGTTGTCAAACTCTACACACATGTATACCAACAACACAAGAATGCAAAAGAGTACAAAAACGAAATATATACGAGTGACAACTGGAGCGAAAAATGAAATCAGCTATTCAAACGACTTTACCATGTAATATTATTAAAACTGCGACTAACAAGTTCGTGTATATAAATATAACGCAAATTTTATGAACCGAAAATTTCCCTGTTTTCCTTTGCTTGACATCCAGCTCTGTGCCAAAATTTCGTAAGCAAAATCAATTACATGGTTGTTAGGAAAATAATAGTTTGATTATTGTTTGCGACCGGAATTTTGACATTTCGATTATTTTAACAAACAAAAGTAGTAACAACACATGCACTCAAAATAAAATGGAATTAATAAAATATTTGCAATGTAATTCAGAGGTAGATGGTAGTACGTTGCACCAAAAACTTCGGTTTAGAGATAAATGACAAAATGTCTGACAAAAATTAATTTTTTTTAACATTCCATCGTCTACAGTTTCACTATGTTGACTATATATATTTAGGTACAAACAACCGATCAAACCCAATATATGTAGTTTCAAGATAGATATGTGAGCTACAAATGTTCTGAACATAGTTTTTAAATCGGAACACCAGTTTGTAAAATTGTATGAGTAATCTAGGTTAGCGTGTGTTAACGGAGTTAACATTTACAATCGCTAATCTTGGTCGGTGTAAATGCCGCATAATCCTTTCACACTGAAGGTGAATTTCGTATGATATTCTTATATTTTGACCATAGATAAAGGAAATAAGTAGATATCGCATAGGCGTTGTCAAGTACTGCCACTAGGTGCTGTGTTGTCGTTTTGTAACTTTCATTGACGTTTCTCATAACATTCACTGCCGTTTATTCAACGGTGTGTGACATTTTTTCAATACAAAAATAGATTCATTATCCAGGTAGTGCTATTCGAACAACTAATTTAGTTTTTTTATATCGTGTTTCCCACTTTCTAATTCAAATGCATTTTGGTTATGTGCTTTTTTGGTGTACTGTTATTGTTGGTATTCCTTTATGTTGACTTGTACAGCATCGGTCTACTAAACAAAACAAAATCCCTGTTGATGTTGCCTACCACACCTTTTGTTAGCACCTGTTCTAAATACATTTTGCAGGGTATATTTTGTTTGGGATCAAACGTTGTAATTATTGCATTCAGCTCCATCTAGAAAATATCCCATTGAACAAGAAATTTCCCACGGCACGTGCGATATCTAGTTAATTCCTTTATCTATGATTTTGACTGTGTGTTCCATGATAAAAGTACCCTATGAATCCATCTTGCGCCAGGCCATATGTCAGAAATTTGCTGGGCGAAATGTTAAGTCTATATATATGTTGTGGTGTGTGTATGTGATATATCAACCGGAGAGTAGCAGACGTGAGGTATGCTCTTTTTGTTTTGTATTTTCTACAAAAAGTATTGGGGTTTACAGACTTTATTTGCTATTTTGCTGTGGCCGTCGGTGGAGCAATGGTTAGTGTGCGCGGCTCTTGTACATGAGATCCTGGGTTCGAACCCTGCTCTGACCACCTTCAAAAAAATTTCTTTCGGCGGCGGTCACCTCGCATAGTGACGGCGACACTATCGAGTATATAGCCATGAAAAAGCTTCTCAAAATACCGTTCGGAATCGGTGTAAAACTGTAGGTCCCAATCAGTGAGTGAAAACTGGAAAGCGCACAGCTCAGAGATTGTGAGAAGTTCTCCCCGGTCCCTTCATGGGATGTAATGGGAAACCATTTATTTTTTTTTTTTTTATTTGCTATTTTGCTAACATTAATCTAATTCTATGCGTTTTTCCACAAGTATTTCCCTGCATTTTAAAATAACAACATATTAAGTTAAGTTACATGTTTCTTGAAACCATTTATACTTGCACGTTGTTTAGGTTTGCTCGTTGTTTGGTGACATTTCGAATTGTTTACTGTTTCCGGATCTTCCAAACAATTGCTGCATAAAAAAACTAACGTCAAAATTTGGACTACTTGTCAATTTTGCTCTTAGCGGAAGGGCTGGGATATGTGAGTGCTTATTTTCTTCTTAGAAATTATTTCGTGGTATTATACATATGTATATGTGTGTGTGCGTGCACATAACAAATGTTCCAGTATCTCTTCCCTTCCATTTTCTGTTGTCAGTAAAATAAATTTTGTTAGCACAAACCGTTGGTTTTAACAGAATGGTGTCTTGCTTCCAATGAAGTCTGTTAGATAAGTCTCTATGTGGGGACGAAAAATTGATATTTTATCTGATAATTTAAACTCCACTTTAGGTTCTGTGTCTTATGGCTCAAAAAAATGTATCAGAGCAAAATTTGACCATTTGAGTGGTGAGTTTACTTGCATCCCCAGTGCTACTCGAAATTTTGACAGAATGTACAAATTTCACAATATGCTCTGCATTTCAAATTTTCCTTCCCATAAGAAGTACGTGTATAAAGAATACCGAAAATTTCGACCTTTTTTCATTTGCTTGGTACTCAGATCCTCAGTTCGAAAATTTCGTAATCAAAATCAATTACAGAGTTGTTATGCCAAAGTAATTACGTGCGAAAACAATTGTTTGATAATTGTTTGGACACGGAATTTGGGCATTTCGATTATTTTAACAACCAAACAAAAACTATAAAAATGGAATGCGAAGAGAAAATATTCATGAAATATTTGCAAGGTAATATGTGGGGTAGTAACTCTCTGCGACAAAAGTTTCCATTTAGAGATAAATGCCAATATTTCAGCTGGGCTAACGCTACTACCTTATATTTCAATCACGGCACAGTTTTAACCATAGAGTAAATTTATAGTAGAGCCGCCATTTGTCTCATCTGAGTTTCCTTTCACACTCTTCGCGATGCGGTCGGTGTGATAGAGAGATGTTTGACGAAAAGTGATATACACCAGGTGGAATTACAATAACTTCTTGCTTTAATTTTTCATGCCATTTTGGTGAAAAACTGTGAAATTTAAATGTGTTTTAAACTTTTTTATTGACTGTTATTGTTAGCATACATTTGTGTTGTATTTAACACATTAATTTTAACACACAAAATGAAATGCCGTTGTGGTTATTTTGTTCGTTGTTTTGAACCATTGCCTCTATCTGGTATTAGTAAAGCAATTATTTTCAACATCAAACGTATACATCACACGAGGACAAATGTCAGAAATTTGGTGAGTGAAAGATTTTCTCTACCCATATTTACTCTATGGTTTTAACGGTTTTAACACAACTATTTATTCACCACTCACAAAATTAGTCAACACTATCTAACACCGAGAAAAACTTTCAATAAAACACACAGCCTAGTACTCCGACTCCAGAAATATAAAAATTCACGACTCAGCTCATGGTAGAATTATGTATTAGGTAGTCGCATTAGCAATTCCGTCGTTAAGCTGTCAAAATTAGCTGAATAATGAAAACCACTATGTACACAAAATGTGAAAAATTTTATAAGATTGTCTTACTTGATACAAAGTCTATGCTATTAAATTGTATTTTGGTTGAAATTCTTTGAATTTTATTAACAAACAAAGAGAAACAAAATTGAATTTGACAGCTTACCGACGGAAAAGATGAAAAAACCACAAATCAGCTGGGCTGACGCGTTTACCCGATAGATAATTTTACCATGACTCAGCTCCAACTCCAGCATTTTGAAAATACACGACACCAATCATTGAAATTCTTTGAATTTTATTAACAAACAAAGAGAAACAAAATTGAATTTGACAGCTTACCGACGGAAAAGATGAAAAAACCACAAATCAGCTGGGCTGACGCGTTTACCCGATAGATAAATAATTTTACCAATCACGCGTAATTCACGTGATTCACGATAATCACGCAAAAATTACACACAAAAATAAAACAGGGTTTTTACATGAACTAAAAACATAAACATGGTGTCCCATTACATCAACTGAAGGGATTGGAGAGAGCTTCCCACAATCTGTGAGCTGTGCGCTTCCTAGTTTTACACTCACTGATTGGCCCTACAGTTTTACACCGGTTCCGAAAGGTATTTTTAGAAGCTTTTTCGCCATCACTAAGTGAGTTGACCATCGTCCAAAGAAATGTAAGGTGGTCTGAACCCACGTTCTCATGTACAAGAGTCGCGCACACTAACCATTGCACCAAGTTCTTACCAAAACACTAAAGAAAGTCAGTGCGAATGTTTACATTTGAAACTTTTGATTCCAAATATATTTTTAACGGTTAGACAGTCGACACACGACTCTACTTGTGGTTGGTTTGTGCGGCTCAGTAGAATCTCAAAAGCAAATATCATTTAAATCAGACCATATGTTAAGAGTTACATGCCATGAAAGTTTTGTCACCCTGACACCCTGTAGCGAGACATACGTTGAAACAACGTACCTCTAACTACCATATTCTGAAAGCCTGACTCCTCCCCTACAAATACCTAGTGCGTTCTCAAACAATCGAACCTAGAGTTTAGAAGTTGTGATATTATTACCACTTTTTTGCAAACGGTCCCACTGTAATACGTGTAAAAACTCCTTCACTTGTAGCAGAGTTTCTTGAAATACAGAAGATCCCAGCAAAAAAAGAGTATATCAAGAAGTAGAATTTGCACCACAACTCCTTGGTAAGATGTAGTGCTAATTTAGGTGCAGAAGTACTTATTTTAATGTTGCGTTGTCCAATGCAGCACTACTTCTTGTTTAACTGTTTGGAAGTGCAGTTTATGCTAAAATTTTTATGCTATATTTCGTCCGCAAACGAGCAACCAAAACTATTATTTCAACAATTTGTAAATTTCTTGTCATTTGAAACTTGCAACAAGTGTTATGCTATTAAAAAGTTCCGACTTTAAGCAACAACTTAGGGTTTAACTAATTATTTTATTAATTGTCCTTTTATTAGTACTCCAAAAGCAATTTGAAAGAAAGTAAATACAAATTAAATACAAGTACATAATATATTTAGGCATCTTTGTACTTGTCCACTATCCCTTTAGCTCTTTAATATATTTGCATCATAATACTCATAATGGATGTGATGCAAATGTAGATTTTTCGGAGTTGTTATTGATCAGCGTCAAAATTGCATTAAATATGCACATAGTGTTGCAGAAGATTTACAAAAATAATAACATCTACTAAAACTACTTCATTTTATTTTTGCTGGGATGATTAACGACTCTTTGTTATAGGGAAATGTTATTAGAAGCCTTCCAAACAAAGTAGTAAGAAAATCGAAATTAATTCACCCATTCGAAAATATGCGTGACTCACGCGAAAATAGTGCTCACGCACACTCACTCACGCAAAGATTGGACTCACGCACGAAGATTTTTTCAGTACTCACGTTCACGTACGCTCACGTGAGCAAAATATGGTTCCCCTCACGTTCACGCGTGAATCACGCGTGATTCACGCCAATCACGTGACTCGTGCCCATCTCTAATATTTACCTCACAGGCCACCACCCGAAGACAGAAGCCAAGAAACGTACAATAAAATTCAACATATAGTGCAGTGACAACCAGCCTTCTATCTGCTCCAATGTGGGGAAGATACAACTACATCCCTATGTATGTAGGTCTATAAGTACTACATAGAAGGGTCTGTCCTGTTTCTGGGCGGATGCATGTGCGTATGTCGGCAGTAACGTCAAAGTAATAGGCAACATAAAAAAAATACACACACTCTGTAAGCAGCGTGGGTGCTGTGGTCGTACGACGACAGCAAAGAAAACTTTCATTCATAATTCAGATTCAGCAGCCGCGGTCGCAGTAACAGCCATAATAAAGCCGATAGTGACAGAGACCGAAATAGATAAATATACTCGCCGCAGAGCTCAACACCCACACATGTTCAGCTGCCACCGTTACACGCTGGTTTTATTTTTGTAGTATTTTTGAGACGTGCACGATAATGTTGACGCTGTCCTTCTACCGCCCACGCCCACTACAACATACCTCTCTCCTTCTCTCTGATTTTGCCACCTGGTATTTTCCAAATTTGTTGTTGTTTTTGCAATTTGTGTATTGTTTGTTAACGAAAATTTGTATGTATTCAAGGCGAATCTAGAGTGAAATCCATGCAAATACAAAAAGAGGAAGTGAATGAAGAAGACAAAGCATACACACACATAGACGTAAACTTTGCAACAAAATGTAATAGGAAGTTGGGGGGTAATCGTACTAATCCAATGTAGATGCACAGTGGTCAAAGGAAGTTGGTATGTAATCGACATTTGGTGATTTATCTTAATATGTATATTCTTTGTTAACTTTCATAGCGCTCTTGACGAAACATAAACGAATGTGGATCTACTAGTATACATTCAAAAGCTATAATCCAAGTGAGACTTTTAGATAGCACTAGCTGTTTCTTTTTCTAATTGAAATCGCCTCATATTCTCTGTAATCGGAAACCACTTTTGCACAAACTACAGTTGCAACTAGTAACAGTAACGTAAAATTCGAAAGATGTTCCTACTTAGCTAAAGATATAGAAGGTAAATTTCAACTTAAAAGCCAGACTTCATACTTTCACAAAATTGAAACTCGACACTATGGTATTTTACACGTACATTTTAAGGTTTAAAATCGCGACTTTATAACAAAAATAGTAGAAAAACAATAATTCACAAAATCATTAACAATTTTCGCATATGATCTATTATTATGTTTATTGACAGATTGTTAAAACATACAGTCTGTTCTCATTTCCCGATAGAAATAGCCAAACAATTGTTCATAATATAAAAGTTTTTCTTGCTATGAAAGGGAAGGTAAGTATATTCGTTTCCGATAATAATTTTAAGCCGAAAGCTGTTATCGATTTCCTGAATAAAGGAGAATATAATGCCATGTGACTATAACGGAACAATTCAGAAAGGCAATTATGTACATTGTATAATAATAAGCGTGTTTTGGTTACACCGCTTGCTTATATATTCGCTTGTTTTGTATGAAGCACTTAGCGAGAACTTAGCGACGAGAATCATTTTCGCTAAGTTTAAAAAAAATTTCTTTTGACATCTTTAACCGTTTTCAACACTTATTCATATTTTTGATTAAAATGACTTAGCGCTAAATTGCCGTTTTCTTTGCAACTTAGCAAGCGACAATCGCTTGCTTGTAACCAAACCACGACTATTATGTAGTTACCACAGTACAATTAAATGTACACCACTTGTGACCCAATATGGCAAAGTTGAGCCACTAGTTCTTAAAGCGAGAGTGGATGATGTCATAAAATGGATGATATCTAAACGGGATGATAAAAGGGAGAACTATATTGGTAACCGCCAAAAGTACATAAGCTCTTGTACATAAGAATTTGGTTTCGATCCCTGCTCTGACTACCTTACATTTTCTTCAGTCGTTAAATCCCAATTCGAATTTATCAACTGAATTTGCGGTTTGAAATAATTAGTTCCGTGAGTGTATGCATCCCTTCCAAATTTACCTGTCCGGGATATGAGTGGAGAAGTTTATCTTAGAAATATACAGCGAGGATTGCCTTAGGTGGGGATTGGTGGGCAGCCATTTACCCTACAAGCTAATCTAGTGGTGCCAGGTGAAAGATAACCCCCAAACCGTCTGTAGGGGTTGCGCGAAGGGCATAAACCATTGAAACCATTGCTGTACATACCCAGTAAACTATTTTCGGTTATAGACCCCATCGTCCCCCGATGGCCGTTTTACACGAATATAGGACCACTGTGGCTCTTCTGATCGCATCCAAATGGTTTTCTTGAAATTAAGCTTTCTGTCAAGAATCACACCTAACATATTGCATTATCTTTTGCAACGACAATGACTGAGTATACCGAACCTTCTGCGTCCTGGTAAATAGTACGAGTTCGATTTTCTCCGGATCTACCCACTTAGATAGTCTCCTGACATTTTTCCTGCACTTCAATTGCCAGGCCGCAACCATATGCCACGACTGTGCAACCTGATCCCTCCATCTCAAGCAAAACACTATCCAGTGCTAAATTTCAGGGAAATTGAGATAATACTCCCCCTTGGGGTCTTAAAGTCGTATGACCCAGAGACGGGGTTTTGCGTTTTGGCCAGTTTCACAGTTCAAACTTCTCCATTTGAATGTAGTTTAAATGCCCGACGCTTGTCATTTAATATGAAAAATGTCTGTGAGCTTTTAAATAGAGCTTTTAAATGACGGGTGAGAAACTCGTCCTTGTGAAAGTAATCCATAGATCAATTTAATGATCTTCTGGTCGACACAAAGTGGTTTTATCGATATTTGACGTTGTTAAAGGCGCCTTCTACATCGACAAATGCGACAAGAGTGTAGTATTTATTTAATTAGATTTCTCTATGAAGCTAGAGCGGGCAGAGCAAAGAAAAAAAAGCGTTTATTGCTCGGTTGCCACAACAATACTTTGATTGATTTGTATTAATTTATTAATCGCAACCGTTCATGTAATTCTCCCAAATAAGTTCATATATCGCAAATGTGTATCATGTTGTTGCAACAAAATTACATTTGCCGGAAGTTAAACCCCGTTTGCGATAACCGAAATTAGCCATTTTTCTAATGAGAGCACAGATTACGAAGAACGTAAATTTCACTCATTCTCTCGACTGTATACACAGTCTTATCCACTCGTATAGCATACAAGTGATCACACGCTCTAATGCTTCTACCTTATCGATATATCTTGGATGGGTTTGCAGTTTGCTGCGCTTTTAGTTGTAATTTGAATGCAAAGCGAGACAGACGTCTAGCTATACAGTGAAAAAATAAACAAAAATTACAACTTTTCTTAAAACAAACTAAAACATAAAAGTTGGAAATTTAAACAAAAAGATCTTATGGAGGCCATAAATAAAAGTTTTAATTACAACTCGGT
The DNA here is from genome assembly GCA_963931995.1 of Phaonia tiefii. Lineage (NCBI taxonomy): Eukaryota > Metazoa > Arthropoda > Insecta > Diptera > Muscidae > Phaonia > Phaonia tiefii. The sequence continues at coordinate 294,122,624 of OZ008369.1, read as the reverse complement.
TGCTGTAACCAAAAGAACAGTTGGTGGAACCGTTTTTTGTTTCTCACAAACGTTTTGTCAGCATTAATTTTTCATAACTCGTTTGCTGCAAACATTTTTCGGTTCTCCCAAACGAAATGACATGTATGGATTAACAGAAGTTCCTTTCTCCCAACTACAGTCCCCAAACAAACTGCAGTTATCTGAGATTTCGTTTGTTCGTCCTCCTTGCTGCCAATTGGAACAGGCTGGCATTTGAAGGAGAATGATTATTGGCTATTTTGATTTTTAAAATTACTTTATATCCAATAAAGTAGTTTTGATTTGAAGAACACAACGATTTTCTTTCATCATCCCAATTCTGGCAGAAAAAAACTGGCGTAAAAAACAAGTAATACTGTCGCCAGCCCAATGACTTCCGGCGAGAATTTGGCGGAACTGAATACATATGCACACTTTTTACATCTTACTCTATGGTTTTGATCACAGAGTAAGATATAAAGAGTGTGCATTTGTGTTCAGTTCAACCAAATTCGGTTGATTCGGTTTTTTATGCCTGTTTTTTCAGCCAGAATTTGGACGTAATACAAAAAAAAATTATAGAAAATTTTTGTGTTCTTCAAATCAAAACTAATTTATTACATACATTTTGATATTAGTTTTATTACATTTTAATTGTCATAAGAGCCAATAAAGTCAAATTTAAAATCAGTTTTTCAATTCGGCGATCACTCATTCTCATGGAAGTTCTATCCTGTATCAAGTTTGCAGATAGGAGTTCGATCAGCTGTGTCATCGAAACCCCCTGGTTTTGATACAGTTTTCTTATGCCAGTTTTTTTCTGCCAGAATTTGGACTTAATACAAATAAAAATTAAAGAAAATTGTGTTGTTTTCGTCAAATCAAAATTAATATACGAGTATTTATAAGGTTATAAGTGGTGGAAAAAGTAATGTTCACTCGACACCTTCCATCCTTCGATCAAAACAAAAGTATCCTGTGATGCAGAGGTGACATCAAGGACCTCTTGTCCATCGTTAGTAATAAAGTTGGGTCCATTGCGCGTGTTACAAACATAAAGGTAGTGGAGAAAAAATACTCCAAAAGTTTCACTCTTTTATCATTTACATTGGGTGTGTGAACATGAATGCCTGCACAAATAAGGAGACCCGCTTTATCATTCTCTGCCTCATCAATTAGCGTCCTCAGCTGAAGGGACGGCCGGAGTCCAGTAGCTTCATAAGCTATATAGGCTGACGCTTACCAGATGTGACTATTGTTCGTCTCCAGACTGGTAGCGTAAACGTTTCTATTGTAATAGTTAGATAAAATAAAAATATTTAATAATTAAATTGTCTGAGCGTTCGGTCGTATTTTCAATTAATTTTATTGTTCGATATTTCGCTACCCTTTGGATAGCATCGTCAACAAAATAAACACAATTATTAATAAATTGTGTCGTAATTGAAAATACGACCTAACGCTCGGACAATTTAATTTTTAAATACTAGACGAAAGGTTGGATAAATCATCACATATTAAAATATTTCTTGGCAAGTATGTACCTTTTCGTCGTGCCTATGGCTTTCAAAGCGAGAAGCCTGTAATCAGTCGCCGTCACTAAGTGAGGTGACCATCTCCATGGTCAGAACAGAGTTTGGATCTACATTCTCAGTTACAAGAGTCCCTCACGCTACCCACTAGAATGTTAACATTTCTTGTTTTTTATTTCAGTTTGATCATCGGGAATTAAGGACTGGAATTATATTTCACAGATGGCAAGTTGCAAATGTCCTTTCAACATCTGTTGATCTAAAAATAACATAATATTGAGGCATCATATTCGTGTACTCCAACGAATTTACGCCCACAGTATTTCATATTTTATTTTAAATTCAAATTGAAGTTCATTCATAGAATAGGGTGACTGGGTATTGGCTGCGAAAGGTTCGGGCGATGAATAGTTAGATGACGAGTTTGTCACCCAAAATCGAGTACAACAACATTGGAGAACATGGAATATTTAAAAGTTCTAACCATTGGTTTGAACAAGACAAGACAAGGATACATCAGTGTACAACTCAACTTTGAAAATTGCGTGGGACGGCCAGCCGTTGTTGTGTTGCTGTACGACATCTATGTATATATATACCCTAGATATGTGGGTGTATGTAAGTTAAGATGGTACTGTTGTTGCGTTTTTATACAACTTCATGATGTATTCACATATTCACCCATATGTATGTATAGTATACATAAATATGTGTGTATATACGTATGTAAGTATACAGTTGCAAATGTGGGTATATAAAAAACTTATTATATATGTAATAGGTTGTACTAAGAAAAGGGTTTTTTCGGAATTTTTTCTCAAATGCCATTTAAAATCGACCGTAGTGTGGCAAAAAGAAAAATTTCAAACTTCGTGCCATGACGACCATATAATGGAGACAATATTATTGAAGCCTTGACTGTGTTTTTCCCATGGCTGCATTTTGAAATTCTGATCATAAAGGAATTCTTACAGTACTAAATAAAATTTTGCCAGATATCCCAAATTCTATTCTATATTAAAGGCTTGATTACGGGAATGTCAAACTTTTTTATTGCGCGAGTTTTCTACCGGCCTCTGAAGTTCCCACCATAGATAAAGTAAACTTATAGATGAAGCACAAGTGGAAAATTTTAGGGTAATGGGTAATATTCTAGATGTCGTTGAACGCAATAAAGGGGATTTTTTTGTTCCCAAAAAAAGTGATATGACATTAAAATTCTAAAATTTCATTTCAAAAGAAAAAATAATTAACAACAAAAATATCACTTCGAAACAAGAATACAACACCTTAGAGTAGAATATCTGATGGCCATCGAATTGCAAAGCCATGTCACCACCGTCTATATCCTAATAAATTGGTTCTTCCTCCGGTTCAGCTACTATTGTTTGTTGGGAGTCAACTCTAACACTCTAACAGTTTTGGCATCTGCGACCACAGAAGTTGATACAGTTTTTGGGCGGGGAAGTTTTTAGATTAAAAAGGCGTTTCGGCATGTTCATCTTTTTGGCGGTCTTACGGGTTTTCTCCTATTGATATTCCAACACCGGCCTCATGGGTTTGAAATAGTTTTTTATATAAGAAACAAATGCTATTATGTATATTAAATCATTTAAATTTTGTCACATTTTCCCTTGCTTCATAGAATAATACATACCATAGAAGCTTTTATTCGCTCAATAAATTAAACGTCATAGGTACGATGGAAAGTAAACATTGAATGGTGGAAAATATAGGTTCAATAATACCAGATAGTGGCAATAGTATACAACGATCAACAAAGGAACAACAACCGAATTTAGTGTTTTTGTGGCAAACTAGTTGTGTTAAATACAATACAAATGTATACCAACGATAAAAGTCATCAAAAAGTGAAAAATACATTTAAATTTTTCAGTTCTACACTAAAACGACAAGAAAAAGTTAAGTGAACATATTTTGTAACTCCACCTGGTGTAAGGTAATTTTAAATGTAATTTTGCTCTCATTTCCACAAACCTACGATGAAAAGTGTGAAATGAAACTTCAGATGAGAGAATAAGTTTATCTATGTATGTATTATTCTATGCCTTGTTTAACTTCCTTTCAAAAAAATTTCCCACAATTTTGAATGAGAATTATGGGAAACTTCAATGAGAGTGACAGTAGTACAGGATAGCACCTAGGATAGCAAAATTGGCAAATGTTTGCGCTATATCTAGTATTACCTTTATCTATGGTTCCCACCCACTAGTAAAGGCTTTTTCAATATGGATGGTCCACCAAGTGGCAATGCAAGTCACTGTAAATTGCTATCATCATCAACGGAGAACGCTACGTGCTACACAGTTGACGCAACAATGAACATTCTGCACGATCGATTTGGGGCATAGATATCTCACGCAGAGACGACGTGAGCTGGTCACCGAAATCGTGGGATTTGACCCCATTAGTTTTTTTCTTGTTGGGTTTCCTTAGGTAGCAGGTCTATACCAATAAGCCGCAACCGATCGAAGACTTTAAAGTCACCATAACCCGAACCATAGTACAAATTCCGCCTGCTATATATACCATAGTTATTGCAAATTTTATCTCTCTAAAGCATAGATGTGCAGCTAGTACTCTTTTGAGTCATCGTGTTTTCACACCGATAGTAGCTTGATCGTTTTTTCACACCAACATGTCCGAAAGCTTGCTGCTTGTTTACCGATTCAAAGTCAGTTGCTGTTCTGCATTCACACTACACTTAAAAAATAAATTTTAATTGCCATGGACGAATATAAAGAAATTTTTATGTTTGTAAATGGCAAAAATCATAAATGGAAATAATCATTGGAGATGTTGATATTTGATTTTTTTTTTAAGATTTAGTTTTAATTTTTAATTTTTTTAATTTTAATTTTTTACTCAGTGTACTACTTTTGTTTTCTCTGCTTTTGTTCTGCTTGCTCCGTTCAACTTAACACAGTCGCAAAATTCGTAAAACTGATTTGAAATGCGTTTGTGTCAGTTTGCACATGTCTGCTCTAAAGCGCGCCACACACCAAAGATGCGTCGGTCATTTCAACGATCTAACCACACATAATGTCACTGATAAGCCTTTGAAATATAAATTCGTTGATATGTCACACGTCACTTGATTTATTCAATTTTAACATCTAACTCCGTTCCAATGGATACCCCTTTTATAATTTTTGACAATTACCAAATCGTATTTTTCAGTACACCCTATGTCCTATACACAGATACATAAATTGTTGTATTTTGTATTTTTGTGTGTTTAATATGATATCTATAATCGAAAATATTTGTAGGTTTTGTTAGAGTGCTTAAGCCAGAGTTCTGGACAATCAAATGATATAAAAGAAAAACCAGCAAATTTCGCAGAATTGTCTGAATACAGTTAAAGGCCATGTTAGACTATCAGTGCAAATAGAACGTTCCGCGGAGAGAGAAATAGTATAAAACTCTATTCCATTTTAAATAAACTCTGCATTCGATTTACACTATCAGTTTTGGAGAATGTAAAATCATCTGTATGCAAAGTGACATGCAAAAAACAAGTTATAAAAATCAAATAGAATAGAGGAAGAAGAAAATTTTTAAGAATGATTAAGCATTTTAAAAAGAACACGAAATAAAACGTTCCCCCGTCCCACCGTTTTCTTTGTTTTTTGTTTATTTCATTCATAGTTTTTTGATCTGCCAATTCGTTCTTCTCAAGTTTACACTATTCTATTCGCACTCCGCAAATGAATATTTTGACATACCGAACGATTTCTCTGGCCTTTAGATTTACTTGACGATGTCGGTGGTATGAACAAATTTAAGTTAATGTGAGTTTTAAATTAGCCATTTTTTCCCCTAAACCTTTTTTTGCGATTGTCAAACCTCCGTATCTCGCGTTGCCACCTACTGTAACGCCACCATGTGTACATCATTGTATCTGTACTTTTCTCAATTACAAGTGATACAATCCAATACTATAATTGATTATACCACAGCCACTACAAAACTCAAGACACAGATGTAAAAACCGACGCAGAAAAATAAAATTGAAATTGAGTCATCGGTTTTGAAATCTATTTATTGTACATACATAAAATGAATGATTCTATATACACTAACTACCGGAAGTTACACTGTATTTGGCGCTTTAATTGACATCGAGACAACAAAAGGAATCAATAGACTTTCTCCGCTCACACAAAGCCAGCGTTGACAGGCAACTAAACTGCCAACGACGATATATATGAGTACGAGATCTTCTATTGTAACAGGAGCGTAGACAAATACAACTCAAATGCTACGAGTACTATACTTAGTTTTCATACGAGTATTTTTTAAAAAATTTATGCATTTATCCAATTGTGATTCTAAATAGTCCCATATTTAACCTTAGTTAGCCTCTGGCAATTAGTTTCATTCATCTAAATTGACCGACCCATTCACAAATACAAGCGTTTAATATATACGACATATACACATGTACACGAATCGGTGGCCCACTCAATCTCCCTGTGCCCCCGGACACTACAGCATTATAGCTCGGATACCCGCACTACATGTGTTCATTGGACTTTACTACTACCGCACCAGTAATGGCTGCGAATTCATTACAAAGTTGTCTGCCCATTCGTCCCACTGACTGTTAGTTCGCCGACGAATTTCCAATCGTTTACTGAGCTTCTTCACATCGCTCCTTGTTTCTTTCGGTTCAATTAAGGGTCACACAAAATTCTACGAAGGAAACCGAGACAAATATATATTTATTGAATGAGACTCCAGTGAAAGTGTTTTTATTTGTTTTGGTCATGACAGAAGGGTGGGTTGCTCGAGCAGGGAGTCACCCGTAGTGGTGTCATTGCTTAGTAATAGTTGGGATGTCTAAGGTCAGGGGTTATAGTTCAGAAAGGGAGGAACACAATCTGGTGTTATACAGTTTGTAATAAAATGAATTGTTGCAACAATAAAAATGTTCGTATGGCATCCAAGAATAATGAAATTGTGAATTGGAAAGTAACTTAAATTGATATTTAAACACAGCATATGCCTTGCTCCACTCTGAAGGGAATTTCAAGTTGTACACAGATAAAAACCATCGGTTTTATTACCCAATTTGGGGTTGGTGAAAAGGCGACAAAAGTGCAATAGTGCAAAGCGGCGGTAATAAGTAATTAGACATACAAATTCTCTACGCATAACCGTTTATAAGCTTTGTTAAACGCAGCAATGGTTAGTGTGCGCGCCCCTTGTGCATGAGATCCTGGGTTCGATCCCTGCTAAGACCACCCTAAATTTCTGTCGGCGGCGGTCACCTCGCATAGTGACGGCGACACTATCGAGTTTTTAGCCATGAAAAAGACTTTTAAACATACCGTTCGGAACCGATGTAAAGCTGTAGGTCCCAATCAGTGAGTATAAAACTAGTAAGCACACAGCTCACTGGTTGTCAGAAGCGCTCCCCAATTCCTTCATGGGATATAATGGCAAACCATTTATTTTATTTATCAAACTTATAATCATTTCTTTTTTAATACGTATGAGTAATTTCTACGGGGATACATTTCTCCGGAACCGAAAAAATATCCCATCCGTTAGTATTTGCGACAGTAATAGCTATAAAATTACGTTTACGAAAAAATAATTTTTGAATATTTAATGGGAAAGCATTAAACCATCACTCATATGATATTCCATGAAAATAGTCATTGTTTCATTCCAAATCGAATTGGGTGTTTCGTTTGATTTAGCCGATTATTAATCGTATAAAAATAAGAAATAACATCACATTTCACGCACACAATTTTCAAATCTTTTCAACCGATCACCTGTCCATACCTTTGAAAATGAATTCTTCGAATTTTTCAATAATTTCGACGCCAAACAAATTTGTTACTAAAATTTAAGGTGCTGATAACCAGAATTGCACATGTGAATTTTTTTTGTTTTTCCGATGAGGGGGTGGGTGTCTGAGATGCGTGTGTAAGCGCCTAAGAAAAATGGGAACTATGAACTTTAACGTTATACTTTGAATTGGGGGGAAATTCATGGAATGAAATTAAGGTGTTGATTTTGAAACAATAAAATTACTCGTTTGATTACTTATTCTTATGCAGATTATAAATGTATTTTTGGAAATCGAAATTCCAATTCCAATAATTAGATTAAACACTTTACACATATACATGTGTGTTAGTGTGTGGGGAGGGGAAAGTGTTTAAGATTAAAAATATAATTGGTGGTACTTAGGTGGGTTGAGGTTTTCATCACAATTGCTATGAGTTTTTGTTATTATTGGTGTAGTTCGGATATGGCAACACATTTAACATTTCCATGCGATGAGTAATATGACCGACCGACCCACTGCCGGAACGGCGGAATCATACACACATTCACTGTGGCTTACGCGTCAATTGCATATCATTTTTTCCTTGCTTCTTTGGAATTTAAATATGAATAAATAAATAAAATTAAATTGCGAATTCATTGATTAGTTACGGTGGAAATGCAAAAAAAAATCATGGAATTTCTTAATATCAGGCAAACGGAAATAGTCAAGTTATGATTATGGTATCCGATGTGTGTGCGTGTTAGAATGAGTATGTATATGTCATGTACATTTCCGGTTTGACATTTAAAGTTTCAACCACCAGTAGCAGCAAAGGCTTTGTAATGCATAACCCAGCTGAAAATAAGACAGAACTAGAAGTTATTTACGAGGATTATATGCGAATGGTGGTGGCTGTGACAATGGTATCTGGGTATTCCCCAAGTCTTTGAATGTATCAAAATCTGGGTACATGATGAAATAATGGATGATGGATGGATGGCAACAACAACGGAATGTTGGAATTATCGACTTTTCAGTGGGTGTTGGTACTAAGGAATCTTCGATCGATACTAATTCGCATATGTAAAATAAGAGTTTGCATACATACGATTGATGATCTACCGATGGTATCAATTCAGACACAGTAGTTAGGTATAGTAGTCATGCCAGAGAGTGTGCTTAATTGAATTGTTTATTATTCCAACAAAAACCAACCATTTTTCAATTAGAAAAATTTTCCTGATCTTTTAAGCTTGTAGTATGAACTTCTCATATACTAAAACTAACAAAAATCGGCCATAAAAATCAAACTAAAAACAAAATTTACATTTTATTTTTGTTTCGTATTTTTCCACTTAAAATCGCATTATTCATGAAGTATTTTGCAAGATAAATAGAGAAAACAACTGTTTTCCCGTTACATCCCATGAAGGGATTAGGGAGAGCTTCTCACAATCCGTGAGCTGTGCGCGTTCTAGTTTTACACTCACTGATTGGAACCTACAGTTTTACACCGGTTCAGAACGGTATTTTGATAAGCTTTTTTAAGGTAGTGAGAAGAGGGATCGAACCCACGTTCCCATGCAAAAGAGCCATCACCGTCGGTCAAATAGAGATAACCGGTAAATCTCTGCAACCAAAATTTCCATGTAAACATAAAAGAGAATATATCTTGCGGAAAATTTCAAAAAGCTTTAGCATCAGAATCGGTTACATTTGGCATTTATTGTACCATAGGCTTATCTTGAGAGTGCGTTCTTGAAAAAAATCGACCACATGCGCAAGTTTTCTTAAATTTTAGTCTTCTACTTTTCCTGAATCAACAAATTTGTTCGCGTCGTTTGAGTACGACTTCTTCAAAAGATTCCAAAATTCGTATTTTACGGGACACATAAATATGAATTTTCTCAAAAATTTACAACCAGAGTTTTCATACCGGTGAACTTCCAACTGCAAAGCGCATAGGGCTTAAAAGCACATGCATACAATGGTTCAGTTCGACTTCCATTTTTTTTGTTGCGTTTTTATTATGGCATTTCATGTCATTTATTTGGAATTCTACCGGAAGTTGTAGGCGAGTCAATCGCCGGCTTGTGATATGAGACTGTAATCGCATTTTATACTGTTGTTGTCACCGATATCGTTGTTGTTGTTGTTGTTAAGTACTTGATGCCGCATAGCACAATCCAACCAACATACTATGTACATAGAAGACTGAAACTTCCGTTTAATAAAATTAATTTGCATATCAATACGAGGACAAGAAAAGCCGCCAACCAAATCGTGGAACCACCAGCAAAGGTTTTCATTCACAAAAACAAAAATCACCAAGAAGTGGCTTAATTTTTGCAATACCCCTTGTCAAACGATCGTCCGAGGGGCTGACTGGATGAGTGACTGACTGGGTGTTATTTACACACGCACAACGTCATCATCATTCTCTTCGCTTTCCCTGTCTCTTCATCATCGTCTCTGTCACTGTCTCCGTCATCATAAGCATTTTGTTTACACTTTAACTGAATGGTATAAATTGAAGTGAACGGATGTATTGGTTTGAATTCAGTCACATTCAAATGAGTGAATGGCGCGCAGTGGACAGCTACAGCGAACCAGTCAGTCAGTTAGTCATTCATTTACTCAACTTACTAACTCGCCGACCGCCTTTGTTCGTCCAGGCATTTTTGTTGTCAGTTGGGGCAGCATGTAAGTCATATTAAATAACAAGTCGTAGATTTTTGGCAGATTATATGACATAGAGATGACAATTTGAAATTATCCCCACTGTACATTCTGGTACACGTTTGTGTTAAGCCCCGTATTTAGTTTATATGAAATTTTCGTTCCCATAAGAAGCACATGTATTAAAAAATAATAAAGATTTCGTGAACTGAATGTTTCGTTTATTTGTTTGCGACCGGAATTTTGATATTTCGATTATTTTAACAAACAAAAGTAGCATCACATGTTTTGAAATTAAACTGGAATAGGGAGAGTTGTTCCTGAAATATTTGCAAGGCAAATTACTTACGAAAATTTCGCAAGAATTTAATACGGGGTTTTATACAGTCATTCTTACCGCCCCATTATGTATTGTGATCATTTTCCAATTCACCCTATTCCAAAGGTAATAATGTATAAGGGATAATAATAATAATAATATAAGTATATGTGGAGTTGGCCGGCCCAAACTATTTTAAGAAAGTGTTCCAGCAGGTAACCCTTGATGGTGACAAACTCTTGTACATATCAATTCCCGCAATAATCAACTTTCGTTTTTCCCTCATGAAGAACATTCTTAAAAACTAAAGTATAGAACCCAATCTAAGAATCAAAAATTAAGAAGCAGCGAGAAGTTCTTCGCAATCCGTTCATGGCTTGTAAATAGCATACATGTTTTTTTTTTATTTGCATTCAATTTTAATTTGTATTACTTTATCTAATGCAAATGCAACAGAATTACCATTGTTCAGAAGAATTACCAAAATGGAGAATTTGTATTTGCTCAGGCAATGCAAATGCAGGTTGTGGAATCGGATGACAATTGTAATGAAATATGGGAATGCTTTTAATTGTTTTGAATTTGTTTGACTGATGGAAATTCTGTCTTTAAAGTATTTTATACGTAGAGGGTTGTGGCTTCGATAGATATTGCCTATAGATAAATCAAAAACCATAGATGGTGATAGATAAGGTAAAATTAGATATGGTAAAATTTCCCTGGAAACAAAAACTATTGAAGAAACAATATAACCATGCTTTCTTGCATTTTCAATTGTCAACAAATATCAAAAGCGATATGCTTTTCTATTATTTATATTCTATTTGCAAACTTATACAACAGAATCGAAATAAAAATGATGTACAAGTGCTTTTTCGTTGCATCCGAGTGAAAATTTTTCGCACGGAAACAGCCTTTGCCCTCTGGTGAAAATGGTGATTAAAAAATTTTTATTTATCTATTTATTGTGGAAGTGGGAAGAGTGACAACGTTAGCAGCGATTATCACCAGCTAATTTAAATCGATTAACCGGGTTTTACTCAGTTTGCGTCAAATGCCCTTAAAGGATTAATTAATAGCCCTAACCCTCTGATTGTGTTGATCAACAACGTATTCCGAATGTTACCGGCCTGGTTGTGGTTATAGACTTAGGTTCGAGATTTTGCGAAAATTTGTGTTTATTTCAATTTAACGCTCATAAGTATCACTCAAACGTAATTATGTATATCATAGTTTACTTCCAGTCACGTATTGCTTATTCTTTCATTACACTCTGTTCTATAGGAGTATTCCAACTACCAAGCCGATCAGCTGCGACATTGAGAGCACCACTTTTCAATGTAAGTATCTCAACGTTGCCAGATCCAGCTAAACCAGTCAGTAACTGGTATTGCAATAGTGGAACTTCAGGACCAAAGTAATTCACTTCATCAATAAGTATAATTCGAAACCCTATTTCCAGAGCTCAAGATGTTTTTTTGGCTTTCCCTTACCCTTTTAACCACGCCTTAACGTGAAACTTGATTAAAATACTGTCACTTAATTTTCTCAACTGTGTGTAACTTTGCCATCCCCGATGTGGCATGTGGGTATGCAAAAATGTACGCTAAATAGTCACTCAGCCCAGTCACTGCCATTCCTCACATACAAATACACATAAAACACGCGGTCGTTAAACACGTCAAGTGATGACACACATACGCGACGTAACGTAAATTTATACATGCATGCGTGTTTAAATGTGTGTAAGTGATGAATGAATGAAATCTTGTCACAAGTGTAAAAGCCCACATTTTTTGTTCTATTGTTGCTATTGATTCGTTACAGTAGGTATTTTGAACGGGCGAAGTTGACGTCGTTTTTGTTGCTGTAGTTATTTTAAGTTAACGTGTGGGTTTTGGGAAGCGATTAAGAGAAGAAAAAACAACAACTAGCAGTTCCACCACCGCAAACAAATCAACTAAATCTCTCCATATTTGACATAATTTCTTATTAACAACAAGATTTCATTAAAAATAACGTAATTCATAAAATAGAATTTCCGTAGATCAACATTATAGCGAAGCGTACACATGCAACGCAGCGCCAACCACACAGAAAATATGTACTATCAACACCTCCTCTATAACACCGAAACATTAATACAGTACAAGCAGCGGTGATAATCCCTTGTGAACGTTGCCACCCTCTCCCACTTAATAATCAGCAGCATCGCTTTGCCATCACCCGCTTTTGATGCAGGCGTCAACCTTGCGCGTATGTTTTTCTTTTTGCTGAACTTGAACTGTTGTATTTCTGTGTGTGCATGTAAAAATGTCATATAGTTTATACGATGTGCATGCCAAGGTCAGTTAAATATACACATACCACAAAACTCTCCTTCATCGTCGTACCCTGTTCATTCCTTGGAGGAGGGGAGGTGTCCAACTTTGAGTGCATATTTTGTATAGTTATTTTGAATGTACTATATGGACATTCTCATCCACAAAGAACCACAATCATTTCATTCATTCATTCTCAGGGAACGAGTATAATGTCCTACTACAGTGCTCTCTTATACCCGGGTTAATCCACCCGTGGGGTTGGGAACTTGTTTGAATGCTTTTAGTTATTCACACATACACGCATACATATATATTTTGGGAACACGCGTGTGCACCATCGTCTACAGTCATGAGGGTTTTTGTCTTTGGCAGGTCTAAAAATACAATTTCAATTAAAACCTTAAGTTGAACAACATAAAATTTCAAAGGAAATCATTTCGCAACAGCAGCAGCACCAACATGGTTTTTGACTTGGCATAGATCCGGTGTCAAATAATGTCAGAGTCAGCGGATATGTGTGTGTGTACCATTCTGGGATAATTGAAAGTTAGGGGAATTGTTTATCGAGTGGTCCCTACTGGTGCATTCAAGGCTTGGCTTAGGTTAGGTTGGGGAAACGGATTCGAAGAATTGGTGCATCGGTTCATGATCCATTCTTGGGCATATACCTAAGCTAGGAGATGGACCTGCCATAATCTTATGTGGGTTATTCCTTGTTTCCATATTCACAGATCATCGACTCCCAACCAAGCCTGTTCATTTGCATTTTTTCATACAAAACGCAGCTGATTATGGTTCCGAAACATATTAAACACTTTAAGTGGACATGATGTTTGAAACTTTGCGACGATATCGCATTGATCGCTGCCTGAATATCAGTGAATATCGTTCCACCTTCATTGTTCAGCCATTTTACAAATTCTGTGATCGCCTTCGGCGAAAGTGCTATTCAATATGGGGAGCCCTAGTCCCATTCTTCCATCGGCTCTAGATTCATCATAATAGCAGTTGGATTACTCGGACGCCATCGACTAGAAAGTCTTTTGTCCGTGACTCTTTATGGGATAGATGTGTTGCCGTCGGTTCTTTGTTTCGTTGGTGGGTATCCCGTCAGCTTTCCATTATTATGCTGGCTTGATTTCTGATACTCTTGGATACACTTTCCTATTGCACGTAATCATTTCGTTCCTTAATTTGTATCTTAATGTGGTCTAATGAAAGTACTGTATCCTTTGGCCTTGCCGGCCTTATTCAGTGTTCCATATTAGGGGAGAAATCTATAACCCTTATGTAAAGAGACCAACGTCTAGGAGGCTTTCCCAATCTACTTAAGTGGCGCTGTTAATTGGCCGCCTCAAGATTATATTTTGTATGCACACGTGAAGTCTCTCGTCTATAGGAACAAGCCAACTACGATTACTGCCTTGAAAGACAACATTACACGCGTCATTAGTGATGTATCAGCCGAAATGTTGGAAAAGTGTCCCAAAATTGGATTATCAGAATGGACCACGTGAAGCGAAACTGCGGGCAACATTTGCATGAAGTAATTTTTGAAAAGTAAATGGCAAGCTTTGATTTATAGATCCAAATACATACATATATATTTCATTCACTTCTACAAATTTTCTGTTAGTTCTGCAATTTTCCAAAACCAAATGCAAAAAAAAATCATCCATACTATTGAGCGTTCCAATCAAACTCTGCTCCAGCAATATCTGATGTGGGCCGAGGACCATTTTCTTCTACATATAATCTATATACAATACATATCCAAATTCAATATGGATGTTCTCCACTAGAATTTTTATTAGGCCAGTAAATTTGGACTGAAGGCATCATCGCATAATTTTTTTTCAAAAATTCAGCCGACCAAGAAGTAATTGTTAATGATGCTAATTACCGCGACTTGTTTATCCAGTTATTTGTGCCTAAATTCAATGATCTGATTGTGGACGACATGTGCTTTACAACAAATTCAATTACTGCATGAGTCATTACCAGTTTGTTTAATTTGTCGTCTTGGTGATCAGATTGTGGCACCCAGATCATAGGACTTAATGTCATAAGACTTTTTCTTTGGTGTGTTTTTTTAAGTCTAAAGTTTATGTCAATAAGACCAAGATCACTCACCCTTTGAAGGAGGAAATTGAGCGCTGTATCAATGAAAGCCCGTCACATTTATGCAAAATGGTCATGGAAAATTTTAACAAAAGAGTGCGTACGTGGCAGCAAAGTCGTGTAGGTAATTTAACCAACGTGCTATTCCAAATATAACCCTGTGCTGTATACTTTATGAATCAATAAAAAAAATCAATTTTGGAACACCCTACAATCTCGGTGTATTAGAACAACACAGATATACATAGTTCTAAGAAAATACAGTGCTATTGATAGTGTTATGAAAGTGGCAACACTGTTTTTGTAAACGTTTTTTACAAATTAAAATTTGTTTTTAGAAGAGCTTTTATTAATCAAGACAAGTAGTTTACAGTTTTTAGTTAGATTTTATCTAGATTTAGTAAGATTTTTTTATATACAATGAATCGAATCGGCAATTTTTTCGTTTTCTAATTTCACTTCCACTTTTTGATTTCACTTTCGAACAAAATTGTGCTCTGTGACATTTCGGTATGTAGGATTTCGAAGTTGCCGTAAACCTAATATGAATTAGTGTCTCACTTTTGCTACCATCAGACAGGAGTCGGAAATGGCATTATCCCCTTGATCTATTGTCGAAAGTACTGAGCTGCTTGGAAAATGCTTAAAATAAAAGCGTCAGCGAGCTTTGGATTAGACCCCCATCCCCTAATCGTACCTAACCTGAAGACTACGATGGTGGTGGTGGATCTCAAATTCGGGCCGAAAAAATTAGTCCAAGAATACAATTGGAAATATTTATTGTAATTGTACGAGCAGTTGAGAAGGAACAGACTCTTGTCGAACTTAAATGTATAATAATTAGAATGACTGCTTTTCTATTATAATACTAGATACAAGAGTTTTTAATGTAGAATAGTACCAAGAAAGCTTTCGGGGTTTCATTAAAAAACAACTTGTGGAAACAAAAAGTATTTTACATCTTGCAAATGTGTGACACCTTATCACCACGTCCAAAGACAAACTAAGTTTTCCAAACTGCACAAGGTAAACGTATACTAACTGCCTTCTTATTATTATTGGGAACTTTATAAAAACAACAGCAGAAACGCCTTCGCACGTCCTTTCGACTGACACATTGATTTTTTGTCCTTCATACTGAGAAACTACACACTCATACCTTGCACCTCCTTGTTGGCGGCGTCTCCTCCCAAGTCTTCAGTGCTTTGCCAGCTATTCATTCATAAATAAAATGTTGGGTTTGGGTAGACCCTGGAATGAGTATCTACGAGTATTCCTACTGTGTACGTTCGCACAAGTATAAATAGTACACAATGGCAACGAATGTGGGCCGATTGTTGTAAGTGGAATGGGAACAAAGTATCTCGTCGATACCATTAACGTTGATTAAATGGATATATGTATTTGGCAGGAAATTTTGCAGCAATCTAAAGATATTTGAGAAGCTTAAAAATCGGGCCATTTACGAAAATAGACGTAGGCTTTTTCACACCAAGTTTGTATTGGGATTGTGCGGATTTATTATTGTCTTTTCAAACATAGAAACCATTTCCGTTCCGTTTATGACATATGAAATGCAAAGGTGGATTGATTTGGTTTCGATTTCAATACTTTGTAAATAATTTGTGAGAGAAATTCAGTACAAGGAGATTAATCGACAAGTGGTCATTCATAACGGCTTTTATTTGAAAAATCGCTTTAAAATCTCGTTAGCTCATGCCAAAACCGAATCGAAAAAACTGAAAGAATAAAACCTGATAGTGAGTAGAATTTTGAAAAGTATGTAAACGTATATAAGCGTAGTAGTATTAACGATGGCTGTTTTGTTCGTTCATTCCACGTTCAAGTGGGTTGCTTTGCCATGTACACATTTTATCGTAGTTTTTTCTTTCTTCTTTTTTGATATGTTTGTGATATTTTAAATCCTGCGTGGGTTTTTCATTCATGAATTCATGTTTACTTGCTCTTGGCCAATACACACACGCTTAAGCACTAATACGTTGACAAAATCTACACAACTACAACGACATATTACTTGGCAAGAACACATGCAAAATTTATATGTGTACCTTGGATACTATTGCCAATCTTACCCTTCACTTTTCTAGCCTTCGTCCTGGGCCAAATACTGGGCTAACACCCTGTTAATCCAATGGTTCTAACCTGCCGCACAAGCTGTGTATGTGTGTAGAGTTATTGGCAATAGCAAGGATATCTGTCGTAAGAGGGCATGCGCCGTTTTTGATTCCTTCGCATGCCATTACAACACATACACACTCAGTCATAAGTATCGTATATAGATTTCGTGGGGGAACTGCTTATTTTGTAGAAATCTACACGCGCGTGTATTTGTATTTGATATCCTTGAAACAAGTTCACCTTGTGTATGAACGACGACGGACCGCTGCCGTCCGAGTGCTGCAGCTGCTGCTGCTTTTCGGGTTTCCTGCCTCAACGTTTTCATACTTTGCTTTGCTTTAGTTTTTTCCTGCTGCTTTTGAAGTATCAGGGTCATGGATATAAATTTAAATTTGTCTTTGGGTCTCCAAAATAGAGAAAATAATGGAAATACCCTTAAATTACACATTTAACTCGCACTCTCGCTCTCTATCTTTCTCGCTTACTGAGAGAGTGCAAAAAAAAATTTGTGAAATTCCAAACAATGTACTAGTGGAAGGTACTACTGCCATAGCACAGCAAGCCAGCAGCAGTAGCAGCTCCATTGTTGTCCTTGCATCCTCTACCGCCCCCACTACCTGTTACTTTAACTCAGCTTAAGTTGAAGGATACAGTTTCTGGTTCCTTAACACGAAAATCGTGACGGACCCAAAGTATTTTTATGGCTACACAAGGAGAGCTCTAATTTGATGCTACCACATATTTTCTAAGGAAGTGGAAAAAGGTAATCTTGGAAGGATAAAGGACGCGTAACGAGTCAAGAAGGGATATTAGTGCTAGGCAATCCAAAGATGTTTGGGGTGGAATGTGTATAATTTAAAAAGCCTCTTGAAAGTTTATATTGTATTTGCAACTGGATGGATGGATATTAACCCTGGTGTTGCAAATTGTTGCAAAAAAGGGCTGGGAATGGAGTTGTGTTTTGTTTGTACTCTTTGGTACAAAGGCATGTTTTATGTGGGGTAGGTTAGGTTAGATAGAACAAAGTTCTTCATAGGAATTTGACCCACTGTTTGTATTGATGAGGTGATTTTTTAGGTGATCAGAGTCACAATCATAAAACTTTTGTATTGGTTGCAAGTGCCAAACCTTTCAGATTTTGTATTCCATTTCATCTCAAAAAAATTTGAGAAAAGCCGTTTTATTTTTTGTGGAATCACTTCTCCTTAGTGTCACTACAGCTAAATGTAATGCAAGGTAATCAGATCGGAGCTTGAGCGTACGATGTTATTTACAAGAGTTGAACACGATAAAGGTATTGATAGACCGTTAGATAATATCCAATGATTGTCGTTGTATCTGCCAAAATCAGATTATGTTATCCAATGAAAAGATAGTATCCAATAGTTTGACACCACCTCAATATGATTTTTCGCCCTACGTCCATTTGAAAAGTTTCGGAGAAGATTAATGTTAAGCCGATTTAACTTCGCCAGTCTTGTCACCATCACTCGATGATCATCAGCATTTTAAATCTCGCAGATGGGCACGTCGTACTAACTGGGTATTCACGGGTCCATTACTGAATTATTATCTGAAACTTCATAATCGTTCTTCGTCCTCTGTGGGTCACATCGAGACTGAGTCTTCCCCTAAAGGGGTTTCTGTTGAATCTGCATGCTAACACCAGAATGCATATTCTCTGATCATAATTTTACGAGCCAATATACTATTTTTGGTAGAAAGTCATACAAAACTTTGATAGCGGATGAGGGTGACTAAAAATTGTAGCAAATTGTATTACACATTAATCTTATGGTCTTTCCCATAATACAAATCACATCATTTTGAAATTTTTGAATCACATAAAACGTAGCAGTGGCCACTTGTGATGAGAAAAACGATAAAGATGGAGATACCATTCCTCTCATTAAATTTATGATTTTTTTGTCTGGTTGTAAATGAAATGTATTGCTTTAAGAATTCTAGATAGAGGCACTAGTAGAAGCCATCCAACATGTTTTAAAATAGTGGTATTAAATACAACACAAATGTATTCAAACAATAAAAGATAACTAAAAAGTGCAATATACATTTAAATTGTACTGCTCTCAACCAAACCGACATAAAAAAAATTAAGTCAACAGTTTTTGCAACTCCGCCTGCTGTAGCTCAATTTGCGTCGAACATCTCTCAATATCACCTACCTCACGAAGAAGGGTATGAGGTGGAACGTGAGATGAAGGTGATGGTGTCTCTACTCTGTCTTTACTATATGGGAAAAACACTCCCGGTTGAATCACTGCATTTTATTCAACCCAGCCATGACTAAATCATCATATGAAGTGTCATAATTTAAGGATGAAATTTTTTTGTGAATGTAAGACAAATAAATACAAGCATAGAGAAATAGATAAGAGTCTCCATCTCTCTGTTAGCGTTCAATTGCGGTCGTCGAGGTAGAAGGAAATTTTATCGAATGTTACTTTGCGTTGCTGTTGTGTGTTACTCTTTGGTTGGACATAAAACGGACAGAAAGAAATGGGAATGCGAATTTTCGTTTGATGCTACCAACATTAAACATAATTTACCGGTAAATTTTATCAATCAAACACAATTTAAACTTAGTTTGCTGCATGGTTTGTTTCAGGTTGCTAACCGCTCTTTCACCTACTATATACTCTCTTTTCTATCAATTTCCAACTTCGTAGTCGATCAGGTGTGATATGTATACCCCCTGATACAAGTGATGATTATTAAAATTTAAAAATAATTAAATAAAAAAACATTAACCTTGAATATACATTAATCTTGATTACGGATATTTAAAAAACTTATGTTTTATTAAGCTATTAAAAAACAAGAACAGCACATCATATCCAAACTAACGCAAGAATGGGACTATGATGGTGGCGATATATGTATATTTGGTATTTTGGGTTATCAACTCCAAACTGACACCAGATCCAACAGATGATGTGCTTTGTTTACAAATGTTGACACTTCAACACGTGTTTCCGCAAAAGTTACGTTTTTCATCCTTGTATGTGACTACATAAAACGAATCGATTGGGCAACAAAGGTAAATAAAAACTCTAAAGCGAATGCAGAGTGACTTATGTGATACGTTAATTTCACCCCCGGTGATTACGTGTGCGTCTACGTTAGATTCATGTGATAAAACTTTATACGGCATTTACACCGACCAAGATTAACGCATTTCGAATTTCAACTCCGTTAACCCACGCTAACCCAGAAGATTACTCATTAATTCTTAATCTGTAAAATCTGAAGTTTAATTATTAACCTTATTTCAAAGATTGTATAAAACTGGAAAATTCAATAGCCGCCAATTTAATTTTTCTGTCTGAAAGTATATATTTATATCTTCTTTATAGTTATATATAATTCTACTGCACGTGTGTTTGTGACTGAACTCCTCCTAAACTTCTGGACCGATTTGAATAAATTTTTTTGTATGCGTTTGGGTGGCGCCCTGGGTGGTTTAGATTTACTATTCGGTCCAATTGGACAAAGGGGCGTGGTACATCCAATACAAATCGCTTGAAATATTATGCAGGACAACGTCTGCCGGGTCAGCTAGTATGTATATAATATCGTTTCAGGAAGGTAATTCATTCCCTTAACTTGACCCACGACTGTATAATACATATCACCAACGTGGCAACCCCTTTTTAATTGTTGTTGTGAGTTATCGTCGGTTGTTGTTGCTGTTGCTGCAACTTTTTTTTTTCATTTTGTATCCAATAAACCTGTTATGATGAGTCTACTTTACTTCATACTTCTAATAGCTATGAACTTATCATAGAGCTCAGAGAGTACGAGTAATAACTATCGGTGTGTGCGTATGAGTGTGCCTTTGTGTATCTCAATAACGACGATACAAGAGAGAGCAAGATTTTTGTTTTGGGTATACAAAACTGAATTTGAAAAATTTCAATGAATTGGCACACACACAAACACACGCACAGACGCATACTGATACATAAGAGGAAAAATATCAATGAACTTAATACGAAAAAAAACACGAAGAGGAACTAACTAACGGCGAGAACAAGAACATTAAACAAAACAGCGAGCAAAATGAGAGTACGTTTCTACAGGCATAGATACAAATCAGGGATGCCAAAGCTCAACAAATTTCTAAAAAGCTTAAAAAATAAATCGGCTAAATACTCGATAGTGTCACCGACACTATGCGAGGATTATTTTGAACAACCTGAAACCCAGTATAAAAATGATACATATGTATATGAATTATGTAAATATATTTTAGTTCAAATACAACTTACTTTAAATAAACATTTTCGCTGCTCTTCATATTTCGCAAAATAAGAGTTTGAACCCCTACAGTGGTGGGATTTTACTGAAATTATTACCACTTTATATTCAGGTCAAAGTAAATTAAATTAAATTAAATTTTTGAATTATAAATTATATAAATTAATTAATTCTTTAGCCTAAGTGCGCTAGACAGCGTACTGTCTTGCAGCCTTTTCAACCAACCAACCAAATTAATGTGCAATTTTTTTTATGTGTAAACATCTATACGCTGGGGGTAAAAATCTTTTTCACAATACAATCACAAATTTAGAGTAAGATGTGCGATGTAATCGTTAACCAATCGTAAAGCGTTATCAAATCGGTGTGAGCTATGTATGAGGCAATTAGTGTACTCTTACGCTGCATACAATATACTCAACACCATCTAGTGTGCAATAGTAGCGACTAATTTTCACTAATTATCATACATTATGTTATCGTAGGCAAATGAAAACAAATAAATAAAATGAATACAAAAACATTTAATTTTAATAACTTTTAAAAAGATTTTTTGCACTTTTAATAAAAAATTTACTAAAACAAAGCAAAATAAGGAAAACTAAAAACAAAACTTGTCAAATATAAGGAAAACTAAAAGTTTTCTTCATCTTTGAGATTGTCATTCAACTTAACAGCTGCATATAAGCACCATCTAGTGTGCAATATTAGCTACTAATTTTCGAAAACCATTGCTGTAAAATAACATTACATTTCAGTAAACAGCTGATTAATAACTTGTCAACCGCAACAAATACAAAATAATAAAATATTTTAAATTATACCTCAGAACATAAAACAACACAAAGTGTATCAAAGCTGAATGGAGGTAATGTTAATTCTAATAAAATTTCTATTAGATTCCAATATAAATTAAGATTATAACATATCTTCATTACGTACTGTGTGCCTTACACTGAAACTGGTGCACGACAATTGGGTAACAATCTCCATCTCTTGCCAATTGTTATGGGTGGAGATTTTAATACAAATTGTGCAAACCCACAGTCGCAAGCTTTATCAAAATTTTTATTTGACGTTTTCCACTTGCATATGAACCCCCACAACTATCAATTCCACTACTATAGATGCAGTTTTCCATAGATTTTTAAATACAATCGAGTCAAAAATTTATATACTAATTTTAGTTACCATAAGCCAATATTAACTATTTGTACTTAAGGCATTTACCATAGATGGGCACTTTGCAGTACTACTAAAATTTCAGTAAAAATAATTCTTTAACTAGTAAATTTTTACTGATTACTAAAATTTTTTTCAGCAATTTTTATAAAGTGCCTACATGGTTACGATGAGGTGCATTGAATTTTCAGTAATCAGTAATGCCCGATTACTGATTAACTGATTATTATGAATACGGCCCTATGATTTGACTGGTAATGCAAATTAAATTTCATTATCAGTAAAAAGTTACTGAATTTTTTCAGTAATCAGTAAATTTACTGCTTACTGTAATTTTTAATGCAGTACATATATACTGCAGTGTGCCCAATTACTAACCAAATAAGTTAAATAAAACAAACAAAAACCAGCAAATTCCTATGTATTTACAATATTGAAAGTTTTGATAATTTTAATTGATTAATTAAAAAAATATACTAAAAGCATAAGTACTTCCAACTTCATTACTAGATGTTTACACATCTCCCCTGTGATCGGACTCACATTAATTTTTTTTTTTCAAATGAAATGAGAAATAACAATTTTTTAGTGTATACAAATTTACACCAAAAATGGCAAAACCTGAAAACTTTGACCACATGTCGGGCCGGTTTAGAGTTATCCGTTTGGGATCAAATGGCATAGAATCCGCGTGATATTTACCAAAAATCCGAAGTTGATTTTTCATTGCCACCCTAATATACTATATACTATAGTGGCACTCATTATCGTACTACATAAATTAATAAAAATTTAATAAACCACTTACATCTTGCATATTTAACTTCAGTAATTAAATTTCAACAAAAATCTAGATATTTAATACGAGCAGAAATTATTTTATGAAAATACTGGCAATACTTTATGATGTTGTTCAGCTAAATCCACTTTTTTATGAGATGTTAACAGTAGAATTTGACTGACCGCAAGAACTCTGTCATATTCTAGTCAGAGCTTCGCTTATTGACTCAAATCGTATAACACTTATACTACGTTTATACGAAAGCTTATATTGTGATATCATCTCTTGATATGTCAAACCAATTTTACTCGACAAAAGTACGCTTTTCGGTGCCTTCTACAATAGTTAGCTTAGTTTTCGACATATCGAGAGCTGAAGATTTAAAACGACAGAAACTACCCTCTTAGAAAAATAATCTTTTATCATATAGCAACTATTGGAATAAGAAAAACGCATTAAGTAAATTATTGACGTATCTATGATTTGTCGACATTTAAACAGGCCTTCGGCAACGTTTATAGAAGGATATATAACGGGTAGTCCAAATAGAGGTATCTTTATAAGTATCATATCTCCGCGGACCTATATGCTTTACACTTGAACAATGTTGGAAAATATTGCAAACTCAAATCGGTCATCGAATTTGGCCGGGAAAGTATATTTTCTGACGAGGTGCATTTTCATCTCGACGGCATAACAAAATTGCAGCATCTAGGGATCCGAAAACCCGCACGTCATCGCCGAGAAGCCAATGCGTTCACAGAGAGTGATCGTTTGGTGTAGATTTTGGAGCCATTTGGACCATTTTTTTTTTGGAAAACTTCTACTGGAAACGTAATTTCAGTCAACGGTGAGCGCTACAGAGCTATGATAACGGGCTTTTTATGGGCTGAAATGGAAGATGTGAACTTGTATAATCTATGGTTTCAACAGGATGACGCGCCTAGTGGCACACCTCAACAAACAGTCGATCTTTTGCGCACTAAGTTCGGTTATCGTGTTATCAGCCATCTTGGCGATGAGAATTGGCAGCTTCGGAGCTGCGATTTGATCCCTTTATAAATATTCCCTTAAGCGAATATCTCCCGAGCCATTCGTGAGGTAGATCCAGAAACCGTCAATAAAAGACATGGAAAACTGGACTGGCAGGATGAGCTACTGCGAAACGTGCCTCGGAATGAAAACGTGAATGAAATCGTGTTCCATAAATAATGGAATAGCTGTTACTTCTAAAAAAGCCATAATATGTCTAATGAAATTAAGTTTAGTTCAGTTTATTTAATTTTTAAAAGATATTTGGACCACCCTGTACAATTGCATCACAGCTTGTTTATACATACATACATACAATATTTCGCAGAACCTAAGTAGATAACATTTGAAGCAATTTCTTAAAATAAAAAATATTTTAAAAGGGTATCAATTCAAAACAATAATTTCATTATTTCGTTACTGGCAACATAAATATAAAAAATTAAAACTCATATCGGTAAAATATGCGACAAAAACAATATACACATACATACATATATATACTCAAAATTTAGCTTCGCAAAACCTAAGCAACTTTTTAATATTTTGTATAAAATCCTTCATTATCTAAAACCTGCTGACAAGGTATTGGCATGGATTTCATGAGGTTGGTTATTGTTTCCATCGGAATAGATTTCCTTCCATTCGTCTTTTAGGGTTTTTATAAGATCTTCGCGGTTGCTGAAATGCCTTCCACCAACTTTACGCTTGAGGCTTCCAATATGGTTTTCAGTTGGATTCAATTCTGGCGATTGAGCCGGCTAATCTAGCAATGAAATCTTTTTCATCTTTAAAAAGTCTATGACAAACTTCGAAGTGTGTTTCGGGTCATTTTCGTGTTGAAACTCGAATCGAAGTGGTATGTTCCTCTCTGCGTTCAAAATCATTACAGTCTCTAAGATGTTTTTGTACATGACATGGTCCATAATGCCGTCAATGGCATGAAGAGGCCAAACACTGTTACCAGAAAAACACATCCAGACAATCACACTTCCACCGCAGTGCTTCACAATTTTCTTACAGAAGCGCGGATCCAGCCGTTTTCCTTTTTTGCATCGAACGCGACAGTTATTATCAGAGTCGAATAATTTAAATTTGGATTCGTCACTAATCAACGCAGTTGCCCATTTTTTTTTCATTCCAGTCCTTATATTTTGTCACAAATGCTATTCTATAAAAAAAATTGGACCAACAGCTTTTTTACTCAAAGGTTTTTTCTAAGCATTGGTTTTTGGAATGGTCCATATCTTTTCAAATAATTTTCCGCGGCTCTTCTTCGAACAGTACTGTGGTGTATGTTAATATCCAAATGGTCTTGCTTTATCAACTTGCAAATTTCTCTTTCTGTCCGCTCAGATGTCTGGTGATCCCAGTGATCCCGTCATTTTATATATTTTTTATTAATCGTGAAACAATGCTCTTGTTCACGCCATATTTTTTGGCTATTTCACATTGTGAATGATGTGTATATGTATGCCTCTAGCATGAGCAATTTAAAATGTCTATCGCATATTTTACGACTCATTATTTTAATAAAAAATGTGTTCTCTCGCGTGCCACAATCGATCACAATAGAATTATAATTAAATCTTCCTTGCAATTACTCTTCATGACTTGAAAAATAAATGTATTTTCGGCACATATTTTACCGTTATGAATTTCGGTGTTTTTATTTCTCAAATATTTATGTTGCCAATAATGAAATGCTGTCTTTTATTTTTTTTTTATTGATACCTTTTTACAATATTTTTTATTTGAAGGAATTGCTACAAAAGTTGCTTAGGTTTTGCGCAATACTGTATATGTTTCTTGACTTTAAGATCATAAAGTTGGTTAACTTTGGAGGCGTTTTGTGTCATATTTTATTTTGTCGCTTGTTTTTGCAACAATGAAAATAAAGTGACTTAAATATGTATGTCAAATACTAAGGCAGATAATTAAATTTGGGGACCTCTGAAACCGTACTCTCCTTTCAACTGTGTATGTAAACACTCAACCCACAGATTGTGAATTGCTCTTCCCCACTCTATTTTTTTACTGTTGTAAAATGTTGGCTACGGTAACCCTGCCAGCCTATGTATCAAACAAGAGAACATGAGAATCTTGTAAATGTGTGTATCTTATGGAACGCAAAGCAGAAACAAAATTCCAACAACAAAGAAAACAAATACATTCTGAAAACTCTACATTAAGAGAATGAATGAAAAAGTGTTGTTGTATTTGCAACGACGACAATTCTGCTGCCGCTACTGTTGCTAGTAAAAAACAGCGCTGCCAAAGCCGAACGATAATGTCGATTGGAGAGATTTATTGTGTGAGTGTGTGTTGTATTTGGTCGAGGAAATATTACAACAGCAAAAGCAGGAGGAAGAGCGTAACAAGTAGAATATGTATATGATTAATAAAGTGTTCTCAGGAGTAAAGTAAAGGGGGGTTTTAGGAACGTTATACCTGCTGCTGCCGCAGCCGATGCTTTGGTTGTGGCAAAGTAACGTACCGAATCACAATAACAAAAGAGTATTTTATCTGTTGTATTTTGTTTTTGTACTTACTCTACTCTACACTGCAAGAAGCAAAACCAAAAAAAACTTGAGCTCTCTACGAACTGCGAACAAGCCGTTTTTGTGCTGCTGCTGGCTGGTTGTGTTTTGTTTCGACTGTTTTCAAAATGATTGGATTGGATAAAAATCACTTTACTCGTGGCTGTAGTCGTTGATGGTTTGGTTTCTTG
The DNA here is from genome assembly GCA_963931995.1 of Phaonia tiefii. Taxonomy (NCBI): domain Eukaryota; kingdom Metazoa; phylum Arthropoda; class Insecta; order Diptera; family Muscidae; genus Phaonia; species Phaonia tiefii. The sequence continues at coordinate 294,095,691 of OZ008369.1, read as the reverse complement.
TATTTCACGCGTCGTAGTTCTTCAAATCGTATGGTAACGCTGGCTGCTGCTCTCTGCTCTCCTGTGTGTGGTGGTGTGTGAATTGGGAAACATCAGTACTTGACTTGTTTGAAAACAAATTTAATTCATAAATAATAATAATTTTTGCATAAATTTCTAAACAAAAAACAACGAGGAAAACTTTATAGAAATTCAACAGGACGCAATTGGATTTCGTTTATTTTTGTGCAATTAAATTGAAAGTGAAGTGTATTCAATCAAGTGAAATCTACAAGAATTTGGGGAAAAAAGGAATAAAACACCAACAAAATCTCCACAAAATAAAGCAGAAGTAGCAAAATAAAACCAACAAGAACATTGAAGTAATTCAAAACTTAAACTACAACATCACAAAGAATCACACAAATACTAGCAAATACAACATTAAAAAAAGTAGAGAAAAAACAAAACAAAAATCAATTTGTAATTAATAACAAGAAAAAATAAATTTTTACAAAAAAAATTAATTTAAATCTTACGGAAAACAAAAATGCATAACTCATGAATTTGTTAAGTGAAAAAATACAACAACGACGATGGCACTATGTATATTAATATTATAATAATTATTACACCAACAACACAAAACTAAAAGCCATGAGGAATGTCAAGTTGACACAAACAACAGAAACGTACATATAAAAACTAAGAGAAGGCAAAATTATTACAAACCAGTAGAAGAAGAAGCTAAATAAAAGCAAACTGAAAGAAAAAAATTAAGAAAAAATCAACAACAAAAATTGTTTTTGACGAAAATAATAGTGTAAGAATAAAAAAGAGATGCTGTTTTCGTCACTTTACGTCTTTCGCTGTAAGTTTGTTTAGAAATTAGAAAATGACAAATGGTTGATGAATTTCGTAAGATAACAATTAAGTGCTAAAATAAACTCACAACAAAACAACAACAGCAGCATCATCTTCATCTCTACAACAACACAAACACAAAACAAATACACTCAAAGAAATCACGTCGCCAATCCTATTCTTACAAGTTTTACACCAAAAGAATTATTATCTTCCATTTGTTTCGAACCACAATAACTCTACCACTCTCACAAAATGCCCGAAACGGAATACGAATTTATCAGCAAGGAGTGGCTGCAATCGGAATTAAGATCGATTTCGGCCTCTTCTTCTCTACGTGATGCCAAAGATTTAATTATACTGGATTGTCGCAGCTCGAATGAGTTTAGTGAGTGCCATATACGGTCCGCTGTTAATTTCTCCATACCCAGCATAATGCTGCGGCGTTTGGCGGCGGGCAAAATTGATCTATTGTCCACGATCAAATCACCGGATTTGAAGGAACGCATTCAAAACGGCTACAAAGTCAGTCTATTTGTGTTGTACAACGATGTGGGCGGTTTACAGACATCCAGCAGCAATAGCAGTAATGATTCCAGCAATCCCATGATGTTGGGTTCATCTTCGGTCTCCAATATAGATTTAAATAGTGGCGGCAGCAGCACATCAATGATGGGAGCAAGTCCCGATACTACAATAAATGTACTGCACAAACGTCTTAAGCAGGATGGCTGTCGGGTGGTGTCATTAAGAGGTAAGTTCCAATCCCTACCAGAGTGAAAAAAGCGAACATATCCGAGAATATCCCACTGTAGAAGGGAGAAGTCAATATTTTAAAGACCGACGTAAGTTCCACCTTTTAAATCCGTTGATAATAAATAATTTTCCAACCATAGTAAGAATAGATATGATACTTGTAATGACTAAACTATGATAAGCATTTGGTTCTTTATGCCAACGACTTTCAACTTGTTATTCACTCCCCCTGTCTGCCGTCTGTCACACCTCGTTCTTGTGTTGGATGCATTTTTTGTAGTCTTCGATTCAATAGATCTTATTTCTCAAAACCCCACAAAGGTCACTGACTTCTTATCATCAAAACCGAAAAGAAAGAAAAAATAACTAAACAGAAACTCAAAACAAAAACTGTTTATTTATGAAATTCTTTTCAAAAACGTGCATTAATCTATAACAAGAAAAAAACCATGTCGGAACCAATATCGAAAGTCGTAACACCTCCAGACCAAAGAGAAAAGTATAATGTTTACTTTTTATATTGACACGATTACAGAAATGGTTCACAGTGGTTGTAATAAATTACATCAGATTTGTCCGGGGGAAAGCTTAACAAGGTGCTCATGAGTTCAACAGAAAATAAGAAAGAATGAAAGAATTACTTGACCTAAATAAAAACGCTAAGCGCTGCGCTATTCAAATGAAAACGTTGGCTGTATTAACTACGATGTTTCGAACTAGGAAATGATTTTAAATTTAAGTCAGTTTTTTCTACCTACAATCCGTCATTAGTACATACGTCAAAGCACAGCCACACTTGGGAGTTTTGATATAACGACCACTCAAAATGTTAAACAAGACAATTTTAGGTTAGGTTAGATGGAGAGAATCCAAGGTGGAATTCATTTTAAAAGCGGGGAAATCATTTCATATTAGACCAAAAGACGTTAGACCAATTATCTCCCATCATTCCTTCTGAAGGCACAGAAGAGGTTGACTGTTTTATATCTGTAAACGACCATATGTACTTCTTAGCTGTCCACATGCCAGCACGTTTACAACAAGGGAAAATCTACGGAAACCGCTATGAACACTCCAGTATCATTAATTTGTACATGGATTACTTACGGAAGGCGCAAAATCTCGTCCCTGGGGCACACTAAGCCTATGGGCCGGCCTACAGGAGACTAATCTACACTTCTATGGAATTTACTACTGGATAGTGTTGCTTAAGCTGGAGGAATCAGGTTGCTCAGTCGCATAGCAATTACAGTACTGGGAAAATACCCTTCCACATGTAGAGATGTGCTACAGGACTTAAGTGATACATGGAGAACGGGCAAACAGAAGGTTCCGTATATTCAGCCATTGTCTCTGTGATAGAGACATTTACGTAAAAGATAATGCAAGATTTTTAGGTGTGATTCTCGACAGAAAGTTTACTTTAAAGTCAAACACTGTGGTTAGGATCAGTAGAGCCAGTGACCCTATATTCGTGTAAAAGGGTCATTGGAAGACGATAGGACCTATCCGAAAATATTTTACTGGATATATACGGCTATTGTCCGCCCGATATTGCTCTACGGCATTGTACGGCACACGTTTGCACTTCGCACAAACCCTACCGAGGATTTGCGGGTTATCCTCCACCTGTTACCACTAGATTTGTTTGAAAGAGAATGGTTGCAATTCCGGCAATCCGCCTAAAACTTTCCTCGATTTTAAAGTAGCTACGGCAAACCATAATAGAAGTCGATTATATGACACCCCTTTTCACCTTTGAGATATACTTATCCACTCATATCCTAAATAAAAAAGACTGGAAGGGACGGCCGCCAAGCAGAAGTCATGGCAATCGGAGAAGTTACCCTTTGGCTGTGACGAAACGTGATCACCGCCTGGGGTATCAACATCTATCTACTCTGGCAGTCAGGCTGCTATAAAATCTCAGCAATCTGCATTCCTGATTTCAAGAACGACCACGCATCTCTAAATGAGATTGTCAAGCAATTCGATATTAACATTACATGGGCGCGTGGCGAGATTAGGGACTACCTTAACTGTTCCACTAGATATGATATGCCTCTTTCAACATGCAATATCATGCCTCTTTCAACATGCAATATCATGCTTAAAACCGAAGCTCTCAGACATGCGAATGATAGATGCATTTAGAAGTTATGGCCTGAATCGTTCGCTAAAATTGATATCCATTCTTGGAATATAGTTATATCTCTATGTTAGTAGCGGTGATCAATACACTGTTTAATAGACAGACACGCGTCTAGACTTGGAATCTCAGCTCGTGGTTATTGCAGAAGCTGTGGGGATGAAGAGGAGGATGAGAGCGTCGAACATCTAAGCTACTTTCCGGTCTTTTGTGTGAGTAGGGCCCAATATCTAGGATCTCAAACATATTGGATCTAACAGACATTCTGAATGATCTTGGAACCATTTTGCAGAGTACTAATTGGCCACCAGCGTCTAATGTGCGTTTTTTCTTCATCCACATCTTGGAATATCGGGATGAGATATTATATGGTTTCACCTCCCCTTAACGTACAGGTTCAACTTTTAGCATTTTAAAGTGTTTAGGAACTGCTGACAACGTTATACTCATCTAGATATGACTTATGTTCCTTTCAATCTATAGATTGATTTAAACTTATAAGCGAACTGACACCTCCTTCTAATAGTTTGTCTAAACTTTAGGATAATGGTACATGACAACAAACAATGATGGTGACAACCGCTAATGCGGTTGTGACAACCTCTAGTTCGGTTGTGATGCCGTCGTTGAACGCAGAAAGCTTAATTAAACAAAAATACTCTGGCTGAAGCCGCGAAGCGTTTGAACTTTTTTCAGAGGAGAAATCTTTAATCGCGGCCGTAGGCTATCCTCGCCGACAGTTTTTGCTAATATCTCCCGTGCTTAACGGGGTATATGGTTAAGCAATATCTCTAAAATGTTATCGATTTTCCCAATATCAAGGCGAGTAATCGTTATCTCTTATTCAATTTCCGCTTATTTTGGAGAGTTCTATAAAAAAGGTCGAGTCAAATGTTAAAACAAAGTTACCGATTTTTTTAAAACTATATCCCCATATATATCGATAAATAACGAAGTTATCGATAATTTAATCATTTAATTTGTTCGGCTTATGTTGAGGTGTTCTGCAAAAAACGGATTGAGGAACCTCGGATGTCGTCCTCATGTCGGCTCGATTTGTTCAGTCTGGAAAATGAATCTCAGGTATGTGCACCACTTGTCCGTCATCTGTGCTAAACTGTTTGGCTTACAATGCTTCAGTTTTCCTGTTTCACCATTTTTGGATCCAAGCTGAACAAAATTTGTCATTTTAAGCGACTCCATTTACACTGTTTCAATTTCGTTTTCAATTCTACTATTTCCTATTAGAGTAGAGAACTCCAATAATAATAGAGATCTTGTGTAAAGCAGATTAACTTCGTTTTTGTTTGTCAGTTCCCATATCACCAAACATCGAATGCTCGTAGATGGGAGAGTGACACTTTAAACTGTTAAACTGGCAATGGGTGTGTGTATTTTTTTATATTTGTTTCCTCAACACAAACGAATATGGGAGATATTTCCCCCTCATTTCCGGATGTCTATAAATGGAATGATCTCAAAATGAAACAATTTGATTCCAATTCGAATTCTTCCTCCTCGCAAATCATCATCATTTAGATTCAGAGTCATAGTCAGAGTCAGTCTGTCATGGTATGTGTCATTATTTAATCTTTCTGTTTGTTGTCGTTTTAATTTTATTTTTTTATTTGGTTTTTTGATTTCTCAATACCCGTTGGTCGACGGTCGGTATGAATGAATTGACACACAGAACGAGAATGACTTTATCTATGAAATGGAAAAATATACATATGTATAAATACTCGTATATATGTATGAATATAGTAATACATATGTGAATACAAAATTGAAATGTGTGTTATGAATGGTGGTTGTGAACTGTATGGGTTATCTGTAACAGGCTTCCCTTTTATTCCCCATACTAGTATATAGTGAACCCATAAAATAGCTCACTCCCTAACCGAGTGACACCCCAAACACCCCTTCTGACAACTAGCATATTCCGTGTCTACTCTAGGGTAACTCTGTTTTTAGCTGTGCCGAACAAAAAAACGTAGAATTATTAATTTATTTTTTACGAGCTGCTCAGTTTTCATTGATAAGATAGAATGGTTTTTTTTGTTGCAAATTAAATGTAAATAATGTATAATTTTTTGTTGTTATTTAATAAATGCACAGAACTATCAGAACTATTTGAAATAAATTTATCTAAAGGAAAGCTTTTATTGTGTTCAGGGTCAGGTTTTCGGAAGGCGGCTCATGAGTAATTAGGTAACAACATGGACACCTCAGAAACCACGCTCCGAAATCGTTAATCCCGAAATTTATGAAGTCTAAGTATTAATGCTTCGCCTTGTATCTCATTTCTGAACATCTAAGCCAGTGGTCAAATCAACGCGTCGCATCTGTTTCGAATCGTTATCTGGTTTATGAAAGCAAATTTTAAGGGTTAAATTAAATGGTTACTCCCAAAAGTACTAACGAAATAGTATTCCTCTATTCATTATTCTTCTAAAGATTGGATTAAAATTTTAATATTATCGCACTTCCAAAATAGCGAAACGTGTGCGGTGATTCGACCCCTGTATGACAACTCTTCGTAGTCCCGTCAGTATCTCATAATTTTTCATATGAAATTCATACTGCGTAAAAAATGTCCTCAGAATTCTCCGACATGTTCCTTAAGATTCTTCAAACTGTGTTTTGTAACATGGGCGAGGTGTTAGAGAATCTTTATTGCTCAATAGCGAGACATTGACATAAAGTGTTCCGTCGTTGCGTTTCATCCTCTCAAGGTCTGCATTCATTTGTGTCGACTTGTTTGAGTTATCCATTTAGAACAACCATGATTCGGCTACATTCGGGAATAGTCTGGCTTCATTAACCCTCTGGTCTTGTTTCCATCCGGGTCCCTGCACGAGTTATTTACTGTTCTTCTCCTCTTTGATGCTTCCCATATTAAATTGTAGGTTATTCTTGTACATCGTAGAAGTTCAGTTATTATTGCTTAAAAAGTTTGAGTTGTCCAGATTTAGCGTCCGCTGTCGAAACATCACATACTGGATAGTTGATTGCCCTATCGTATCCCCAGATAACGTATTGCACAGCAGTCCACATAATTTCCAGGCTGTCAATGGTAGGTAACATGCTTCTTTATCTTTTTCTTGCACTTGAGACCATTTAGCGACCTTACACGTTATGACGATATCGCCTTGATCGACTTTCGCTGCTTAGCCATCTCAGATATTTAATATTGAAGGCCCTGTACTCTTGGTTTCGATCCGCCACTATAGCAGAGCTGCCTCGCCAGCTATTAATTTAGGGACCATCAGCCCACGACCCATTATATTGGGCAATCGGTTAAGGCCATGACTTACTATCGGATAAAGTACCATCTGCAGGATAATATATCATCTGGCTTGAACGCCCCTTAACCAGACTAGGTCAATTTAGAGGTTCAACGATGGGCGCGGACAATGACGACCCATGGTATGACAACGGTCCTCATTGGACCAAGTGTGTCAATAGTGACAGCTACTTCAACCTAATATACTATCCTAGACAATCGTTGAATTCTGACTGAGCACAATAGGAAAGCAGTCTTTTGTAGTGTTTAAATATTTGACTTCTTCTCCACTGACGTATGTAATATGTGGTGGAATTTTGAAACTGTGGTTAGTTTTTAGTTTTCCACTCTAAGCATATAAATCCGTGCATCCGGGGCTTTTAAAATGACAATAAAGCCCTGCAATAACCGATGAACATGATTGATTAACCTGTGTCCAGTTTTGCTCGTGTTTCGTTTTTAATTTTGTGAAGCGATTTATTATAATTGCGTGCTATTATCGTCATAAATGTATCGGAATATAAAGGTTTCACAACAAACCCTATTGTTGTGTTCTCCATCCCGCAAACCTTTCAGTTCGGTTTCATCGTCTTCCCTTTAACATTTGGCTCATATTCCTTTTTCTGCTATAATTAGCCTATGAAGCCTTAAAGCATTTAATTGTCTTCCCATTTTATTTGCCTCATTATTCGAAAAAGATGTAATGATTCTTTAGGTCCATTGTTCTCGTATCTAAGATATTTCATAATTCCATATTTTCTTATATTTGCAGCCTTCGGACGCAGCTCCCCTTCCGTCATATCCATAACTATGTGATGGGGAGAAAAGTATTTAAATTAAATCCGACCAGATGCTATTAATTTAGTTGTCATTACATTCATATGAGTTATTTTTCTTATAATTTCATATAATTTGTTAGCTAAAAACTTGGAATATATATTGACGCATTTCATTCTCTTTTATGAACAACGAGAATATTTGAACTGCCTAGGCAAAGAGATAGGTAACGACTTTACGATGCCCTACTTATTTGTATGTATGTCCCATGAGAATATTTGGGTGTGTTCTGCATCCCACTTTCACGAATAGAGGAGTTAAATCGATCGTAGGAGTTACATTAGTTACATTATTTAACACCCGCTTTATGTGGAGGTGGAATTCAGAACACCTTCGGTAATATGAAATTCCTACGTTTTATTACTAACGGTTTGACAATACAGACGAAAGGACAAGAGTGCTGTTTAGGCAGGGCTTATAATATGAGGGAAATAAAGTGGCGGAAACATAGTATGTCCACAAATCATGGTACTGTGCCATTACAAAGGAATGCATTTTGCTGAGCGGATATAGTATGTAACAAATGGATGGGATGGAATAAATACTTGGAACATATATGAAACCCTATGGCCTAGTTTATAGTTGATTTAGGTCTTGAGATAGGGAATGAGAGGATTTAATCTTGAAAACAGTTTGCAATTGCAAAATCTTGGAACGATTTGAAATCACTTGCGCGATTTAGTGCAAGAGCTGCAACGCTAATAATAAGCAGTAGCCAGTTCAACATTTATTTTTTAACATTGAAACATTTTAGCCGGAAACATACACTGTAATGGCCTGATATACCGAACACATACTGATGACTTCATCCAGAGGGATTCTATGGCACAGCTGATCGATAAGGTACTAGGCCGATGATGGAGAATGAGAGAGCAAAGAAGACAGGAACTAATTTTAAATAATGTTTATTGATGCTAATGACAGCTAAATTATGTTTTATGTTGTTTGTATTAAAAGAAAATACGCATTCCCTTTGATTTCTGTCCTTTTTATGTCCAACAAAAGTGTAAAATTGGTAAAATACCGCAGCAAATTAAACTAACGGCCTACTACCTCGTCGTCATGAAGAGGCAACGAAGAGAGTAATGGAAACTCTTAAGTATTTCTCTATGCTTCATCTGCCTACATTGGCAACACCAAAATGGCTCCCAATGCGACATATTTTCTCCTAACTGGATCATTTCAGGCCAAAGCCCCACATTCAGTTCATTCCCATAAGAAGTAAAAAAAATAAATGGTTTCCCATTACATCCCATGAAGGGACTGGGGAGAACTTCTCACAATCACTGAGCTGTGCGCTTTCCAGTTTTCACTCACTGATTGGGACCTACAGTTTTACACCGATTCCGAACGGTAATTTGAGAAGCTTTTCCATAAGAAGTATGAGCATAAAAATAGCAAAAATTTTGTGAACAGAAAATTTCGCTGACTTTTCATTTCTTAGTTCTTTACGAAAAACTCGTAAGCAAAATCAATTACAGGGGTTTTATGCCGTGTCATTTCGAACGAAAACAATTGTTTGATAATTGTTTGTGACAGGAATTTTGACGTAACATCACATGCGTTAAAAATTAAATGGAGTGCGGAGAGGAAATATTCATTGAATATTTGCAAGGTAAATCAGTGATGGGTGGCAACTCTCTCAACAAACATTTCCGTTTGGCAATAATAACAAAATTTCTTACGAACTGAATACGCTTAAACAAGTAAAAACAGTGTAGCTAAAATCTATAACATAAAGACAAAAAACTGGGCACATGCAGTATGTAGCGACATCCTAAACGACCAGAACTATCTACCAGTTTCATTCTTGCATGTGGACAGGCATCATGAAAGCTATTAATGCTTAAAGTTCCTCCATACATGTGTGACGGACGAGAATTTCTGCGTACTCTTGCTTTCTGGGACTTTAATTAATAAAATGCAACCACAATTTAAATAAAGATGATATTACTCATTCACATCTTGCTGCTGCCTGACTGCTCGATTGCAACAATCAGCCATATGAATTGGTTAACGAGATCAACATTGGCGAAGAGGTGGAAGGGATTGAGTCACTGTAGAGTGTATTGCTGTTGGAATAATAAAACCGACAGAGAGAGAGAGAGAACCGATGTCTGTAAATAGAATTTTATTACAATTATACGAGTAACTTCCGTTTAAAACAATAAAAGCGAACACTACTCACTCGCATTTCATATTACTAAATTGCCAAACATCCAAACCAGTGTGGCAATGTTGCATACATATTCAATGAACTCTAATATGCAACACTGCGCCACTGGCGCGCCATATTGCTGGTGGTGGCTGCGGGGATGCCCTCTGATTGCAATTGCGAAATTCACTTCAATAAGGCACACAACAACAACAACAAAAGTGATGGAATTCTTTAAAAACAATTACTTTATTAATATAATAAATATGAAAAAAAAGAAAGTAAATAATAGAATCATGATTTCCTTGGCTGTAGTGAGTTTTTTGCGTTTCTTTTCAAGATACATATGTTGTTGTTATTAAACAAGTGTTGGGTTTCCTCTGTATGGCCCGTCCGCATGAAGCGAAAGCTTCTTACACACCACTTGTTCTTTGTAATAACTATGAGTTTGACGACGTCCTTCCTTGGAAGTCATTAACCGCTGGAACTTAGTCGTCATTGCTTGCGTACATGTTGTTATATGTAGGTCTAGTAACCCATTGCTTGGGTCTTAACAAGCGCAGCATCATGATTAAAGTGAAGTTAACATCATCGTTGTTGCCGTTGTCGGCATCATCATCATCATCACCACCACGCCAATCGTCATCATCAGCATCATCGATATCGTGATGTAGAGTTCCAGAACGCGTTGTTGGGGTTTGACATGCGCGCATGCGGATATTATTGTAAGCATAAACATTTGGAGCTAAGGCCGTTGCTGCTTTCATTGTAGATGTTGTTGCCGTTGCCATGGTTGATATTTACGCATCAACAGATCGTCCATTCGTTGTGTTTTTTGTTGATACGTATTATTTTGGTTTGTTTTTTGCGTTTTTCTTTTAGCAGAGTTTTTTCACATTCTTTTAATCGAACTAAGGACGGGCTGCATACAACAACGGCAAACATGCAATCCAATAGCAACAACAAAACGAATGTCCTTAGAGATGGCAAAAGGCAAATGATAGAAATTGTACCACGGGACAGTACACAGTAGTGGGGCATGAAAATTTGTTGTGACCAATAGATATGTATGTATGTCTCCAGTTCATTAAATCGTAGATGTTAGTCTATTACCGTAATAAACTGTCGAGTTTTTTTGAGACACATGAAATTTGTGAGTTTAATGGACCACAAGAAATTGGTCGCTACATTTTAATTTGGCTGCGTAATCCAATCAAGTTTACCAAATTTGTTTGCAAGCAAGAGGCTGTCTCGAACGATAACAATTTCATTATTATTTGTAATCCAAAATCGCGGTAAAACGACAATAATTGTCGCCGATAACCGATTCTGGGCATCGCCAGGTCCAGTGTAAATATAAGTATATGGGCAAGGACTGTCTTACCTTTACGTGTCGAACTTTTGTACTGGGGTAGATTAAATAAAACTACAATATTTTACGAGATACATTACATATTATTTTCGAAATATGAGAAAAGTGCGCGAAATTTTCCTTATTTTTTATACACGTATTTCTTATGGGGACAAAAATTGCATAAGAACTGAATACAGGGATATCAGATGAAGTTCTGCATTATAAGTTAATATAGAATCTGACGTGCTGAGGTAAAATAATTGAACGCATTTCATGCGTATATCAAATAATGTGTAACACATTTCGTTGCGAAAAATTTAACCACTGCACAATAATTTCATTGTTGCCTCTGCTGTCATTTACCGTCTTTACACGATTTCATTTTCCCGGCAAATTTTGCCCGGGAATTTACGTTTGTCGACAACAGGCGTAAAGAATAAAGAATGGAGGGTAAACTGTCATGCAATGCCCTCGAAATTGGTTTCAGGGAATTATTTTGTCATTTATCTTTGTACTTTTTCCGACTTTCTTATGATTTTGACATTTGATGTTTATATTCCCTCTTTTGTGTGGTGTGTTGTTTTGGGTAGTTATTTTGTGTTGTGCTGATACTCTGATGATTCATTTATTGTAATGCCCGTTTGCAAAGGTAAACAACACATAGAAAAACACTCATAAAAGGGTAATGTAAAAAAAATCGCAGGCACTAATATCATGAACTTTCAGCGTGTAAATGCACTAAGATTTTCGAAGCAACTTCAAAAGAGAATTGATAAAATTCCCCACGAAAAATGCCGTCGTATTAAAAAAAAACAAAATGGTTCTCACAAACAGCGAGCTGTGCGCGTTCTAGTTTCACACTCAGTTGATTGGGACCTACAGTTTTACACCGGTTCCGGTATTTAGTCTCAAACTCGATAGTGTTGCCGACACTAAGAGAGGTGACCGCCGTCGAAGGATGTGTTAGGTGTTCTGAGCAAGGATCGAACCCATGTACTCATGTACAAGAGCTGCGCACACTACCATCGCACCACCAAAATCAATCGCAATCACCAAAATACAGTAATAGTTGAAGCCGCTTCTAGGGTCATAGACGGTGGTGAATGTTAATGGATATGTGGCAAATGCCACGAAATATAACTGGTAATCATATATATATAAGTTGATCGTTGCAATCAATCAATCAACTACTCACCATTTTCACAACAAATGTAACGTGTGAAAATATAAAACATTTAATGAAATTTTAAAAAGTGTGAGCAGAAATTCAGTTCGAATTGTACTACGAGTGAAATGATATGTATGTTGATATTGTTATTGCCAGCGAGATAATGCATTATATTTTCCACATTCTGAATTGTTATTCTTTTCGTTTTCTATATTTGGTTATAGTTTGTAGACTGTTTAAACAGCAACCTAAATAACCTAACCTAAAAAAATAATTCGGAGTTTGAATTATGTTTGATTGTTGGTCAAAGATGATTTTCCACTCAAATATTAGGCCTGTGTTTTTATTCCCTGCTAAACAAATTATTCGATCACCTTGTATGGGGGAGCTTAGCGATTTTGAGTGGATCCCCAAACAAAGTCGTCGAAAAATTAGTATAGCGGGAAATAAAAAACCACTCGAAAGAATGTATGCCTTTTGTCTGATTGTAGAGAGCGTCCCAATAAAAATGCCGATTTAATAAATAAATAAAACGCATATCTTTAACCGAGTAGTGATATTTGAATTGTATTGTAAAGTAGACATGTCCCGATAAAGTATGGAATAAAATATCCAACAAATGGCATCCGCTTTTTTCATAATGAAATTTTGACAATGTGTGGCTCTATCTCACCTATGACGTGTTGGATATCCGCCTTGAGCTAAGAGGTTGTTTGTGGTGACCAAATATTTCACAAAACCCCAAAGAATCTTAGTGGCCAGTTGAAACCGGTAGATGATTCGGTCTGGAAATGGTTACTTCAATAAATCGATTGATTAATGCGCCCTGTGTAGGTGGCGCCATTGTGCTGGAACCACATGCTCAGATCCATTCCGTTCTGTTGAGACCACAAGAATTCTGTTATCATGTTCCTGTAACGAATGTCATTAAAATAAACAAGTGACAATGACGCCGTCTGACCAAAATCCGCAACAGACAGTTGATAGTTTCAAAGTAATTTGTTTCTCATGTTTCACAATGATAGCGCGTTCTTCCTTTTGGTTGAGGTCCATTTTTACTAATCGCAAGAACCATAGAAGACAGTTGTAAAATTTCAGAACTGCCAGTTACAGAAAATGTAATTCATGCTCTTTTATTGGGACACCCTTTAAACGAAAAACGATAATAATCCAATGATATCCAACACATAATAAAACAAAAATGTTGGACATACATTTGTGCCGCGTTTTTATGTGTAGCTGGAAACTATTCATGGTGTCGCTACCAACTTGTATGCGTTACAGTCCAAGATTTGTCTCTGTCCACAAAACGTTGTTATATCTTGTCATATACAATACACCGAACAGTCATTCCGAAGCCCAGAAAGGACACGCGAATGTCTATGATTGGCGTTTTTCGTTATAAACAGTTGGATAAATGAACGGTGACTGTCAGTTCCAAAATGCGAACACATAAGAACGATGAACAACCCGCCCTTTAGGAGCCCATAGATCATTCTAGGATTTAGTAATTGCCTCCAACTCCTCAGATTTGCGTTATAGATAATTTTGCGGGCCCTGATTCTTGTTAAACCAACACCGGGAATGGCGGTAAATCTGAAATGGTTTTCAGCAATAAATTGTGTTGTGAATTGTAAATTGTAGGTGTCCATGTCGACAGTGTAGTCAAATTTTATTTTAGTACATTGCCCTAAAAATCGTGTCCAACTCCCAATCGGGTCATCCCCCACTGGTACGTTTTCTGAATTTCGTACTCTTTTTCAAGAGTTGATTTATTTTTCCTTGACTCTCTTGCGAGTGCGTTTTGTTGCAGGTATCAGAGTTAGGGTCTGCCTCTGTGCGGTGCGGTGAGGTGTGCAGCGCATGCGTGCGTTTTATTCTGTATGTTGGTTGGTTGGTTGATATTCGTTAGTCCCTTTTATAGTTGTAGGAATCAAATAGCCAACAGCACAACAACAAATATATGCATTGGACGCAGGCAACGACAATGGCGTTGCTTAGGAATTTTCAGTTCATATCTTTTCATTAGCTTTTTTCAAAAGAATTTAACTGATTTTTCTTCATTGTTTGCCTCCTTTACGTTTTCATTATTTTCTACTATGGTGGAGTAGTAAGAAGCAATGTTGTTGTTGTTGGTAGTATGATAAAGATTGTGGCACTGTTGAGATATCACTCCGGTGCAGCAATAATGCAGTGCAGTGCAGTTTGGTACGGTTCGGTTACGGGGTTCAATGCCGTATGTAGTAGTTGAGGCGATTGGTAAGTTGGCTGATTCGGTCTCGTCTCGTCTGGTCTGGTGGTTTCTGGTCTGACTTGGCCTCTTTCTTAATACCTTTTTTGTTCACTGTTTGTTATATTTTGGATTTAGTTCATGTCATCTTTTTTTGGTTAGAGCAACATTTATTTGTTCACTGTTGTTTTTGCTGCTAGTGAAGCATTTGAAAAATATCACCGTCATGAGTTAGTAAAGGCAGATGTAGCAACAGCAGCAGTGGAGAGAGAAAGCCCCCAAACACCAGACAAGATATTTCGAAAAAGAAAAATGTTTCTCTTAAAAAAAATTTCACCTTTTTTCTTTCATAAAATAGCTGCCATTTTATTTAATATGATGATAAAACTTCGAAACAATTAATATTTAACTTGCAGCATTATTAGACAGACAAACTTTATACTACAAAATTATAGCCCAAGTCCGTTTAGTTCGTTTGTTATTAATATTCTTTCTACTCTTGTCATCATAACTGGTACATACATTTGGTAAATGTGGTTAACCTGAAAATCCAAAAAACTTAACAAATTAAAAACCCACACACCAATCCAAAACCTCATTCAAACTAAACTAAAAAATCTATCAACATAACGCCTAAATATCAATAAACAAACACAAACACCAACAACAACGCTCTTAACGTTTATAAACAACAGTTAAAAAAAATAGCGAAATTTTTCTTTTAAAATTCAATAGTGTTGATGTGCCAAATATGGCAACGCCAACACTCAACGGATGTGGGTAATCCACCAAACTATGTGATGTGGTGGTGGGTTACAACTACTACGCTACAACGGTTTCGAATATGGGCAACGCAAATTAAAATGACACTAAACAAGAAATTTGAATACCACAGATACAGATTTTATTTTTTAAATATTGAAAGTTTGTAAAAGATTTAAAACTAAAATGTTTCTGACATCGTTAAGCACCGTATTCAGTTTTTATGAACTATTCACGAAAATTTAGCAAAGAACTGATTACGAAGCAAATGATTTCGATTTTTTTATACACGTATGGGAATAGAAATTTCATAAGATCTGAATGCGGGACTTAGAATATTTGTAATATAAAACGTTTAAAGTTATCAAAATGTTAAGAAATTGTTTTAAACTATTCTGGCTAATAATATATTTCTGTTCAAAAAACTATCATAGCGAGATTTTCTTCTCAAAAATTATTTATTTTTTTAAGATGCCCATGTAAAGTTTGGTCGCTTTTTACAGTTCTTTGTAAAGTCACAACCCACTTAAAGATAATATTCATTATGGTTCCATGTAACTGCCGTAAAGTTATTAGATTTTGCTCCAAAAATTTATGTGTATATTTATTAAATTCGAACATATTTCTTCGTCCTTTTCTTTTTCTATTTCACTTTAAACAGTATGGGATTTTAAGTCCCAAAATTTGTGGATTTGTGTATCTACTATGTGTACTAATATATTTAGTGAGAAACGAATGGTATTATTGAATACGGAGAAATGGTTTAATTTGTCTTTCCCAGAAATTTGTTGAAACATGCGCAATCTTCATTCTTTTAAAACCATTAAATCAATGAAAGTGAAAGAAAATTTAAAGGTCTATAATAAACACGGGAAAATAATGAAGATTTTATAAATATTCCTGTAGTAAACTAATTTCACGATACAATCTCGTTAAAAAGTTATATATTTTTGGAAAAAGATAAAAGTCATCTATACTCACCACTAAACAAATTACAAAACTTCAAAATTATAAAATTGTTGCTCTTTTTGAGAGAAAAAAGATCATAAAAAGGCAGTTGGCTTGTTTTTTATACACTGCTGGATTAAAAACTCGTTTAATTTGTATGGGGTTTAACGTTTAGTTTTAGCCACCGACTTTATATATGCTTAACTTGTCGCTAACAACTACTCAGCATTACCATGTTGCATTTTTATCATCGTCAATATATCATTATGCAACATCAGCGCCATCTAAGTGTGGAAATGTACTTTTGTTGGCACATAAACCTCTTTCGTGTATTAAACGATGATAGACAGCTTCTTTGCGGAAGCGTAAGCAAGTTTTTTTTTCATTTACACAGGCCAAGATTTTTAGGATTGATTAACTCATTTAACGCACGCTAACTCAGAAAATTAATTATACAATTTTAATCTTATACAATTTCTCCACGGAAAATTTGTTTTTCAATGATGAAGCATAAACGACACAAAACATGGATTTGTCATCTGAAATGTTAATTTAATCTCAAAGATTAAAAATAAGATGGAGGGCGAATAGGAATTACTAATAAAATATTTGCAAGGTATATCAGAGATAAATGACAATATTTTCCGTTTAGAGATAAATGACAAAATTTTTACGCAAATTTCGCATGAACTGAATAGGGGGCTTTATACAGACCAAGATTAGGGTCTTTCTAGGGTAGTAGAAAAAGAAGAAACAATGCAACCATTTTCAGAAAAGTACCAAACCGATCAACTGGTTTGCAAACATCTTTTGAAATATTTTTTGTTTTGATTTTCGTATACAAATTGACTAAAGTGATTTTAAATAGCATACAAATTAAAAAAATAAATAAATGGCTGTTTACTTTCTACGTAGTTACATATTTCTCTTTTTTGTTTTTCAACGAAAATTTATTCATTTTAATGACGAAAAACAAAGCTCGTAGTTGCCACCAGAAATGTCAATATAATTTCAAAGATTTATAAGCAAGGCTAATCTGCCTACTGGTAATATAGTATCAAATGGCGCATCATTATCTTTAGTTTTATTTGTTTACGTTACCGATCATATGTAAAAATTGTAGTTGCCACTTTTGAAAGAATAATATTTTGATGTTGAAATTTAAATGTTTTTTTTTTAAATATTTCATACAATTGAATCAATTTATAATTTACTCTTTACTTAACGTTGATCTCTAAATAGCCCATTTGTATAACTCTTCCAAGTGTTTTTACTCTTCGGAGTTTGCAGGTATCGTGGCTTGAGTATTGATTTTCTGTATCTCAACGAATACACAATTTTATTTATCAGTTAAACAAAAAAAAATATTTTGTTTATAATAAACTATTAATTGCAACGAAAATTTTTATTTTTAACTCGTATTCAATTCCATTTTTGTATATCATTTATTCCATTTCGATTGAAAAGAAATGTACATTAAATGCGGCTATTATTTGCATAAAAAATATACAAAACAAAAAAGAAACAAAATTTTTATAAAAATTCTTAAACAATTTACATTTGTTGTGTAGCTGCTGCTGCTGCTAGTGCTGCAGCTTAGGTTGGGGTTGGTGCTGTCATACAAGCAGCAATACGTGCCAAGAATATCGAGAAGAATATTAGAAACTCAATACCAACCAATAATACAATATTTCATAAAATGGTCAATGCGACGACGACAACGGTGGACGATGTCGACATCAGCCCCACAATGACACCCAACACTCACAGTCTGTAGTTATGCATTGGGTCGGTCACTTGTTATTTGAAGGGTCTGTTGTAAGATTTCACAGAAGAATTCTCTTGAAACAGGAAGCTTAGAAACAAAAGTGACAGAATTACTAATAATAAAATAAATAATAATAATAATAAACCATATGAATAGAAGACACAAACATATACAAAATAAAATCATATTTTATGCATACAAGAGAACAAAACTAGAGGAAAATAAGAAACATAAAAAGAACAAATGGGTATGATCAGTTGGGGAAACTGATTTATACATAACCTGACTTTGAGTTATGCTACACTTGCCTCTCTAAATTTTAACTCGATGCTGTCATCATGTAAAATGTCCCCATATTTTAATTTAAAGTGATGCCAAATCATCTTTGTTTTCCAGTGATATCATTCAGTTTGAATGAAGATCTGAAGGAAGAAGAATTAAATTAAAATTTAAAAGGATTTGATATTAAGCCATTTCATATTTCAAGTAAACAAAAAGAAAGTAATCTAAAAGGGATTTATAAAACACCGTTACTTCTAAGACTGTTGCCACTAGTGCATATTCGTAACAATAAGCGTATTTTAGTTACACCGCTTGCTTATATAATCGCTTGGTTTGTATGATGCATTTAGCGAAGACTTAGCGACACGAGTCATTTTCGCTAGTTTTATATATCATATTTGACCATATTTTGCAATAATATGACTTATCGCTAACTAGCCGTTTTCTTTGAAACTTGGCAACCAATAATCGCTTGCTTGTAACCAAAACACGACTAATGTGTATTTTCGTATGGATGTTTAACCTTGTGTTTACGTTTGTTTCGACGGTTTTTGCGGGCTGTCTCTCGTTTTGTTCGTTGATATCGTAATGAATTCGTTATCGATCGTCTTGTACAGTGAGTTATATTTGTCTACTATGTTGAAGTTTATTGGTTAGTACTATGTTGGAGTTTGTTGGTATACGTATTTTCTATAAGTGTGTTTAGTTGTTTGTTTAATAAGGTTCCTATATTTTTGCGCCGAATTTTTTTTATAAATACTTTGTACTGTTGTGTAAATTTAGTCCACTTTTGTGTATATGTTTTGTACTTTTTGTACTTTTGTGCACAGATTTTGTACTCTAGTTCCGATATCGCGACGTGTTAACCCCCTCTATTTCCGTGACAGAACATATTGCCAGCCCTGATTTCAATACCCTCCCGTAAGAAGTTTTATTTCCATAAATAAATAAAAATATTTTATTAAAGTAATCGGTTTTATAAATTATTTGTTCGTGCTGTTGTCAAAATGTTTTTTTGTTTATAGTATTTAAGTTCGTCCTTTTATCTCCACTCTATACTCGTCCCTCGTTTTTACTACAAATTCCTTTTAAGTATTTTGCCTTTTTCTTCCACTTTTTAATATTCTTTCAATTCGTTTGTAACAAACACCCACAAATGTAATAATAAAAAAATACAAAAAAAAAAGAAATAAAAGGAAAGAAAAAAAGTTTATATTTTAATTCTTCACAGTCACTTAATTTATTCTCTACGTCCGCTCTTTAACTAAACTTTAAGTGTCATTTATTTGTTGTTGCTGTATTGTATGGTCGTCGCTCGGCGCTGAATGCTGAAAGTGTGTTTAGCTGAATGCCAACAGAGTTGTGTGGTTGAGTGTCTGTCGGTTAGTCTCTGTTTGTCGGTCGTATTGGTTGTTTTTGACGGTATTCATTCCTATCGTTTGACCGACCATTCGAATAAAACGACCGGAAATCGCCAACAACACCGTTTATTGTTGCAAATTTTTTCACATTTAAATTTTAAGTTTCGTTTTTTTTCTTGTATTTTGGTGTTGGTTGATTTTGGAGTGTCTATTTTTTTGGCTGTGTTTTACTTTAAAGTGCGTAGAAATACATGTTGTGTATAAAATGTTTTCAGAGATGGGGTTTTTTGTACTACAGTTTCTCTATTTGGGTCTACAAAAACTGTTTCGAAGAAATAAGCAAGACTGTGATTTTTTATGTATGTATGTGGGAGTGCATCATTTGAAATTCTATGCAATTAAGTGGGTTTCGCTATAAAATACAACATTTTGCACTTAAATTGTACTGAAATCAAAATTATTTAAAAAATATAGTACTAAAGCACAATAGCTCAAACAACAACGTTGTAATCGTCAAGTTGTCGTGGACAATCCAACGGCATACACAACTAGGGTAATAAAAACCCGGCCTATACAAAATCGGGATGTGGAGTTATCCCAAAAATGTGAAAACTCCGACACCAACTCCGCAATGTTTACATTCTGAACTCCAAACTCCGATTCCTACTATCCACTAGAGTTGTAGTGGATAGTAGTTCAATTGTTTCAGCAGTTTTTTGTATTTCAGTTGTGCAGTTGTCACGGCAATTTTCTATTTCATGCTCTCTTTGTCTCACTCAATTTGCACAGAGGTGCCTAACGTTGCAATCTCTGTGGAATGGATATGTCACCGGCCTCTGCACATTAACAACAGCACTGATGACCAAGTATGTTCTAAAATATAAAAATCTTACAGACATCCCAATATTTCGGAAACGGAATAACCCAATTTTTATCTCAATTTTTACCTCGGCATAGGCTTATATACTATACTTGATATAGCGATTCAATATAGCGATTTAGTATAAAAAGATATACTAAAACACTTCAGAAATCTGAAAAAATGGGATAATTTTCACGATTATTTGCTCCAATTGAACTAAAACCACAATTTGAACTGAAATAGCCTCCTAGCTCATATGAACTGTTAAATTGAAATGATACACTGAACGAAAATGACTTAAACTTAAACTACATATCGAAATAAACCAAACGTATTTAAATGTTGTTAATTATGAAGAAGCACATGAATATACAAATTATTAATTGTACTAAATTAATAAATATTTTTTCACAAATCAGCACTTTACTTTTCTTATAAGAATTTTGTGATTTATCTGCATACGAAAATTGTTTTGCAGTGAGTTACCACCCATCTCTGATTTACGTTCCAAATATATCATGAAGTTCTCCTCTTCGTACTCCATTTTAAATTTAACGCGCCTGGTGTTACATTCGTTAGTTAAAATAATCGAAATGGCACAATTTCGGTCCCAAAAAAATATCAAACGATTGTTTTCATACGAAAAATCTTTGGAATAACAACCCTGTAATTGAGTTTGCTTACGAAATTTTTGCAAAGACCAAAGAGTACCAATCAAATTAAAAGCGAGAGAAATTTTCGGTTCACAAAATTTTCGTTGTTTTTTATACACGTACTTCTTATGGGAATGAACCTTTCAGAAGAACTGAATATGGACCTTAAGGCTAAAGGTTGAGGAAGTAAACGCTACATTTACATTTCCCTAAAAGCCGGGAAAGTTAAAATAGCAGTTTACTTGTATCATTTCGGAATATTCTCTATTAACTCTCTCTCCCACTCTTTCTTGGGCATGTTAGTCATGTTAGTTTCCTATTTATGACTTCCGAAAACTGATATATGTATTTTGTTCACTTGTATTTGGTCTCTTGAAAGACGACCAACAAAATTTATGTTCCATTTCAGATGTTCATTCATTCACCTGACTTTGTGTTCCCTTCTTTTTGTTTTGTTGAAAAACGCATTCACATTCTTCCGATTCATAAATATCTTTTTAACCTGAACCCAAAAAAAGAACCAAGATGATGAAGAAGAACACTCATATCTTTTGGTGCTGATGGCGGTCGTAGTTGGCTCCTGGTGATTTTTTGTTGCTGCCAAAGATCAATACAGGTTATGTAAACACAAAGTTGTTTGTTTTAATGGACGGAAGCGACACAGAGCGACGCGTGTGTGGGTATGACAGGGATTGGGGTCTGGTGGCTGATGCATAGTGCCTTTACAGACACACAGGAAATGCTTATACATTAATATTTTTAATGGCTGTTGAATGTTGTTGGTGGGGTATTTTGGAACTAAAGCATTTTGCATTTATGTAGAAAACGACTACGGGCGACTCCAAATTGCGCAGACACATTTCTCAGTGAGCGGCGTAAAAATGTTATGTTTTTTTTTAATTTCTTCGCCACCGATAAGATTCCGAATCCGTTTTATGAACATTTGTTGCATATGTTGGGGACTAACCGAACAGACAGCCGACAGACGAGGCAGTAATTTTTAAGAAGCTCATCCATCTCATCCATTCAACAAAATATCTGCTTGTCTGACTTTAATAATAGTCCCGTCTGTGCCAAAACAAAAAACTATTCATATTATAGGGAAGGAGTTGTGTTTGTGATTTGCTGAACATTTTGAAATACAAATTTTCGTTGAAAGGGAAAGAATCATTTTGTTATGATTCGAGTGAATTTCGAAGAATGTTTGTTTAAATTATGAAATATAAACAATAAAGGGGCCTTTGTTTGTACAAAGGCGAATTTACTTTTGTTGCTCTCTTTTAATTATTTTTTCTTCCTGCTTAACGCGACAGCAAACAAACTCATGAACAACAAATTCATGATATAAAAATTATTAAGAAAAATAAACAAATAAAGTCTTTAGTTCCAGAAAAAACAACAACTGAGAAACCCCCTTAGTAGCAATCGCAGAGACAAGAAATTCATTCAGAATTTATCGTTCTAAATATGATGACACAATAGTGATGATCAAAGTAGTAGTAGTAGTGGGTACTCGAGCGCTCTTCGGGTAATCGTTATTTTTTAAAACATGTTGAAACTTTTTACTTTCAAGTTCTTCAAAGTGATGGAAAATTACTTGTTAAAATCCTTTATATCATCATTAGGATTTAGAACTCGCACCTAAGGTGTATTTCTTCTCAAACAGGGTTGAATTCATGTACTTCCAAAGAGTTCATGGGTAGATAGTATGATATCCGATGCGCCGCGATCTTGTCACATTTTCTGCTAGAAAACGGTGATATGGATTTAAAAGAACCGACTTCTCGTTGGGTTTTCCGGATATAATAAATTTTCATTGTTTCTAGTATAAATAACATGACCAACTGTCCTGCCTTTGTCGGGATTTTCCCGCTGTTTGCGAGATTATCCACCATTTTGGTGACTCATACCGGATCGAGTATATAATACAAAACAAAATAAAACACGTTGTTTTATGCTTATATATATAGTCTTTTTTTAACTAAATACATACATGTATTTTTATTAAATTTTTTACTTAAAAACATTCTGTCCCTCTTTTTGGTCACAACCAGTTGGCCAGGTTAAGTATACATAACTATATTTTCCACTTCCGATGAAACCGCTTGCAAAAATGTTAAATAAAGCTGTAATTAAAATCGCATCTCATCTTAACTTTTGATTAGGATTCAATATTCAAAGCCGTGTTCTTTATTAACAGCCAAAGTTACTCTAACTCAAACGAACGCTTTCTTTCGGTTACTAAGCGAAAACAGCTGATTTGGTTGCCACTAACACTCACCATGACGTTAAAACGAACATCAACGCGAATATATTTATTTGAAATGCCTATCAGTGACATTATGTGTGTGATATAACATCGTTGAAATAGCCGCCGCAGCTTCACGTAAGGAAAGCCTAGAAGAAAAGGGGTAACAGGGTCAAATTGAACGTTCTCGGTGGCCAGTTCACGTCAGCTCTGCGTGAGATAACAACGTCTTCAAATCGATAGGGCAGAATGTGGCGCAAATCGCCGTCCTGCTCTAACCACATGTCGTTCACATCCATATCATCCAATTTCAACCAACAGAAATTGGTTATCCAGAAATGGGCCAATTCTGATCATCAAACTGAAAATTACATGACCATCAAATGACTTCACGGACTGTGTGACATGTGGTACCATCTTGTTGAAACCACATGTCGTTAATATATCTAGAAATTATAGCACAAAAAACTGTATTATCGTGTCGCGATATCGACCACCATTACGTGTTATTGCCTGACCAGAAGTATTGTCAAATATGAAAGGTCCGATGACGCTTCTAGCCCAATATTCACCTCCAACAGTAACAAATTGGGATGCATTTTGTTTTTAAACTCAAGACACAGCAATTTTGACGATTAACGAAGCCATGAAGACGATGAATGGCGATCTGCAGCTGCCAAACCTTCATTTATTTTTAAACCATTTTTAACAACCTTGACCTATCAGCTGTCAAGCAGTATTTTGTTTTTAAGAACAAGATCAGTTTACCGCATTAATTTTGCGAACACTTTTTGTACTTTTGAGTATTTTTTTTTTGTTCTTTCGTACTTCTTACATTTTGTACTTTGAACTTTTCTGTAAACTTTTTGTACTTTTGTGTGACGCGACGCGTGACCCCACTCTATTTCCGTCACAGAAAGTTTCACCGGTCTAGTACACTGCCATAAGAAGTTTCACGTCAAAAACATTTAGATAGTACATTTTTGTGTGGTAAAGTACTTCAACAGGAAATGTCTGTACACATTTGTACAAGAGTGTATACGCGAGTATGTATGTATGTATGTATAAGTATGTATATCAGTGATAGGTTTGTTATTTTATTTTCTGTAGGAAATTTCATTAAATTCATTGAAGATTCTGTTTCATAAATTTGCGTACAATACACACATACACACACATATTCATACATTATAAATGCATACACATTCATTTGTACACACACATACACATACATAGATAGTACGAGTATTAATTCATTGAATAAAAACAAACAAAATGTTATATTCATACACATGTATGTACATGTATCTAAAGGTTTGTACCGTTTTGTTTACGGCAAAATGTGTAGATTCTACTTACATACGTCCGATTTATTCGTACGCTTGTAGGAAAAAGACCCACCGTCCGTCAGTCCGATCCGACCCACCACCAGTCCCTAATGTGGCGAGCTGACTCATCATCATACATACGTATCAATTCACTGAACTGTTTTCTGTGTACGATTACTTGCAGCTCTATCTGTTCGCATTTGTATGCGAGTATTCGAATGAGCTCTAGCGCGAGTCTTTGTTGACACAAGTGTTTGAATACAAAAACAATGGAAGGGGCGGCCAATTACTCACAAAATCCAAAAAAGAAAAAATACCATGAAGCTGCATTGGAATAAGTGATGTTGGGGTTCTTTATGTGCAACCAACCAGGCAGTGAACCAACCGATTCTGAGTCACCTACAACAAAATCTATAAATCATTTTGAGTCGAGCCACTTTTCCGGTATAGCTGGCTGATTTGTTAATGGTCAAATTTTAAATCTTTAATTAAAAAAACTAATGAGAACAAATTTTGTATAAGTTAATCACAGTACAGAATATAATAATGCGAGTCAATTATGAGGGTAAGATTTTCAAAGACAAACTGAAATGCAGATTAGACTAAATGAGATCTAGCACATTATTTATAAACAACAGTTTGAGACTAGAAATAGAGAAAATATTTTCAGGGCTGTGGCTTCTGAGGTGGTTGAAACTCCGGTAATTTTTTCCGAAGTGCGGATTTGAAGGATTAAATTCTCAACCAATTTTAGACTTCAGGAAAGCCAGTTAATCGCCGCGACTCTGGCTACATTAGTCCGGTTTAGTGTAAAATCAGATTGATAGTGATTACCAGCTGACAAACTGTTTTTACGGACATTTCTTATAGTCGAGTTGAAATTCGTAACGAACGACTGCTTACAAACTTAATGAGCTTTAAGCACGCTCCAAACCAAAACGGCTGACGAGCGGGAATCCTGCGTCACCAAATCGCAACGTAAATTTCGATTTGGTTGATTTTCACACGACAGCTGCGCGTCTTTATACAGCAGTTCCACCGGCGAGTGTTTTCCGTGTTTCGGAACTAAATCGCGAATTATTATACATTTGATTTTCTGAGAAACAGAAAGCATAACTTCGTAACAATAATATCAACTCTCGTGAATTATTCACCATACCTGCGTGCAGAACAAATGTGCAACAGCTGTTTGACATAACAATTTTCATTCTAATTGGAATCTACATAATAATTTCATATACTCTAACACTTCATTACATTTTGATTTTGATTTGCTTGTTATCCATTTTTCCACGATTAAATTGCCACAGTTTTCAATAACATTATTTTCAGTTGACGTGTTTTGAACTTTCGGTTTGATGCACTGTTGCTAATTTTTGAAAAGCGCACAGCGCAACCCTTCTCTATCAAACTTCCTTCTCTATCAAAATTCCAACTACATATATAGTTGATCAGTTGTGGCATCGAGAACTCCTGCGGAAATGTACTTACATATGTTTTGTCGCTCGTCACTCTCTCAATTATGTTCGATCGCTACCGTTTTCTTGACTCGCACTCGCTCGCGTTGGTGATTGTGTTCCAACACCAAACTATCCCATCAAATCCAATGATTCGTGGAGAAAAATCTTTTCTTCTTCTTCTTATTCAACTTAGATAAATAGTAAATAGTAGTAAGGAGAATGCAAAGTCAAGTTTCTGCGAAGTGGCAAGCAGAATATAGCTAGTAGAAAATAAACATATATGTAATATTTAAGTGGGAATAAAGGAAAAATAAAATTATAAAAACAAAAGTTAACCGCCTTATTCATAGAAAGTAGAGAGAGGTTTGAGAGACGTATTTTGTATGATAAATCGTCTCTCAAACCTCTCCTAACTATTTATGAATGAGGCCCTAAGTATTTAAAAGCTGAAACATTAAAAATAAATCACCATAACGGTATCAAAGTCGTTTTGCTGAATTTTTTGTATCATCAAGTTTGTACCTGCTTAAGACAAATGTATGAGGTTATCTCAAGTTCCGCTTAATATCGCTTAGCTCCCCGTACAATATAAATAATAATCTAAGCAACCGGTGTAACCAAAACACGGCTAGTGTTACATTTGCATAAGTACAACCACAATTGAAGTTGCGAGCGACAGTAAATAGCGAAATTAGATGTATTTATTTATGTGAGTACAAAATCGCTGCATTCAGACGCATCGGCCGTCGACGTGTCTCTCGTATATATTAGGGCAGTTTTTTATTCCAATAAGCTATTGACTTAAAAAAAATAAAAACAATCCTCACTTAATACTACGAAAAGTGCCAACATTTACTGTAATGGGTGAACAATATGCGATACGGCAACACGTTTGTAGGCAGTGCCAACAAATACATGGTAGTAGCAGCAGGTATTGTTGTAGTTGTAGGCAGCAACAACAGTAATATTGTTTTTATTCATTCGTTTCAGTTGTCAAACTCTACATAAACGTATACCAACAGTATAAGACTACAAAAAACTACAAAACCAAAATACATACTTATATGTATGAGTTTGACAAGTGAAAAGAAAAATGACATGGAACAAATTAAATCACCTGTTCAAACGACTTTAGATTCCTGATAGGTAACTCTACCGTTAACAAATATGTATAAGAATTACCGCGCGTTGCTGGGAAACACTAATTCCAGTTTCATTTTCAATCGAAAATAAAAATAGATGCTTCAAGTTTAGAAATATAAAAATATACGTAGTTTTCCATTAAATAAAATAATTTAAAAATAAAATAAAATAAAAAAAAATTCTTCTTATTCTTTAAACGAGCTTAAGATCTTTTATTTTTTTTTTTGCTTATTTATCGTTTAAAGAATAAGAAGAATTTCAATTGAAGATCGTGGAAAACTTTATATATTATAAAAAAAAAATGTGTAAGCCAGTCTACAAATTTAATGTTTGAGCATTTTCATTCACAATAAATGATAACAAAATTTATCTAATAACTTTTTATTGTAATTGTTTGAAATTGTTCTCCAAGTACTAACTTGATCAGCCCCCTTGGTTTTTTACACCGATTCCGAACGGCATTTTGAGAAGCTTTTTCAAGGCTAAATACTCGATAGTGTCGCCGTCACAATGCGAGGTGACCACCGCCAAAAGAAATTTAAGGTGGTCACAGCAGGGATCGAACCCAAGATATCATGTACAAGAGGCGCGCGCATATCTAACACAATTTTTATTGATTATTCTATATTTTATCAAGTGCCACGTCGCACAAATGTTTAGACTTCTTCGATATATGTATGTATGTATGTAAAAGTAATTTGTGTCGAAAATAATATTTGAATATACTGCTGCTTTCTTTAAAATTTTATAAAACTGATTCGCCTGTAGAAAAAATTAAAACTGTAGTTACTTTGTTTTGAATTTTAGCTAACGACACATTCACAAACAAACTGTACGGAAAACTGACAAGTTTTGTCGCATTCAATTATGGTTGATCGCTAGCAGTTTTGTGAGTCGCATTCGCTAGCGACGTTGATTGTGTTCCTACACTAATTCAGATTTTGATCGATGGCCCAAAGATTGACACTTTGTCGGATTTGCTTATTTTCTTGTTTGATTTGGCGAACCGAATTGTTAACCAGAAATAAAATTGCTACAAAACAAAAAAAATACAAAAACAAAAAATGATTTCAAGTAGATTACAACCACGACACTGAATAATTAATAAACAACAAAAAATGATACGAAGTTATTGTTGTGTTTGTTTTTTTTTCTTTGTGTAAAAAATAAAATACAAATATGTAACAGAATTCATTTGGTTTTCATATAGCCTTAGGTAGGTAGTGGAGTCTCCCCTCCCCGCCTAATGACGATGGGAAACATAAATTGTTAGGCTTAAGGTAAAAAAGAAGAAAACAATTTCAGCCGCTGCCGTTTTTAAGAAGATCAGACGAACAGACAGACTCGCTGACTAATGTTGTTTCCACGGTTGCAGTGTTGTGTGTGACTTTTTTGTGAAAAATCATTCTAATTAGCTAATGAAACGATGTAAAACTTGTTGGTGTATATCGTATATGGGCAGAGAACAACAGCAGCAGCTAACAGTGGGACGTTTTCTGAGAGAGAAAAGAAAATAGTTTATAATTTCGATCGATTTAAAAGTAGTATTTATACTATTTCTGCTAAAGGAACTTAGATGACAAAGCATTCAAACCATTCAATTCAATAGGATTAAATGTGGTATGACTTTACTTACTTTACTTTTATTTACTATTTTACAACCTCATTTGGTCAAATGTCTTACACATATTAAACAAACAAACAAATAATTAAATTAAACAAATTTTAACATATTTCTCCAACTGGTTCTATCCTTCGCCTTTTCTATCAATTTAAAAAAAATATATAGAATACATTTTCTCATTGTATGTTACACTGTGCAGCAGTATTAATGGTTTAAAGTGGCACAAGCTGAGCAAAGGGAGCAAAAAACTGCATGAAACATAGGGAAATTATAACTTTGTGTTGTTACGATAATGTTGCTGATGATGTTGTTAGTTAGCTGTTTGGTTGGTTGGTTGATTGCTGCGGTTGATTGTACCAATATTCCTTCAGAAAATGGAACTAAGCGCATATGTCGACCCGACCAACTTATGCAGTGCATATGTACATACATATGTATGTACGTATGGCTACAACATTGTTCCTGTTTGCTGTTATCTGATTTTTATTTTTTCCTATCTCTGCCAATCTTTTGAATCTCTGGAACGCTAGATAGACAAACAAAAATATAAGTTAATTATGTTCGTAACGTTGGCAAAGAAAGCAGCTAACAAACGGCGGCAAAACTCAAAATCTCTTAACATATTTCTTGAATGAATGAAATTTTTCGTTCAACTTGAGTTACTGTTGTTACTACTATTGCCGCTCCAGAAAAAAATTCCAAATACAATAAAAAAAGATAGATAGGCGGAAATACTTTGTACTCCGCCAACCAGGCAGCCACAAAACCACGTCCATACACCCATGGCAAAATGTCTTATGGGTAAAAGACGACGACGATTCACGAAATAAGGGAATTGCATGAGTTGAGTTTAACCGCCTTTCAGAAATTCATTCATAAAAGTCGTTATAACAAGTACGGGACTGTTTGTCCGCTTAACGCTCAACGAATGCGCTCCTCGCGCTGTTACATTCACAACCGGCGACTGTATAAGTAAATGTAATTACATATTTATTTTGACTACTATGTGAAAAGTAATACTACTGCATTATGTACTGTTCACACAGTTGCGATAACATACATATGTATGCATTTATAAGGATGGCTTTGCATTACTTATACGAAAACCTAAAACTGCAAGAAGAAAATTAACATAATTATGATAAGTAGGAAATACTATATTTGAGGAACGAATGTATTTAGCCGCAATTTTTTCCTTTTCCCCCTTCCCTGAACTGACACGAAATCACCTGCAAACTTGTATGCTTGATTTGCCGACTAACAAACAGCCCAACAACAAGTAGATTTTGCCATTTCATTCACAAAATCGAAACAAGTCGTTTGCACTCTAAACGAGGGTTACACGTCCAGTTGGGGAACAACAAAACAAAAAAGGACAAGAAAATATAGGATTCAAGATGCAAGTACTTCCCTTTTAGAATGATACCTCAGCGCAAATACCTAGATGGTGCATTCGATTATTCACCGTGCGATCATTTTTAACTGAGATACCACGAAAAACCGTGGTAGAATAAGCAGGTACAGTCAGTAGCACAGCTGATTTCAATTTATTCTTTTCGTTAGTTGACTACTTCTGTCAAATTCGTATTGAAATTACAATTTTCACATTTTCTTTATATTTTTATTTCCATACAAATCAGCTGAAATTGGCATGAGAGAGCCCAGTTCCAATTCCTCTAACCCAAACAAACGAACGCTTTCGTTCGCTTGCTAAACAACAGTCGTCTGATTTGGTTTCCAGTTGCATTTTGTTCGCTTGGTCGTTCTTGTGAGTGGAAGGAAAGCGTTCGCTTTAGTTACAGAAATTGGCTGCAAATCTCCATAGTTTTTTCAAGTTTTTTGATAACTATTCGAATTGTTGAATCCTTAGGTGCACTTCCACGACTGTAAATTCCGCACAAAGTTAGCGAGCGTAACATTCGCCACTTTTATACCCTCACCCACAGGGATGGGGTATAGGGGCATATATCATTTAATACGAAAAAAATGTAACGCATAGGAGTCATATTAGCCCCTTAGTATCTTTGGATGCAATTCGTTTTAGGACTTTTTATGACGATTGAGCCATGTCCGTCTGTCTGTCTGTCTGGCTGGCTGGTTGGTCAACACGATAACTGCGGTAAATCTTACCGATGCCGTAAATTATCGATGACAAATTTTGCCAGTGACTATTATTTGTCCAAACTTAGTGGGGATTGAAAATGGGCGTTTTGACCACGCCCCTTCTGGTACCTCCCATACAAATCGACACATTTGGTACAACATCATATTTCTTCTACAACTTTTTTCGGGTAAATGTAAACGCATTCGTTAATAGTCTGTATATGTCTATTTAACTGAGATTACCATGCCCATTTTTGTACCTCCCATACAAAATTAGATCAGAACTGATGTATAACAGTCTTATTAGGTTTAATTATACCAAATTTGATCTAAAAATTGTCCCGGCCAGATATAATTGGATCTTACTTGAGATATAATTAGGTCTGACGAGAAACAAGTTTATATCTAGGTTCAGATATTGGATAAATCGTTACATATTGTCAGATATTTTTCTAAATATAACTATATCGCGGCCCAGATTCAGTGATATCTCAAGTAAACAACAAACATGGTGTCCCATAACATTCCATGAAGGGATTGGGGAGAGCTGCTCACAATCAGTGAGATGGGCGCTTTCCAGTTTTACACTCACTTATTGAGACCTACAGTTTTACACCGGTTCCGAACGGTATTTTGAGAAGCTTTTTCATGGCTAAGTACTCGATAGTGTCGCCATTACTAAGCGAGGTGACCGTGGTCGAAAGAAATGTAAGGTGGTCTGAGCAGGGATCGAACCCACGTTCTCATGTACAAGAGCCGCGAACACTAACCATTGCACCACCGACGGTGGTCTCAAGTTAGATCTAATTATATCTTACGGTAGATCTAATTATACCTTAGGGTAGATCCAATTATATCTCTCCGGGACAAAATTGAAATCAAATTAGATCTAATTGGGCATAATTAGATATTTATAGATCAGTTACCATCTAATTTTATCTGCTAAGATCCTATCATATCTAAACTTTTTTACACGGGCAGCTGTTTGTTTGTCGCTTTGCAAAATGGTTACTAAAATATGTTTTTATATTTTTGACAGACATCTAAATATATAAAGTAATTTTCAGATTGAACTAATTTTGAGGAAGGATATACTTTCTACCGCTTTTATTCTCAATTTTTGAGATATTTGTGTGTCCTTCTAAGTTTTGGAGAACTGGTATATTTTTAAAATTGATACACAAAAAACCATAATAGTTCATTAAAATGTGACAAAAAAACTCCAACTTTTCGGCATGTGACAATTTGGACTAGGGGCTAATTATGTAAAAAACGATATCGAATTCATTATCGTTTTATCGGTACTGAAGTTTTATAAACGCAAGTATTTTAAATAGTAGATGAACTGTCATTATCGACATAACAGTATCGTTTGGACGATTATCGTAATACACAATTAGGCCCCTGGTTTGGAATTGTATAAATGATTTTTGAAGAAATTTAATTAATTGTATAAAAAATTGCATTAAACCAATGAAGATTTTCATATCATTTTCATTTTATTTATTTCAACCTTACATGTAATTCTTAATAAAGCCGGGAATTTTATTAGCTCCATAGAAATCCAATGAATTTTTGAATTAAATCAATGAAGTTTCATTGTCTTAAAGAACCCTTGCATTTAAGCAAACGAAACCCAAGTTATAAAACAAACCAAAATTTCTCAGCGTATCGTAGGTTGACATTTAAATATTCGAATTACGGGAAGTAGTTGTCCTATTGCTTTTGGTTAAATTTTTTATTTAATAAGTTATTTTAATTTTTAGCTCATCAAGTATTCATTAGTTGTTAGCTCAAATACTTAATTAATCAATTACTCAGTTATTGTGTTGTTCAAAATAACTAAGTTATCGTACCTCTTAATGGATTTTTACTTAAATCCGAAACACAGAACAGATTTCATTAAAAGCTCAATGATGTTTATAACTTTATGTGAAATTGTGTTATAACGTTTTCAAACCAAACAACAACAAAAATACTAATTAATTATTAACCCGCATTTAATGCTAATGCCATTGATTGTTACTGTTGTTGGTGTCGGATGTTGATGACGCGAGTTGTATATTCAAACGAGTCTCAAGAGTGAACGGCGTGAATGAATAACTCTTTGATGACGTTATTTCAAAATTCAATTACTAAACAATAAAAAAAATATCTGTGGAGATTTATAACAAACATCGTAATACAACTTTGTAAAAAACAATCACATGTCTTTCAACTTGCTTTAGGTAATGTCTTGGAATAATAACGTGCGGGCGTGTTATTTGGGAAATATGTATAAAAACTGATCACCTTTTTTACAACTTAAACGTTCTAACAACTTTCAGAGGCTGACGACGGTGATAGTGATGATGACAATATGTACCACCACCATAGTCATTCGCCTCCATTGATGAGTTCACAAAACGGCCTTCATAACTTTATATTTAAATAGCAACAATACTTACAGACATTGGATACAATCTTAAAAATTTCAAAATGTTTGTATCTGAATTTTGGATTTATTTATATGTACATACATATGCATGTACGCATCTGTGTGTCTATGTATCTAAACCGGATTTGCTATTTAAAGAAAGAAGAATCTCAAGAATGCAAAAAATAGAAAAATCAAACAAAAATAAACTTTCTTTTGTTTATTGTTGATTGAACCCAAAGTCTTTGTTTAGTTTTGATTCCAAGAAAAATAAAGTGATGACAAAATCAAATGAAAAAATATCGGAAATTCCCAATAACAATTTCACTCATCAGTCAGACAGTCAGTCAGTCACTAAATAAATGCCTCACATCATCAATAATCACCACTTGTCAAACCCAATTGACAGTTGCCTAAATTAAATTCCAAAACAAAACGTATCATTAACTTTATTAGTTAACAACAACATTTGTATTTTTAGCCAATAATAAACATTCGCTAATC
This sequence comes from Phaonia tiefii, assembly GCA_963931995.1. NCBI lineage: Eukaryota > Metazoa > Arthropoda > Insecta > Diptera > Muscidae > Phaonia > Phaonia tiefii. The sequence continues at coordinate 294,061,451 of OZ008369.1, read as the reverse complement.
AATCAAAGCTTTGATGAATACAAATATATTGAAGTTGCTATTAAACCCGTAAGAATTTGTAATTAAATTTCTATAAAATTAAGAAAAATGTTTAGTTTCTCTTTCAATTTCTCGTAATTATGGTAATTTTCATTGAACTTTGAACTTTGAGAAATTGACAGATACAACATTAGAACACAAATTTCAATTCGTTTGAAATGGATTTCATTCGAAATAGTTCCGCTGTTCTACGACTGTGAATAAGTTATAGGCTAGGCTGCAATTCAGGGAATAATAATTATAAGAAATCCCAGTGGCCAAAGTCAATAGTATCTATAATGTGGGGTTTAATTGTCTTTCATATACGAATTCAGTTTAAAGTCAGTTCAAAGTAGATATAGATATTAGAATATACCAGTGTATGCGCAAACCGATTGTATTCCAACTATTATTTAGCAAAATGACTAAATCCTTAAATTCAGTAAGCACCCATATTTGAAGTGTAACTTCTTATGGGAGACTATCGAAATCCTGGAGCCGAATCAAAATTATGCGAAATGTCACTCATTAGCTCAGATGTTTATCGAGAAACAATTTGAATACAGATTTATTTCGTTGAACAAAAGAACACACACAATGTAACTTAGTTAAGATTTAATGATTAAGTTGAAATTTAATGAACCATTTTAAGATTCAATATCCATTAATAGGATAATATTAACGTGAAAATCATTCTTGTCAATTTCCGCCAAAGAAACGGGAAGACTGGAAAACATTCTGACTTCAGCAGAGGAACTTTTTATACAGGTATATTGTCTGACTCCGGCCACAATCCATACAATTAAAAACTTCAATTTACATGTTAAAAATGTTTGTAAACATTGTGTGTGGCCATATTTTCCGTGGTGGCCGTCGATGGTGCAATGGATAGTGTGCGCGGCTCTTGTATATGAGAACGTGGGTTCTACCCCTGCTCAGACCACCTTACACTTCTTTCGACGACGGTCACCTCGGTTAGTGATGGCGACACTATCGAGTACTTAACCATGAAAAAGCTTCTCAAAATACCGTTCGAAACCGGTATAAAACTGTAGATTCCAATCAGTGAGTGTAAAAACTAGAAAGCGCACATTTCACTGATTGTGAGAAGCTCTCCTCAATCCCTTCATGGGATGTTATGAGACACCATGTTTTTATACTTCTTTAGAAACTTGTTAACTTGTTTCACAAAGCATCAAAAAGGTATATTCACTGAAAAAAATCATTGCAAATATATATATAAAAAAATGTACACAATATATACACAAAATTGGTAGGCCGAGAAATGAACTCAAAAGAAATAAACCCTCACCCACGAAGACGACAAACAAACGTTCACACGTGTTTGAATAGTCATACTTATCCATCTATATCGATATTTATCGAATAAAAAACGAAAAACGAAATTTCACTACTAGTGCGAAAAAACAACTAATTTACTTTCTGTCAGGTCTTTACACACGCAAAACTATCAAATTCGAATGTATTTTGTTGTTCTACCTTGTTGGTTACTTTTGTTGTTAATATACATACATTTGTATTATTCACAAATATTTTAAATTCAGCAAAACCTCAAGGTCAATTAAAATTGTAAGCACCATAATCCTGTAAAGATCTGTATGTATTTAAATTAAAACACATACATTTTACAAATTTTTCTAAAAGTCTATGAAAAATATTAATATGTTACCAATTCAGTCAACTCTATGAGTCTTGGCAAACCACTTTTTCATTGAGTTTTATGTATCATTTTAAATTGAGCAACTAAGCTAGCATGTAAGCAAAGATAAAATAAATGTTTTAAGAAAATTGATAATACGTAGATTCAGCTAAATCTAAGCATCATTTAATATTGTATGTATCAGTATTTCTGAATATATCTCAATGTTATCTGATCGAAATAATTATATTATACATTTTTATTAAAAGTTTCCTAAGAAAATTTAAATTCCACCAATTCAGCTACATCTACGAATATGAAATCATTGTAAGCTTTACGATATAAAGTGGCTTACTAAACCACATGTATAAACTGGAGCACTAAAATTTTTCTAAAGACCTTGCAAATTGTAGCAGACAATTATCTACATACAAATTCAGCAAAATCGTATTGATTTTTAACATCGTAATCATAAATATTTATACGTATACTAGCTGACCCGACTAGCTGACCCGGTCCTGCATAATATTTCAAGCGATTTGTATGGGAGGTACCACGCCCCTTTGTCCAATTGGACCGAATAGTAAATCTAAACCACCCAGGGCGCCACCCAAATGCATACAAAAAATATTTATTCAAATCAGTCCAGAAGTTTAGTCACAAACACACGTGCAGTAGAATTATATATAATACTAGCTGACCCGGCAGACGTTGTCCTGCATATTATTTCAAGCGAGCAGAAATAATGGATTTTTAATTTGTGGTTTGTATGGGAGGTACCACGCCCCTTTGTCCAATTGGACCGAATAGTATATCTAAACCACCCACCCAGGGCGCCACCCAAACGCATACAAAAAAATTTATTCAAATCGGTCCAGAAGTTTAGGAGGAATTCAGTCACAAACACACGTGCAGTAGAATTATATATATATAAAGATAAAGACGCTTATACCTCTGTAAGCTTAACAAAATACATGAATTTTACAAATTTTTCAAAAATTTCTGAAGAATATTAATATTTCTGCAAAATCTAGATTGATAATATAAATACATATGTACATAGTAAGCATTATTATTTGTAATGTGTTTACATTTAAACTACATATATACAAGTTTCAATTGTTTTATTTCCTTATATTTGGGGGTTTTTCAAAAAAAAAAAACAATGAAATGTATCCGATGTGTGATTCTTATTCACTTTTAAGTTTTATTCTCATTTCAAACTATTCAGCTCTATAATTTGCTTCACATCATACTCTATGTTATGATTTTCTGTCTATCTACTCATCTACAGCTGAGTAGCTTTTCCTATAATCTTTTAATTTAAAGCCCAACATCCGATCGTGTTGACTGCCACACAAATGATATATTCGAGGCTTTTCAAAACTATTCCAACATCTTTATTCAAAAAGAATAAAAAGAGAGGCAACAAACAAACAGTACGAGTGTTCCTTGCTGTGATTGTGTTGTTTCTTAAGTTAATTCATATGTGTTTATGTAAATTTGAAATTTATTTCATTTATTCAAATAAGATCGGTAAACTGGTTTCCCTAAAGGGGTTGAGGTGGTGAGTACATTTTGATACATTCGGAATTCAAATTAAAAATGTTAAAATACACAAAGTATCACATAAATTATTCTCAAAACTTTGTCGTCGTCATTCAAATTAAAGTCATTCATGTTAAGCTTATGAATGGACGCAATATACAACGTAATTCTTATGTCGGTAGGTAGATGTACATGTACATATATTGGAATACTACTTCCATGGATGGGAGCTGCTACGGTGGTGTTCCTACGCTTTGTTACACAAACACAAAAACGTAAATCCCCAGTACTTAGTAATTTTCTATCGACTAAACTTTAGTTGTTTGGGTTTGTTTTATGAATCTTCATCAACCCATAAAGCAGACTAGCATCATATTTCAATATACAGTCGTCCGTCCTTCCGGGCACATGGAAAGAATGTACTTGCTGCACTAACAAACTACTCGTACTGACTGACTGACTATTCAGCCAACCATTTCAACCATTCGTCCATCCAATCGGCTGACGAAGTGGAGTGGACATTGAATGTCTCTAATGTCTCTGCTACACGTGAAACTTTACAATCGCCGACAATTCAGTTTGAAATTGAATGAATGCGAGATATGATGTCAGCAGCAGCACCACCACCAGTGCCAGCAATGGAAACACCTCTCCAACCGGTAGCAGCAATAACAGTAGCAACAACAACTACAAATACAGCACTATGATTTACAATTGAATGAAGAGATGAAAAAAACAATAAAAGCAGAAAAAACATTCACATCCGCTAAATATGAAACTTTTTCGTAAACAAATTCGGAATGAATGCATGCCTATATAGTAGTGATATCCGAGCTACTGTATTGTAAATACAGCTGTGGTCAATAAAATAGTCTAGCAAAATGTTTTTAAAATTAAATATTTAAATAGATGTTGCAATCGCGAGATAGTAATAAAGGGTTTTCCAATTTTAGTCATATGATTTCTAAGTGACGTTTCGGCCATTTGTAGTATGTAGTATGATCTATCAGTTGGCTTTTTCATTGTATTCAGTAACGTTTACAATTTCTCCAATGTGGCCGTCGGTGGTGCAATGGTTAGTGTGCGCGGCTCTTGTACATGAGATCCTGGGTTCGAACCCGGCTCTGACCACCTTCAAATTTTCTTTCGGCGGCGGCCACCTCGGATAGTGACGGCGACACTATCGAGTATCTAGCCATGAAAAAGCTTCTCAAATTACAGTTCGGAATCGGTGTAAAACTGTAGGTCCCAATCAGTGAGTGAAAACTGGAAAGCGCACAGCTCAGTGATTGTGAGAAGTTCTCCCCAGTCCCTTCATGGGATGTAATGGAAACCATTCATTTATTTTTATTTAATCGTTCTCCAATTGCAACTTTTCGTGCGCTTTTGCCATTTTATGGTTGTAATAATCGTCCACCTGTGCTCGCTATTTGTCGAATTGTTGCAAATTACGAGCGAACATTTATTTTCTTTACATAATGTTTAAGTGCCAATAAGACAAAGAACCGCTCGAAGTAATGAAAATAAAACTGCCGTTCAGCCAAGTGTTGCTGAAGACCGCAATTCTTCGAAATGAAGCTGGTAACACCGTTACTGTCAATGGAGAGCGGTTTAGATCGATGATAACCAACTTTTTATGGCCGAAATGGGAAGAAGTTGATCTTGACAACATCTGTTTCCAACAAGACGGAGTTACGTGCAACAACCGAATTATTGCGATAAAAGTTTGGAGATTCGATTATTTCAAGAAATTGTGGCATTGAATGGCCTGCAAGAAGTTGTGATTTAACACCATTAGACTATTTCTTGTGGGGTTATTTGCAGTCATTGGTCTTTAGCTATAAACCAGAAGCTTTACAAGTCAATATTGAACGTGCTATTCATGATATACGACTGGTTTAGTGATTTGCCATACGTATGAAATTTAGCATACATACAATTTAGGTTTAGCATACATACATATGAAATCTGAATATTTTGGTATCTGACAATTTTCTTAACATATATCACATTGTAATGCTTAAAAAGATTCTACGAATTCAGCTAAATTCTTTAAATTTTATAAGAATCAATACTTTTATAAGTATTGCTGTTCAGACTACTTAGAAGCTTCTGAATTACTTCAAAAATGCTAAAATTTTGATCGCAACTTTATGCATGGACTTTGTCACCTTTTAAATAGAAAATGAAATCCACACTATCATATGAAAATTGTTTATGGAAAAAAGTTTTCAGAAGAAAAAATCCATAAAACACTGCTGGAAAAAATATTTGTGCCAGGCAGCGAGGGTGGATCAACTGAGATATGGATGTGGTGGGAGGGAGGTGGCTGTAGGAAAATTGTATTTCACTTAGGGCAAAAACAAACAAAAAACGCCTAAACATTTAACAATTTGTTCATTATTGCATAACAAGCTTACAATTTTTTATTTTTGTCTTCTTTTTGTTTTCAGATGGCTTCTGTAGTTTTCGCCAAACATTTCCGGAATGGTGTGAAGATGACAGCCTACAAAACAAAGAAATGGAGTCTAGTCGTAGTACCCAAGCAGACCAACTGATGGGCTTAAGGTAACGATTTTTCACTTTCTTTTTTGGTGCAGTAGTATGGAATTTAATTTCCTTTTAGATCGCTGCGTATATCAACACCACATTCCGATTCAGCCTGCAGTAGTTCAGCAGAATCCTCCGATTGTGAAGGCACATCGCATCATAATTTCAATGAAGCCCCCGTCGAAATTATACCGGGTCTATTTTTGGGCAATGCCATGCATAGTTGTGACGCCAGAGCCCTACAGAAATATAATATAAAGGTAAGAAACTCAGGATAAATATTTCACACATTGTGTAATCTCTAAATTAATTGCAGTCGTCTGCTTAAACGGTTGAATATCAACTGTTAGCCAATGTTGATTCCAGCATAATCAATTAATTTAATTTCTAAGGGCTACATATCGTTACCTTAATTTAGAATAGCGTTTTTTTCATATTCGTGTAGAAAAACATAAAATACATCGTAACTGAAAAAATTAATGTGCGGTGCGCGCACAATTTGTCTCCACTTTCAAAACATTTTGAAAATTTCTGAAATTATGACATTTATTAAGTTTTTTACTCCTGTAAATGTTTTAAAAAGTTAGTTACGTCCTTTCTAAATTAAAGTAACGAGATGTAGGTATTTCCTAAATTCATCTGAATCCCAATATCTGCTATTTTATTAAAAGACAAAATGTCCAATAGGAAAGTTATTACTTTGGAACTAGGTACTTTTTTGTAGCATAGGTACGAGGTACGGGTACGAGGGTTGTCGTTCGTATTTCCGGCCTAATAATGAAACAAAAGATCAATACACTTTTGCATACGTTTGAACCAATTTTCGAAGCACGTTTGCCACTCCAAATGAGGTAGATCCAAAGCATGCGTTTTGAACTGATCAACCGCTTCTTCAGTCGTCAAAAATCGTTGACTACGCAACTTGTTTATAATGTGTAGTAAGAAATCAGTAGGATGACCCATCAAATCAATGTTTTTGATGGTCAAATAAGTGTGATATGTGCATTGTCGTTGTGGAGAATGGTTCTTCTTTGGGGGTTCGGTTTCCTTAGGGGTTCAGTTTCCTTTCGACAAATCAAATGGTTGTATACACTTACAGAATTGTCAGTTATGCCGAAGACGCAGTCTACCATTTGATGTAAAGTGTTTACCAATTGGAATTCAAAAGTTTTACTTGAAGTTGAAAATACATCAATTGCAATTTAAAATACGTTAAATGAAATTTAAACACATCAATTGACATTTAAAAAATATCAATTGAAATTTAAAATTCTTCAGTTGATATTCAACTACCTTTAACTGGTTAACCAGTTTTCAAATTTCAATTGATGTCTTTTAATTTTCAATTAATGTCTTTTAAATTTTTGAATTAGAAAGTTGGAGTTTGTTTCTTCAAGTATCAGTTATTTTGGTTTAGACATAGCAAAGTAGCATTTATTATATAACTAAAATAATACCAATATTAGTTGATTTTACTAATTTCTTCTTTAGTTCTGAAAGATAATTCTGTTGTAAAATAAATATTACTAAGTGTTTTTCGTTGGATGGGATTCATAAATTAGTAATTGCTTCTTGAATATTGAATGTTTTTTGTCGTTCAGCGTATGTCTAATCCAAAATAACTAATACTTGAAGAAACAAACTCCAAACGCCATGTTTACTTTGATTGATTTGCAAATCATTTTTGATTTCATTAATATGAATTGCAATTAATTTTTCTAATTCATTTGAATTAATCCAAAATCAATCCAATTCAAATGAATTGGAAGTGAAGTGCAATTAATTTTTCTAATTCATTTGAATTAATTCAAAATCAATTCAATTCAAATGAATTGCAATTAAATTTGCCAATTCAAATTTGAATTGGAAATGTATTGCAATTCGTTTTGCAAATTCATTTGAATTGAAATTGACTTGCCATTCATTTTTGCCAAATTCATTTGAATTGATTCAAATTCCATTCAATTCTTTTTTTTCTGATCTATATAATATTATATTATTAATATATTTTGTAATAAAATTGTGTATCGTTTTTTATATATATTTCAGTATGTCTTAAATGTTACTAAAGATCTTCCAAATGTCTTCGAAGCTTCTGGTGGTATTCAGTATCTACAGATTCCCATTACCGATCATTATTCACAAGATTTGGCGATGCATTTTCCAGCTGCCATACAATTCATAGGTTTGTACTAAATTGAATTTCATTAACCAACCTTTTTTTAACATTTGTTTTTAATTTTTACTTTGCAGAGGAAGCTCGTTCAAAAAATTCGGCCGTGCTGGTTCACTGCCTGGCCGGCGTTTCCCGTTCCGTAACAGTGACGCTGGCCTATTTAATGCATACCCGAGCTTTAAATCTCAATGATGCTTTTACGCTGGTCCGAGATCGCAAACCGGATGTGTCGCCTAATTTCCATTTTATGCAACAATTACATTCATTTGAGCGGCAATTGCGTTTGAATACCAACGAGGCAATGGATCAAAGTGGCGGAGGTGGCACTGCCATCAGTGTTACGGGTGTGATAGGTGGGGGCGTTGGAAATCCTGATATTTCCATGGGTCCCTGCGGTTCGTCTTCAAAATTCTCTTGCAATTGTATAGCTACAGATTGTAAGTGCATACAATCTGGCGGTTATATAGCACAATTGGCCAAGGCCGCTACTGGAATCTCCCCCGATTCTGGTATTGAATTTGACCGATGGACTCCATCGTCGGATACTGGACTTAAATGAGATCTACTTGTAGGAAAAAGTTTTGTACTGCCACCGACGATTAATGAGCCACCTCTGGCCTTGAATGCAGACAACATGTCGCCGGCCTCCACGAACTCCTCCTCTACCTCGACCACGACTACTATAGAAGCTATATCGGTGGTTGAGGTAAATAAGCAAACAATAACGGAAGAGTAAAATTGTATTGCGAGTGAAAAACAAGCTCATCATTATGAATCCTTGTCAGAAGAATAAAGAGGATTGAAAGCAAATGGGATGGACGTACAAAACCTTTTCCTACTTGTTAAGAAATAGAAAACAAAAGGCACAAATTTTAAGTCTCTCCTAGTTTCCTCTCTTAACATCTTCTCCCTCACTTGAAATTCTCATAATCCTGAATTTCTTTGTAATAATATTGTATAATAAATTACACCCCCCAACCCCCTCCCTTCCCCGTCTATAGATTAAATGGTATTTATTTTTAATTATATACAATAGTTTATAAGGTATGAAGGATTCCAAACTTTGATCCTTCCTTGTTGCCCACAGCAACAGATTTGAGTTAATGTTGTTTTTTGTATTAATTGTGTTAAATTGTTATAAAAATTCAAAACAGCATAATACATTGAACTTGGAATAATTTTGAAACAAAACAAAAATTTTTATTCAAAATTGATAGCGATTTCTTTAAAAAAAACACAAAATTAATATTTGTATGTACAACGTACATAACCCCACTTTATATACATACATATATGTATATGTATATAAGTCATTAATTATATTTAAAACTAATTGAAGAAGCAAAGTTATTTGAATATATAATTTATACTTAAGTATTCAAACATTGATAATAGTCCATATATTTATAAATAAACAAAAGAAACAAAATCGAGAAAAAAAACTTACAAAATATATAAACGGAAATATTAATTTTTTTAATGAAATAAACCCAAAATTGAAAATTTATTAAACGTGAATGAATGTGAAAAGATAAATAAATTAAATTTTCAAAGAAAATGTTGATGATTTCATTTTTTTTTTGACGTAATTCGATTTTAAAACGTAAAAGGTGTTTTGGAAAATTGAATTACATACATTCTAAACTTGATAAGACCTTAAAAATACTTCAAATAATATTTGAAGGAAACAGATACACAATAGTAAGTGGAATTGTTCCTGATTATAAAATAAGATACGATTGGAATCGAAATACGGAATACCAACAATTTGATCCTAACAAACAAAATACGTTTACATATTTAGATTTGCTTGAAAACAAGAAACGGAGGGCGATCATCAATTGTATTTTGTAATTGGACGGAAATAGAAAGCTAATTGACGAATACACGATTGTTATACATAGGATTAATCTCAGATATATCCTGTCAGTTTTAGGATTTCGATGACCCCTAGAAAAAATAGGTGGACAAATGCATCACAACCTTGGCTACCACAACTGAGCTCAACTAATACCTTTTGTTCCTTGCAGGAAATGTACAAATTTATGTTTAACTCGTATCACGATTTCCAGAAACTAAAGGGAATAGTTGACAACTTTTATTTCACATAAAATACCATTTCAATTGTCTACATTAATCCGAATTATAACCCAAACCATTAAAGCAGACAAATTTTTTTTGTTGAGGTAATGATATAAACCAAAATCCCAAATCCCCCCAAGTAACATATTTAACATGCCGGAATAATTTACTTTGTAACGATTTATATTCACCAAGATAAAATCATTCCAAGCAACCTTTGATGAAGGTATGTGGCTAAATATGAAATAGCTATACGGTTTGCTAGGAATCATGAGGGTGTATTTTGCAAAACTTCCTTTTGAAAACTATATATATCTATTAATAGCGATATAGAATGGTTAATGGCAATGTAGATTGACTAAAAAAAAACAAAGTGAACAGACGTTCGAACTAATTTAATATATAATAGTTCCAGTACCACTTGTTTGTGAAGTAGTAAAGACGATCTGCCCACAACGTCTTCCAAGGCGGCAGAAGAGAAACCATGTCTATCAAAGCTATTAGTTCGCAATTCGAATTTCACAGATGTTTGTTATAATCCATAAACTAGTTCTGTCACATAGTAATAATATTTCTAAACTATTTTCCTCCTACTGAGAGACGAAAGATAATTAAAAAATTTCTAAGTGTTGTTATTATACTTATACTTAAGAAACAAACTACCTGCCATTTTAACATTGTCACTCTTAAAGTAATTCTATTTAAATTATACTTGTGTAACTAAAGTCGTATCCTTCTGCAGAAACCCCCTGACATCTAACAAATCAATATTTGCAAAAAAAAAAGAACGCAAGGGCACAATTTTTCCAATTGTCATCAAAATCCTAGAGCTGACCGAAATTCCTGTAAAGACTCAATACGAATACACTCACATGTGAGTTTTGCTGCTCCTGTTATATTTTTTTGCTAACATTTGAAAGGATTTTCTTTTTAGAAAAATAAAAAAATACATACATATAATAAAATGAGGAACATACAAAGAGAGACAAAATATATATTTGGAATTTGTACAAAGCACCATCAGGGCGTTTGAAAATTTATATGAAAGGCTGTGTAATACGTTAGAAACCAAAATCAATATAAAAGATAAATAAAGGAAATAAATAAAAAAGAACCTTTTAAACTCATACCAATCAGTGGACGTGAGCGAATAAAGGACAAGATAATAACCCAAAAATTTGTCTCATAATGAATTTCAAATACAACCTCTAAATACTTAAAGTAAACTATAATTTGATTTGTATTTACAATATTTCTAGAAAAGATTTGTTGTTAAAAAACCACGACAAATTTTCATCTACTTTAAGCGAATTCTGAAAAATATTTCCATAATTTTACTTTGTACTTCAGAATTTAATTTTTTATATAATTGGTATAATTGTGCATCAAAAATATTGCCACTGTTTCAAACGAAACCTAAACAAATGCTGGGGCAAGTTTTCGAAACGAAAAGTAAACATTTAAAGAATGTAAAAAATCTCCATCTTTCGATGTGTACAACTTGTGATTTAAAAAGGTTGTTAGCAATAATTTAAGTACACGAATTTTTTATTTGCCATAGAAACGAAGATATGTGTGTCGGTTATGTTTTGAATTTGCGTGTACGAATTCCTAACTAGTTTTTAGAATTACACAGAGTTTGGAACGTTTGTCAAAACAACTGGAAATAAATGTTTTTTAAGCAAAACGAAATAAAAATTGATGTTAAACGAAAATATTTTTATTATATAAAGAATCCCATAAAATGCAAGAAGTCCACATTTTTAAATAATTAAAAAAAGAAACAAATTTTAAATGAACAAAACAAAAATGCCAACTCAAAACATTGAAAAAGAGAATAAACATGAATTGCAAACAAAAATATTTTGCACATTTGTAAAACTTGTAAAAGGTAAAGAAAATATACATATATATATTTAAAATAAAAGAATTTTTGAAAAAGGCTTGTTGTATGACTTTAAATATAGGTCAATAATATACAGAAAAAATGTCATATCCATCGATTAAGCGTCAGTATTAACAAATATTGAGAAGCTCTCTCCTGTCCCTTCATGGGATGTAATTTATAAACAAATTTTTAACGCAAATATTATGCAGGTAAGTTGGGACTCTCTCTATATTTAATTTCATTAGTGTTTCTAGAATTACTCTTTTCGAACGTGATTTTAATTTCACGGAATAAATTAAAACAGCTGTTATTCCTCACTTATAGGAGAAGTGGTCTAAAACTCGTTTCTTTTTTTATTTAATTAACTTTTCAAAATCTGGTAACAGCTTTGTGTCGAACATAAACAAAATCAGCTGACAAAAAACAAAAATAGTACAAAAAAAACTTTAATGTGGTTCCCCCATCCCTATATTCAAATATTTCACTTTCACTGCAAAGATCATAGGTGACCAATTTACATCTCTTTCATAGGTGACCAATTTACATCTCTTTGCAAGATCGAAAAAAGCATAATTTTTGTTTGGTGGCATGTAGCCACCAACAAATGATATTAAAATTGGTTAGTAGGAGAGTAGAAACCGCATTTGTTTGTACATTATCCTAATTGCAAACACCAAGTTGACATGAAAACCTATCAGCAGTAAATCTACAAGCAATAGCAAATAAATTCAAACACTTTATTATACCAATTAAAACAACGAAGAACTTCAAACTGTTTCAAGTCAAAAAAAGTTCACATAGAACATTTATTCTTAATATTGCTTGCACATGAATCGCAAAAAAAACCAATTCCATAAAGATGCTAGAGACACAAATTGGAGAGCATAAGACCTATAACAAAAAAAAATACTGTTAAAGAAAGAAATTAACATCCGAGTGAGAACTCATTTAAGCCTATTACGTAAACTAAAGTCTTTGGAACACACTAAATACACATTAAAGTTTAAATGCTTTTCTTCTTTTTGTTCTATAAGTAAGATCCTTCAGCACACACCACACCATGTGGAGTTTAGAGGATGAGTTGCTTGCTACAATAAAGTATTGTCATTGTTGTGGCCTTATAAATTGACATTGGTTTGATGCGTCTGCTGTTAACTCCAGCTTAAAGGCCCTTGTTGAAGTACACTTTGTTGGGCACTTGCCCCTTTGTGTTTTGCTGCATTTCTTCGTAGAGTTCAGGCTCGAAGCGTTGCACTGTGGAAGTGCTCAAGGAACTGGAAGAGGAAAGAGTTGTTGTTTTATATATATATTTTTTATATTTACACAAAACATACCATGTTTGAGGAAATAGGGCACAAGCCGTGGGCACCATAAACAGTAAGCTATAAAGACACGTTACAACCGTATTTAGTTCACGTTTAAAAAACTGAGCCAAATCATAAAATGTCAACTTACAAACATCCCACTAGGGCAGTTTGGAATGGAGCATTAATCCATTGTATACGTTTGTAAATTGGCAGTTTTTCTGCACGTTGCATAATAAAAGGCAAAATCAGCATGCCCGGAGCAGCCATAGTTATACGTGAGATCACCACCTGAGTAATGCCTTTAACGGCGGCAAAACGACTTTTGCCAACCACATTTCCATTTTCGTCTTTTACCTCAATACCATATATTATCTCATTTTGGCGCATCAAAGGAATATTAACGCAGTTGGCCGCAGCAACTGCAGCAAAGGGAACAAAACGCTTAAAGGATAACAAAGTTAATGCTTTTTCGTGCATGTTATTTTAAAATTATACAAGTACTAACCTGGAATATGGGCGCTGCTCTTTTAGTCCAATAACTTTTGCAACCAATTGCTGCCACCAAAGCCGAGCCGGTGGCCGATACATATGCCACTCCCAGTTGTGTTACTGTGGTTGGAGAGTTGGCATTACGATTGGTATAGTTGACGACAGCATTGAAAGATTGATTTATGAATTGCCACAGTACAACAGCAGGTATCGTGCGATAAAATGCCAACATGCCACCAGTGATAAGCATACCGCCTGGTACCTAGCGTAGCAAGACAGACAAGTAGAGCGAGAATATAGAAAATACAAGCACCAGACGAAATCGTAATTAAATTGTGTTTGTATATATGAGACAATTTTTTTGGCATCCATTCAAACATGCTAATACATGATGTCGTCACACAAATCATTGAATCACTGTGACGTCTATTAAATTTAAGTGATCAAGTCACACGACATTAAAACGTGCCTTCTTTATAGCTAAATTAAAAAAAATTAATCAAAATTAATTAATCATTTAAGTGACTACGCCTAGGCACATTCTCAAGTACGTATTATTCCTAATATATAAAATAGATATTCTAGATTCAAGTCGGTATGAGAAACCAAGACGCGGGATAATCCCAAAAATGGGGTTGGCCAGGTTAGGTATGACATAAGCGGGACACAATTGGAAAAAAATCGGCATTATTTGTTTATAAATAAAAACAAATTAAATAAAAAATACATGTAGGTTGTTAACATAAGACTAAATTTAAAAAATAAAACGTTTTATTTTCTACACAATCATATTGTTATTTTCTATTCAAGTCGGCTATTCAAATCGTACGCAGTACAATCCCGAAAAAAAGCGGGACGGTTGGTCAGGTTGTTATACTAACGAAACAAAATCGAATGAATGCGCCATCTATAACAATTAACTTTAATTAGGGAACCTCATTATCCTTGACACAAACCTGATATTGCAAACAGGGAATTACACAAGACTTGATATCTGACAGATGAGGATAAAACTGAGTATATCGTTTCAACAAAGAGGCTTCTCGTACAAGGCAATTCCAGTTGCCTTTCAATTGAAGATAGGCAGTAAAAGGATTTTCGACACTCGCTACAACTATTTTATATTGCATAAGATTGGGTAACTTAAGGAGTAATATCTTCAAAACTTAAGAGCTAACACTTACTTGAAAGCTCATGCGACCACAAAAGTTTTGCAATTCACCCGTATCAGGATGAAATGCTGAATTGTATAATTTCATGGCATACTTCAGTTTCTCGGGTGTAGTGTCCAAAGCTGGTGCTTCACCTTTACGATACAATTCCAACAGTTGTTTGGCCTGCAACAAGCGATCACTGGGCAATACTACTGTCCGTGGATCAGTCATCCAAGCAAAATGCTTGAAACGACCCATAAAAGTGGATAAATCATACAAAGGTTTGTCAACATCGATGCGTTCCATAGGCAAACCTAAAAAAGAAAAGAAAATCTTTGAGGACACAACTGAGATTGTTTCCCAAGTTCTCACCTGACATGTTGATGATCTTTTACGTGATTTGGGTTACAGGAGATCAAAATGAAGAACAAGGTTGTCTTTTTCTATTATTATAACAAGAATATATACTCTATCTGTCTGACTGCCTGGACGTGGAATATTACGTAAGTTATGGCTAGTTTTTTTATTCACTTCAACACTTAACACTTGACAAAGTCGGAGCAAATTGTCGCAGATGATGTTGATGGTGCTTAGCTGCCTGAATAAGAGAAACAGCCGAAACACAAAACTCTTACGAACTGAAAGTGAAACAAACAAAATATAGAAATCACAGCCAAAAAGTTGTCCATTAGTATAGTGAAGACTCTCTCATCTTGTTTTACAATTAACACCTGTTTATTACCATAGACACAAAGCAAGATCTTTAATTTTTTTATTTCATTCTCGATTTGTTTAATTGTTCAATGAATTGGTTCAATTTTATCGAGGTTTTTTTGGATACGGTCCAATAACATTATAAGTAAGTGGTTGACAGCATAATACAAAGTTGGATTGTTAAATCCATTTTACTTCAGCCCTTACTTACGTTAATTCCTGACTCACATCCCACTTAAATTTATTTGATTGTTATGGGATTTGTGTAACTTTATTAACCGAACAATATGCGAAAACTTACCGCAACTAGTTGCGAGTTCCTTTCTTCCGGTTGATAGGAAAAAGTGCTGTTATTACTTTTGACCATGGTAGAATTATGTACCAGGTAGCCGCACTGGAAATTCCATGTTTAAGTTGTCAAAATTAGCTGATTAATTAAAACCACTATGTACACAAAATGTTAAAAATTTAATCCACTAGTGTTACTTGATACAAAGTCTACGCTTTAATTTAAAAATACTTATTTGAAATTCTTTGAATTTTATCAACAAACCAAATGTTAACAAAAGAGAAACCCAAATTTGACAGCTAATTACGGAATAGAAAAAACATCAATCCACCGTGTGACGCGTTTACCTGGTAGATAATTCTATCGTGCTTTTGATTTTGTTTCGTTGGCTTTGCGCATGGTGCAAATTTGGTGCAAAAAAAAAATGGCAAAGCTCATTGACTAGGTGGACTAGAAATATTACAGCGTAATTTGGAAACCCTTGTAAATGAGAACTACAAAGCCGACAAGATTCACTCTAACGTATTCCTCTTTCGCGCTCTGGGCTACGTGAACACCCTTCCATGTTGGTTATCTGCTTATTTGCTTATTTTTTTCAATCAGCTGTTCGATAAATGAAATCAAAACCATCAATGTACAATTGAAATTGTTTGTAAAATGCCTAAGCAGAGCATTAAACAACAAATTATGGACTTCAGAGTCAATATGAGTACTTTGGAAATTGAATTCATTAAAGGTAAGTAGTCAGAAATATATACGATGCAAATATTTATGGTTTTGCGTTTGTACACATAGGTTTCCCCGACCCCCCGACTTGCGCTCATTTTGATTGTTTTTTTTAATAAACAAAAAACAGATGTAAATACCAGTGCTACCAATACTTAAATATAAAATTTGAGATGCCATTTGCTAAAACTTCGTGTTTTTAGTGTTGTCAGCAAGTTAAATTTTTGGTATTTTCCAACGCTAAAAATAAGCTGATAAGCTTTTGCCAAAGGCACAGGTTGCTCAAAGTTGCTTATTTTATTTCAATGTATTTTGTTGTTGGCGAGATAAGCACATGAGCTGATAAGCTGATAAGCAGTCCTTCGTGAACACCCTAATTGACTATTTCATACTTTTTACCATGGTATAATAAGGAAGGTAAACTCGTTAGAACAGCTGTTTTCAATTTTCTCATTGTGGTTGATCGTTTCAGCTGTCTAAAGCGCCTATTAGACGGTCATATCTGGTATGATAGAGCGGTATGCGATCATACCATCATACTCGTGTAATAGGCAAAAATACTTGTTTGTCAACAAGGTATGATGAATATCAAAATTTTTTGATATTTTGGAATACCATCATACTCGTGTAATAGCTCTTGTGTCAATCACAATAAGAAATTTCATTTGTTGTTAAGCATTCAAAGTGGACAGATGGCGTGGCTAGATCGCGGGTTTTTACGTGAGTTTATTTCGCTTTATGAGCATTTCCCAGAATTGTGGAATGTCAAAAGCGAAATATACCACAATAAGCAAACGAACCAAAAAGCATACGAAATTCTTTTAAATAAATTAAAAGAAGTGGAAGCCGAAGCGACAATAGATAGTGTTAAAAAAATAAACCAAACAACCTCACACTTCGGTGTTTCTTTCAAACTGATATATGCCAGCTTGGTATGATAGTGTAATAGCAAAACATATTTTTTTCATCATACCTTCGTATCATACCAGGTATGACCGTCTAATAGGCGCTTAACTCATATGTGCTTTATTTTTGTACCTTTTTGTATTCCTGTGTTGTTGGTATACTTACTTGTATAGATTGACAGCTTATGCGATTGAAACAAAAACAAAATGCCTGTTGTTGCTGCCTACAACAACAATAACGTCTAGTGCTACTACTTTGTTATTTTACTATGCTTTTTACATACTTTATGCAATTTTACTCGATATTTAAATACACGATGAGTTTTTCTTAATGTTATTACATATAACTATACAAATTCCAACCATGTATAAATAAAATTACATAAAGTATGTTAAAAGTATCAAGATATGACGGAGAGAGAAATTGGATTGAGTGAACTGTTTCGACTTTTTGGTTCTCTTTATTGAGCGTTACGCACAAAGATTGGTTCATCGTACAATAATATGTTCATGGTAAAGTCGTAAGAACAGCTGTTTTCATTTTTTTCATGAGGTTCTTCGCTTCGGCTGTCACACTCACATGTATTTTGTTTTTGTACTCTTTAGAATTCTTGTGTTGTTGGTATGCCTTCGTGAAAAGTTTGACAACTAAAGCGAATAGAACAAAAACAAAATGCCTGTTGTTGCTGCCTACAACAGCAACATGGTTGGAATTTGTTTAGTGAGATACATACTGTTCATATGTTGAAATATTCAAATAGAGTTTTCTTTAATAGCATTTCTCTCCATGAGTAAAGTTATTCTCTAGTTCTATTCATTACCTCTATTTGATCTCTGAGAATTTATTACTTTTTTGCAGAAACACACATCATCAACCTCATTCAGAGCGAAATTTAAAATGATTTTGATATTTGCTTTGATTGATGAACCATAGACACATTAATACTCTCAATAAATTAAACGTCATGGGTATGGTTGCAAACATAGATTAATTTATATATAGATTTGTCAACTCGCTCATCGGTTTAATGATTTAAGGGAAGCGAACTTATGTTTGAACGTCAAGAGAAGAATTCTGTCGTTGAGGTTTGACAAACACAGCTGAAATTGTTACTGTGAATGTTCAAATATATGAACATCGTGAATGCACAAAACTAAAAATGGCGTATTTTGTTCGACGTTGCCGACACAGTTCGTTTCCTGATTGAAGAAGCGCAAAGAGAAACGTCAGATGAGTGGGATAAGAAATCTATGTATAAATTAATCTATGGTTGCAAGTGGACATTGGATGGTGGAAAGCCTTGGTTCAATAATACCAGATAGAGGCAATAGTATACAACATCCAACAACCGCATTTCGTGTTTTTCTGATAAAATAGATGTGTTAAATACAATACAAATGTAAACTTACTTACTTATCCGGCCTCGGACAACCCCGGGGGGTCAGGGACCTTACAAAACGAAGATAACATATTTAGCCAACCAGTTCGATCTTTTGCTTTATCTCTCCAGTTGGCAATACCAAATGTACGCAGGGATTCGTCAACCTGATCCCTCCAGCGGAGTCTTGGTCTTCCTATTTTTCGTCTTCCTTCGAGTTCGGTTTCGGAAACCCTTCGCGCTGGTTCATCTTCATCCATTCTACTGACATAGCCTAGCCAGCGCAATCGCGTTATCTTGATCCCCTTAACTATGTCAATGTCAGGATAAAGCTCATACAGCTCATGATTCATGCGTCGCCGATACTCGCCGTTGTGCACTATAGGGCCATACATTTTTCGGAGTATTTTTCTCTCGAAGACTCCTACAGATGTTTCGTCTGCTTGCGATAGGACCCAGTATTCTGCGCCATAAAGCAAGACAGGTTGAATGAGAGTCTGGTATAGCTGTACTTTTGTTACTCGAGAGAGGGCTTTATCTCTAAAGTGCTTGCTTAGCCCAAAATAACATCTATTCGCAAGCACAATTCTCCGCTTGATCTCAAGGCTGACGTTGTTGTTTTTGATCACGGCAGATCCGAGGTATATAAATTCGTCCACTACCTCGAAGTTATAACTGTTATCAACGTTCACGCTTTGGTCTAATCGCGTGGAGGCCCTGTTCGTTGAAACCATTAATTTTGTCTTGTCCTCATTTACCGTCAGACCCACTTTTGCTGACTCCTTCTCAATTCTCGAAAAAACCGCAGTAACTTCTCTAATTGTGCGCCCAATGATATCTATATCATCAGCATACGCGAGCAGCATGTGACTTTTGCTGCTGATGGTTTTATTCATGTTGGCTGCAGCTTTTCTCATAATGATCTCCATTAAGATGTTAAAGAGATCGCACGATAGGGTGTCGCCTTGCCTGAGGCCTCGCTTAGTTTCGAAAGGTTCGGTAAGATCCTTACCAACTTTCTCTGCGGATTTGGTGTTCGTCAAGGTCATCCTGCAAAGGCGTATGAGTTTTGCAGGAATACCAAGCTCAGACATTGCTTTATAGAGTTTCTCCCGTATCGGACTATCGAAGGCCGCTTTATAATCGATAAATATATGATAGGTGTCGATTTGTTTTTCGTGTGTCTTCTCCAGGATTTGGCGTAGCGTGAAAATCTGGTCAGTTGTCGATTTTCCAGGCGATAATTGGTTTTAGTCTTTCGCACATTATACTTGATAGAACCTTATATGCTATGGATAAAAGGCTTATTCCACGGTAGTTGGCACAGATACTCGGGTCACCTTTTTTAAATATGGGACATAGTACACTGAGACTCCAATCGCCGGGCATGCATTCATCTAACCAAATTTCGCTAATGAGCTGATGCATGCACCTTATCAGCTCATCGCCGCCAGCCTTAAACAGCTCCGCCGGTAATCCATCGGCTCCTGCGGCTTTGTTGTTCTTAAGCCGGGCAATAGCTGTTCTGTACCTCGTTTCTGTAGTTCTCGAATCGAAAAAGTTTTCACATTAAGCATGAAACAAAAAATTCCATCGTTTCTCGATTTGTGAGTAAAAAGTGTTTCTGTATATCAATGCGAAAAGAGGCAACACTGATGAAGTTTTGATTGGAATATTCCAAGAAAGCTGTCAAGTTAGAAAAAAATATAAACAAACAAAATAAACTAGTGCGAAAAAGAACAACAAAAAGAAGTATAGACATGTATTCAACTGCATTTTATTTTTGCTTTCTTGATTGTTCTGTAATATTTTGGAAAAATTAATTGAAATACATAATAGAAAAGATATAGTTCTTATCTTCTCCACTTAAAAAATAAGTTTTAATTTCTTAAAAAACCTTTTCGTAGAAACAATATCAAAGTCTCGCACCGGTTTAATTTGCGAGTATTTTTGACGTTTCACATTTTAATTTTTTCGACTCACTACTTTTTAGAAACAGATTTTCTCGCATTTTTCCAATAAGAATGAAAAAAGCAGTACGTCACACAAAGTTTTCGCAAAACAAACGTTGTAGAAACAGTCAGATGTGAGAAGCGATTTTTTGTACCGATTCCTAGCGTTTTTGTTTCAATTCACATGTTTCATATGAAAACTTTTTCGATTCGAGAACTACAGAAACGAGGTACAGACCTCGTTTTGGTTAGGATGGGGCAATCGACGTCGTCGTCCATATTGTGATCGATTGTCCCATCGTCATCGGATATCTCAGGTACTAGTAGCGCGGAGAAATGCTCTCTCCATATTCCCAACATGCTCTGCACATGTGCGACGAGATTTCCGTCCTTGTCTTTACAGAAGGGGGGCCCTGAACCATGTCCATTAGTTCCGTTTTTAACTTTTTGGTAGAATTTCTCAATTTTCTCACTCTCGCGCTTTCTCCACTGCCGTTTCTTACGCCTAAAGAGACGGTTTACCTCCTTTCTCTTCTCCCTATACCGCTCAGTTGCAGCTCGCGTTGCAATTGACTGAAGCATTACCATACGTGCAGCGTTCTTTTCGTCATTTGCTATGCGACACTCTTCATCGTACCACGGTTTATTGCGAAGCGGTTTTTCGAAACCAAGTACGGTTGTTGCGGCAGTTTTTATAGAGTCGGAGGGGGTGGGTTCTGTGCCAAAAGTTGCGAGAGCTTCCTTGAGTAGGCTGTGGCTACCTCTGGTAGTTGCAGCTTTCCGATGTCCAGCTTCCTCTGCGTCTGGTTTCGTACGATTTTCGCTCTACTTAATCTTGTGCGAACCTTTGCTGCTACCAGGTAGTGATCATAATCGATGTTAGCTCCTCTGATTACTCGTACGTCCATTAAACTGGATGAGTGCCTTCCATCAATTACCACGTGATCAATTTGGTTCTTAGTTCTTTGATCAGGGGATACCCAAGTAGCCTTGTAGATGTCTTTATGCTGGAATCTTGTACCACTAATGACCATGTTTTTGCCGCGGCAAAGTCAATCAGTCTCATACCGTTGTCGGAACTGTCAGCATGTAGACTGAAATTGCCAATAGTTGGATTAAACACATTCTCCCTTCCTACTTTGGCATTAAAATCTCCTAGTACAATCTTAATGTCATAGCCAGGGCAGCGGTCATACGTTTCCTCTAGGAGCTCATAGAATATGTCTTTGGCATCATCTCTTCTGTCGGGGCATGCACACAAATTAGGGAAATATAAAAATATTTCGCTTTTATGCGGATTGTGGCTATTCGTTCACTCACAGGATTGAACCTAGAGACTAGATGTCGCAGTCTTTTACCAACTACAAATCCGCAACCAAATTCATGTTTTTTTTCATGGCAACTGTAGTATATATCGCAGTTTCTTTTTCTTGTGCAGCCATGTCCTGTCCATCGCATTTCCTGGATAGCGGTTGTGTCAGCCTTATAACTTTCGAGGACATCTGCCAGTTGGATACTTGCACCGGATCTATATAGAGTTCTTACATTCCAAGTGCATATCCGTAAATCGTGGTCCTTATAACGTTTGCGAGGGTTGTCAACAAATAGGGGTTGTTTATGTTTTCTGTTTCGTTTTTGTATTTTCACTGCCATTATGAACGGTGGCGGGAGGCAAACCCAGTCCACCGGGTTTTTGCATTTTACCTACTGCCAGGATATTTTAGTTGCAGCCGCCCATTATGGATCAGACGCTGACCAGGATGCGATATGTTGAACCTGGATTTTCTTCTTTTAGATCCTATCCGCCGTTGGCCCGTTTCCGCCTTCTAAGGACAAAAGAATATGCCCGATTGTTTGCTGAGCTTCAGTGACATCAGTCACCTACTTAACCTGATTTGATGCTCATTTGTTTCGCCTTCTCACTCTAGCTAGCTAACGGAGGTTTCCGAAAAGCCATTGCCCAGGACATACTGCGTGGAAGTAGTGAGCTGCTTGGACTGCCCAATGAAACTTTCCACCTCCACGGACAGTCCCAATACAAATGTATACCAAAGATAAAAGTCATTAAAGTACATTTAAATTTGACAGTTTTATACGAATTATAAATCAAGGAGATACGAACGATTATATATTCAAGCTTTAAAGGCCTATATCTCAAGGACATGGACCGATCATAGGGGGGAAAACAACTTTTTGAACTCAGTGCAGAAGCTTTTGTCGGTGGTGAAATTTTGATATAGATCAGAGAGTTGGCGCTGAAATAAATTTCTTCTTCTATATGGCGCGGATGTGCAGGAGTATTCTTTCCGCTTAGCATCTCTGGATGTTCCTTGAGGAAGGCAATATAGCATTCCAGCTGTGCCTTTGCGGTGCGCTCAATTTTCCTAAATAATAATGTATTAATTTAAATTCAATAAAACATAAATATATTAAATACTTTCTTTTCCTTTTTTACCGCGTTAATTTTGTGCAGAAAACCATGTTTTTGTTTTTTTTCCCTGCTTTTGACAACCTGTTATTGTGAGGTGAATTATTTGATACGAGGTGAATTTTTCGTTGTCACTGTGTTGCCAGAATACCAGATACAAACAATGGTGACAACTATGTAACAATTTTGTGGTTACAATTTGATTGTTTGTGGCGGCGCCATAACGCCGCTAAAGTCGCACACTTCAACTGTCACCTAACATCAGATGACCGCGACCCGACATGCTCACCACACCCTCATTAATTACACCATGAGGAATTGTGAAATTCATGGTTGTCAGCCGTGTTTATTTACATACACCAACGGCTAAATTCCAGTGGATACATAGATAAAACAACCACTAATTACCAACACTGGCGTAATTTTCAAATTTTCGAGGCGTCATCGTGTCGCGCCATTTTTGATCGAACCATTCGATAATATCTGCGAACCAGGCAACATCGTGCAAGCGTACTTAAAGACGCTTTATTTAGCCAGAACAGAACACACCGAGATTAACCCCAAAGGAATAAGAAGCCCAACCTATAGTTCCGCCAGGTAGGAATCCGCCGGCGAAGAAGGAAAACCCACCCTGAGATCGAGGCGACCACACATTGATCGTGACTCCGCGCATTTATAGCCGAGTGTGACGGCAACATCGTTGCTATTGGTCAGCCGCCTCCGTCAGCCAAGCAACCGGCACTAC